>OY744519.1:166203069-166270569 GCA_963556195.1 Sepiola atlantica
ATCATCATCATCATCATCATCATCATCATTAAAACTTGAAATTCGCGACCAGTTCTCGGCCAAATGGTTGTCTACGTTGAATAACACGCTGGCTTGGCTAAGCAAAAGTGACGATAGCAAATGCATAGATAATAAATCCACGTCAAAATTAAATAGAAAAGTAATTTACTTTTTGCGTTCTATAACAGTCATTTGTTGTCTTTTTGTTTGTCATCTTTTTTTTCCTTGTTAACTATACTGCACAATCGCCAACATTTTTTTTATACAAAGATGTAAATAAACCAGTTAAAGAAAAAATACAATAATGTAAATGTTTTTTTTTTTTTTTTCATTTTCCGTTTCTGGGAGCTGGTTTTCATTTTGTGTGTTTGTATTTAGGCTGTTGTAACTCGACCGGATTTTACCAAACCAATATCGTCCGCCATGGGAGATGATCTGTAAAAGCACCCAATTTTTTGTTATATGTTATGAAGGTTCACTTTACTATATAAATAATACGTAAAATGATAACCCACTTTTCATGACCAGAAAGCGTTATTGATCACCCAGTTCTCAACCACACAGTTTAGGACAGAACGAATAACCCTTTTTTTTATTTTTATTTCGGTCATTTTAAAAAGGCAAAAAGATGGTTACTCGTTCTGTTCTGCACTGGGTGATCATTTTACGTTCTATTTTATAGAAAAGTAAGCCCCCCCCCCCTCTAAAGTCTCGTAGATTTTATTTATTTTTAATTGCCAGGTATTTCCAGGATGCTGACGTGTAATCGCGCGAAAAATATTAGAATCTCACTTTATATTTTTGTTGACTGCGTGGGGGCAAATTTACCAAGAAATGTTAGATTTTTTTTCTCAAACAAATCCATTGATTTAAAAGGGGCAACATTTTTTTTTTTATCTTAGAATTGAATTATGTTTTGTTTCTGTTTCAATACCCATATGTATAAATATGCGTGTAACACTAAGGGAGGTAATCCAGTATATATTCAGGCGAACGTAAGCGCCAGTGGCAGTTGACTGAAGTATTAGTATTGTTTGTAAGCAAGATAAATATTTTTTTCCAAGTGACTTTAAAAGTGGTATTTTTGCCCCCCCCCCCAAAAAAAAAATCAGACAAAATGCAGGTTCTAGTAACAAAACGTTTTATTTCTTACTCAATAGGATGGAATCCACTCATGTCATTGGCTATTTGAATAAAAAGATCGTTTCCCTTAGATTTCTGCCTCTACATTCTGTGATGCGTATCACAGTGGCGTTTAAATTGCATATTGTATAACATAACCCTAACCTGGCGGACGTCTACGCATGATTAACGCGGCTATTTTCGTATGCAAAACTAATTTGTCTATTAGTGGGGTGGGGATTTCCTCCAAAGGTCGTTGGGAAGCAATGAAAAACAAACAATGGCGTTATTTATAAATATACCTAACTATACAAGAAACAAAACCGCCCTCACTTCTAAACGCATACCATACAAAATCAAAGCGTAAACCTATAACGCATATGTCCTTCCTGTAGTCTTATACAGACTTGAATGTGTCAACTGGACTGGAAAAGTAGTCAGAAAGTAGACACTTTCCAAAGTCACATCATGCACTTCATTACTGATCATAAACTATCTGATCACATAAATATTGCAGAGTTGCAAAAGCTCACTGGCATTCCATCAATGTCCTCTGTCACCAAAGTAAAGTCTTGAGATTTTTGGGTCACGTTAAGCGTTCGGCTATACAAAATATGCGTTAAAGACATAATACAAGAAAGCCGGTCGAAAGGTAGACAAAAGAAAAGATGGATAGACAACCTTTCTGAATAGACGAACATGAACATAAACCAAGCGAACACATTGGCCCAAGATCGTAAAGCTTGGATGACACTCAGCCATGTTAGTGCGTATTCTGCAGCTAGCGGAGAAAACGTTTAATAAAAAAAAATTAAAAATTAAACAAACAAAACACAATTGCCCAGTTATAAAAACCAGTTTGATTTTCTTATGTGTTAATAATTTAAAAAAATTGTAGAATACAAATTATTAATTACCCCCCCCCCCCCCATCATCCGACCTCTAATATAATGAGGAACGTTTTTTTTTTTGTTTTTTTTTTAGAAACACCGGTTGTCAATTTCCGATGTCAAAACCGGAAGCCAAGTCGACGTTTTGGTGCATGTTCAGTGTTTGGGCCAGACGGAAAAATTATTTATTTATGAAAACAATATTATGTACTTACTCAGTGGTATTTTATTGTTCAATGTTGAAAAAAGTAGGAAAAATTATCCACTAGAACTTTAATTACAAATATTTTTCCATTTTCCGTATCGTACAAGTCACTTCGATGACTATGCCTCCATCTTCTTTCGTTAGACACAAGTCAAGGGCAGATAATTTGCAAGGGCAGGTAATCATGCAAAGGGTTATGCAAGAATGATGTAATTTTTGATAGAAATAAAAAGTTCTCCAAAAATGGATGTCAACCGGTTGAATATGGAAGATATTATTTATTTATGTAGGAAATGTATTGATTTTCTGCAATGTACTTGTTTTTAAAAAGATTTTTTTTTTTAAATGCGTATTGCCCTTGCAAATTGTTTTCATAAATAAATATTTTTTCTGTCTGGTCGAAACACTGAACATGCACCGACTTTTTCTATTCTCCCTTCCAAAAAGTTTAAAACTAGCTATTTTATTTATTTTTTGCCAAAACCAATTCTCTTCTATAAAACATCCAAGCATTGAGCGAATTGATGTTAGATTTTAGAAAGTCTTATCACTCTGGCCCTGCAAAGAAAATGCTTCAGCAGCCTCGTCGGCATTCTCCAGTAGGGGCGCCTTAGGCGATTGGCCATAAACCAACATCTTCTCAAATAGAGAAGGTAAATCCTGGGAGTAGCAATACCCATCGACCATAAAACAGTTTGGATAATCACGGATTTCAAGGTAGTTCTACTAAAATAGTCATATTTTAAAAATCAAAGCACTTAAGTCGTCAAAATACCACCATTTTGTTCGTAAATGAATATCCTTTCACATGCATTAATAAATAAAAAATCTACATTTGAGAGTTTTCAACAAATAGTCATAAAAATGTTAACATCATTTTTGGTCATTTACGCCAGTTTTTTTTTTATTTTTACTTCTTTTAAAGATATCGTACCATTCGCCTTTGGGAAATTTCGTCATAAAATTTGGAAAACAATCAGGAAAAATATCAATTTCAATTATTGTCGGGGTACGAAATTAATTGATTCATTATTTTTTTGTAATCTTAAAAATAAACCTTCAACATGACGGGTATCGAACATTAAAAAAAAAGCTATTTTTCGTACCCCAACTAGTAAATAAATCAATATTTTATCTTTTTTTTATGCATTAAAAGGTGCTTCTGCATATCAACCCTGAAATGTTAGACCGCTCTTAAAAATAAAATAGCTAAAGAAATGTATAAACTTTGTTATGTACTTACGTGGTAGATGAAAAAAAGACTGTACACCAAAAATTATGCAAATTCATCCAGTATTTATTTAATTATAAATAAAAACGATTTTATCACTCGGTAGATATTTCCACCATTTTGTATCTTAGATTTTCCAGTGGTCAAGGACGATAACTCATTTTCACGATTTCGGGGTTTAGCGTCTCCATTGTTTACAAAAATGTGTACGTAAACTCATTTTTTTTTATTTTTCTTATAATTTAATAAATACTGGATGAATTTGCGTTATTTTTTCTGCACAATCTTATTTTCAGCTAACACGTAAGTACATAATAAAGTTTATACATTCTTTAAATATTTCAATGTCAGGGTTGATATGCAGAAGCACCCATTAAAATTATAATTGTATGTTGTTATCCGAAAAAATATTGTCCCTTTTTGAGCGAAAGTCAACAATGGCTGCTAGTATTGCTGATATAACAATCAGCAGCAGCTAGCTATAAACTAACTTGGTAAAGCTTTGTAGAATTCGTTTACGTACTTCTTTTTTAAAAAAAGACATACTTTTCGTTCTTAAAAAAAGTTAATGCCGTTTGGTTCTTTATAAAAAAAAGCTGTTTTTTACTCAACTTTCGAGCTTCTAGTAGTAATGACTTTCTAATCGCCAATTAAAAAAAAAAATCTACTTTTTTAGGCGATTACGCGTGAACACCCTTAAAGTTTTAACGGAAAAAAGAAAAAATACAACAAAAAATAATTTAGAATTTAGAGGGGGGGGGATCAGTTTCGCATATAAATTTAACGTAAAATTTCCCGGCCATTTTTGCCTTTTAGTGCAATTTAAAAAAAAAATTTCAAGCTGAAAATTTGATATAAAATAAATAATTACTCTACCACTAACTCTAGGTTCGAGTGACAAGCCCACCTCCTAAAAATGCCTTCTTTTGAACGTGTCGTACCATTAACCTTAAATCTGAGTGACAAGCCACCCCCTAAAAAAACTCCCTTAACGCTAACACTAAGTCCGAATGGTAACCTCCATCCAAAACAAAACCCCTTCCTTAACCTTATCACTAACCCTAAGTCCGAGTGGCAAGTCCCCCACAATCTTACAAAAAGTCCATTAAAACCACACATAATCGTCTAAAAGGGGGGGGGCAGATGCCCATAAAGAAAAACGCACAGGATTTATTTCACATAGAAAAACATGATTAACTGTCCCCAAACGCTAGAAATGGTGAATTATTCTACATTAGATCTATGTGAAACTAATCCCCCACTTTAAGTTCTAACATGTTTTTTTTCTTTCTAATAAGTTTTCAGGGTGTTCACACTTAATTGACCCTAGCCCTACCACTAACCCGAAGTCCAAGTGGTAAGCCCCACCTCCTCCCACAAAACCCTCTTAAAACTACACATAATAGTCTAAAAAAAAAAGAAAGAAAAAAAGGAGATCCCCCCCCCCCTAAAAAAAAAAGACGAGGAAAAATGATTAATGCCCTAAAATGCTAGAATGACCCTGAAATGGGGGGATTATTTAACAGAGGGAAAAATATCCAATCGTGCGAGAACAAAAATAGTCATAACTTCCTTATTTTGGGTCAGATTTAAAAAAATTAAAAATATTCGTTCTTAGATCATCAAGCTCTTTCTATATATGCCATTATTGAGATATTTTAAGCAATTTAAATTTTTTCATGTGTATTGCTACTGGGAGGGTTGACCTAGGACTACCCAGAACAAATACTTAAACTCGCAGAGCAGGGGCAGAAGAAACTACAACGGTCCATTTTGTCGGACTGATCACCGAGGACGTATCCTCGACTGGTATGAAGTCCCAAAAAGAATTCAAAGAATGCAATTATACACGAAATATGTCCAAGATTTTATATCGAATTATCGTAAAAAATGTAATAACCATCTAACATCCGAGTTGTGTTCTATTTTCAAAATACGCATTGATAATCTGTTTTTTTTTGAATGATGCCAATTCGCCCAATGCTTCTTCTAATAAGTCGTAACATTTTATGATTTCTCAAGTTTTGCCAGAGTTGTGCTTACGTCACGCAAGAAATTGTTTCAACAGCAGATAAAGACGAGAGAAAACCCCAATCTTTTAGAATGCGGGCTTGATGTTACGTGTGATACCGGATGTAGGGAAAAGAGGGACACACATCTATGTACGCATTTCTACTTGATAAAGAGATTTTATATCGAAATATTGTAAAAATTGCGGTGATAATCACTAAACATCGAAGTCGTCTTAAATTTTAAAAAAATACGCAATTATAGGGTTTTCTAAAATAAAATAAAATATCTTTCATTAAAGAGAAAAAAACACGGACACAACAGTGAACCTCGGCCGTTCGAGAAACGCCCCTCTAAGGCGTAAGTGAAGGGGCATTCTTGTGACATCCTCTATTGTTCATTCCTAGACTGGAAAATGTTTTCTCCCTCTCCCTCAAATTAAGCACCTGCTCGACCCTTTATTCGGTTGAAATTTGTGGGTCGGACCATTATTTTCTTCACCCCCACTCACACATGATGCGAGGTAGAGTATTATCTTTGAGTTTTCATATACATATGTCTACGTATATAGTATGTGGTCACTAATCATCCCTTTAGCTCCTTTTTTGAATTTCGAACAGGGCGATCATTTTACGTTAAACTGAACTCTCTTAACAGGTTTTACAACTTTTCCAGAATAGTACAGGAATGTCCTCTTCTGAAGTCGTAGAATAATAAAACAATCCTTATTTATGGAAGATGGGCTCCGTACACAAGATTGATTTTAAAAATTCGCCAGACATGAACCCTATTGAACATCTCTCGGCCATATTTGACCGAAACCTTCGAGAAAAAAATCAGAAACTATATTCGAAAGCAGGTTTTAATATTACTGTATAAAACATGGCAAGAAATCCCTCAAGATAATGGTTAGTGTGATTACCAGCAGGCCTGAAATTGTCCTTGCATAAACATATGCAAAAATGATGCCATCTAAATATTAGTAAATATTAGTACTTTATTATAATACTTTCATTCAATATTAATATTCAAAAAAGACATCTAAGTTTATATGGATGGCTATTTACTTGTGTGTACACCAAGCTTCTTTTTTTTGTACACACGTGGTTGCATGCGTAATTACCTTCAATTGGACACTTATTTCTGTCCATCGAGCTGAAAACAAGCATAGAAAAATCGTACCAGATTCGAACTTGCTCTTTCGGAGACGGAAAAAAAACGAATACATTATTCACAAAGCAAGGGTGATAAGTTACCTGTATAAATTATGCCTTCATTCCACTCTGGCCTCGTTAGCTAAGTGGTCAAGGCGACACTAGCAACAGGCTGTCCCTGTATGGAGACACGGGTTCAAATCCTGTACACGCATCCTTTTCTTTTTTTGTGTGTGTGATTTTTATGTTTCGAGCCATCTGTGCGAAAACAATCGTTTATTTAAGGGTTATTATCCATGCAAAACGCATGTCTAAAAAATAAACAATTGTGGTACGTAATATATTGTATGGAATAATTTCCAATATTTACTTCATAGATATAAACCGAATCGATAGAATTTACTTAGTGCTATTTTATATTTCGTCTTTATCAAATAAATAAATAAAAATGTTTTTTTAATTTATTTATTTACTTTAAATTTACAAAAATGACAGACGTAGGTGAAACAAATCTCATGTATTGGCGGAAACTGATACATGTCGGTAGGAGGGGAGGTGCAAGAAAGTTTTAAAAACATTATTATTATTACTTAAAACGAGTAATAATAATTGATTCCTCATCTCATCATCTGTCACGTGGTCTAGATGATCGTTGGTGCGCCAAAGATGACCTGGCAACCAATCTTCTCATACCCTCCCGATCTTCTGCATTCCTGAGAGTGCGATTCAGCGCCACCCCTATCCACTCTCGGATGTTTTCCTCATATTTATTTATTTCTCTAGCCCTCCTTCTTTCTTCCTGTACAGTTCCTTGTAAGATTATCTTTTCAAGAGCTGATGAACGTGTGAAATGGCCGTATTACATAATTTTCCTCCTTTTAAAAGTGGTCAGTAGAATCTCATATGGTCCGGCTGCTTGTATGTGTCTCTTAACTTCCTTATTAGTAATGTGTCCCATCTTGTATTGGAGGTGTGAGTTAAAAGAGGAATAGATTAAAACTGATGGGGGTCATAGTCAATATTTCAATGCCCGGGGCTATTGTCGGTTCACGAAAACGCCCATTTCTATTGTTGTTTAATACTTTTTAATTGGTGAAAAATTGAAAATAAACAAAATAGTGTTAGAAACACATCCAATAAATGTCACCAATCGTGGGAAAATGTAATGTTCTACCAGTATTTTGCTTAATTTTTTTTTTTTTTGAGCGATTATCGAAACTGTAATTTCAGCCATTTTTTTTTTTCGTTCTAACTGAACAGGTGGACACCAGGTTTGTTTTGAACAAAAAAAAAACTCTTTAAAATAAGTTAAAATACAAATAAATGATACAGGTTAGTAGAAGAGTACCTTATCTTGCCTTTCGTAACATTTATTTGTTGCCTAATTGTATTTTTGACTCCTTTTTCGTTCTGTTAGATGTCGTTATAAATGCCCGGCAAAACATTAAAAACGTTAAAAAGAAATTGAAAGCCTAACCCTATACTTATACACAGCCATCAGTTTATACCACATAACCAACTAAAACTAGTGGGGGTCGCAGTCATGTCTGGAGGTGCATGGTTGGGGGGGTCACCTGAGAAAAATGTTAGGAACTAGTACTCTGTCATTGTTTTGTCCCATTTTTCCTATTCATTCACTTGTGCCATTTTTTTTTTTTATCCGTGTCAATTTTACCGTATTATATAGATACGCACATCCCATTTATATAAGGGGTCATGTCCATCAGTTGGGTGCACTTAATCGTAACCTTGTTATTTAAGTTACGAACGAGTATGACTTAATTTAGAAAACGTAGTTGTTTTAATTTTTTAAATTCAATTTTAAGGGGATTTTTGTATTCATCAATCTAATAAAAAAACATTTTGGTGTCATCTTGGCTTGTTATACCAAAGTAAATTCATGATACGTAGATATCTACACTTTGTGATGCGATGTACACCTCATACTGAAATCAACACGGTACAAGAGCAAGGAGAACACTTCTAATTGGTTCCGAAAGAATATGTGGTTGCCGAGTCTGGAACCCTAACCCTAACATTCGAAGAAGAGACCGTGTGACACTTCGGTGAATTATTCAACGAGAAGTCGCTGAAGGTTCAGTAATCTATTCCGACGAATGGAGAGCTTACTTTAATTTAAACTCAAGTTTCGTCATTTTTTCTATAAATCATCAGCAAAATTTCGTCGATTCCGACACCAGAACACATAGGAATTGAAAGATTATGGCTTGACGCGAACATTCGTATATTTGACAAAAAAAACAAGTAATTTTATCCTTGTATCACCCAACATTTTTTACGTGATGAAAATATTTTTTTTGTAATAAGTGTTTAAAAAAACAACAACTTATTTTTACATCAGAAAACAAACACTAACAGTCCACTTCGTCGCCATTAAGCCAGGTACTTAGTAATAGTTATATTCATCTTCACCAAGAAAATTAATTTGATTCATTTTAATGAGTTGAATTTCAGTGAAAATGAATACCACCATTACTAAGATTAAATCAATCTTTTAAAAATTATTTGTACATATGCGGCATTGCCTAGGCGTCAGTTTATTTTCATTTTTGTTAACGCTTTTTTCTATAAAAATCAAATATTTTCGATTTCTTTTCTTAATTTTCTTTTTAAATTCTTAAATTTATAAATAATTTATTATCTAAAGTGTGCATTCACGATTTAATCCCAAAAATACAAAGACGTCTTCTATTTTTTTTTTAGTTGGGACCCGGGCAAAGCTGGCTAGCCCTGCTAGTTAACAACTCAAAGTGTAATTATTAAAACTAGGTTGAAGCAAGACAACAAACGCACACGCAAATACAAGCGCACGCGTGAAGTGATTAATATAGATTTTAAAATCGTTTTTTATTTTATTTTTTCTCCAGACAAGTTCTTAACCGGACGCATTTGTATTATGACCATGTTTTAAAAACACATCTATCTAGTGGTATACCCCCCTCCCCTCCAACCGCGAGAACAATAAAAAAAACAAAAAAACAAACGTTTACGTCGTCGGAACGCCGACGCCTTTCCAACTCTTGATCACTAGGAATCGCTTTGTCGATAATTTTAATCCGTGCCGTCTTGTGCGGCGACAATTCTAGCAGGATAGTTCTGTGCAAGAGTTCAAGCCTCACTTTACTAGTACACCACCGGTTCTGTTTATGACCCGATGGTGAAGGCCCAATGTTGGTGTCATCTCTTAGTTGTCACCACTCCCAAATCAACGCACGCACGCACGCACGCACGTATGATATATGTTTGGAAGAATACTTTGAATTTCTTTTAAAGATTTCATATATAATTTTGAGTTTCTCAGAACCTTTCCCAATGAAACCCAGGAGGCCGAATTCGCGTCCAATCATATCTTCTGTTTCATTTAACCGGCTCACCAATTATTAAATAAAAAGCCGCCATTAGAACATACAAAGTTATCTTGTCGGATTTTCAAAGTCAGACTCAGATAGCATTTAAGTTGACAAATTCAACTTTGCGTCTGACTAGCCAATGTTCATGTTATCGGCAATAATAGCATACTTCTCTACAATTTATTTAACATTACTTAGTTCGGTTCAGACGACTAAGGTAATATAAAACATTTTTTAAATAACCGCCTAAAAATAAAAATCAGCAAATATTGTTTTTATTGAACGATATAATAAGATTTATCTTGCAACTAAAATATTTCTTTTTCACTTTTTTTCTTATTTTACTTGAGTGTAAATCTCAGAAATCAAGGAGACCCCTTTCTGGGGTAACACTTGATCTCTATGTGAGATACATAGATATCCGAGTGTTCAACTAAAGTTCTCCTTTACCTTGAGTTAGTGGAGAACATAAATTTTTCTCTGCCTAATTGACCAGTTTCTCACTTTTTTCTCTTCAATTTTCTTATCTTTTTGTTTTTGTTGGGGATGGGGTCATTCTACCGGATACCAGACATTCACTCGCTATTTCAGAGACTCCAATCGAGATGTCTTGTTAAGATTCTAACCGTCCCTTTAAGTGCAATTGTTTTTATTTCACCGAGTATATTCGCCAGGTAGTTTTTGAAATTCTGTTTCGTAGGTACGGTTGTTCCTATAATTACTGGAATGATGAAGATCTTCCTAAGATTCCAGTTTCTTTTCATGCCGTACATAAGACCTTGGTATTTCGTTATCTTTATCCTTTCAGTTATCTTTAAGCCAGCATCATTAGCGACACTAACTTCAACTAGAGTTGCTACTTTCTTCCTTTTGTCCCATATAACTATGTCAAGTTTAACAGCTCCGTTTTCTAGGTATGTGGCTGTAGGGATTGCATTGTCATAGTGGATGGTGTATGACTTAGTTCCAACTGTTCTTTTTTGTATATGTTCTCAGAACTTGCTGCTACACTGGATATTCAACTTTTTACAGATGGTTCAGTTGAGATATTTACATACTCCATTATGTCGCACTGTATAGTACCCCCCCCCCACCCCCACCCCAGCAGAACTTAACAACTGGATGTCATGTGGCTCACATTCTTTATTTCTGTGTGGCAGAGACCACTGATCTTCTGAAAAGCATGGGTCATCAACCCTTGATCTTAAGCAGCCATTATCACCCTCTCCTGATCATAGTGGAACGATCCTCTTTTAGGTTTCAAAATGTGCAACCAAATGAAACGTGAAAACTAAAATGACTTCATACGGCCCCTTTTTCCATAGATTGGTTTGTTACGATTCCGTTTGAAATAGTATCATCACTAAACGCGTAGATTGAATGGGCGCATCTTATTCTAGATGCGTCTAAGTAGGCCCTGTTCGTCAGTCGATCTGTCAGGCTCAAGTTTGAAATTACATTTTCATCGCTTGAATGGAGAATCGGTCCGTTTTTAAAAGTGTTGAGTGTGTATAAATCTCGCTTTTCTCTGTTTTATTCTTTTAGTCCTCACATCCCATAACAATATTTCTGACAAGGGGGGGGGAAGAGTCGGTTTTTGTTATTAGTAAGTGGTATGTGGAGATTTTCATTCCTCTCATAGTATTCATCATCGTTCCCATTGTCAATCTATCCATCTCATTTGCTCGAGTGGTTTTTGGCCTGACTTGGTAAAAAAATAAAGCCATTAATCACTGAGTGACATGATAGCCGTCTGACACTCAAACCAGTGTTCTCCCTCAAAGGGTGAAATACGGAGACAATTTGTAATTTGGTCTTAATCAAGAGTGTTCCATTTTGTGGAACAAGATTTTTATCTACATTAAAAAAAAAACTACCTTGTGTCTAACTTTGCCCTCCTGGGGAGGGACAAGTAAACGGGACAGAGGGCGAAGGCTAATTATTTTTCATTCATCTTCATCAACAAACTAGCT
Organism: Sepiola atlantica; assembly: GCA_963556195.1. Lineage (NCBI taxonomy): Eukaryota > Metazoa > Mollusca > Cephalopoda > Sepiida > Sepiolidae > Sepiola > Sepiola atlantica. Next base: position 166,215,026 of record OY744519.1, read on the forward strand.
CGCCTCCTTCCTCTCTACTTAACAATTCGCCATTAGCTAAAACCCACACACTGGTCCTTAAATGTTGCTACAGTTCTTATACATCTCGTTCGACAGCTTTCGTTGACGTTTGTCTTTCGTTTAACCGTCCCGACAATTATTTAAAAAAATAAATAAATAAAAGCCGCCATTACTTTCTTTCATCTAACATATAAAGTTATCTCGTCGGGGGTTCAAAGTCAGACTCAAATAGCATTTAAGTTGACAAATTCAACTTTGCTTCTGACTTTGTTATTGGCATACTCGCTACAATTTATATTTAAAATATACTTAGTCCGGTCTAGATGACTGGTAATATGAAATATTTTAAAATAATCACCTAAAAATAAAAATCAGCAAATATATATTTTATTAAAGAATAATAGGAGTTATCTACCTTACAACTAAAATGTTATTTCTTTTTCTGTGTAAGTCTTTAAATGTGCAACCAAATAAAACTAAAATGACTTCACTACATCCCAGGCAACGCCAGATGGCTACACTTAGTTCTGTATCAATTTTCGGTACTACTCCAGATGAAGCGCCTAATTCCCGTGACTACTCGGCGGCAACGATCGGGCAGGTGGCGGAAACGCCCGGGAGCTACCGAGACGAAAACAGAGCTGACCAATCAGGTTGCTGCCAATCATCTGCTCTCAGCACAACAAAACAAGCGGTAGGAAGACCCTTCGAACCGGCCGCAAACGTATCCGTAAACCCTGACCCTCGACGAGAAAATATATGAAATCCCCCCCCCAACAAAAAAAAGTATACAAAAAAATTGCCTAAATATCCTAAGAAAAATAACATCATTTTTTTTATGTAAAAAAAAAAAGACGAAAAAAAAGGTTGCCTAAATATCGTAAAAGAAATAGCATTTACTTCTTTGATTTATGTAAAAAAAAAGACAAAAAAAATTTAAAATGGTTCATTTGGCCTACGAAAAAAAAAGAAAAGTTTATTTATAGTTCTTCAGCTATGGTTTGTTCATTTTTTTTTTTTTTCCAAATATATGTATTTTTTTTTCTTTTGTATTCTTCGTCTTATATTGTCGTCTGCCACTCTTTCATTTTACGACTTTCAGTTTTGCTTCAGCCTCGTTTTCGTCTCGGCAGCTCTCGGGCGCTTCCGCGACCTGCCCAATCGTTGCCGCCGAGCAGTCACAGAAATTAGGCGCTTCATCTGGAGTAGTACCGAATTTTCTTTTTCTTACTGCCTTATATTCCGTTTCTTAGCTCATTACTGAAGAGATACGAATTATTTATATTTTTCCGCCAATATTTCTGATTAGTTCATTTTTTCCACTGGCATTATATTTTTTTAGTGGGGCCTGTGGAAATTCTACGGTGGCGTCTGTATAATTTACTGTTAATGATAATATTATGCTTTATATGTGTGTGAAGTGTTTATATGAAAAAAAGTTGTCTGTCTTCTTCTGTAAAAATAATTGTCATTGTCAACTAAATATTTTTTAAACGAGTGTCAAAAATGCTGCAAAATAATCATGCTTCGCCAGTGTTCACATTCATATAAAATAACGTCTAAATCGACGACAGAGACAACGCCCCTTTACTTTAGAGATCCGGGAATATGTAATAGTTTATGTCATCGTACTGTTAACCTTTGGAATCCCCTCCCTGTTTCCCTGACTACCAACATGGAGAAATTTAAATATGATTTAAACAAACATTTCTCTGCACTACTCCCCACTTAGGATGCTCCTGTAGGTATGGCTCCTAATTCACAGTAGGCCTTTACGTTTCAGTGGCAAGTGCGGTGAATTAAAGTAAAAAACAAAGTAAAAAAAACAAAAAAACTGGAAAGTTTAAAAAAGAAGAAAACGTATAAATCGTATACCGAAAAAAACGTCAAACACTGAATGAAGTATTTCTTTCCGAATTCATTTTTAACCCGCGAGTGGAAAGGATGGGGTCGGATTCACAACATTTGAAATGATTTCGTGTGGCAGTTATTTTTACTCGCTAACTTTTGTGTGACGGGGCGGATATATATTTATCTATATATCTATATACAAACAAACACACATTGGTTTTTATTATAGAGCGGAGGATAAATAAAACGAATTTCTTTAAAGTTTTAAGAATTTAAATATTTTGAAATCAATTAATGTTGTTTCTTGCTGTAAAATTATCAGCTACAAATGTTGAAAGTAACGAAATTAATTTAAATCTTTAAAAAATAGTCTCCTGGTAAACATTCATTAAAAAAATAAAATGTATTTATTTAACATCGTAACTATTAGATATATTAAAATTACATCGAAATAACAAGATGCAAAGAGTAGATTTTAAAAATGGGTAAGGTGGGATTTTTTTTTTTTTTTAGCGACACCAATTGATTTTCAATTACTTGTTCATCTTTGGGGATTGGACAATCTCATCTTTTAAAAATCGGTTGGAGTAAAAAGATTGAACCTTCAACCTCCAGAAGAACTGTCACAGTTAACCAACACTTTTAAACCTTCGGTTATGGGTTCATGTGTATTATTCTAGTATGAATTTGGGGAAGCTTAACGTTAATATTGTCTGAATGTTTAGTATTACGACTTATTATTATAGAATTTCTATGTAGTAAGGAATGTACTCCCACCCTCCCAAAAAAGAAAAATTATGCTTCGCTTGTGTTCGCACTAATATTGATGTGAAATAACGTCTCAATCGGTGAAGTTAAAAAAAAGAAAGAACACGTCTGAAAGGGGAAAGTTTAAAAGGAAAACACGTATCGATCGGTATATAAAGAAAATGTCTCATTATGGGAATAAAGTGAAGGGTTTCTTTCCGAATTCATTTTAGACGGAGTAGGGGATTGTCGGATTTGATATTTGCTTTCCCCCTACCTCTAGGCACTTGAAATGATTTCGACCGGCAGTTAATACTCGCTAACGTTTGTGTGAAGGGACGGCTATATGTTTATATATAGAAATTAATACACATTGATATTTATTATAGAGTATTGATTTACTCCTCTCCAGGGGTTAGGCACAAGGCCAGTTTTTTTAGTTTTTTTTTATCTTACTCCCGCAAGTAAGATGTGACCCAAGGTCGGGTCGGGAAAGTGGGGTTTAAAAATTGCCTGGGCAGCTCCGTCGGCATTCCCCGGTAGGGGCGCCTCAGGCAGTAAACAATAAACTTACTCCTTCCCAAAGAGGGGAGGCGAAGCCTGGGAGGGGGGGATCTCCTAGAACTGCACAGGACAGATCCATAGACCGGCGTAAATCAAGCCTCGAAGGCCAAGACAATACCAGTATATGGGGTGCAGTATCCATCAGAACAGATACTACACTTTGATCTTAGTCAAAAGGCCAAGTCTCCTATCCCTGGAGTTGGGATTAAAACATAATTTGTTCTAAAATGTATTTTTGACATACGTAAATACTTTGATAGTCCTATGTTGAAATCCTAAATTATCCTTTTTCTTTATTTTGCTTCAGTTAGTTGGAAGAGACATTTGATTTCGTTATGATTTAAATTTATACCCGATGGCTCTTTTAAGGGTAGACGCTGTCCCTTTTAGGGCTGCTAGCTGTATTTCGCTACAGCTTGGTCTTCCAGGTTAGTCTCAGTATTTTTAAAGATTTTCTTTCATTAGACCACTTGCCCCTACAACAACAGGTATAATGTTTATTTCTTCCAGGACCATGTTGTGTGTGTGTGTGTGTGTGTGTGTGACGTTCCAGTTTGAAATAGAATTTTCACACTCGAGCTTTAAATAGTATTTTCATCGATAAACGCGTAGATCGAATGGACGTATCTTAAGAAAGGGTCCGTTGTATTTTTCTTTTCCTTGGTGTACATATCTTTGTTCGTGAATTATTTTAAAATGCATCTTAACTTAACGTGCAACATTTAACGGTCATGCCCTTTGACCGAAGGGGATCAAATAAATTAAGTCATAAAACAAAAGAAAGTATGTGTGTGTGTGTGTGTGGGGGGGGGTTTAAGCGGCTCTTTTCACCCCCCCCCCCCACTCCAGATTAGAAAACAGATTAAGTACATATTGATTTTTCCTCATCGTGTAAGTGGCGTGATGTAGTGGCTACTGGCGTGGACTGTGGGATCGACGTGTTGGGTTCGGTTTCTATTGGGGCTACGGCATCACTCTACCTTGTGAAAGGTATGACTCCATGTATCCTCTCTTCAGCTATGGATTGAATAGTAGTTGGGCAACTAGTCTAATACGAAAACTCTGAAATAATATCAGTTTTTCTGTTATCCATATTATTTACATAAAATAATATTATGGAAGTCACGAAACGATGGGGAGGGAAGCTCAAATGTAGGGAAATAACTCATATTTTTACTTTTAAGTTAAAATAGTAATTATCTCCCCTATATTTTCAGCTTTTTAGGTCATTATTTAAAATTGTCTCCGTTGTAATAATCTTGTTTGTTGGAATAATTTGGAAAGAAACTGAAGCGAAAGACATTTTTTAGTGTAAAGATGAATTTCGTCATGAACCTTGGAAACCTATCAGAAGAGATATCGATCTCAATCTTTTGGGGATACGAAAAAAACTGGCCTATATATTTTTTGTTGTCTTAAAAATAACCTATCAACATGACGACTACTGAACATTTAAAAAAAAAAATTTTTCGTACCCCAACTATTAATTAAATCAATCTTTTTACTCTTTTATGCAAGGATAAAAGGGAAGAAATCGCTAGTCAGATTCAGATATCGAATTGTCAGGTGTATTGCTATTGAGGTCTAACATGGAAAATCCGAAAATAACTTTGAACACACAATATATATATATATATATATATATATATATATATATATATATATATAATTAGCCGTATTTGAAAAAAAGATTGACATACGGATGAAACATCTTGTTCTTTCCTCCTTCCGTCATTATCTGAGTGAGGAAGAGGTTGGCAATGAGCCGCACATCCCCGGCACTCTCATGAATGTGGGATATTCATTCAGGTCGATACGATCATCAAGATCTGCGATGACGTAACACTCCGTTATTAAAACGATCAAAGTAAATGCCGTATCGATTACCCCCTTCCCCCCCCCCCTCATCCGAATGAGTGCTGTTGCTTGGCGACTAGTTCAATTGGGGCATCTTCTTTTGCACTGTTCATAGACAGGTTGTCATGACAACCGTTCATTTGGACGCGCTATTATTACAACTCAAAATGAACTCCTTTGGTCAGCACCCCATATTCGTGTAGATTCTCGCCTGGTTCTTCTCAAAGACATGCTTTTGCTTCGGTCGTATTTCTCAATAACTTAGAATCAGGGGTGAAGAGTATTCATCAAGAGGATAGAAAGCGCCATCTTTTTTTTTTCAAAGACAGAAATGCCACTTGTCGGCGTCCTAAGATGGAATGTTGCTGTCACATCTGGGCAAGTGCACCCCCCCCCCACACACACACACTAGTGTTCTTGCCTTGACAGGGTACAAAAATAGATTTCATCATCTAGTGAAATCTTCTTTACAGTTTATTACTTACAGAAGAGACGTTACTAGTCTTTCTCTACTCTATCCTTATTTTCATGGTAGGCGCACTGAGTTCAAATCTCCCTGTAAAACATTCACAGTAAGAACTCATCTAACTACCACCATTGCAAATAGCTTTTCTTTATGTACCTAAAATCAAACGGAAATTTCATGAACAAAGTTTATTTCCAAGAATTCCACATCCGTGGAACACGTTACTGCAGGAATGTTTCCCTGCTGACTACAACATAGCCGTGTTCAAGTTCAAAATCCAATGTAAACAAATACTTGTCGAGCCGTCTTAAGTAATCAAATTCTGTTCTTTCAATTCAGTTTCAATCCTCCAATTGACAATCTCATTGACCTTTATCCTTGAGTGGCTTGTTGCTTCGGTGAATGGTGACCCATTAGTGTGTGTGTGTGTATATATATATATATATATATATATATATATATATATATATATATATATATAAAATAATTTTTTATATAATTAAAATCGATTTTTATTTCCAAAGCAAAATGGAGCTCAATATCCAAACCATTAAATAGTTATTTCAAAGTTTGCTATAAATAAATAAAGTGACAGATCATTTACATCATACTGTGATATGTCAATTTCGAAGCAAAGAAAACTTACACGTGTTTCTAGAGAAAAAAAAAAGAGCATACTTGACCAAATTCAAGTAGCTACATGAAAATTTCGTCACCAGGGATTGTTTCCAAATGAAAACCATACAATATCAAAGCGAAATTTCATGCACAAAGCCTTCAGGAATGTTTCGGAAAACACCAAAACCGTAATGGCGACATGGGGTGATACAGATTAAAAAAATTTAAAAATTGATCTTCAAAAACCTTAAAGTCGAATGTTCAAAAGACACACTAGATAAATTCCCCAAAAGTAGAGGTAAACTCGGCCAAAATAACTGAGAAAATATACACCAGAAATTCTTACACCCGGCATAACGCACAGCCGACCCGTTCTTCCATTCCGTAGATACCGGAAGATTTTCTACTCTAATATCTTCTTTCCCTGACCGCTTGTCTTCGGAATTCCCTGTCTGTTTCATCAACCGTACTCACATGCAAAAAACTTAATTGTAATGTTAACATATTTCTGCCCAACTCCTCACCTTGATTGCTCCCTCCCCAAATCTGACCCCTATCACTATACGTTTAAGTGCCAATATGCTTTGTTTGCGGCGAAGAAGAAGAATTAAAATAAATAAATAAATAAATAAATAAAAAGTACTCATAATCACGTGACTTATTCAACTTGTGACCGCGAAGACTTTCTCGAGTGACTCGTCCTCTGATGGATGAAGTCATTCTTTCGGGGTGTCTCGTTTGTTGGGCGATTCCAAAGCGGTGGGTGTGACCCTTTCTTGCCATTGTATACGTTAATTGCGTTTAAGTTTGATGGCAGTGATGCTGTCTGTCGTTTGAATGAACTCCTCTAAGGATAAAATAAAGGGAATCTTTTACTTTACAAAATTTAAGAAATTTTATAGAATCTCTCTCGTCTCTGTCCTAACTAAAGTTATATTTACGCTTTTAACAGTACAAAATAGGTAAGAAAACAAAAAAACCTGCTTGGAGATGCGGGCGATTCTATTTTAAAAAATATAAACATTTTTTAATTTTATTTAGGGGTCTTAAGAAGTAATTGAAATTAAGGGAATCTTGCTTGATTAGTGTCTAATGAATATGGATCAATATTCATATAATTTAATCTACATTAATAACATTGAGACAATTTACGCGTCTTGTTTGTATTATTCGGACTACTATTCTCATCTTATTTGTTATTTTCAAAACGTTGCTAATTCATTTCCGGGCAACACCGAATTATGCTGGTTGTAAAAAAAAAAATTAAAATGGCTGACGTTTCTTGACTTAATGTGAAGATTCGATGTTGTATTAATTAACTTTTCGATTGATTAGTTGTATTTTTGTTTAATTTTCGTAATGAAATTATTTTTTTAAATAGTATTTTTAATATTTCGTTTTATTTTATGCTATTTCATTTTTTTTTTAAATTTCAATAAATATTCGATTGATAGAAACCCGTCCCAGATCAGGTATTTTACTCGTTTGTAAATTAATTAACCGAACTGAACAGTTTTGCACTACTTTACCCCCCCCCTCCCCAGAAGTTATATATGCTGCTAAATCCGACGTCTAGAATTTTTGTTCCAATTCTGATCAAAAACCATCAAATGATTTTGATTCGAGGAAAAATGCCTAAAATTTGGGGTTTTAGGGGGGTCTGAAAAAGAATCGAAATTCTGGTAATCTTGCTTAATTGATTTAATGTAAATCGGAAATATTCGAATTTTTAAATGGGAGGTTGTGCCCCCCCCCCCCAAAAAAAAGAAACCCCCTTAAAATACTCCAAAGGAATATTTATTATTGTTAACATTTCATCAACATCGGAGGTAACTGAATTTTTACGAAGCCCCCCTCCCCTTCATGAAATTACATTAAACTAAATATAGCCCACATTACACACCCTTATTCTTAACAGCTGTGTTAAAAAATTATAACGATCGGTTACTTAGTTTAGGAATTTACCTTACACACAGGGCGGACAAAATGAAATTGCTGGACACATACGCGCGTGCACATGAATATAGAAAACACACACACATGCATATACATACATATACACATACACACAGTTGTGCAATTAACTGTTTTGTATAAATTCTTATTTGCTCGTAGTATTATTACCATCGCAGTAGTATTAATAGTAATTGGGTATTTTCTTTCTCGTTCTGATAAGTAATCCAGAAATGAACGGCCGGCTTCTGTTTTTTTTTCTCCGACTGCCCAGACAGAATTACTTGATAAAATTATCAGTTCTTTTGGTACGAGATGGGAGAAGGGTGCGCTTTCGGAAATTCGTGTTTTCCTTTTGTTTAGGAACACAGCGAACGAATGAACCACAATACTTGACTTCAAAATCACTTTAGAATTTCGAATGTGCACAATAGTAAACAAGTCGGACATTTTTTAAATCCTTTATTTTAAAAATACATTAACAAAATGACTGGCATTTGTTTAATTCGAGCCCGTTTCTAAAATGAGTTTGAAGCTTTTAAAATGCCTGATAGAAAGTAATTTCTAATATTCATTTGTTCTCCTGAATTAAGTGGAAACCTACATTATCGAAACCCAGTCGTACCAAAGAACCGGACTCTGAGTTTTGCGTCTTTCCAGACATAACTACTTGATAACATTATCACCTAAGAAATTAAAGCATTCTTTGTTGTTGTAATAATAGCGAATAAAATGGAGAAAATATATAAGATGGTCGATTATTTTTTAATTACGTGTTTTCGTTTACAATGTTTGTTTCAATTGAAAATGAAAATATTAATTAGTTTATTTATCTTTAAAGGAATTCTATTGTTCCAACAAAAATATATCCGAGTCATCGCACAAGGACATGTCCGACGCTACCCTCCCCTAAAAAATGTTTGTTAGTAAAAAATATATTTTAAAATCCTGTCGATTAACCGAATTATTATATATTTTTTATATCCCTAACTTCAGTTTGGTAAATCATCGAAGGGTTCGCGATAATATATATATATATATATATATATATATATATATATATATATATATATATATATATGATTGTGACATTAAGAACGTTTCGGAGGAAGCCGTTTCAACCCGCCTTGTGTTAATACCACTTCGTTCGTTCGTAGTAATGGGGGAGGGGGGTATACTTTTTTCGTCTTGAGCAATAGAAAAAACATTTTGTGAAAATCATGCTTCTTGTAGCATATTTACACATTTCAAACGTGTTTTTCTTTAGATTATATGCGTTGTACTAAATAGATTTTTAGTCGAAATGGTTCCTCATTAAATATTATTAATAAAAAAACAAACATAAAACCATTTTTATCGTCTATACACAATTTTTTGATCGCATTATGTTTACCCCTTCGAACTCATCATTTACCCGGTAAAATCGATTTAATTCGGTTCAAATTCTGTAGAACCGCCAAATAAAAAATGGTTGGTTGCTTTACGGCATATCAACCCTGTTTATGTTAATAGTTTGGTAAAATATATAATGCTTCAAATTCTTAATATCTCCTCATATTTATTCATGCAGTAAATGTATACGATTGGTTTGTATATTTATTGGTTTTGGGTTAGTGTTAATTTTATAAACACATAGTCTGTAAACAATACATTATCGATAGGACCCTGACAGGTACTTCCACTCAGGGTCAGAGTGAATCTGGTAGTAGTGACAACTGAAGGGGGACGCTACATTCCCCCAAACTGCCAAATTGGGGCCTCGCCACTGGATACATTTTTGTGTCATACCCAGGACATTTGGGGGTATGGATAACTTGAGTAGTTGACAGGGTTGGGAAATAGGGTGGACAGGAAAAGCGGTAGAAAGGATTGTGAAAGATGTATTTCAGGGTAGTGCGAGGGTAAGTGAGGACGAACACCTTACCCAGGAGTATATGAGGCAGTTTCATGTCATACCTAAGACATATCATATTTAAATGAGAGTTGGGGACCCTTGCAAGTACTTCTATCCGGGTTAAAATGGACCTGTAAGTAATGGCAACTAAGTGTTGACTTCAACTTCAACTTACATAGAAAACCGAACCCCCTGTTCAAAATTGAACAATTATTTTTTTCAATTATTTTTCTTCTCTTTCCTAATTTGAGAATTTAATCAAATTGATCGCATTCCGAATAATATATTTATAACATTGTGTGACCACTTCTCGTGTGTGTGTGTGTGCTTCTCACCGCTACATGACTAAGTTATCATTTTTTTAAATTAATAAATAAAAAATGACAAATCATAAATTACTAAAGCGAACATTAAAAAAAAAAATCTTATTTAAAAAATAATTAATTTAGAAATTAAATGTATCCTGAATGCATTTCCGTTTCGTCGTAAACAAGTCAGCTATTTTAATCTTTTGCTAATATTTATTTAGTTACCTTCTGCAGCAGGAGGTTAGACACAAAGTCAGGTCATGTTTTGAAAAGCTATCACATTAGATGAAAAAATGTCTGAGCTGCTCCGTCGGCGTTTTCCGGTAGTGACGTTTCGGGCTATTGGCAATAAACTAACCCCTTTTCTTAGAGAGTAGGTAAAGCCTGGGAGGGCGAACCTCCTAGGACTGAACAAAACCATACCTCAGCCCGACAGTAACAAAGCCACTGTCGGACTGATTGTCGGGGACGTATCTCCGACTTGTACAAGTTAAAAAAAAAAGTGAATTACTTCGTGACCTTTTGAAATTTACAACGGATTTGGAAGCATTTAAAGCAGAATAGGAAATTTCTTAGCAAATGCTCATGTATTAAAACATGTAAAGTTTGGGAAACTTTACATCAGTACTTTTATAGATAGTGGTTAAAACATTAACACAATTAGTTATAATTTTATAACAGATTCAATTAATAATTTAACGATGAGATAATACAGTAACAATTAAATTTAACTTTCAAAATCGTATTAAAAAGGGATTTTTTTTAAAATACGTTTTGTTTTTTTTTATTAAGAGAAACAAATTAAAGTACAACACCAACACAACTCGGACAACCCCTGGTACGTACAACTAGTTACTGATAAGATATTAAAAAAAATAATAATAATAATTATCTATGTTCAATTGAAATAAATAACGGATCATTTCTTTACAGATGACCTGTTTAATTACAACCCTCTTCAAAATAGATAATTTTAATTGCTTTTTTATGGCATCTCAACCCTTTCTAATTTAATTAATGCCGAAACAGCAATAATATTTATAATAATTGATCTAACATAAATTTATCTTGTCGGATTTTCAAAGTCAGACCCAAATAGCAGTTCGAACTAGTCTATCTTTTCGTTTTTTTCCCCGTTTTCCAGTATGTTATGGTATGAATGTTTTCTGAAAATACTTATCCCGGATAAAAAAAAATGTTAATGGCGACATGTCTTAATTCTGCTATTAAACGATTTATTTCTTACAATTAATTGTTTGTCATAATAATAGGTAAAATATTTTTCATTCTAACTTCTACTTGCACGTCTGTTGAAAGTATCTTAACAGATGCAAGGGGCCTTCCATTATTCACGACGACCAGTTCACTAAATCCATCTTGAATTCAAATAATACACTTATGTTAATGCTTTAAACTGTCTTCGTTTCATAAGTTGTTTTTTTATCTTTTTTTTCTGCATTCAATTTCAATATACACAGCATAATAATGTTAATCAATGTTGAGCCCGGTCAGTACCAAATGGGTGATCATTTGGGAATACCAAGTAAGTACTTTCAGTATAATCTGCTAATCCACACATGTTGACGCAACGAAGCAACCGCCCATTCGGTAGAAGTTTTGTTCTTGATCATGTGGCGAATCCCTCTGGAGAGAGTATGATTTAGTTAGGTTGTTTTTTTTATTTTTAGGTTTCAATAATAATGTTTACTTAAGAATATAACGTGTGTTTTTAGACAGTAAAGGAAAGTAATCATGTAATGAGTTCTTTTCTTTGAATTCTTCAAAAATGATTTACTAAAACACGTTATATTTTTAACATTATAGGAAAACTATCGTGTGCAATATATTGAGTTATCTCCCTCCAGTTCCTTAATATATATATTTATATAAATTTAGGTATGTGTATGTATTTCTATTTATAGGATTTACTCTTGAACTGCTTACTCGATCATTATGAATTTTGGAACATTGCTGCTAGGCGGAATGGTGGGTAATGTGAGATATATTTAGTTTTATGCAAAGGGGTAAAAAAGCTCTTAGTGAAAATTAAGATACTTCCAATTTTCTTTAAATTTTAACGATAAGTATTAATAAATGTTCTCCAAATTTCAGTTTCTTAAGAGTATTTTGAAGGGTTTTTAAAGGTTCTATTGGTTCAAGTATTTCAGATTTTCATTAAATTTGACCCATAGTCATTAGACATCAATTAAGCAAGATTCTCTGAATTTCACTTTCTTTTTAAGACCTCTTAAGCTTAAGCCTTAAATATTAGACATTATCTAGAATCAAAATCATGAAATGGATTTTGATCTACATTGGCATGCGGTTTTCTTCAATGTCTATTAAATTATGCGACTATATTTATATATGTATTTTATTTACCTTCTCCCCAGGAGGTTAGACACAGAGTGAGGTGTGGGTTTTGATGAAAATGTTTCTGTGGAACGAACTGGATTCGAACCCGGCACACCTAGGCCTCTAGTCTTTGTTGTTAACCATTTAGCCACCGTAGCATTTCTCGCCTCTGCAGTTATTACATATTAGTAGTATTGTTATTATTATTAGTATTGGTATTATTATTTGTCGATTTACATCAAGTAGTAAAGTGAACTGTAAAGAAATTCCTATTTCACAAAATTTGATTACGAAATTTAATTTCAGTTTCTTTCGTAACCAAGTCGGTCTTTTCCCCCCATTTACTTCTGGCAACGCCGAATAATCACAGATGATTATGGTGAGTGAGGTGCGTGCGTGTGATCATTTTCAATGACCTTAAAAATTTAATTCCTGTATTATCGAGGTGATACTATTTTTAAGTTACTTAATTTATGTGTGTTCCACCAGTTCGGTGATGCGTAAAAGCAAACGTAAATAATGTAGAAATTGAAGCCCCCCCCCCTCCTCACTTGGGCCTTTTGTGCCATTTTGTTATGCGTTTGAGGGCGCTTGAGTTCAATTTACAGGGCGAATAATTTGAACGAATATCCGCAAAGGCTAAACACGAAGAGTGAAATAATAATTGCCTTTTTCAATCTGTCTCGTTATCCAAAAACAAAACCCAAAACTAGTTAATAAAGATATTTCTCTTCTTCCCTTTTTTCCTCTTTTCTTTTTTGTTTTCCTTTTTGAAAAAGAAAAGGAAAAAATCACCTTTTGCACATTTCTTTTTCCCTTTTCATTTTTGTTTTTCTCTTATTTTTCTATTCCTCCTTTCCTTTTTTTTTTTTGTTTTCTTTTGTTTGTTTCCTGGTTTCAGTTTTCTTTTTCTTCTGTTATTTTTCTTTTTCTTGCTTAAAAAACAAATAGAACGGGATGGAGCAATAATGTAGTATAGTTAACAGCCGAGAAACCGTATATACAACAAATAAGTTTTACCAAGCGCAAAAAAATTTACTTTTCAATCGACCTGCATAGTTTTACAGTTCTGAAACTTTTTTGTAACTGTTCTTTTATTTCAGAATTTGTATCCGAGTGTTGCATAGTCCCTTTAAAAGGGCGCGGCACCAAAGGGGCATTTGTTACATAGTCACTACTCCTTCCTGGACCGCGGCAGTTCTCTTAAACCAGTCAAACAACTGGTTACGGTCCCAAAAAGGCATTTGTTACATAACGCTTGTTAATTAAAACTTCTCCGAACCGAAAGCAATACGAAAGTTTATGAGAAGATTATTAAGCGGTTTCAATCTTTTTTTTAACACTTTCCGTAAGGCACTTTCAAGCGACATTTTCTTAGGGCGATTTTAAGCCTTTAAACTGTCAACCTATTACGCATTAATTCTCGTTAAAACAACTGTTCTTTAAACATTTACTCATTAAACACAGTTCATTAATCATTTCAAATTAAACATTAACCACTTTAAACATTGTTCGTGAAGCATATCGAATAAAGCATGGTGCACTTTTCCTTCCTGTTTTTTTTTTTAGTTCTTTTTAAATTCTCTTCTCATTAAACACAATTCATTCAACATTGTTCGTTAGGCATATCTTTCGATTTTTAGTTCTTTCCGTTTTACAGATTAGGACCCAAAATGTTATGCATAAAAAAGTTACCTTACATTTTCTTTCGTCACCTGGTCGTGATCGCCGTTGGTACCGTCGGTTTCGTGGTGTCTTCTTGGCTGTGATCGGTGTTGATATTCGATCTGTGGATAAATTTTATCGACAGTCAGAAGAGAAACGCGGAGACGATTTTCCTCAGAGAGATTCAATCTTTTATTCGTTGTGGGGGTTTTCCCATTCATTCTTTCTTCCTGCTGGGGGATGCGACGATACACAGGAAATTACTGCTGGATCTCCAAGAGATACAGCCATTATGACGAGCGATTACATTCTCGATTCCGCGCTCCCACTTCCTGAGCACTTCAGATAGGTCGACCGTCCAGCTTGCTGCAAAACTAGTAACTCATTTTCAAACCTAAATTTCTCACAAAGGAGGAGTGACGTCACAGATGTACACGTGGGACAGACATGCAAAACACACTCGTTCACTCATGTTTTCTGACCTTTCCCAACCCGATGCTGTCTGTGCCAGCGTCGACTTTTGGAACCTTGTTATGGTTTCTCAAAACATGATTTTGACTCACAGCGGTTCCCTTTGGTGCGTGTCAGCGTGACCTGCACCGAGCTCGACAAAGTTTACCCCTTCTCATAATAAAAACTAGTGGACCTACACACTTCCAGGCACACGGAGCCCCTGATAATATAACATGAGCATTGAATATATTTATCTACCTCCCACTGCTATAAGATGTGGCACAAAGTCGGGAAAGTGGGATTGAAAAGCCAGTGCCATAGAGGAAGAGCACTTTGGCATACAAAAAATGCCTGGGCAGCCCCGTAGACATTCTCCGGTAGGGGCGCCTCAGGCGATTAGCAATAAACTTACTCCTCCTTAAAGGGTGAGAAGGCAAAGTCTGGGGGGGGGGGGCTCCTAGAACTGCACAGGACAATACCGCACACCGGCAGAATCAAGGCCCGAAGGCCAAGACGGTGCCGGTTTACGGATTTCATCTTTGTTACAAACAAAAAAAAAAAAACAAACAAAATGGCTGATCACGTGAGGCCAAAAGCTGCAACTTATTTTGAAATAAAGAGAAAATTTTAAAACAGTTTTAGTAAGGTAGAAAAATATGCATTTTGTAACCGTTATTGTATTTTTTTTTTAATGTTTAATTTTCGATTTTTCGTTTATTATCAAAAGGTCACATCTGACGGCAGCCATATTGAGTTGTTATACATTAAAAGGGCAGCTATCGACGCAATTTTATATTGAAAATAAAAAAAAACTTTAAAACACTTTCAGATTAAAACGATGTCAGTAGGGCGAAAAATTTTATGAGCCAGAGTACACACGCCTCTTGTCCACTGGTTTTTCAATTGCCATCTTCAGACTTTGTGTCACATCTTCCTGCGGTGAGAGAGAGGTTAATACCAACGTTGCTCCTCTTCGGACTGAGAACTGATACTGCAGTTTGATCCTACTCTGATAGACGGATTTGTTAAAAAAAAAAAGGGGGGGGGATACTCTGGTCAGTCCTTTCACCCCCCCCCCCCCCCCCCCCATGTGTCTCACGCCCTACGCGACAAATTATAAGCTCATCTCCGTTTTCAAAAAAGGGACGAAAGGCAATACAACCGTGGCTGCCTCCGAAAGGAGGAAGTTATGTTCTGGATAATGTACCCCCACCCACATCTGATGCAGAACAAATACTAGACTTTGATTCTAGCCAAAAGGCCAAAAAATGTCTATAAAACGGGTTATTAAAATGTATTCACTCAATTTGCGTGGTGCATTTTAGGAATAGGTACCCAGAGATTTGCAGTTGTGACGCCAGCAGTTCCAACTACGAATGGAGAAAGTCGAATATACAAATAAAAAAGGCCGACGACTTTTTTTTTTTTTTTTTTCAATTAATTAGAAAGATAAAGTTCCGACTTTGCATATTTTTTTGAATGCCTTTTTTACTTTTGCAGCTTCTCATTTGAAACTTTTTCGATACATTTTCATTTACCTTTACTAAAATGGTTAGTTTAGGGTTAAAACAACCCTGTTCTGTTCATATTGTGTAAAAGTATCGAAACAACATTACAGAATACACTTAAATACAAAATAAAATCAACAATTTCTTTAGTTGAATAACTCCCCCCCCCTCCCAAAAAATGAAGCCTAATAATACACTTTTGTTGTTTGTTTTTACTTTTATTCATCCCAAACAAGGCAGATTGCCACTGAGACGTAAGGGGCTACTGTGAATTAGGGCACCCCTGTAGGTATGGCTCCTAAGTGGAGAATTGTGCAGCGAAATGTTTGTTCACATTACATTTAAATTTCTGTATGTTGGTGCAGTCTGTGAAACAGTGAGCAGGGAGGGGATTCCAAAGTCTAGCAGTACGAGGAAGAAAGCTATTAGAGTAGAAAGCCTTTCGGCATCTGAGAACATCTACAGTGATGGGGTAAGATTTAGTTGATTGTTTGGTCGATCGGGTGTATTGACGTCGAGGGGGACACCAGTGCAGCACATCCCATGAAAATACTTGTAAAACAAGCGCAGAGATGCAACATTGCAGCGATTGAATAGGGATTAGACTTAAAAATTTTTTTTTTTTTTTACCCTGTCTAAGAAGGAGAGACTAGTAGCTGATGCACCTGTCCAGATGTGATGGGGTGAGATTTAGTTGATTGTCTGGTCAATCGGGTGTATTGACGTCGAGGGGGGCACCAGTGCAGCAAGTGGAGCATATTCCATGAAAATACTTGTAAAACAAGCGCAGAGACAGTGGATAGTGATTAGAGACTTGAAAAAAAATTTTTTACCGTCTAAGAGTAGCTGATGCACCTGTCCAGATGTGACAACAGTACTCTCTGCATGGCAAATAGTGGCTTTGTAGAGATATAAGATACTGGCAGGTGTAAGAATTTTTTTTTTAGCACAGTAGAAGGAGACCACATTCTTTGCAGCAGACTTGGCAATGTCTTCTATGTATTTGTTCCCGCAACCTGCAAATGTTAGTTTAAATGTGGACTTTCAGGTAGTGTGTTATTAACAATGGCAATCGGTGTTTGAAAAGGTTTCTTTCTAGTTGTTAAAGGATAGGAGCTTTGTCTTAGTAGCATTAAATGTTACCATCCATTTATGTCCCCATTCAACTATGGATTAGAAGTCATTTTCTAAGGAATCTGCTATTGCCTTGTATATGTATGTGTTCACTTTGCCTGTATGTTGAGAATAGTGTGGTGTCATCAGCAAATATACCCATCCCAGACACAATTGCATCAGGGATGTAGTTTATGAAAATCGGGAACAATAATGGTCCAAGGATAAGTTCGTTAATATTCGCTAGTTTTGGAATCTCCGATGAAACTCTGAATTGATGACGTAAATGCTGACATTTTCTTGGATACCTATTCCTATAAAGTACCACTTTTATATAGATGCATAGACACGCCCCCCACCCTGCATTTCATAGATATTTTATCTTTTGATGTCGACATTATGAATAAATGCGATTTAAAAAAATGTATCACTCCTATATTACCACCCAAACGGGTTACTGTTATTTAAATCCATAGTATAACATATTTTGAAATACTGTATATATAGTACAAACGAAAGACCCAAACCCCGCTATTTGAATGCTTAATTTGCATAATGATTTCTTAGACAGTTCATAATAAATCATTGTTTAATGTTATTCATTTATTTTATTGTCCTACATTTACCATAAATATGCAATAGTTTTTGTCGATATTAACAGAAATTAAAGTTATTTAATATGAAAAATTGATTAATTACTAAAATCTTTCTTAAAATATTTGTTGATTAATTTTCAAGGGAAGCAATGGGGGGGGGGTGACTGCGCCCTCTCCCTCTATTCCTTTTCATTTCTTATTTCTATATTCAAAAGATAAAGTAGCGAACTTTGCGAAGCGATAGCGAGCTGGCAAAACCAGCTAGTATAAAACTAAAATAAATTTTTGAGCGTGATTCTTCAAGATAAATAAAATGTACGGCCTGTGCAGATATTCCAACGATTTTTACCCTACAATTTCAAGTATGAAGATCCACTCGTTATGTTGTGTGTGGGATGACGTTTTTACACTCGTACTGTGTGAACTTTCTTTCACTGTTCGAATCTTACATTATTTTTCTTTCTTTTTATTGAATCATTTACTTTAAAACTATGCAAGCAGAAAACAAAACAATTTTATTTTAATCTTCCAATAATGATTTATTTTTCTTCTCCGTTTCTAATCCCGAACTCGACACTTTGACCCTTGAGAAAGCCCCCCCCCCCCCTCACTCCTGCTTTCAATCGCTTCGTTTTCTTGTTCAATAATTGTTCGCAATTAATTCCTAATCTGACCGTTTGAATCAAGTCTCTGCTTTAAAAAAAAATCAATTTTCGGCGACTGTGTGAGTATAGTTAACAAGAAAACAAAAATGAGTGAAAATAACTGTCACCAATCGGTCGAGAATTAACTTTTCGACCGATTGGTGACAGTTATTACTTGCATTTTTGGATCAATTACCTTTTAAGAACCTCAGAAAAATGCCAAGACGAGAAGAACGCATTTGGGTCTTTACCGGATTATTCCGGTTGATCCTCGCACACGCACGCGGCATCTGTAAACATTAAACAAACATTAAATATACTAGCAAATATATGCTCCCTCCGGTCGCATATTTTTGCTAGGCTGCCGCATCAGAAATGAAGGCTCACGCGTAAGCCAATGGAGCCCCAGTCATATTTCTGTGGTGGTTAGACATTGATTTTTTGTGTTTATGACCGAGATTATTTTTAGTTGAAAATAAAGGAAAAAAAATTCGATCCTACCCCGATTTTTGTTGTACCCTCGCCCATAAATAGAAAGACTTGTAGTTTAAAAAGAAAGAAAAATTTTTTTTTGTACCCCCCTCAATTTTTTTATATTACCAGTCATAGAAATATTTTTTAGTTAAGAAAAAAAAAAAAAAAATTTTTTGCCCGCCTTCCCCCAATTTTTTTTATCCTCTCCCCCCCCCCTATATATGTAAATATTTTTAATTAAAAAGGGGAGAAAAAAAACCTAACCCTAACTGTAACGATGGGGTCAAAGTTAGCGTGGGTCCTAAAATGAAAAAGCACCAAAAAATCAAATACAGTGAACACAGTGTGTGTGTGTGTGTGTGTGTGTTTGTTTAATGACCTTTTTTTAATTAAACAATTTGATTCTACAATCAGTTGTATAGTTTTCCAGTACAATGTGTTAGTTTATTTTGTTGACATTAAAGAAAAAAAAATCACATCTTTTTTTTTAATAAATAAAACATGGAATCATAAATTCTGTTGAGGTCGTGAAAAAATGATAATATTGGATATGAAAGTATTAAGATATATTTTTTTTTAATGTAGGTGCGTTTTTTTCTTTTATTTACAAAACTTTTTAATAAACAAACGAAACATCGCAAACATGCCTAGCGTCAAATTCTTTTCTGTTTTTTTAATTAAAATTATTATTTTATTAATTTCTAAAGTCGGTTTTTCAATATAGGCCCCCCCCCCCAAAAAAAAATGGGGCACTCTGGATTGGGATAAAAATTAAAATTGCCTCAGTCTGGAAGGCTCTACTGGGATTACTCGTTTTTAATATATTTATTTTGTTTCTACATCTTAAATTGAATAATGAAAAGTGAATTCGAGACGCTAAAAGTTAAATAAATATCGAATAATCGTAGAGAATGAAGTCATTTTAACAGAATTTTAGACGCTAGATATGGTCTGCGATGTTTCGTTTGTTTATTAAAAAGTTTTGTAAATAAAAGCAAAACACCGAACTCTACATTTTCAAAAAAAAAAAAAAAAAAAAAATTAATATACTCCCCCCCCCCCAAAAAAAAATAAATATTAACATGTTCATAAGAAACAAATGTATATATTTATTAGAATTATAATAATTTTAATATAAATCGAACAATCGTATGAAATCATTTTAAAACGCTTCGATGTTTCGTTTGTTTATTAAATTTTTTGTAAAAAAAAACAAAAACGCACCTACATAAAAAAGAAAAATTTAATATAAAAATAAATATTTAATACATACCCCCACTTTTCTTAGAAAAACCAAACAAATGAGGATTATTATAGGTTTGTTTAATGTTTACAGATATCGTGTGCGTGTGCGAAGGTCAACCGAAAGAATCCGGTGAAGACCCAAATGCATTCCTTTTGTCTTGCCATTTTTTGAGGTCCTTAAAATCTAATTGATTCGTATTTTTGTTTAATTTTCGATTTTTCAGTTGTTAAACATACGACATCGAATCTTCCATCCGTGGCAGCCATCTTAAATTTTGTTTCAAGCCTGTGAGGCAACGATACAAAATGTAAATAAACAAACGTTAAAAAAGGTTCCGAAAACTATACGAGTCGATAGATTAAATTTTCTTGCGTTTGGTAAAAGTTATTCGTTTTAAATATTGTTCCACCTCTTTTGTCTTGTTAATTATACTGCACAATCGCCCAATTTTCTTCTGAGGTAACTAATGTTAGCGAATGTGCATTTTTTTTTCTTTTGCAATCACATCGCTATGAAAAAAAACCCTAGAAACTCTGATGTACTTTAAAAAAAAAATGTACTTGTTCAGAATAACGCACCACGAATTTAACGGAAATTCCCGTGTTTTGACGACAAATTCCGGACTTAGCCGAGATAGACAATAAATTGGTCTTCGTATTTATCGGCCACGTTCGAGCACTATTTTGCCCATGTAACAACAAACGCAGCTCGTTCCGACCTCCACCTTACTCGTACTATCCTCTACGGGCAATGCCTTCTTCCACACAAAAAAGAGCGAAATAATAATTTAAAAAAAAAAAAAACGTACAAAGAAAATTCATTAACTTAAATAAAAAAGAAAGAAAGAAATAAAACAAAATAAAAAAACAAACAAAAACATTTTGGGAAATATAAAACAATACACATTTTTCGTTAAAGTTTATTTTCGCGTTCGAGTATCAACGTCAAGCCTCCTGAATCTCCGTAATTACTGAATGAAAAAAGAATAGTTTATTTTATCATAGTTCACCCCAAACAAGACAGGCCGCCACGGTAGTCGTAAGTGACTACTGATAATTAGGGTGTAAGTTTTGGGGGTCATCCTAAGTTGGGAGCTGTGCAGTTAGATGTGTGTTCACATTAGTTTTAAATTTCTGCATATCGGTACAGTCGGGGAAACAGGGAGCAGGGGGGGGGAGTTCCAGAGGCCGGCAGCACGAGGAAAGAAGCTATTGGAGTAGAAGACTCCCCGGCACAGTGAATGAATGGGATTTAGCTGATTTTCGGGTTTGTCAAGTGTATTTACGTTGAGGGGGGGGGGCTACTAGAGCAGCAAGTTCGTCGAAGCACAATCCATTGAACTACTTGTAAAACAGGCGCAAGGATGCAACATTGTGGCGATGGGACAGGGGCTGGAGCTTGGTGGATAATGAGGGACCTATTAAATTAGCGATTTTTTTTTTTTTTTTTTGACCTTGTCTAAGAGGAATAGACTAGTTGATGATGCACCATCCCAGGTGTGGCAACACTACTCCATGCATGGGCAGATGGTGACTTTGTAGAGATACAGGATAATGTCAGGTGTGAGAAGTTTTCTAGCACGGTAGAGAGAGCCCACCTTCTTTGCAGCAACCTTGTCAATGTCTTCTATGTATTTGTTCCAATTCATGATACCTGTGAATGTTAGGCTGAGGAGTTTGAACGTTCTTTGGTGTGTTATTCTGCACAAGTACCCCAATATCTTTAGTGAATAGTCCAATAGTCATAAACACTGAGCCTAGCTGTGCATTTTGATGACAAAGAGTTTTATTTTAAATCTAAATGTGGTTACATCTTATTTAAGTTGACAAAATAATTTAGAGCGCAATGGATTTCAGCACTGTTCCTGAACAATTTAAAACCATGTTTTAGATTAAAAAACAAACAAATAATAAATCGATAGAAACAGTAATTTATAGCTAGTTAGATCGTATCCCTGCCTGGTGCGGCACTTGCCCTGGTCGGGTTGAGCTGGTTTCCTCCGAAGGAGGAAGTTTCTAAGGAATATTAAATTCACAAACGGTTCCCAGTCGCAAGTATATCCCGGTCAGAGGAGATGACGACCGTACTTTTTTGCAGGGAGGTGTCACCGTTCTTTCCCTGACAGTGCCTGGTATTCCCAAACGGTCACCCCATCTAGTACTGACCAGGCTCTATGTCGCTTAACTTCCGTGATAACGAGAATCTGTGTGTCAACTTGATTATGTCATAAGATGGTATATGATATACAGTGAGATCGTATCCGAGACACGTTAAATCAACATTTACTTTTTTTTAAATAATTGGCGCCAATCTCTTAAAGTTGGAGAAACCGGAAATGGAGATATGAATTATCTCGCTTTTCGACCCCCTCTCTTTCGCAATAAGTTCCGCATTTTCAGACATCAAAGAGAGAAAATAACTGACCAATGTATTAATTCACCACAAGAAATGAAATGTTCCGGAATTTTTTAGATGAGGATTGGTAATTTGGATTATTCGGACTACTCTTCTTATCTTGGATGTTATTTTAACAACGTTTCGGCCGATGTAACTTCCGATCTTCTTCAGATGTGTTTTGTCGAACTTGGGAATCTGTTCGGAATTTCGACCAGAACCATTTATTTAATCCGCAAGGGTAGCTTGTTCTCATTCCGTCAGCCATGATCTTAAGTATTTCGTAATTGTATACTTAGTATCGCCCGTAACCATCAACCTCCAAAAGACCATCACTTAGAACGGACTATCACCATGGACGCACCGGATAAAAGTGGCAGTCTTTTGGAGGTTGAAGGTTCAATCCTCAGTTCGGGTGTTACTAAGAATATAATTAAGAATTAGGCTTCTACTCGATCATGGATGACGGAATGAGAACAAGCTACCCCCGTAGATTAAATAAATGGTCCCATTCAAAATTCTGTACATAAATTCGACATAAAGATTCGAGAGTTGAACAAGGCGCACCTGAAGAAGGTCGGAGTGTACATCGGGCGAAACGTTAGAAGGATAACATCCAATATGATAACTGTACCCGTATAATATAAGAAATGGCATAATTTATATTTTCAGGATGAAGAGAAATCCCTTTCAATATGAACTATTTATATTTAGACGAGAACAAAATATTTATAAAAAATATATTTCACTTTCTCCCCCCCCTCACAGAATGTATGTTGTTAGTCTTTCTCTACTCTATCCTTATCTCCAATGAAGGTGTTCGCTTAAGGTGTTGGTATGATAATTGAGGGTAACCATTTAGCAATTGCTAAATTCACCTCAGTAGCTTCTTTCCAAGAACTGCAGGTTTGTGGAACTCTCTTTCTGTTGGCTGTTTTCCTCCTACCTATAGCGTTGGTCTTTTCAAGGCTAAGGCCAATAGGTATCTCATGTTTTTGCGATAATCATCTTTTGTTCTTGTTAGCTGCTTACATCAAGTGGCTTCATGCCTTGTCTGGAGCGATTTCCATAAAAAAGTACTTGTTTCCTATGGATCCTTGTTTGGATGCGATATAGACGATGGTCGTGTCTTCGGGTGAAGCCAGATCCACAGTAACATTTAATATCTAATAAATGAACCCAAACTGCATGTTATGACTGAAGGAGATGAAAACATTGTTAACGAACAAGACATATTTTTACAAATTTACAGATGATTGAAAGATATTGTTTGTGAGAGAATTGTTCGTCTCTGTGTTTGAAAAGTTCTCGTTTATAGAAACTTTTGAGTGAGAAAAAAGTTGTTTGGTGAGTTGTTGTCGTTTTCGTCATCTCCATCAAATAACGGTGACATGAGTGTCAGCCTTGAAAAAAATCATTTTTTAGTTATCGAGTGGTTGCTTACAATAGAATAAACTGACTTTAAACGCACGGGAATCCTCCTCATTGGTAGAGAAATATAGAGTTCACACTTGCATGTTAGCTGCTTTTTTTTTTCCTCTTGAAGTTCGTGCTGCGATTGTGCGGGCGTCAGACAGGGCAATTAATTTCAGTGCCGAATGAACAGAAAAGAAAAAGAAAGTAGTTCAAAGAAGGACACTAAAAGAAAGTAGTTTAAAGAAGGACACTAAAAAAAGTAGTTTAAAGAAGGACACTAAAAAAGTAGTTTAAAGAAGGACACTGAAAAAGTAGTTTAAAGAAGGACACTAAGAAAGTAGTTTAAAGAAGGACACTAAGAAAGTAGTTTAAAGAAGGACACTAAGAAAGTAGTTTAAAGAAGGACACTAAAAAAGTAGTTTAAAGAAGGACACTAAAAAAGTAGTTTAAAGAAGGACACTAAAAAAGTAGTTTAAAGAAGGACACTGAAAAAGTAGTTTAAAGAAGGACACTGAAAAAGTAGTTTAAAGAAGGACACTAAGAAAGTAGTTTAAAGAAGGACACTAAGAAAGTAGTTTAAAGAAGGACACTAAGAAAGTAGTTTAAAGAAGGACACTAAGAAAGTAGTTTAAAGAAGGACACTAAGAAAGTAGTTTAAAGAAGGACACTAAAAAAGTAGTTTAAAGAAGGACACTAAAAAAGTAGTTTAAAGAAGGACACTACTAGCTTCAATTTCTGGTTCCTCGTTGTAAAACCTTCTACAGCAAGAACTCGTCTTCTAACATAACTACAAACAACTGCCCTTTCTTCTTCCGCAAGCCTAACCATCAAATGGATTTTTTATGAACAGTGTCTTTTGAAGAACTCCCATCCGTGGAACACGTTGCCACAAGATTGCTTTCCTGATGGCTTCAACATTGTCATCTTAAAGGCTAATGTTATGAACCATCTTTATAAGTCATCAAATTGTAATCATTCAATTTATTATGTTCAATCCTCTCATATTTTTCATCGTCATTCAAGTTACTATCTATACATTTCATTAACTCTTATCAAGGCTAAAAGTTACTCGAGGATAAGTGGCGACTCATTAGTACACTTTTTTAAGTAGCTTTCAAAACTTTCAATCTTTTAATACATGAGAATTTACTCAGAATTTTAGACAGAAATTACTTTTTATTCGACAGCTGAAATGCTTCTAAATTGCTTTCAAATTTCGAAGAGTGACGAAATAATTCAATCCAATTTTTTTCAACTATTAACGAAAGATTAAAATGGCTTATTTACCACTAAACTGAAATGCATTCTGGTAGATTTAATTTAACAATTAAATTGTTTAAATATGATTTTTAAAAGTTCTTTTTGGTACTTTATGTTATTGCATTTTTGATTTCAATAAAAAAAAAAATAATGTAAGCGAAGTAGGTGAGAACAGGTCTACGAGAAGTGGTAATACAATTTTGATATAGTCATAATCAGATACATTTATGAAGAAGTTTGTTTTTCTTTGGTCTTTTGGAAAGTGTCCAATTATAGTATCTGTTCTGATATTACACTTCACTTTTTTTTTTGTCCTCAGTCAATGAAGGAGAAATCCCTCTACACTGAGGCAATTTTTATTTTTGCACCAATCCAGAGTGCTTCTTTTTGGGGCAGCGGGATTCCCCCTATATAAAAAACCGACCTTGTATCTAACTCTGCTCTCGTGGGGAGACAAGTAAATAGGTACAAAGTCGCGTTTGAAAATTCACGTTTTCCTTTTACAGGACCACAAAAGGACCTTAAATTTGACTCTTCCCTTAATATTCGACTCTTCCCTTTTTTAATCGTCAATTTGAAGGCATGAAATCACTTTCGGCTATTTAAACAGATATCGATCATTTTTATTTTACTAAGTTATTGAAATAGCTGATTACACAATAACATAATAGTATGTATCGGCAAACGTGAAGATTAAGTGACATTTAAGTTTGTTTGTTTTTTCGAAAAGGCGATATACAATTTGTGTATATTTTTGAAAAGATTGTTATGTTGAACGCGTTGGAGTTGAAATCAATTCGGTATTACGTATAAGATCTGAAGAAAAAACACCTTTTAAATGAGTAAATATGCTAGTATTATCGGCTTATTTCCTAGATGACATGTTCAATTGGATTGAGGTTCGCTAAAAATCGGAATCATGTTCGATGAAAAGAAGTAAATTCACTTATATAAACATAATTAAAATTAAAATATAAGAAGTATGTTGTGAAACAAATATATATTAAAAATACTTTAATTAAATAAATTATTTTTATAACTTATTTCATTATTACCCCTCGTTTCCATTCCACTTTTTGTATCGATCAGACGTCATATTGGTAAAAGGCCGATGTACTAATTTAAAGTGTGTTTCCCCTATTAATACGCAATACTCAATTGATTTTAACTCCAATTCGTTCAGCATGTCATAATCTTTTAAAATATATAGTCTTTGAACTATTGCATATCGCTGTTTAGAAAAGTCTTAACCGTCATCTAATCTTCGCGTTTATCCATATATACTAACACGCTCCTTCGAAAGTGATTTTGAAGCTTTTAAACTGGCGAACCGGAAATAATTTAAATTAGAATTTAAAGTTTAAAAAGGCCAAAATCAAGTAATGTTTCTTTGCTGCTAAAAAAATTCGACCACATTATTATTGTATCAATGAAATTAGAAGTGGCTGAATAACATCTGTCTATTTAAAAGTGGCACCTACTGAATCATAAATGAGGGGTCAATTTCAGTGGTTCCATTCACGAAAGAAAAAAGCACCCTCTTTGTGTGTGCGTGACTGCCCCTTTCTAACTCGACATCGCTGATGTCGAAAATAAAATGTCTCCAATTCCAGAAATATAGTTATTATATAAATTTTAAAAAAAACACGAGTTAACATAGATTTATTTTTTTTACGTCGAAAATAAGTGTCAGTTTTTCACGTCCCATAAGCTGTTTCTATGGATGCTCAAAAGTGATAAAATTACCCGACTCTTTTTCTTATTTAAAAAAAAAAGATTTATCGTTAATGGTGACGCTCTTTTATAAACCGAACTGTCAAATGCTTGAATTTACTCGCCTCCCCACGAGAGGGAAAATCGCCATCCTAAAAAGGGGCACTATGCATTAGCACAAAAAGTAATACAAATAATAAAATTTCCACAGTTTAGAAGGATTTCTCCTTGTTAAACTGAGGACAGAACAAATACTAGACTGTGATTCTAACTCGAATGCCTCTTTTCATCACACGACAAGAGTGCATTTGTTGTGTGTGTCTTTTCAACAACACTTGTTTTTATTTGATCTATTCATACGCCTCTTCCCCGTCGGTCACTAATTTAGTCATTGTTAACCCCAAATGAATTTAGAGGTAACTATAAATACCAGCATTGAATTCGTCGCAAAATTTGAACCTAAAAAAGTTTGTATTTGATGTTTGAAGATGAAGACGCAGTGGGGAGTGTTGCCCTCTGTGACAGCAAAGAATACAGAGACTGCCAAGGACGACCTCATTTTACACCACTGGGTGCCATCGAGTTGGCATTGGACATACTGAGAAACAGCAGGTCATGCAAATGCATGGTCGATACAGACTCTAGATCCTCATTTGAAGAATTGAAAAAATAAATATGAAGAATCCACTAATTATTAAAATTAATAACCTCTGCAACACGAAAACAATCATCTTCTGTTGGATAACAAGCTATATCGGCTTTTGTGGAAAAAGAACCGGAAAAGAAAAAAACCCACTACACAGTAACAAAATCAACATCAAAATTCCATATATGGATCTAAAACGAACAAATAAAAAACCATAACAAATAAATGACGAACTCTTTGGAATACCCCAATAGCTGACTATATATAATTTCCATATGCAGCACGATAATGTCTCATACAGATTAGCTCCCATATATTAGTCATCCAAAGACACGTTTTTCGACACATAAGTGTAGTTAGACACAGCGGAAGCACCAACCCTGAGATTCGAACCTTGGACATTATTCACTATGCAAGTTTGACGCTCTACTCTTTGAGATAACTTGCCTGCTGCTATAAATGGAAGTAATATTCCTCGCTTATAAACGACTGTTTATGCTCATTTGTATAAGTTCGGCTCAAGTGGAAACCATCATTTCCTCCATCAGAGTGCTCCATCCATAGAGGAGCGCGTGTGCGTATAATATATATATATATATATATAAAATAAACAACAACAAATATGTATATATATATAAAATAAACAACAACAAATATGTATATATATATATAAAATAAACAACAACAAATATATATATATATATATAAAATAAACAACAACAAATATATATATATATATAAAATAAACAACAACAAATATATATATATATATATATAAAATAAACAACAACAAATATATATATATATATAAAATAAACAACAACAAATATATATATATATATATATATAAAATAAACAACAACAAATATATATATATATATATAAAATAAACAACAACAAATATATATATATATATATAAAATAAACAACAAGAAATATTTATATATATATATATATATATATAAAATAAACAAGAAATATTTATATATATATATATATATATATAAAATAAACAAGAAATATTTATATATATATAAAATAAACAATAACAAATATTTATATATATAATAAACAATAACACATATTTATATATATAATAAACAATAACACATATTTTATATATATTTATTATATATATAATAAACAATAACACATATTTTATATATATTTATTATATATAATAAACAATAACAAATATTTATTATATATATATATATAATAAACAATAACAAATATTTTTCATTATGTTTTAAAACACCAATTTATTGAATCAAATTGTTTAATTAAAATAATAATAATCGATAAACGCACACACATTATAAAGAATTTAGTTTAGCTAAACTTTTTTTTTTCGAAAGTTATCGCTGGACCTGCAGTAAAAGAGTACAGATTTTTTTATTG
Organism: Sepiola atlantica; assembly: GCA_963556195.1. Lineage (NCBI taxonomy): Eukaryota > Metazoa > Mollusca > Cephalopoda > Sepiida > Sepiolidae > Sepiola > Sepiola atlantica. The sequence goes on from OY744519.1 coordinate 166,244,168, forward strand.
ATAATTTTCAGATACACCTTTTTTTCCGATTTGAAAACTAGTGTTCGCTATATTTAGTTTTTTTTAATTGTTCCTTTTTACAAATTTATTGAATGAAATTGTTTAATTAAAATAATAATTGATTTTTTTGTCAACAACACATTGTACTGGAAAACTACATAACTGATTTTAGAATAGTGTTCGCTGTATTTTTTTTTTTTTTTAATTGTTGATTTTAATTTACGTACACCTATTTTTCCGCTTTGAAAGACATAAAATATTACTTATTATATTCTGGCGTGGGTTTGGCGCAAAACGATTGAGTGTAAAGAACAGCGAGCAGACGATAACTTGGGGGGGGGGAGGGACACCTTTTACTCGGCAAGTAAATAACTGTTTTTAGAATCGTATTCGCTGTATTTTTTTTTAATGGTTAATTTTATTTTAGGTACACTTTTCTTTTTTCTCTTTGAAAAACTAAAACTATTATTATTTATTATTTTGTAAATTCTTACGTGGATTTGGCACAAAACGATTGGGTGGAAAGAAAAGCGAGCAGACGATAACAATGCAAACTTAATTTTTCTTTTTATTAATGCTGTTATTTATCATGTGCAATATATTATTTAAATTAATTGTAGTGATAAAAAGCTCTACCCAAATTACATACTATCGTCATTTCTGACGCGGCAGCCTAGCAAAAATATGCGACCGGAGGGAGCATATATTTGCTAGTATATATAATATCCACACAAAAAGAACAAAACAAAAAAACGGTTGAGACGAATTTTCAAACAATGCAACGTAATTCTTGTATTTCTCTACTGATTTTCATAATTTCATTTTCGGTTGAAAAATGCGTCAGAAGTTACCGAAAATTTCCAATTTCCGCAATGGGAAAAGGAAAAAGAGAAAAGGAATAAAACACACACACACACACAAGTTATACTAAAAAGTCCAATCAAACCAGAGGGATTTAATAAACAAAGCGATGAGTTGCAGCGATCTGTAATTGACTTGTTTTTGTTATTTATTTTCTACAATAACATCTTACAACAGAAGTATGAATGGAGTTCTACACTCATTTTGTGTGTGTGTATATATATATATATATATATATATATATATATATATATATAGTGTGTGTATTTCTTAGACAATAGTATGAGAAAGAAAGGTCGTAATTAGGGATTCTAAACACGATAAGTAGGAAGGAGGGATGTAAAATGGGAGAGTGAGAGGGGACGAGAATACGGGGTGGGGAGGAGGATAGAGAAAGAGTATTGATCCACAATGGTTTTCAAATGTTCCATGAAAAACCGTAACTTAATCTCTTCATAAAAAGAAAACCTCACTAGAATAACTTCACGAGATCGAGACAAAAACTACCAGAGCGCATTTGTGTAACAATTTCCTTTGCTCTTGGTGTTGTACGGTTGTGTGCGTATTTGACAACACAAAAGCGTCGTTCAGGCTACCGTATGTGTTCGCTCGTTGTTCGCTAATGTACATCCTGGCAAAGATGGCGTTCCCAAAGAATTTTTGTTGTTGTTTTTATGAAACGCGTGTCTACTCTGCGTCAGTTATGTTTGTCAGCATTGATTCGGAAATGCGTTTTTAGATGCCTGCGTGTGTTTCCACATAGGTGTGAAGTGGTGTGTCGACGTCTTGATTCAGAAAGGGAAAAGAGCTCGACCACAACCTATTTTTTTTTTCATTTTTTTAAAGCAATTTTGAAAGTTTCCTAAAACTAAAGAAAAAGCTATCACTCATTATTGACAGGCTGACTTTAAAGCATGTCTCGCTTGGCCCAAAGTGTATAACGTCATTTTCGATCGAACAGGCCTTCTAAACGTCAGTCGTGGCTCGACCCTCCCGCCTCCTGTGGCCTATAAAAATTGATTCAGATCATTCAGCATGTGTTGTTTCAAACTAAGACTTCATGAAAGTTCATTGGGTGGGCGAATTCGATAGATTCTCAGATATCGTCCGAGAACTGCAACATTGTCCGCTTTCATCTCCTTGTATTCCCTGGAGCAAGCTGCTGACCTCATTGTTGCCGACGTGTCACTCGCCATGATTTCCATCAATTGAACAACGACGTCTAACTTTGCCTTTACAACATATATAGCATCGCACTTGGTGACCCATTTTGTATTAGAGAACCGCTTCACAGTAGTCCTTAATACTTATTTCGATTCCCCTCATCGCATTAAGCCGAAGAAAAGGTTGTACAGGGAGTCAAGAACTCCGATAAACGTTATGGCGAACATGTGATCTCACTTCGCTAGTGCCCCAACCAGATTTAGAGAATGGTTATCACTTTTAACAAACTTTGCTTTTGAACTCTTCTGTGAAATACGCTGTTCAACAGCTGACAACTTTCCGACCATTTTGCAGCATTGTCCACGAAAGTCACTTAAATTAATTTTATCTCGTTTCAATTTTGCGGTAATTTCTTCTTCGATACCGTCGTCATTTTTTTTGCTGAATTTAATTAAGAAAATGAACACTGTTTTTGTTTCATTTTTAGACATTTGTAGCTTGTGTCAAGCATCGCATAACATTTTTTTTCATTTTGACTCTTCGTAAGATATTGATTGACACACTTCATTTTTGGGTAGAGGATAACTAAAAAAAAAAAATGCCACCAATAGAACCGTTAACAAAACCCAATCCTTTCTACAATCAAACCATTTTTGGTAGAAATAAATTTAAATTCTTTGCCGAACTTGCCTCCTTAGTTTCAGTTACGAATGGCTTTGTTTTATGGTCGTTAGAAACACTTTGGTGATCGTCTCATCAGTAGATGTGATCCTGAATGGGTTTCACACTCATTCATAACCCCAAGATTATTTTATCTGTGAGTTTATCTGAAAGATAATGTCTATCAAAATGATTCCCAAACTATTCCTGAACTGAAGTGGCAAGAGAGGAGTGTGTCAGTTATTGACAATTTTGCACGTCGTCGTATTCAGGTGTGCTTATCATTGAACGGTGATAAAACAAAGAATGTTGGACATTCGTGACTGAAAATTGGTGGACAAGTCAGGCATAAAGTGGAGTTTATTTGAATCAAATATGGTTGCATTGCAGAAACGATTGTAAATTTTACTAACGATTCCATGGGTGTTATTTTTGGATGTCACCGTGTAGGTCAATTAGCTATTTTGTCGGACAAAAATGTTTGTCATTTAGCAATAATTTGTTATGGTTGAAATATTACTTTAACAAAGGGTCGAACTTGCTAATACGTTCGGCAAGAACAAGAAGATTTCCTGCATTATCATTGAAACAGATCATTTGATATCCACGAAACGATAGATTTTGATTCGCCCAAACCGTGACAGCGTTTACAAATCGCCTGACCCCCCCCCCCCTCTTCCGGAAGTCTCTTCTGCTTCTCTAAATGCTTCCGACGCATTGTTCATCGCGAACTTTGTGATAATCGTCTCTCTACATCTTCCCATGAAATGAATGACAGGAATATTGTTTATAATGGACTGTTCCAATCTTTTTTTTTCTTCCTTTCTTTATTATATGAGAGTCATAAAAGTGAGAGTTACGGTATAAAACGAGATCGGGGGTTAAAAAACATACGGTGAGGGGAAGGGGGTGATAGACAGACCTTCGTAAGAGATGCGTACTTGGTGAGTTAATTGCAAATTAAGACTATTTAGAACAATTAATTTGTTTCAAACGTAACTCAATCTCAGAACTAAAGAATATTTTAGCATGAATTTTGTGTCATTAAAATATATAGGAAAAAAGCTTTTGTATAATAATAGATTAAAATCAATTCCGCAGAATCATAGATTCATCTTGAAGTTTTCTTCGAAAGCAATAATTTAAAAAAATGTTTTTAAAAATTATTATTCAGCCCAAACCAAGCACATTGCTACTAAGTCATAAGGGGCTACTTTGAATTAAGGGCCAGATTTATAGGGCATTCTAAGTAGGGAGTTGTGCAGCAAGATATTTGTTCACATTCTGCATGTTGGTACAGTCGATGAAACGGTGAGCAGGAAGGGAATTCCAAAGGCAAGCAGTATTAGAGTAGAAAGCTTTTCGGCATCTAGATACAGTGAATGGGTGCAATTTTGCTGATTAACGGGTTGGCCAGGAGTATTTATGTCGAGGGGGCACAAGTGGAGCAAGTTCATCGGAGCACGTTCCATTTAAATACTAGAAAAACAAGCACAGGGACGCAATATTGCGGCGATGGGAGAGGGGTTGGAGCTTGGTAAACAGCGTTGGACCTATTAGATTAGAGACTTTTTCATTTTATTTTTTTATTTTATTTTAATTGAACCCTGTCCAATAGGGATAGGCTAGTGGATGATGCACCTGCCCAGATGTGACAACAATACTCCATGCATGGGTGAATTGTGGCTTTGTAGAGATATGGGATACTGGCAGATGTGAGAAGTTTTCTAGCCCGGTAGAGGGAGCCTACCTTCCTTGCAGGAAACTTGGCATTATCTTCTAAGTATTTGTTCCAATTCATGTTACCTGTTAATGTTAGACAGAGAAGTTAGAATGTTGGACTCATAGGAAGGGTACTATTAGTCATGACAATCGATGGTTGGAAATGTTTCTCATAATTGTTAAAGGAAATGAGCTTTGTTTTAGTAGCATTAAATGTAACCATTCACTTATGACCCCATTCCACTACAGATTGGAGGTTTGTTTCGTTCAGTGTCTATTGTCTGTAACTTGGCTTCCCAATATCTTCTTGATTATTTCAAAGGGCTGTTATTGTTCTGGACATTTTGTACCAGTTGTACGCATACATCATCGAATATGCTTTTGTTTGTTTGTTTTAGATAAGGAGTGACAATTTGGATTATTCGGACTACTATTCTTAGTTGTTATATTTACAATGTTCTGGCCGATTTAACCTACGACCTTCTTCTGGTGCGCCTTTTCAAACTTGTGAATCTTCATGTCGAACTCGGGAATCTATACGTAATTTCGAACTTAACCCTTTATTTATTTAACAGAGGTAGATTGTTCTCGTTCCGTCAGCCATGGGCGAGTAGAAGTTTTATTTTTGTTATTCTTAGTTATCGCCTGTAGTAAGAATTGGACTTCAACCTCAAAAAGACTTACTTAGAACTGATTCTTAATCAATGCCTTTAACCGTTATGCTACGGGTTCACGGGTAATAACTAAGAATAACATAAAAATAATTAACTCTTCTACCCAGACGGAATGTTCTCATCTCAATCTAGCCCCGTGGAATAAATAAAGGTTCAGTTCGACATAAAGATTTCTAAATTCGAAAACATCCACCTGAAGAAGATCGGGGGTTACATTGACCGAAACGTTGTGAAAATAATAACCAAGACGGGGATAGTAGTCCGAATAATCCAAACCATCGAAAATGTTTGGTTTCTCGCAGTTATCATTAAACTCAATGTCATCAACAAATTCCTTGACCTTTTGGCTAAGAGCAAAGTGTAGTATCTGTTCTGACTTAATCATTTCTGTTCTCGGTTAGTGGAGGAGAAATCTTTCTAGACTGAGGCAATTTGAATTTTTGTTCGAATCCAGAGTGCCCCCTTTTGGAGAGCTGGATTTTTTCCTAGGTTAAAAACAGACCTTGTGTCTAACTCTGCCCTCGTGGAGAGGCAAGTAAATAGGGGCATCTTTCTTTGTTAAAACTTTATATTTATTTTGGGGTTATTTCCAAGATGTTTTATTTTTTGTGGCTTCCAGTTTCTGCAGAGCGGAATGGAACGGGTGAAAAGCCGGCGCAACGTGAAAAATGTTCCTTCGGAATATAGTTCAAGCGAATATTCAGAATGTTTTCAGTATTACTTAGAATGTTTTTATTTTAAGTAAATATGCTATAATACTGAGAAATTTTATTAATGATTTATTTTTAAAAAATGTTTTCACAAATTGTTTTTTGTTTAATGTGTTAATAAACAAGTAATATTTACATAAAAATTCTTTACTTTGAAATGTTTTTGTTTTTTTACAAATACTCAAAAAAATTGTCAATTTGTTTAAGAAATTAAAAAATTTCTTAAACAAATTGACCGATTTTAAAAAAATGTTTTCCCAATTTTTGTTTTTGTTTAACGTCTTAAACAAATAAAAAATTACTTTGAAATGTTCTTTTTTTTTCTTTTTTTTTTTTACAAATACTCAAATATACTGGATTATTTTTTTATTATTACACATCATAAAATGTATCTATCCAATATTTGGTTTAATGTGTTAATAAACGAATAATATTTACAAACAAATTATTATTAAAATGTATTATTATAGTATATTTTATTGAAAATGAAAACATTCTGAATATTTGCTTCCGAAGGAACAGTTTTCATGTTACACCGGCTTTTCAATCCGCTCCGCAGAAACCGGAAGCTACAAAAAAAGATAAACATCTTGGAAACAACCTATTTTGCCATTTTCATTAGATTGTTGTTGATTAAACGAAGACAATGATTGAGTAAAACCACCTGGTCAAGTAGACGTAGTTTGTTTTTCTGCCGTGAGTGTCGGTGGCGCCGTTTATGGCGATAACAGCGACGCTCACGATTGCTTTATTACTGACTCTGCTGCTCTGGTGTCCGTATCGTCATTGGCGAAACCATGGAGAGAGAGGGAGGGGGGGGGAATAACTTGACTGTCATTATCTCCATCTAAACGCAACACTTTTAGAAATCTCTGCACAAAGTGGTCCGACTTAGGCGGTTCTTTACCGTCTCTCTTCCTGTGACATCGTTCTATTACGATGGTCGTGACCAAACTCGTTCTTTCTACAATTCCGTCTTCGTCTCTTCATGCTCGACAAACCTTTGGACAGAAAGATCATAATAATGATAATAATAAAGTTAATTAATATAAAATTTGGATTCTGGTTAATTGTTCGAACCAGAAAAGAAGTTAGTTTGCGAAGCCAGTTAAGTATAAAAAATGAAGACAAAACCCCAAATTAACCTCTCTCTGTTCTCTCTATCTCTCTTTTTCGCTTTCTCTCTTTTCCTCTCCAATTACGGGTTAAATTATATTACTACACTGCTGATATTTCCTGTTTATAATGGATGACTATCCCAATCTTTTTGTTCTCTCCTTTCTTTATTACCTTCGACTGTGAAGCGTTATTGAAGCGAGGATGATAGGTGACGTATAGAATAACGGCAGATAATCATACAACATACAGTGAGAGGAGTTTGCATTATCTACTTACGGATTCATAAAGCCTACATCTAATTGAATAAATGCGAAAGTTTTTCCTTTATCCCTCCTGTATTACCATCAACACAGCTTACTTTTATTTCAATCAATAATACAACATAGTCGTTTGAAATATTGTATATATATAGTAGATAGCAAAGACCCAAACACAGCTATTTCTATGCCTAATTGGCATAACTTTTTAAAACAGTTCATAATAAATTAAGGTTCGGTGTTATTTATTTGTAATTTTATTGTCTTATTGGCCTATATATCGTAAAATATTTGTTCGTTCATTTTCAAAGGAGGTAATTTAACTAAAAGCTAACATCGTTAGATAGAAAGAAAGAAACACTTCGTTAGCGACGCCACATTTTCTTTTTTATGGTTTTTAAATTCAAAAATTGTTTTGATCCCGTAGATAAATGTTCCGCATTTGTGTTTAAATCCACCTTCCTGGCCTTTTCTTTAGGGGGACTGACTTTGTTTTCAACAATCCGTTTCTAAATTGTAGGTAAAAAATAAAGAGCTCTCTCCACACACACTGTCGTTCAGGCGAATTAATTTCTTATTTAGAAGATAAATGAATTTGCATAAACATTACCAAAATGTTAACATTTATCTATTTATATGAATAAATGCAAAAGTTTTTGTCTCGTGTTTACAATAAACCTATGAATGAAATGTTTATTTAATATTTTCGTTTCACGTATTTCAAGTAGCGAACTTTGCGAAGCGTTAGCGAGCTGACAAATATTTTAAATCGTAGAAAGACAAATTATATTAATGACAAAACAAATCTGAAGGCTTTATTTCTGAAAAAATATTGTATCCAATTTTAAAGAAAATTTTCAACAAAAAAAAAAACAGCAAAAAAAAAAAAACGAATAAACTTGCTTACTAGCAAAGTTTCACTTTTACACCCGAAATTAAATTCAACATTTTCATAGAAACAAAAATGATTTGCACAAATTATTTTGTAATTTCTTTTTAATCCACTTTAACACTTGGATCTACTAAATTGTCTTTGAAATAATTGTTTTCTTTTAATTACTTGCATACGTAATAATTTTTTTTTATAGTTTTACCCGCTACCCCCTCCCTCCCAAACAAGGCACTGAAGCGTAAGGGGCTACTGTGATAGGAGCCAGATTTATAGGGGCAACCTAAGTCGGGAGTTAGGCAGCAAGATGTTTGTTCACATTACATTTAAATTTCTGCACATTGGTACGGTCGGGGAAACTGGGAGCAGGGAGGGAATCTAAAATATAAGCGGTTCGAGAAAAAAAAAACCTATTGGAGTAGAAAGTTTTCCGACATCGAGGGACCTTTACAGTGAAAGGGTGGGATTTTGTTGCTAGTCGGGGTTTTACTATGCCGAATCACGTTTTTCGGGGAGGGGGGTCGTTTTAATCAGTACAAGAGAAACCTCAAGCAGACACCCACCCATCCCGCCAACACCACCCAACCACCATCAGCATTTCTTAACCTCGCTGCCATCGCTTTCATCTGTCTGCGGTTTCATTGCACGCATCCGATGTGTCATTGAAATACTTTCCAAACACGTTTCCGTTTTGAGTAGAAATGATATTCACTGATTGTCCTTCTCAACATATGACACGTCCTCGACAATCAGTCCGACAGTCTGGGCCACTTTGGGCTAAGTGGCATGTTTTTCTATATGGTTCTGCGCAATTCTAAGAAGTCAACCCTTTTTAAGAAGGGGTTAGTTTATTGCTAATCGCCTGAGACACCCCTACCGGAGAATGTTGACGGGACTGCTCAGGTATTTTTGTTGGCCAAAGTGCTCCTCCTCTTGGGTGCTTGATTTTCAAATCTCTACCTTCTGACCATGTCATATATTCACGCGATGAGAGGGACGTAAATACTAGCTATGACCGTTTGGCTAGGAGCAAAGTGTAGTATATGTTCTGATACTACACTCCATCTTTGCTGTCCTCGATCAGGGAAGGAGAAATGTTTCTAGACTGAGGCCATTACATTTTTGTTCCAATCCAGAGTGCCCCTTTTTGGGGAGCAAGATGTTCCTCACATTAAAAATTAATTTTGTGTCTAAGTCTGCCCTCGTGGAGAGGCAAGTAAATAGGGGCATATTAGCTGTATCTACCCGGCGTTGCTAAAGAGGTCTCTTTACTTAAATTCTTTGTCGCTTATTGATGTTGCCTTTTCTTTTAAATTGTGGTAAGAAATATTTTCATTCTTGGAAAGATAATTTAATGTCATAAAAAAATCGATTTTGCAATCAAAAAGTTGAAATTTAAATCCCATAAATATTTTCTTTTTTTTTTTCTCTTCTATTCCTTCTATATGTGTCCGAAATAGACCCGATGAAAATATATTCTAACAGCTGTTGCATGTCGTTTCTTGCCCCTTTTTATTTTTAAAATCAGATTTAAAAAAAAAAAAAAGAAATTTAATTGAATTACTTACGGTATCGTTTGGCCTTTGCATTTATTGAATAAAATTGTTGAAACATACAGGGTGGGCCAAAATAAGGGTCCTATCTTTAAATTTGAATAACTTGAATTTGAATAACTTCCACAAAATAAAAGTTAAACTCACCAAACTTTATGTGTGTGTAGACTGACCCTTCCGAGATTTTTTGAAATAAACAAAACAAATTTTAGCCGAAAAACACTTCTTAAAACTTACAAAAACTAAAGTATTGTTTTTTACACTGTTTTGAGTTTTTTAAGCAAAAATAATGTTTTCTAAATGAGGGTACGTTCCTTAGGGCTAATACGGCTCATGCTTGCTTCGGAAGGGGTCCTTTACTTATTCTAAAAAAAAAAAATTTTTAAATCAATAAATAAAAAAGTTATGAATTTTTAAAAATAGGACCCTTATTTTTGCCCACCCTGTATTTGAATAGTAAATTTAAAAGTTACCTTTCACCGTGAACTGCCATAAAGGATATTGCCATTTTTATCTAAATGAATAAATGCGAAAGTTGAACCCATTTCTTGCACTAACGGTAAAGTAAAAACGCCCTATTTCAAGTTAATTCAACTTTACACAATAGACCCGCCACCTTTTTTATATACTGTTTATGTATATGCGATATCAGTCGCAAGGTTAACTAATTTGCATATTGGTTTTAAAAAAGGACATTTTATTAATTAACTATTATTTATTGTTTTTTTTAATTCTATGATTGTTTTGATTTTAATATAACAAATAGTTCTTTCACAATATTGTTTTATTTCCTTGACAAACATTTATGTTCAACTGTTTCTTTTCTTTAGAGTGTCCGATTCGACTTTTAAGTTGCGATCTATGTCTAAATTGCAAGTGAAAAGACAAATTGATTTATTTCTTTTCCTTTCTTTACGATTACATTTAAAAGATAACTAAATTTGTATCGAAATTACCTAAATATTAATGTTTATCTATATGAATGAATGAGGAAGATTTTGTTTTGTGTGTTTCAACAAAGTTATAAATGAAATGTTTATTATTTTAAATTAATGTTACAAGTATTTCAATAGCAAACTTTGCGGAGCGATAGAGAGCCGGCAAAGACAGCTAGTTTGTTTATATATTTTTTTAAATGTTATTTGCTATTCAGATAATTGAACGTATTCAAGGTGGGGATCATTGTTCCCTTCAATGTTATGCCTCCATATTTATGAAGTATAATTATCCACAAGGACGTGTTTCATTGGCTACGACTTATCAGCGTGGTTAGATCTAGCGAGATTCGAAAGGGGGAACTCAGAGGCTGACGTCGTCCGACGCACTACCACTAAGCCAAGAATCCTGCTAGTAGAAGTGGAAGAAATGTATTGCTAGGTCTATCCATGCTGATGAGTCGTATACGACGAAACACGTGTCGGTAGATAATAATACGAATGTGTGTGTGTATATATATATATATATATATATATATATATATATATATATATATATATATAATTATGCCACACACAAACGACGTGTTAACTCTACAAAAGTTTATGAATCAAAGAAGAGAAATGTTAGTCTACTGATGAACTTTATCATTGCTTAAAATTTTGTGGTTTGGTCACTTTCCCATTTTATAAAAATGTAGTCATCCACAGACACTGTTTCGTTGCATCAAACCTGATCGGTATGGCTAGAAAAATTTTAGCTTCTGTCCACTGTGCCAACGTCACAAGGAAGGGAAATACCAACGACCGAAGAGTGCTCTATTCGTTTTACGATACGAGTCATATTTACATTTAATTTCCTGGTTTTGCCAATTATAATGTGAGCCCCCTCGTCACTAAGCAGTGCGAAGAAAAATGTCACGGATAGCAGTCACGTCAATGTGTTTTTTTTTTAAAACCGATTGTAACGCTTAAGTTTTAAACTTATTTTGTCAATGTATACATTGTATACTCTGTTAGCAGGAAAACCTGGATTTGCCTGGGATTGAATAATGAACACCCAATTCATAACACCATTTTATCATGTTATTTATTTATTTTTTTACATATTCACTTCTTTAGACTTGGGCATTGACCAGGTGATATTTATTGAAATAATTTTCGGTACCCCCCCCCCCTCCACAAGGCATACCCGGCGTTTTCCTCCAACCTCTGGAGTCCATCTATAAGTGCTTATGCATTGACAATTATCGCCTATCTATATTAAAACGCCGATAATCTTGGTTGATTAATTGCACGCTGAATGTGTTAGATAGGGGGGGGGGGAGCGTAAGAGACGAGAAATGGTGAGAGGAGGGAATGTATTAAATAAAATCTCATGTTGAACGTTGTGAGTTCAATCCCTGTACAAGACAGTGCATTTTCTTTTCATCTTCAGTTACGCCCAAGAATAATATTTTAGTATTGTATAGATGAAGCCGAGGTCAAAGGCAGCCAAATGTTTTTTAAATGGGTGGGTGGGGGAGTGTTAATCTTAGTGAGGATTTAGAACGAGCCAAAAGGGTTGTCTAACCCAGAAGCCGTAACAATGAAACCCTGGTTCGTCTAACAGAAACTGTAATGTATAGTTTTTAAATAAAATAATTTATATTAACTCTCGCAAAACTTACGATCGAGCACTTTTTGGGTTTCTTTTCAAAAGTTTTGATACGCTCTATATGTTACAGAATTTCAGATCAACATGGTACCTTAGGTTTCAAGCTGTACGAGCGGACCCAGGCGAATAATACTGTTTTTTTTTTCTTGAGTTTTAATTATAAACCGTTCAATGGCTTTTGTCCGCCGTATTATTATATATTTTTGCAAATCAGAATGTTTTGTAAATAGTTACAATTTCTCAAGATCTAAGACGTCTTTTATAAACTACGAATAAATGTACTTTAGAATATTCATTTACCATCGCAATCGATTAAGGTTGATGTACAAAGGCCGACCCGATTTGTCGCGGGTTATCGTCTAGTATTGTCGAAAAAGCTTTCTTTAACCATTTCTTTTCTTTACACTTACAAATGTGGGGTTTCGTGGGGAAACCGGTGCTTGTGTATGTAAACCCGGTTGTGGAATATGGCAGGAAAACTTTATGAAATATTTACTCATTGAAAAATATTAGTGTAAACCGAAAATTACGGAAAATAAACGACTAGAATTTTGATTAAAAAAAAAAAAAAATGAATGTATGTATAAGATTAACGATTTCACGATGGAGTGACGCCATGTGTCGTCTTCATCTTAGAAGATTTACGTGAACATTTTAATTTATTTCCCTTTAAATAGGTACCAATAGCGTCGTTTGAGAATTGAGAACTACGCAGATTAGTTTAATTTCTTAAATAAAAAATACTTGATAATTTTCCGTAATTTTCGGTGTACTCTAATATTTTTCAATAACAAGTAAGCATTTCATTAAGTTTTCCTGACATTTTATTTTTAACTGCCATATTTCACAACCGGGTTTGCATACACAAGCTCGGGGAAAACACTCTATCCTTCCTAATATATGTGTAAGACTGGCCGTTTCTATTATTTTACTTCGAAGAAAAGTCAGTTACTCAGTCTAATTCCTTTAAGACCGTTATCATTTCGTTTGTGTATTGTTTGATTTGTATGTAAGCTTCGTTAATTTTCGTAAATCGTTTTTGTGATCGTTAGTTTCCGTAATCTCGACTACAGAAATAGATCCACCGCGATTCGTATACTGCATTTGTACCTCCAATGATTATTTTGATTTATAAACAAAAATGTTTTGAGAAATAACATTTTTTGTGTGAACAATAACGAATGATCTTAAAGTTTTAGCTATATTTATTAAATGATATTAGAAAAAAAAGAAACGCATAAAGGAAACTTTGTGTTTTGGTTATCGTCTGCTTTCAAAAATAGCACAAATTACCGAGAACTGACAGTAAAGCTTCGTACTTTTCCGGTGATCCTATTCTGCACACATATCAAACGGACAATTTAATTGTTTTTTTTTTTGTTTTTGTTTTTTGAAAAGCTATAATTTCCGCAAAGACATCCACTTAACCACAGCTTCCTTCTTCGTCATTGTGCGTTTGTATTGTGTCTGTCTCGTTTGAAATCTCGTTAAACCACGCAAAATCACGTTAAATCTCATTCTCTCTCCTTTTCGCTCACATGTCTCACGGAAAATATTTTAATTAATTTGCGGATCCGTTCAGCGATAGAATTTCGACACCATGGCGCGTTGCTAAGCAACCGGTAATGTCTCCTTAAATGATTGCGTTTTATTTGGCGAAAAACGAGACTAGAGCAGGTGTTCTTTAGATTCGTCCATCCAACCGTGACAGACCGACAAGCAAACAATCGTGGCAGACCGACGGACGGACAAAACTTTTTTAAATTCCAAACATAAGTGCGACAGACAAAAAGACAGACAGATCCTCTTTTATGTAACATTACGGGAACCAATTCTTTGATCTTAGCGTGATGAACTGCCGTTCATCCATAGACAGCTCGAGTCTTGTTGGTTTGATAATACGTAGCAGCAGTTTGTACTCTCTCCTCCTCTTTGTCGTTGTTGTCTTTTTCCTCTTAATAACAGCGGCTGTAAAAGTTAGTAAATGATGACAATACACAGGGGTGTGAGACCTCCACCCTTTAGCAGAATTCCGCTTTTTCTTTTAATTAAAAAAGGCAACAAAATTTCTAAGCAAAGACTGATTTCTACCGAATCGCTAGAGATTTACGTCCTAATTTTTGTCATTTAGCTCGATTTGGAGGACGGATGAAAGGAAGCACTCCCTAGGAAATTGGTGGGACCATGGCTCCCCCATGTTGGGAAATTCATCTAGATTTTAGCTTATTTTATCATTGGCCACTCACATTCCTGATACACAATCAAAATGCTTTTCTTATTTTCACCCTCTTTCATCTCCAATATACAGTAGACATATATAATATCTTTTGTAACCTCCAACAAATAAATCTGTTACTTGTTATAAACTTGACTCATGGTTTTACTTGGAATCAGAATTCCTTGTTTTCGGCATTGACTAGATCGCACATCTTTTGACTGGCACAACGTGTGATACGATCGCGGCCAGTGCAGTGAACGCACAGCATACAGGTTTACATAGATGGCGAGATGATAATGTATGCTTATACATTGGAAACGGGTTTTCTTTGTTTCGTTTTTAACGATGCTTCACTCAAACTTCCCACCTAAGTTGACGAGCACGTTTCCTACTTCTGTTTCTATGTTCTCACACATGTCAAATTTGACTTGCCTATTCTTACTTTCTATGGCTGTATGTCCTTTAATGTAGCCAATGTCGTCCGACATTATTACACAGGTACTACACACTGAGTCTCCGTGTTTATTCAGCTTCATATAAAGACTAGTTCGATAGTTATTTCATGTGATCACTAATATCACGGATAAATTTAAATTTCAGCGATTTATCGTGTTTTATTAGTTTTTATTTTTAATAGAGCGACTTAGGAATTTAAAAAAAAAAAATATTTGAAAACAAAAAAGATTTTAATTAAAAGAAAATATATACCGCCAACGTACATTTTAATTAAAACAAAATATATACCGCCAACGTACATTTTTCTCACTGTGGAGACGAAAATGTAAAGATTAAATTCGATCGAATGTAAAAAAAAAAAAAAAAAAGCGGACAAACGCAAAATATATATTTGTATTTCATTTTTGCGTTTGTCCGCTTTTGCCATTTCGATTTTTTTAAAATCATATACACAAACAGATCCCTTAAGATGCGTCCATTCAAGCTGCACGTTTATTGATTAAAATAATATTTCAAACTAAAGTGTGACTAACCGACGGACATACATCTCATAGAATGTTGTGGACACACATCTATCTATCTATAATGATAATCTCCTAAACTAATGAACAGGTCATTATGAATTTTGGAATATACATATATTATATTACATGTATATATTATGGACAACACGGTGAGGTGAGTAACATGGGCACATTATTATTTTGTTGTTGTAAACTTTAACATTTAGGGGGTGCATATATATATATATATATATATATATATATATATATATATATATATATATATAAAGTTACGTATGTGTATATGTTATATATAATTTCGTTATACAGGATAAACTCCTAATCTAATGAACGGGTCATTATGAATTTTTAAACACAGCTGCTAGACACAAGGGTGGGTAATATGGGTTATATTTAGTTTTATGCAAAGAGAGCAAAAGGTGGAAGCCCTTCGTGAAAAATGCAGATTCCTCAGATTTGATTGAAATTTTAACAATAGGTATTAGACATCAATCGGTGAATATTCCTCAATCTTCAGTTTCTTTGGAGTATTTAAAAAGGTGTTTAGAAGAGCATAATATTTCAGATTTGTATTCAATTTGATCCATAGTCATTAGACACCAATTAAGCGAGATTCCCTGAATTTCAATTTCTTCTTAAGGCCCCTTTAAGCTTACGCCTTACATTTTAGAATTTTCTCGAATAAAAATTATGTAATAGATTTTTATCAAAGTTGAAATAAAGGTTTCTAGGCATTAGGTCATTATATCTTGATTTTAATCTTCATAAGGGAGACATAAAATTGGTGCAAAACTTTTCTGTTCAGGAAATTAGGACGGGTATTCTTTTAGTATATATATTCTAATGCAATGCTTACACGGACTTGTACTGCCGCAAACAACAAGTGTCACGTGTCCTAAGCCGTTAACTTGTATTTAATCTGATTTATGTTTTCTTGGACAGAAAACGGTGGATAGCATGCACGAACTTGTCGGCATAACTTGTTTTGATAAAACCTTAGTAGAGTTTGGCTAATAGTAATAAAAATAAATAAATCTTTTTAAATGGCTGCCCCCTCCCGGTCGTGGGACAATATCACACGCACGTTTGCTCTCTTTAGTCTTTTCTTCGTCCTTATCTCTGTCTGTCTCTCTCTCACACACACACACACACACACACACACAAATCTAGGTCAATAAATTATGGGGGGATTTTTTTTTTTTTTTACATATCAATAAAAATTAGTACTTATGCAGTTTACGGACCGGACTAAAGTAATGTTATTTTTTTTAGAAAGCCATTCTGTTCTTTTTACCTAACAATTTGATAAACAAAAGATACCGTAAAAATTGAATTTAACTTGAAAATCCTATCTAAAAAATTACCCGGCCTGTAAACTGCATAAACACCTAAATATTAAATAAAATAAATTTTAAAAGTCTTGAATTTTTTTCTTATGTTTACGTAATATACATATTTAGTAAATAAAATTTATGTTTACACTTTTTAAAAAGTAATATTAAATAAAGAAATCACAAAGTTAATATCATGGAATTCTTTCTTTTTTTTTTTTTTTACATACAATTTTTTTATATAAAAAAATGAAATTAAATTAACGTCATGGAATTTTTTCATTGGGCATATTTCTTGAAGAAAATTTGTATGTGTCCTAAAGTTAAAAGCTCAAGTGAGGTCTGGGCTAAACTTCCGTATTTATTTACTCCTCTCCAGGAGTTAGGCACAAGGTCAGTTTTATCTTACTCCCACAAGTAAGATGTGACCCAAGGTCGGGTCGGGAAAGTGGGGTTTGAACACTCTGGCCATTAAAAATTGCCTGGGCAGCCCCGTCGGCATTCACCGGTAGGGGCGCCTTAGGCAGTAAGCAATAAACTTACTCCTCCCCAAAAAGGGGAGGCGAAACCTGGGAGGGTAGCCCTCTTAGAACTGCACAGGACAGACCCATAGACCGGCGTAAATCAAGCCCCGAAGGCCAAGACAATACCAGTCTATGGGGTACAGTATCCATCGGAACAGATACTACACTTTGATCTTAGCCACCGAATATAATTCTAACTGCCTCTCTATCAAAATACACTCACACAAATAAACATGTCCATGCTTGTGATCACTGTGAAAATCGAACCCATCCTAAAACCTGCTATTTTAACTGCTCTTGCCAGCCGATCGATAGTCATTGACGACGTTCCACTTCGTTGTGTTTAGTTCTGATCTATAAAAACCGATGGTCGTCAAGGTGTTGTTTCTTCAGCTTTCAAATTAATTTTGAATTCTTTGTTTTTGTATTTTTTTTTTTTTTTCGGGAGGAAGTGGATCGATGCTTCCGTCGGTCTGTTCCTCACGCTCCAGATGTGAATAGCGTTTTCACCGCGAGAAGCACACATTTGATGGGCGTATGTAACATAAGATACGTCCAAGTAGCTAACAGGCTCTGTCTGTCAGTTTCACTTCAGTTCAAAATAACATTTTCACCGTTAAACGCGCAAGTTAAATTGAAGTATATTATTTTAAATGCGCAAATTCTTGGTTGTAGTTAAAAAAGGTACAAAAAAAAAAAAGATTTATTACTGCCTCAAGAGGATGCAATCCATTGAATATTTGCATAAAAAAAAATCACCTCCACATAAATTCACAGGTAGCTGCCCACCGTTCTGCGATGCGTTTTACAGTGGCATTTATTAGCATTTTGTACAACCTAACCCTAACCATGTCTAATAAAATATATTTGTGCAAATAACATAATATATATATTCGTGTCAATAAGATTACTATTTCGCTTCATTTTTTTCCTGAAAATACTTGTTCCTGCTCAGAAAACTGTTAGTGGGGAGTTTCTACATTAATTACACATTATTATTTGTTTATTACTAGTAATCAATTGATGTCAAATACGATGACGAACTTTTTAAAAAAAATCCTGTTTTACAAAATAATTTGATTACGAAATTGCATAAAGTAACTTCCGTTTCTTCGTAAACATGTCAGTCATTTTTTTTTTTCTATTATTCCCGGAAGATGCGTGTGCGCGTGCGCGAATGTAAAAATGTTGCTCGGAGAACAATTATTAACGGGTGTGAACTCGCACACAGACGTCTTTGCTTTATATATAGTGAGAGATTAGAAGAAGACCGCCTCGCGCTAAAAGCGCAAACTAACCTTTAAAATGACGGTCAGTGTTGTAATAATAATATAAATGTCAACATACCTTCTTTATACTTTAAGCGAATATGAACGACACGTCGATGTGACCGCCGCCGTGCAGGGGTGGGGGGGTGGACTTTATTGAAAATCGGTGACATTTCAAAATCGTACAGCTTTTCCTCTCTCTTGGTGAGGTCGGGGGTCCTTTTATTTTATTTTTTATTTGTTATTTTTGTGTTTTTCTTTTGTGACCGAAGCTTTAAAAGATTCATAAAATCGATTCCAACATCTAAAAAACCAAACAACTTGACGGACCCGTCTACGTCGGCGCCTGTCCGATCTTTCTCGTCTGCATGTCAAATTTACTGGAGTCACTCAATAATAAAGATTAATGTGTTTTCGTAAAAATATATCCGTCCCGTCACACAAGTCTGCCTAACGAATAAGGGGAAAAGGGAAAACGCAAATCTGCTTTCTATACTGCTTTTGTCCTTCCATGTTTTTTTTTAATTACCAATTCGAGACGTTTTCTTTGTTCTTTCTTTATTTTAAAAAAATTCCGCTAATGACTGTAATGTCTGGTGTCATCAGAAAAATTGAAAAAATAAAAAAGGTATTATTAAACAAACGAATTCTGTTATTTTTAACAATGTTTGCATATATATATATATATATATATATATATATATATATATATATATATATATATATATATTAAATTTTGCAAGTTGTAGGTAACTTGGGAACCAAAATTTGTTTAGAAAACGGGAGTTTTGTTTTGTTTCAATATTTATTAAAGATGTTTTTTGATAAAAGTGAAGCAAATTTTTTATGTAAATATTTGTAATTTGTTGTGGCAACAAATGTTTATGGTGCTATGGGTGTCTATCAGTTCGCCAAGCGACATACTATCAAGCACCTTACCAAACATCGATCTTATGTTTAAAAGTGCAGTATGGTTCTGCTCAATCTGAGACCATCCTCCCAGGCATTATCTCTTTATTCGTGAGAAAGCTGGTTTATTGCCGATCGCCCGAGGCGCTTATATTGAGGAATGTCGACAAGTCCTATTCATACTATTTTTGTTATCTTCAAAGTGACCTCTCGAGTGAGCTGGACCCCTACCCTCTAAAAAAATACACACACATAAAACTGACTTAAAGTTCACGTCTAACCTACTATCAATAATCAGCAACAGGTAACTTGAAGTATTATTTTTTGTAAACAAGACAACTACTGTTTTTTTTTTCAATTGGCTTGAGAAACAATGCAAAGTTATTTCGTTATTTCCATGGAAAGTTCGCGACTGAGCTCCAATCTCTGATTCCTCCTTGTAAGACGTTCACAGCAAGAACTCTATTTTTTTTCTATCACAACTGAAAAGAATCTTCTTTTTTTTGTTCCATGCGCCTAGCGTCAGGCAGAATATCCATGAGCAGTTTTTTTCCAAGAATTTCCCATCCGTGGAACACATTACCACTCAACTGCTTCCTTTCAGACTACAACATGGCAATCTTCAAATCCAATGTTGACAAATACTTATCACAAACCGTCCCCAAAAGTAACCAAACTGTCTTCATTCTATTTATCATTTTCAATCTTCTCATAATATTCATCATTAAACCGACAACCCATCCATCATTTGAATTAGCCTCGAGTGGCTTTTGCCTTGATAACTAGACTGATTAGTTTGAGAATGATGCACCCATTAAATCCGCGCATTTTGGAATCTGCTGTGTCGAGTTAAATCCCTCATATATCCACTATTGTGTTGTTCAGTCACGCATTTATACTGTTGGGAAACGTATGAACCTGTACCCCCCTCCTGTGCAATGGCATTATCTCTCGAGAATGCATGCCCGGTCTTCGGATCAACATGTAGTATTTGTTTCGTATGTCGTTGGAAAACGTGGATCTTCCGTGAGATCAAGAGAAACGAAAGGTGTTTCTCGTGATTCTGGCCGAAGCTTGAATGGTGGTGTGGAAGACGAGTCTGATTGGATTGTATGCGGTTGAGTCTTTTTCCCATCAGGATCCGATTTTATTTTTAAGCATCAGCTTAGGGTTAAAATTAAATGTGATAGAAATAGATTACATTTCATAGAATTCAACAAAAGGTTTGTGTATGTTGCAAGCTTGTGCATACGAAAGGTGGGGGTCAGGTATGAGTATGGGTACGTGTTTCTTGTCTGAATATGCTGCCCGATGTTCTGGTTTCTTTTGTAACGGTAGTCTCTTAGCGAGTTTTCTTCTTTTTTTTAAAACGGAAATCGTCCCAGACAAGGCATCAAGCCACTTGGTGTAAGGAGCTAAAAACTACTACTTCAAGGTTAAACACTAGCCAACGATAAATGTTAGATGGATAGATTCCGACTCAGAAAATAGCAATTCTTCATTCTTTGCCAGAAACATCGCTCATGAACTGTGAGGACTAAAGAACAAAATAAGGAAAGCGAAAGTTAGAAGGCTATCGAAAGTAAACCCAATGTCTACTTTCTACTCAGTTAAGTGATTGAGTTCTGTCCAAGGCGATCCATAATATTCTGCCTCCCCTTTTTTTGTAACTAAAGTTAATAGGTCCTAAGTTACTAAAAGGGCCTGATATCATGCGCAAGCAAACAATCACTATCCTGGCAACTACTGTAAACGCGAATTGGCTAATTTAATTCACTATTGCTGTATAGCTAAAACAAAATAAATTCTTTTAGACGACTAAAATAATTTCCAACACTATTCATAATGTTTACACATTCATTTATTTCTTTTTTTATTATCGCTTATGTTTGAATTCATGTTTTGAAATAGGACGTAAATCAAAAATCTATGACGTCAAGGCTATTAATTATTTTGATACGGTAATGTTTTAAGCTTTATTTCTGAGAAAGTCCAAATAGGGCAGTAGGTAGAACGTCAGACTGAGGATGTCACGGTTTCAGTTTCGATTTCGATTTCCTGCCATGGCATCCGCTTTATTTATTGGAAAGTATTATTAACGCAAGAACACAGGAAAAAAGTATGAAAATCCGTTTTTTGAAAAAGAAATTTAGACTTAAGTTGAAGGAGATTATATTATTACAATGATGAAAGAAAAAGTCGACCTAAATTAATTAAAATGATATTTAAATTCGATTAGATTAATCTTATCTTTCTTTTTTAAATATCTGTGCATCGTAGTAATTAATATCATTTTATTGTAATAATATAATCACCTTTAACTTGAGTCTTTTAATGTTAAGGAGTTAAACAATAACTAAAAAAAAAAAATGTTTCCCATTCTCGTTAATTTTAAATAAATGAAAATAAAAAAAATTAAAAAATTACCTGAAAAAATAAATATAATTAATTAAAACAAAAAGGTGGACCGTAGATTTGAGACCATTTTTCGATTGTGTAGGTTTTAGGGTCCCAAATTTACCATTCAATTTAGTACCGTGCTACTACCAGAGAACCGAATTTTGCTTGAAATGTGACCGTTTATGCCATTCGCGTCTTTAAATATGTTCACCTTGTTTCTTTCCGGAATTCATGAAACCGAATACTAAGAAAAGAAAATCGGAATTATGTTGATCAAATATCGATTAGTTTGAGATAGATAAGAATCTGACATTGATGAAAGAAAGAAAAAAAACGCGTTTGTGCGTCATTAGCGTGACGTCAAATATATATTGGCCAATCAACACTTGGGACAACACATTCCACATTTTACACTATTTCGCCAGTACTACCTGACCTTCGAACCACGATCAAAGTGTAGTATCTGTTGCGAGCTTATGTGTACGAAAGCAAGTCTGATATGAGTACGCGTTTCATACATGAGCATGGAACACGAGGTTCTGGGTCCTGTTGGACCCCAGCCCGGTTATGGTAGCCTATTAACTAGTCCTATCCCCTGTGGGAATGGGGGGGGGGGGCAGATTCCTACTTCCCACTTTTATTTTGCCCATGCTCACCTCAAATTGTTGTTTATTTAACTTGGCAACCTAACCCTGATCAACAACTCCCCCCTTATTTCTTTTACTTCCACTTGAATCCTATTTTTACTTAGATTGGTCTGCTTATTTTCGGTTCTAAACAAACCGGAAAACAGTAGGCGGTCTATTTTTAGAAATGGTTTTGAGGGTATTACTAACCGGTCCCTGATTTTATTTTATTTCTTTTTGGGTGTTTTTCTTGTCCAACACCTCATCTTTTTCCAATGATTTTGTAAATAAATCATTGGGGGATATTTTAAGTAATGTTATATAGTCCATGAAGTAAATGTGGTATTGTGGTGAGAGCTGAAGTGAAAGCGATGCACAGGATGAAAGAACAAATGGGTCTAGTTAAGAATGGGATAGGCGAAGGATGACCCCCGGCCCTCTCATTCCTCACACGTTTGAGGGCATTATGCCTAATTTGTACAATTTGTTTACCTTTTCTTTTTTTTCAAAGTATAGTATCTGTTCTGTCTTCAGTCAGAGAGGTGAAATCCTTCTCAACTGCGACAATTGTTATTTTTGTGTTAATCCAGAATGCTTTTGGGGGGGGGGGATACTCCATTGAAAACCAACTTTCTGTTACACACAGTCCTCGTGAGGAGGCATTACATAGAGATTAGCTTTTAATAGACCAGGGCCTTTTTTCTCCCTCATTTTTTTAAAAAAGGAATTTGAAGATTAAGTATTTGCCAACTCTCCACCCAAGTAGAACGAGACACAAGGTCAATATAATGGGGCACTCCTTTCGTTGACAGTCTACGTGGTGAGAGAAAGAGCGAGAGAGAGGGGACAAAAAACATGCTATATTATATAATATAACATATATATAATATATATATATATATATATATATATATATATATATATATATATATATATATATATATATATATAGTGTGTGTGTGTCATTGATTAGATCGTTAGTAAGAAATCCAATAGAGAAGTAAGAACATAATATTTATTTATTAATGGTGTTACAGGAGATTTAGTCAAATGAACATGATACCCAGCCCAATTCAGAGGGAATATGCCTTTTTATTGTTTTATCTTTATTTTCATAATTTTTACAAATAAACCCAACTGATTTAACTACCTAAAACAGAACAAAAACAAAGTAATTTTCAGAAAAACGATGTACGTTTGTTCCCAGACCGACAGGTGCAACCCCCCCCCCCCCAAAAAAAAAAACCCCAACAACTTTCAAACAGAATTGATATCCGGTGAGATTTGTTTATTTTTAATCCACGCCGACTTGAAACCGACGGTATCATATTGATGTGACTTGATCTTCTGTAACACCATTAATAAATACATATCCGTCTCGTCACACAAAGATTAGCAAGTAATAAAATTGTCGGATAAATGAATTTTAAGTATTTAGGGAAATTTAAAAAGTAATTTCCATAATATTCTTCTTTTTTTTTTTTCTTATTCTTTTCTACATCGAGTTATACTTTTCAGTTTTCTTATTTCCTTTTTATTAGCTTCACCGATTCGGACGTTATTTTTATTATGAATCTGAGAAGGATACCCGTCATAGAACAGTTAAATTAATTCCTGCGCATAAGTTTTTAATCAACTTTTATGTACCTCCTTACGAAGATTAAAATCAAGATATAATGATACTAAACCTTTTGTCTAGAATCCTTATTCTAATTTTGATAAAACTCCATTTTCAAATGGAGATTGTGCCCATATTATACTCCCTAAAAAACCTTAAAATATTCCAAAGAAACATAAATTTGTGGGAATATTTATTAATTGATGCCTAATACCTGTTATTCAAATTTGACAAAAATCGGAGGTATTTCAATTTTCACGAAGGGCTTTCACCCCTCTTTTTAGCTCGTTTGCATAAAACTAAATTATAGCCCACATTCGGACCCTTTGGGCCTGGCAGCTGTGTTTCAAAATTCATAATGATCGGTTAATTAGTTTAGGAATAAATCTTGTGCATACACGTATACTTGATAAAGATTAGTGTGAACACTGACGAAGGATAATTTGTTTTTCCGCCATTTTTTGACGGGGGTTTGTTCGCACGTAAATAAACGTCGACCGTGTTGTCGTTTCTGACTTAATTTCCCTTTCGGTTTGACCGACCTTTGTTTCCGTTGTCTAACTATTATCTCTACGCCGAGAGGAGGTGGACGCTACCAATTAAAACTTCCCTTCTCCTTAAAAAGAGCCTCTTTAGTCATATCAGGCTGCAATCAGGTTGGTTATTCTTACCCGCTATTTATTTGTATCGCCTACAAGTTATCGGGTGCTTCTCCAGGCGGCGGTGGCGGCACCCGACTCCTTCCCCGTTTGTGTATTTGATCTTGAATGTAACAGTTAATCTTAGACGTGATCTGAATAAACACGCTCGTGTGTAGAATTTACCCTAGAAGAAACACATCTATGGGGAGAGGTTTTGTCTGTCGGCCGTTAGGCTTTTGGCGAGGAGCAAAGTTTAGTGTCTTTTCTGTGCTTGTGAACCGTAGGTCCGAAAAAAAATGTTATCTTTTAATAGTGGAGAGTGAAATAAGGAAGAGAGAACTCTAGTTTCAAGTTTCTAGCTGGAAAAAAAACAAAAACACGATTTATCTGAAAATGGATTTTAACACTCTGAACTTGCAAGATATTTTATTTATCTTCCTCCCACAAGGTAAGATGTGACACAAGGTCGGGAAAGTCGGATTTAAAAAGCCAGCGCCCGAGAAGGTGAGCACTCTGGCCTACAAAAAATGCCTGGGCAGCCTCGTCGGCATTCCCCGGTAGGAGCGCCTCAGGCAGTAAGCAATAAACTTACTCCTCCCCAAAGAGGGGAGGCAAAGCCTGGGAGGGTGGACCTCCTAGAACTGCACAGGCCAGTACCTATGAACCGGCGTAAATCAAGACCCGAAGGCCAAGACGATACGGTCTATAGGGGGTAGTATCTATCGGAACAGATACTACACTTTGATCTTGGCCAAAAGGCCAAGAAGTTACCAAGGATTTGCAAGATATTTTATATTAAACCAGAGATAATGCCAAACTTAATAGACTTCTTGCAAGCGCACAGATTAATTTCAGGTGCGGAAACCTGCATCTGTGGCCATGACATGCGACTTGTGCCAACATTAAAGATAATGCGAAAGTTGTGCATTGAGCATTTCTTGCAACATCCGCAAATTCTTGGGAGTGAAGGATGTACTGTGGAAGTAGATGAGGGTCTATTTTCCAGAAGGAAAAGCCACACCGGTCGTGTGACGCGACGTTTGTGGGTGTTTGGTAGCTATGAAAATCAGGTTTTTTGGTAACCGTGCCGGCGAGAGATGCAGCAACGTTAATTCCTTTAATAAAAACAATATGTGAGACCGGGTACGACGATTGTGTCTGATTGTTGGCGAGCGTATGATCGGCTAGGTGCCGAAGGATTCCATCGTTTGCGTGTGAATCACAAATACAATTTTGTTGATCCACTAACAAGTGCCACAACCAACCACGTAGAACGAATGTGGAATGAGGCGAAAAAATGAAACAAAGTTGAATGTGGCACCCACACGCAAATGGTAGAATCGTATCTATCCGAATTCATGTGGAAACAAAAATTCCGAAAGAACACTGCACTGGGAACTGTTTTCCAACAAATTGCCGAATTTTACCCAGTGTAAAACTGTCATTTATTTCAAAAACTTAAATTCCCGAGTTTCATGTTTTTTTTCTCCTTCTTCTTAAATAATTTATTATAAATAATTTTATTTTTCAAAATCATCAACTGTCATTTATTTCAAAAATATTTATTTTAATAAATCATTGTATTTTTCAAAATCATTTTATTTTTAATTTCTTATTACTTACAATAGTAAAATCCATTTTCAGATAAATCGTGGTTGAAACTTGAAACTAGAGTTCTCCCCCCCC
>OY744519.1:166275569-166300569 GCA_963556195.1 Sepiola atlantica
ATACTACCTTTGATCCTAATTCAAAGGTCGGATAACTCCACGTCATCGTTACAAATCATACAGTTACAGGACCGGCGACACAGTTATAAAGGTGGGGGCTCTCCTAAAAGTGGGGGGGGGCGGTTAAACACATGCATATATAACTTCATTATTGATGACCGTAAAGTGGGGGGGGGGGGCAAGTCAAAGGGGGGGGCTGTAGCCCCCCCCCCCCTGATTCCCCGGTGCCGCCGTCCATGAGTTATATTTATATAATCGTATTTCGATCGCCCACACGTTTTTAATTCGCTTCCTCCGCACAACAATATCGATTTTCTTAGTTTTTCTCTTTCCAAACAAACAACGTATAAAACATTTCCCATTCATTCTAAGTTTTATTTTTTATTACTTAATTTCATATTATTATTTTTTAATGCTGTCTAATATTTTTAAATACTGTCTAATATTTTAAAACACTATCTAATATTTTAAAATACTAATATTTTTTTTAGTTGTATGCTTTTATTCTATTCTTTACAAAAAGTTATTTGCATTTGCTTGTATGAATTTCCGTATCTCTCCGTAAAATCAACAACGGAAACTACCGAATTATTCCGTACGAGGCCGAAAACTTCAGTTCATCTCACCAATAATGTAATGTATTTTAACAAAAGTGTAGTATAGTTAACAACGAGGGGGGGGGGGGCAATATACAGCAAATAGCGGTGCTGCTATCGATCCCGGACCGGCGTTCGTTACGTTCGACTCGGAAGCGTTCGGCTGTTCTACGCAAACGCCCGAGAGTTGCCGAGCCGATTTGTTCCAGACGACATTTTTGATACGGTGCTGCGTTCTATGATAATAATGTTTTGCTTGTTTTTTTTGTTAGGGTTTAGGGTTAGAGTAAGGATTTTTTTAAAGAAACAAACAAAGAAAATTAAACATATTTACATGAATTTTTTTGAAAGAAAGAGGAAAAAAACATAGCGAGGTTACTGTTATAAAATGAATACTGTATTTTTATTTACAAGGAATTTTTTTTGAATAAAAACAAAAACGTACCAAAATTACTTTTATCACGACATATTTTTTAATTTTATTATTACTTGCTCGCGATGATACTGCAGTGCAAAGCTGTTCGTAATTCATTTTGGGTTTATTTTCTTCAAAAAAAACTTTCCTTCGAAAGCACTTATTTTCAATTTGTAAAAAAATTATCGGCTGCTCGCTGCTTCAGCTCGTCAACACTTGGCCGTTGGCGAAGACCAGCCGAACGATTCCAAGTCGCACGTCACGACATCCGGTCCGGGATCGATAGCAATACCCAAATAACTTCATAAACGTGAAGATTATATGACGGTTAGTTTTTTTGTTTGTTTTTTTTCGAAAAGTAACATTTTTATAGGCGATAAATATTTTATTTTTTTAGATTGACATACTGAACGATGTTAAGTGAACATAGAGTTAAAATCAATTTAGTATTACGTATGAAATTTGAAGAAAAACACTTTTTGAATGAATAAATATTATCGGCTAATTTCCTAGATGACATGTTTAAATTGATCGAGGTTATCCGCTAAAAAACGGAATCGGAAGTAAAGTCTTTTAGTGAGTTATATAAAACTATTTTTTATTAAACTATTTTTATAACTCACGGAACAGAAAAATACAAGAATTATGTTATGAAATAAATATTTTTTTTATAAATACTTGAATTTTAAAAATGATTTAATGTAACTCTTCATCACACCTCGTTTCCATTCCATGTTTCTACGCCATATTGGTAATATGCCGATGTACCCATTAAAAGTGTTAAAGTATTTTTTCTTCCTATTAATGCATAATACTAAATTAATTTAATTCCAATTCGTTCAGCATGTCATAATCTTTTTTTTTAAATACAGTTTTTGAGCTATTGCATATCGCCTTTTCGAAAAATCTTAACTGTCATCTAATCTTCACGTTTACCGATAACTATTACCAGACGATAATTTAATTTTCTATCGACCTGCATAGTTTTAAACTTTTTAAACTGTAAGTTTTGTTATTTCACAAATTATTTCGTTACTTTCACTTAACCGAGTTTGTCAATCAAACACATTTTTTTTTAATTAAAAATAGGTTTATGATACTACAGGCCTCAGTCCGGGTGTGGTTTCTAGTCGGATTAGGATAAGCTTTTTTTTTTATCTTTTAAGAAATTATTAACTACCATAAGATAAAAATCGACTGCCATTTTTGATTGACGAAATTAGTTAAGTAACGAAATAAATGTTGAAATAACAAAACTTAGAAATAGTTTCAAAAGTTTACAACTATGCAGGTCGATAGAAAAGTTACTTTTCTATCGTTTGGTAACAGTTATTTGTTGTATTTCTCCCCACCCCCTTTTTTCGTTGTTAACTATATTACAATAAAGTCAAGTATTATGGTTAATTTGTGCTCCTAAATCAAAGGAAAACATTAATTTTCTCGTGCGTCCCTGGCATATCAAAGAACCGAATTATTAATTGCATATTTTTTCTTTTTCGATTTAATTTTTTTTCGATATTTATTTTCTAACCGGTGTAATTGAAATCTGCTCGTTGTGATTTTAAACGATTGTGTTCAATTAATTTAATGGTCAAACGATAACGTAAATAATTGAATTAAAACTCATAAAAAGGGCTAAAATAAAAAAGGAAATATGGACAGGCATTCAACAGGATTTAAAACTACATCTAACCCTAACTCCAGATCTATAATAACATACACCCAATCTGTTGCTAAGGCCGCTGGAAAAATGGTTGCATCATTCTACCGCTCCAGCAAATACTTGATTTCTGGTGCAATCAGCTATACAAGTCAGATACGCCCTAAGATAAAGGTACCGTTGCCACACCTCATAGCACCCTTCGTTGCCGATATTTAACCAGTACGTGTTACCAAACGCAAGAAAATGTACTTTTCTACTTACCTAAACAATTTTGTGTGCGTTTTTAAGTGTTTGAAACGTTTTTTATTTCAATATAAAATTTTGTTTAAATACAATGTCGTTAGAGTTAGATTTCGCAATGGCGGACGGACAGTTTTCCGGAAATCACCGAAATTTGATTGATGGGGTTTTCATTTTTTAGGGTGAAAAACAAAACAAATATACAACAGATAACTGTTCCAAACGCAATAAAATGTACTTTTCTGTCTTATTGAAAGAAGAAAATGACGAAGAAAAAAAAAGTAAACAGAAAACCGGCGGCCGCCATTGCTACAGCTAACTAACCATATCGTATATGAATGAAATCTTATATTGCAATTTAAAAGAAACGTTTTCAAACGTTTTAAAACCATTAAAAAATATATATGTAGGTAGAAAAGTAACTTTTCTTGCGTTTGGTAACAGCTACTTGTTAAATATGCTTTCCTTTTGTTTTCTTTTTCACCCCTGTTTTTTTCTTCTTGTTAACTATACTGTACAGTGTAACCCAGATATAAGAGAAACTCGGATATAAGAGAGATTTACTCTGGTCCCGTCATCCCCCGCTTTTTTGCCAACTTTGCTTGTCGTTGCATTTATCTGGACAGCACTTTCACTTTACCCGCTGTTCTGTTGAGTCAGAAGTTTGTTAATTTTGCCACTGAAAACTGTTTGCTTGCGATCATTGCGATTAGTGATGTCGGCGTCTCAACGAAAAACTCTGAGCATTTTTGAACAGTTGGAGCTCATCCACAATGTCAAAGTGAAGAAACTCAAACTAGCCACTGCAGCACAAAAGTACAGAATTGGTTATTCAACAGCAGCAAAAATTCTCAAGAAAGAAGACGATCTCGGATCTTGCATGAATTTGTCTTGGGTTTAAAGTTTCTTTTGTTTTATTTAATTTATTTTTTCTTTTTTTTCTTTGTTTTTTTTTTATTTTTTATTTTTATTTTCTTTTTCTTCTTCTTTTGCTTTCTTAGTTTTTGTTTTTAAATTACTTTTTATAGTGAAATCTTTGTTTCTCCTGCGTAACTTTTCTATAACGAAAAAAAGTGTGGCAGTTCATGAATTTATCGAACAGAAAGACAAAATGGCCGCTCAAATATTGACGATTATCGATTTATTGATTTGAATGTGGCACAGATTTGGCAATTAACACCCAAACATTATCGATAACCCGACCAGAAATCGATTATTATTATTTTTTTCATTTTTACTAATGAGTCACCGCTTATCAAGGCCAAAAGCCACTCGATGATATTGGTTAATATGAATAGTAGTAGTAGTAGCAGCAGATGCGGCAGTATAGTCTTTATTAATACTATATCTGGGGTGCTTCTATACTCATCCTATGTTAGGGGTGTTAATTCCATCATTCCGAATTTTAGGTTGTTTCTACAACGAAACTCCGACTTGAAGCTTTTCCCTATGACACGTGACCAACCTTACGAATAGACTATCCATGTACGAAGGCGACAGCCCCCCCCCCCACACACACACGCATCGCACGTTAATTATCTCGAATAATACGTGTTTCCGTTTCAATATTTGTATTCATAAATAGCTCTTCTGTTGTGTGTTAAGGGGGATAATTCTGTATATATTTCAGCAAACGCAAGCATCAGCTCACTGTGGTATGGGGTGGTGGCACCGTGGCGGTGTCGGAACTATCTGGTGAAAATTCAAGAGAAGTCGACATCAGGATCCGTCGTCAACTGGTCATCTTTGCCTGCACGTGGCAAGCAATGGTGTACTAGACGTGGAATCGCAAATCCATGGAGTGAGGATAACAACGTTGACTGTACCTGTACAACTATCATTGCTTTGTGTGTTTTAGCCCAAACATTCCCTGACTTCGTATGTAACCCTGGCTGGGCCTTGCTGCTCTGGGTAAAACCTACAATCTTGCAGGCATAATTTATTACGGTCAACGAGGAAGACTTTATGCAGAACAGATAATTCCAAGGCACGATCTTCCTAGGCTCTATGCAAAAGTTTGATTCGCCCCAAATCCCTCCCAGACATTACTTCCACTTTTTTTTCCTGGGGGGGGGGGTCAGTATAGTATATGTTCGTTCCTCATGATACCATCCTCCCAGGATTACCTCCTCCTTTTTTTATTAGTGTTGTATCTGGTTTGGTGTCATATCATCAGACATTAACTCCTCCTTTTTAGTGGGGATCGGTACTTCGTTTGTCATGTCATTACCTCCTCCATTGGAGGTCAGTGTAGTAAATGTTCGTTTACCATCATCACAGACTCGCAAAAATATGCGATTGGAAAGAGTATACATTTGTTAGTATTTTATCTCATTTCATAGTATACTAACATTGTTTATCATTGTAAAAAAAAAAATCTATTATCGCTTCTAATAGTATCCAACGCTACCATTGTTTACATTTCTATCTTATTTTTTTTTTTTTATTGATGAATTTTTCACTTATGTATTTTTTGCTTTTATGTAATTACTCCCCCCTCGATTCAACCTGTATAGTGAATGCGCTGAATGTTTTTTATTAATTAATCAATTCGCTGTTCTTCTACTGCTTCGAAAATCCTGTCAGTCGTGCTGAATTTTGGTACTGAAATCTGATGCTTTTTTATGAAACTTCTGTACGTGATGTTGTAAAAGATGCTGACGAAAAAAATAACAAAAAAGAATGAACAATAAAATATTTTCAAAAGGCTTTGGAAACGATCGTACGCCGAAGTTGGTTTTGAATTCTTGGAACAATGTTTAAATTAGATTGATTTCAACTAATATATATATATATATATATATATATATATATATATATATATATATATATATTAGTGCGTGTGCCTGAGAGAGAGATTATTCGAAGAATACCCGTCTTAAAACTGGTAAAATTATCCTAGGAGAGTATAAAGTGGACCATGTGTTTACTGTCTGCAGCCTTATAACTCTCGTTTCTCTTATTTTGTGTTTTAGTCCTCACATTCCATGAGCGATGTTCCTGGCAAAGGGAGAAGAATTGCTGTTTTCTGAGTCGGAATCTATCTAACACTTATCGTTGGCTAGTTTTCGACCTTGAAGTAGTATTTTTTTTTTTAGCTTCTTACATCAAGTGACTTCATGCCTTGTCTGGAGCGATTTCCATAAAAAAAATAGTTTAGGAGTGAATACATACAAATATACAAACATATACACATACCTAACTTTATATGTAGATATGCCCATTTATTTTCACACAGTTCGTCAAAGACAAATGAAGACGTTAAAGAAAACTAAACTAACAACGGATAACAAAATGAATAGAAAATAAATCATTCCAATTACGCACGTACTAAAATAAGGTCACCTGTTCATTTGACACATAAAAGAGATGCGCCACACTCAAACAAAACAAAGGAAAAGGGTGTCAAGTCGTGGCCACCGAGAGTTACTACAGGCCAAGCAACTAACTTCCTGCCCCCCTCTGACGTCACTGACTTCCGTGTCAAAACAAGGACCGTAGTAATAACAATAAGAAGGCATTTCGACTTCTCCATTCACTAAATAATCCATCAAAATTCAGGAAATCAACCAATTTTAATGAAATTTTCAGGATTTATTAATTAATTATCACGGAATATAATAAATCCATTACTTTATTATAAAGCTTGGTGCAAATGTATTATTTCTTGTAAACAAAAAACACCTTTACTAAAGTTATTCAAAATATCAAAACATGTTGACCATACGATATTGTAAATATTTAAAACAAAACATTAGAAAACTTTAAAAATTGCATGTAAAAAAAGAAAAGAAAAGAACTCGATTCGATTCATCTTGAAACTGATCTTTATCCAATATAAATTTAAAGAAAATAATAATTCACGATCAAATACTGCAAAAAACTGAATTATGAAATTACCCAATCAACCGTAAGTAATTCAGACTTTGAAATTTGTTTAAAAATTATACAAAAAAAAGTTCAATGTTAACTGTCTGTTTAATAATGGAATCAAAATTCAGGAAATCAACCAATTTTAAAATAATTTCGCGCTTTTAAAAATTTCATTTCATAATTCACAAAGTTAAAATGCCTACTGTATATGTTTGGATTTCCAAAAGAGAAATAATTACTGCAAATATGGATACACGTAATAATGTTTACACCGACTAAATATAGTGTAGTAAGTTTGAATTTTGTTTTAATTATATAAAAAATCAAGTCTGAATTACTTATTCATTATTTGATAAAAAAGTAGTGTTCCATTTTTTTTATTACTTTTTTTCGATGTCTTAAGTGTAGCATAGTTTATCTTTTCTCTACTTTTGTAGATTAAATAAATGAAATAATAACATCATATTTAATCAAAATTTTCACAAAAAATATTAATTAAACAATGCTTTATTCAATGATAATATCGTTAATTCTTCGAGTTATACTGATTTTATTAACAAGAGTGTAGGGGCATTTTCCGTAATATATACGAAATAGTTTTTTTCAAAAAATATTTTAAACATATACAGATCTTATTTTCATTTTTAAAAAATCATGGATTTTTTTTATATATATAAAAATATACGTTTAGTAAAGGTGTATTTTGTTTTTAAAAAAATAATACATTTTCACTAAGATTTTTAAAAAATGTTTCACTATATCTCATGTGCGTGTTTATTAATAAATATTGAAAATTTCATTAAAATTGGTTGATTTCCTGAATTTTGGTGAATTTTTAAGTCTTCACTTAAGGGTCAAAATGTTTTTACATTTTGGGGATCGGCCTTTGATTTTGCACGTACCTATCTCTTAATAGCAAGATAGGAGTTGGTGATTCCATTATTA
The DNA here is from genome assembly GCA_963556195.1 of Sepiola atlantica. Taxonomy (NCBI): domain Eukaryota; kingdom Metazoa; phylum Mollusca; class Cephalopoda; order Sepiida; family Sepiolidae; genus Sepiola; species Sepiola atlantica. Next base: position 166,283,302 of record OY744519.1, read on the forward strand.
AACAGACAGTTAACATTGAACTTTTTTTTGTATAATTTTTAAACAAATTTCAAAGTCTGAATTACTTACGGTTGATTGGGTTAGAAGTTTAAATAATGGTAATTCATAATTCAGTTTTTTGCAGTATTTGATCGTGAATTATTATTTTCTTTAAATTTATATTGGATAAAGATCAGTTTCAAGATGAATCGAATCGAGTTCTTTTCTTTTCTTTTTTTACATGCAATTTTTAAAGTTTTCTAATGTTTTGTTTTAAATATTTACAATATCGTATGGTCAACATGTTTTGATATTTTGAATAACTTTAGTAAAAGTGTTTTTTGTTTACAAGAAATAATACATTTGCACCAAGCTTTATAATAAAGTAATGGATTTATTATATTCCGTGATAATTAATTAATAAATACTGAAAATTTCATTAAAATTGGTTGATTTCCTGAATTTTGATGGATTATTTAGTGAATGGAGAAGTCGAAATGCCTTCTTATTGTTATTACTACGGTCCTTGTTTTGACACGGAAGTCAGTGACGTCATTTTCTAGCCAACCGGCCTGTAGTAACTCTCGGTGGCCACGGTCAAGTACAGGTCGACCAGGCGTTTGAGAGAAACTCGGCCATTGGTTAATGAAAACATTAACTCGTGAGAGAAATAATAACGCATCTGATTGGTTGGTTAGCTAGACTGAACACTACTTTGTTTTTATATATCTATCAATAACAATAATCCGTGCACTTCGCATGATGGTTCTCTGCTAGGATGAAACATAGACGCTTCTGTGTAGCTCAATTGCCATATATATATATTACTATTTACGTATTGAGCTCTGTTGAAATACTGAAATTCTATACACAATAAATTATATCACCTTATAATATTATGTGTATATTGTGACTTGGTAAGCGAATTCCCCACGTAAATAATAATTTGAAAGAAAAAAAAGAATATTGAGCGAGCTGGTTTTGAAACGGAGTAAGGAGAGAAAATCAAAACAAAAGGGGTTTGAAAATAAACAAACGCGCGCACTCGTGCCACAAAGCTTGTAAGGGTGAGAGAATGCGAGCGGGTGATGGTGTTAGGAGGAAGAGAAGAAAAACAAAAGAAAAAATGAAATTGGAAGAGAAGCAGACGGCACTTGGTTTGTTATGGCGGACATTTTGAACAGTTGAGTTTTGCACTTTGGATCGTGGAACAGAGATCGGAGAAAAAAACTGATTTAATGCGGAAAAACAGGCTGTTAAGGAAAACATGATTGCGGAAGAGAGATATGTCCCGTTAGGACAAGAAATATATAGACAGATAAGTGAACTTTGAACTGCTGACAAATATTCATGTGTCCCCAACCTCTAAGTTACCCATGGGGACAAAACGCCTATTCAAATTTGTATATTCGATTTTAATGAAATTTTAACTATAAACCAGAGTTTTCCAACATTTCAGCTTCTTCCAACTATATTCGACGGCGAAACGGAAGAGGGGTGGTAAAAACAAAGACATATGGTCTTATAAGTATAGTGAACAGTACATAGTAGTGGTCCTCATTCAATCTCGAGCAACGTCGGGTCTTCCTGCTAAAATATATTTTTTTAAGTCAAATTTCTATTAATGGCCGAAAATTAGTTTATTTTTATTTTTGTGATCAGTGGTGTCGAATACATGTAAATTCGTCAAAGCAACACGCACTAAGTAATAAAAGTAATTGAGTAAGTAATAAAAACGTGTGCTTTATTTTTTACTACAATCAGCATTTTGTCTTTTTTGTTGTTGTTTGGAGGCGTGGCTCTTTTACAAAAAAAAAATCCCACAAATAAATATGACGATTTGGATTCCTCGTAAAATTGTATTCAAAAGTTATTAGATCTTGGCACGGAGCGTTGTTTTCAATTGCATCCTCGTACAGACATACAAACACGGTACATTTATATCACAGACGAGAGTACCCGTTCCTAAAAAAATAAAAAATAAAAAAAGTTTTCGAAGAAATCGACATTTTAACATCCGAATGAAATATATTTACAATGAAATGTCACCTGTTTCTTCTTGGAAATTGTTTAATGACAAAATTTATTTTCATGTGAAAACATGCAAATAAAATTGCTGCTGGTTCTATAGATAACCGCCCGTAGTAAATATGCTAGTTAATAATAAAATAACTAGAAAATTTTACGAAATACTTACTTGTGATGGTAAAAAATTAGCGTTTATCAAAATTTACGGAAAACAATCCAGTAGTTTATAGTTATTTAAGAAATTCAAGTTTCAATCTTAACCTTTACGTTCAGTGAAAAATACGCCATTTTTTCTATTTCAAAGGAGATAAATGTTGATTGTGCAATTTATGAAACTAAACATGTATTTTTGTTGCCCTCCCCCACTCCCGTTATTTTATTTTAAATTAGTATATTTACTACGGGTAGTTTTCTAGAGAAGCCCCCCCTTTAAACGCTAAACTTTTTTTGGATGGGGTGGGGTAGTAGAACGTAAATGAGTTTTTGAAAAGACAATAATTGGATAAATTAAAATGATTTTTTGGGGGGAGAAAAATAACAGAAATTAACCTGCCCACATCTCGTTAAAAAATTGATTTTATTTTTAACTAGCATATTTACTATGGGTAGTTATCAAGAGAAGTACTAAATTGTCTTGTGTAGGTATTGAAATTACAGCTTTCAGATGATAAAACTTTTGTGTTTTATCCCTCCCCTCTTTCTGTTTCCCTCCTCCCACAACTTCTCATCCCATTTGCCCTTCATTGTCACTCGTTACATCGTGTCCAGTAGTGATCGGACGGCGAAAAGACACGCACGACGCAATAAATGGAAAATTGGACGTGACGACAAACAAAAATAGACACAAAAATAATTCATACATGTTTGCAGTTTGGAACCTTGATCGGCAGTTTCTTTCTATGTTTATTTCGTGAAGCGGAATCCACAGTGGGTTTCTCCCTCCACAATACACGGTCAAATCTTGAGATCTTAGAGTGTCTCACCATCTTTGTTTCGGCCTTTTCCGAGGGGACCCTTCATCATTGAACTCCATTTTCACAATAGTGTCGTCGTTTATCTACATTACATGTCCGCCGTATTAGCACAGACGGTTTTCTCTACATTTTAGCTGAAACCAGCGGAACTTCCGACATGTTCGAGTCGGATCAGACCGGAAGTCCAACGCCACATCTTTGTCTCCATGATCTATACTCTTCTTTCTGCTTCCTTCGTCGACGTCCATCACCCGGAACCATACGAAGCAGCAGTAAAAGTTTGAAACATCGTTATTTTATACTATTTGACATTTCTTGTTTTTCACATATCAGTATATCACCATTTACGCGTGGCACGCGCCAAAGAAGCATTAGAATTGTTAGTTTTAAAGGAGCCGTGTTATACGTCAATCTGAAGGTGGGTTTAATCAGCATCAAACCTCGGGATTCCATTTTCCACTGTTAACAGAAAAATGGAAAATATAATCTCGCCTAGGTCGATCAGGACCCTCAGACAACGATCTTCGTTAGTAATGAAACTGTCTATTTACTTCTGTCGCGTCTGTAGACTATGAATTGCAGCAGATGCTCCGATGTTTTTATTGCAGGTTTCGGGTTTTAAATAACCCGAGTCCCTTCAACAGTAATCCAAGCATTTCTCAAAAGAAAACGCTTCCTCCTGGAATGTGACGCCATGTTGCGCACCACATAAACATTGCAAATTAAATGCCCTGACATGGAGAAAAAAGACATAGACTATATGTGAAATGGGAGTTCAATATCAGCCAAGGAAGCAGAAGATGAAACGAATCAAAAACACCGTTGGTTGACTGATAAAGTTCTTTGAATAAAGAGGATAAAATATAATCTGGAGAAGAAAAGTTCCGAAATTTTTTAGATGAGGATTGATAATTTGTATTATTTGTGTTCTAATCTTGGTTACTATTTTTACAACGTTTCGGCCGATGTAACCTCCGACCTTCAGCTGCATCCTTTCGAACTCGGGAACCTATACTTTTTTATTTAATCCATGTTATTGCTGACGTAACGAAAATAATCTACCCCCGTGGATTGAATAAAGGGTTCAGTTCGAAATTCCGTATAGATTCCCGAGATCGACATAAAGGTTCCAAGTTCGAAAAAGTGTACCTGAAGGTCGGAGGTTACATCGGCTGAAAGGTTGTAAATATAACAACCAAAATGAAAATAGTCATCCGAATAATGCAAAAAAGAAACTAGTTTCGTATTGAAACAAACAGCATCTGTTCGGTCAGTAAAGGGGAAATCCTTCTAGACTGAGGAACTTAACATTTTTGTTTCGGAATTTTTTAGATGATGATTGATTTATTTTAATTATTCGGACTACTGTTCTCATCTAGGATGTTGTTCTCACAACGTTTCGGCCGATGTAACCTCTGACTTTCTTCAAGTGCATCTCGTCTTGCCCTTCCGCAAGGACCCGTGGCTTAACGGATATAAGTGATAATCAGTTCTAAGTGAAGTCTTCTGGAGGTTGAAGGTTCAATCCTCAGTGCGGGTGATACTAAAAATACAATTACGAATTAAGACTTCTACTCGGCCATGGCTGACAGAAGCTACACTCGTGGATTAAATAAAGGGTTCTGTTCGAAATTCCGTACAGATTCCCAAGTTCGGCAAGATGCACCTGAAGAAGGTCGGGAGTTAGAGTTTACTTTATGAGAATAACATCCAAGATTAGAACAATAGCCTGAATAATCTAAATAAGGCAATTTTAATTTTTGTCCCAATCCAGAGTGTCTCCTTTAGGGAGCTTGATTTCCCCACATTGAAAACCGACCACGTATCACACTCTGCCCTCTGGCCTTTTGGCTAAGATCAAAGTGTAGTATCTGTTCCGATGGATACTGCACGCCTGTCCTGTGCAGTTCTAGGAGGTCCACCCTCCCAGGCTTCGCCTCCCCTCTTTGGGGAGGAGTAAGTTTATTGCTTACTGTCTGAGGCGCCCCTACCGGGGAATGCCGACAGGGCTGCCCAGGCAATTTTTAAATGGCCAGAGTGCTCACCTCTCGAGCGCTGGCTTTTAACCCCACTTTCTCGACCCAAGCTGTGGTCACATCTTACTTGTGGGAGTAAGATAAAACTGGCCTTGTGCCTAACTCCGGGAGGAGTAAATAAATATCACACTCTGCCCTCGTCGGGGGTGGGGGTAAATACGGACGCAGCACTTGTCTTGTTTTCATCGCAAACAGCAGTAACACTTCAGTTAGCTGCTGAGAGAGAGGTTGTACATGCGTTAGTAGCCATGCCAAGCGTTGAACTGAAGCTTCTGGAATGCACGCTCTCGCTCTTTCTCGCTCTCGCTCTCTCGCTCTCTTTCTCGCTCTCTCTCTCTCTCGCTCTTTCTCGCTCTCTCTCTTTCTCTCCCCCCCCTCCCCTCCGTAGTTACCGCCTCCAAGTATGACGTCTTCACGCGCGTCACCTGCCGGCAACCAGGCAACAAACTCTATTGTTGTCGCCTCTGATTCGTCTTATTTTGAGGGCTTTTTCTTAAGATGAAAGTTTAAGTGTTCTAATCATCAACAAGTTTGTTTTTCTGACAAACACGAAAATAGCTTTACACTGAATTGATATCGTCGGCGGCAGATAAGTTGGGGGGGGGGGATGATGGAGAAGGTGAAGTAGGGATCGCATCGGTCTTCTTGGGCATCTTAGATACTACCTACGCCATATTCATGTGTAAAGAGCTGTGTGTCCGCGTCCAGGATGCCTAGGTATTTGTAAATCTCGCATTCACCAAGTACTTTTATCACTTGCCTTCAGTTTTCCTTTCATCTCAAGTAATGTACATTTTCCAATTCGATGATTTTCTCTCTCTCTCCCTCCTCTCTCTTCCCCCCCCTCTCTCTGCTACGTGGTATTTTTTTTTTTTTCAATTTTATAAATTAGTTAAGATTCTGATTGTAAATGTGAGTTATAGGTTTTAAATAAATCTAAATACACATCGCTTCTCGTTGTCCCTCTTTACCGCAAGGGTTTTATCTGGTGTCAAAATTCACTTCTCTAGAAAAGGCCACTTAAGATTGGAACAAAAATGAAAACTGTTTCAGTCTAGAAAGATTTATTTTCCTACTGACAGAATTGTTCGTCAGATTTGATAGGATTTGATTGTTTGCGTTGTTATAGCAACAGTCGACAAGACACGATTATCAACCAATCAGAGGACGGCGATTATTTTGTTTACGCCCACCCGCAATTTTACTTGAATTCTCTTTCTTCTTTTCTCCTCTTTCTTCTTTTCTCCTCTTTCTTCTTTTCTCAAAATGACGGTATGTTATCCCCTATCTAAATTTAACACACGAAATGAATAACGAAATAACGAAACCTTTTTACAACAATAACGAAAGGGGTTTATTCGTATATAAGGTTACCTATACCATTTGGTATAGGTGTAAGAAACTTAGGACAGTGCCCGAAAGAAGAAAATAAGCCTTTAGTTCAAATATCTTCAGGCGAAAATAGCAGGTGCCGTAAGCGCCCAGTGGACAAGGAGGGAGGAGAGAGGCTGAGTCGATCCTTCCTGGTTGGTGCCAGGGTACCGTCTGATCATCGTCTGCAATATCCTAAGGGAGCTCAAGTAGTCTCTTAGGGAACTAATGATATCAATGCTCCCTGCGAGCTGATTGGCCAAACCAGCTCACAGAGACACTGATACGCATTACAAAGTAAATCTAATTTATGACTGCTTCTTTCTTTCTCCTTTTTCTCCCCCCCCCCCCCATTCTTCTCTCTTTTCCCCCTTTCTTCTCTCTTTCTCCCCTTCTTTTTCTTTCCCCCTCTTCTCCTTTCTCCATTTCCTCCTCTTTCTCCCCCTCCCCCCCCCCTCTACACGTTTCTCACTTTTATGTTTATTGCTCTTTTCTCCTTATCCCTTTCTTCGGTTTTAGATAATTCACCTCATCTCGCAAGAAATCATAGCAATCCAATCACTTATTTGAAATATTTTTCTTTTACCGAATAAACTTTAACTTTATAAACTTTATTTGACCAATTAAAGATAAAATTAAAAACTTTTGGATGTTGGGAAAAAGTCTCTTTTTTGGCCTTTTGGCTAAGATCAAAGTGTAGTATCTGTTCCGATGGATACTGCACCCCATAGACTGGTATTGTCTTGGCCTTCGGGGCTTGATTTACGCCGGTCCATGGGTCTGTCCTCAGCGGTTCTAGGAGGTCCACCCTCCCAAGCTTCGCCTCCTCTCTTTGGGGAGGAGTAAGTTTATTGCTTACTGCCTGAGGCACCCCTACCGGTGAATGCCAACGAGGCTGCCCAGACAATTTTTAAACCCCACTTTCCCGACTCGACCTTGGGTCACATCTTACTTGTGGGAGTAAGATAAAAACTGGCCTTGTGCCTAACTCCTGGAGAGGAGTAAATCAATACTTTGCGTGTTGTTTATTTGTTCAACTTAGACCGGCTACAACGAACACAAGTCTTGGGCCGTTCGTTGTGATATGTACCGATCAGGCATTAACCGGTGATGAGAGATCGATTTTAGAAACTTGAACCAATCTGTATGTGTATGAGAATAGTGGGGGGGGGGGGACAGGAGAGTTTCTTTGTTTAATCGACTGAAGTCAAAGAAAAGCGTCTTCAGCCATGCCCATTGCCCAACCCCTAACAACATTTCAGGTAGAAACCATACTTCAGTTTTCCCACCCTTCTATTGACATGTGAATGCCCCTTTCTGAAGCCCTTTCTCCTGGCTCAAAAGCACCCGTGGATCCAGTGTAAGACACTTAACGCCCAAGAACAGGAATGGGGCGATTAAAAAGTTGTTACGGTCAGATTGGGACATGACACCAAGCCAACCATCTGCGAATGTGGAGAAGAGGACCATGCGATGCAGCAGTGCCTTGTCTGCCCTCTACTACCCAACCAGTTCAGCGTAAAAGGTCTTGCAGAGTTCAATGGTAATGCAAAGGACTGCGTAAAAGTGGGGAAACAGTTGTATAACAATATGTTTTGAAGACACGAAAAGGGGGGGGGGAATCAAAGGGGGTGATGCGAAGAATTACCGTTTTATGGGAGATGCAGCAATGGGAAAAGAAGACGGTTAAAAAAATGGAATCATAACGCAATAACCGTTGGATTGGGGTGGAGCGTCTATTGTGTTAAAAGTTGTGTTAGACATTTACCTTCATCGAGGCAGAGATTATGTTTTCGGTAAAGTTTATTTGTGTACAGTGTAGCGTCCACGTCGCTTGACCAATCGTCACCGGTTATGGTCTAACTGATTTAACTTTGGGGTATCTAGGTCAGGGGTCAAGAAAAAGTGAAAGTAACATTTGACGACAACTTCTGTTCTGCTCATCATAAAGACGCGACTTTTCCCAAATTTGATGTCTGACTGGATCTGATGCTCTTTGATAACAGTAACCATCATGAACTTTTTTAGCCTGATCAGATAAATAGTTTTTGAGTTATCAGTGTTTCCATGCCATAACTTCGGGAATACTTCATACAATATGAAGAAGTAAGACCCAGATAGGAACTTTTAAAAAGATGTTTTATAAAAAGAAAAAAATCTCAACTCCTCTTCCTTCTACCGCCGAAAAGGTCGATAATGTTCCGACCTCTTCAATATGGCCAAAATTTTGACACTAAATTGATTTAAACTCCAATACGTTTTTAATGTCATAATCTTTAATATATATATATATATATATATATATGATTTTTATTTACACAGACATGTACAAAATCTGCGACACTGGCATGTCGATGTTATCGATCAACAGTTATTATAAACTGAGATCTCATCAGGCAGAGTTAGAATCCGATCTTAACCAAATATGATCTGAGGTTAAGATCGGATTCTAACTCTCCCTGATGAGATCTCAGTTTATAATAACTGTTGATCGATAACATCGACATGCCAGTGTCGCAGATGTTGTACATGTCTGTGTAAATAAAAATAATCATATATAAAGCTCTATTTGATATTGAGCACTTTTTATAAACCCGGTTGAAATTCTTTGGATTACTACCCTGTGGATGTTTTTACCTGGATTATTACCATTATATATATATATATATATATATATATATATATTAAAGATTATGACATTAAAAACGTTTAATATTACGTAATAATATGTGGGGGGGACATGTGGGGGGGGACGTTTTCATACTTTTTTCGTCTTGAGCCATATAAAAAAAAGAGCAGGGAGGCATGAGCCATACGAAAACCTGAATCAGAAACAATGAGTACTGAAACGAAGTAAAGTCTTAAAAGACTTTACTTCGTTTCAGTACTCATTAGTATTATAAAAATAATTTATTTTAAAAATTAAAATATTTTTTTAAATATTTCTTTTGCAAGATAATTTTTTTCTTTCTGGGATAATGAAAGTGCTTGTTTCGTTTCAGTTGAACTCAGTTTCGTTTTTACATGTTTGTTTTAAGCCTCCATTTTATTCAACTCACCTATTATTCCATCATATTTACACATTCCAAACGCGTTTTTCCTCAGATTACGCGTTGTACTAAATAGATTTTAAGCAACATGGTTCCTCATTTAATAATATCAAAAATAAAACACCATCATTTTCATCGTCTATACAATTTTTTTATCGCATTGTTTACCCATTCGAACTCATCATTTACCGTTTAACTTTTAAAATAAAAGCCCCCTCATATTTGAATTGTCTATTTTTTATCCCCCCCTTCCTCTACGAATTAAAAAAAACAAAAAAAAACTTGGTATTCTTTCCAGATTAAAAACGAAAATGTTACTACAGATGATGTAACAATGAAACTACTTATTTGCAACGGTTTTCATTGCCAAAATCCCAGAAACATTTTTTTTTAATGTATTTACTATTACTAGTAAATACATTAACAAAAAAAACATAACCTCCTTGGCGGAGGTAATTATGTTTTCGGTTGAATTTATCACTAATCGTCACCAAACTTCGGTTGTGGTTTAACTTAAACGGGTTAATTTTGAAATATCTAGGTCAAAGGTCAAGATCACGGAAAAGGTCACACTTTTGGTGATAACTTTGGTTCTGTTAATTGTAGAAGCTCGACTTTTTTTTTCAAATTTGATTGCTCTTTTAAATTTCATCCTGATCAGATAGTTATATATATATATATATATAACTGCGAGAATACTTAAGACAATATGGAGAAGTAACGCCCAGATAAGACTTTGACCCATCCTTACGTTGTCAGGCGGAGGTATGCAGTCTCACGACTGGCTTATATTCTTATTATTTAATGTGTGTTACGTAAACGCGAGGAAACACGCGTACATGCGCGAAATAGTCTTATATTATGAATATAGAGATGCCCCCCCCCCCCTTAATTTATAAATTTCCAAGAAAATATTTTCATCATCGACTTTAGTCCGCATTCCTGGATCGTCATGAAAAGACGTATGTACCGGTAAACTAAATCGCCCTCAAATTTGACACTTGGGTTCACTTAATAGCAAAAGTGGAGTCCCGACTTACTGCCTTCTTATGAGACCAAAGTAAGACACGGTATCAGGGGTTTTTTATGTAGGGATATCAGCCACCCCCAAAAAGGGAGAACAAACATAAAGTTTGCCTCAGCCAAGAAGGATTTCTCCTGATAACAGATACTATATTCGTCGGCCATCTTGAAAGATAGCATTGATTTAAAGACCACAACGCTTACCTCCCGTGTTTTAGTTATTTCTTCGTTGTCAATAACATTGAACATGAATAATAAATGTCACAAAAATTGTGGCCCAAGTTGAATGCGATTTATGAATGAATATCCTTCTTTTCAATGTTTATTTGCATTTTGATCACTTCTATTTAGCATGGATTAAATATTTTATCCAAAATATCCGGACGGATAAAGAAAGAATTAATGAAATGTAAAAATGTAGTCCAAGGGAGATAACTCTTGTTGCCTTCAAACCCATACGCGCGATCGAAATTACAATTTCAACGTTGAAGAAGGCAATAGTCCAAATAAAAACAATGACAATAATGATGAAATTACTTATCTCCAATATTCAAACGTATTTTTTTTTTAAATAGTTATTTAATTTCTTGCTTAAATTGATGCATGGCTATAATGCAATTGTTAGACAGAATATCGTCTGTGTGGCAATTCATGTTCAAGCATAACTTTCTAAATTAACTTTATTTTTATGTTGTACTTAGTACAGGGACCTCCAAAGTGCACCATAAAATGACGTCATCAATAATGTTAAATATGTATGGATAAGTAAAAGGGACACAAATTACTTAAATTTAATACTACACTTATAATGACTAAAAGAATATAGCTGAAGTGAACACTTTTAAGGGGGAGGAAGTTTGAATTTCATCAAAATAAATATTAAAAAATACTTTAAAAGGACGAATGGAGGTAACGGTTTCTGCTATTATTTTGTTTTGTTAGTGTTTTGCTTGAATTTTATATATAATAAAAATTAAATTAAAAATGAAAATTTAAAAAGTATTGTGGTTTGTTAATGATTTAACAATATTATTTGTCAATTAAAAATAAATGAGACCATTTCAAAGTGAAAATAAGTTTTAAGTCATGTCGCATATTCGCCGAATAAAATTAAAATTCGAAAGAAAATTTTGAATGGATAAGCCTTTAAATTTGGAAAAGAAAAATGATAAACAAGTATATGATACTTACTTTTGTCGTAAAGACAGGGTTTCTTTTTCAGCTTAAAGAATGTAAGCAAAAAAAGAAAAACTCGTAAAGAGAATAAGATTATTAAAGCAATACATTTCTCCTTTCGCTAATAAAGTCTATTCTGATCTTCCATAGTTTGACAATGTCAGGAATTCAACAAACTCTTGCTTACCTCGATCAAATAAACATTCTATAAGAAAGCACAAATTAATCGGTCGAAGTAGATCTCGGTCTTTTACGATTACTAATAGTTAGGTTTATATTATATTCAAATATTTTGAAAAATTAAACAAAACTTATTTTCAAAATAGATGTTTAAACTTTAAAATGTCTAAATGATGTAATTAATTATTGTTTAGATTTGCAATTCACCAGATCAGAGTGTATATTAACGAGAAAATGAAGTTTTAAAAATAAAATAAAATAAAAACATAATAATAATAATAATAATAATAATAATAATAATAATAATAGCGCATTTATTTCCACTTTTTATTTATGAATTCACGGATACTTTACGCAAAAGTGTTTACCAATAAAAAGAAAAAGAAAAAAGGTAAATCTGATGTGCTTTTTAAAATATTCTGATCGATCGAAATGTTAATGTTATATAATATAAATTTTTAATTTCGATCGATCAGAATTTTTTTCTTCCGTATATATTTTACGAAGAAAAGCATTTTATAGATAAATTAGTTAAATAATGAATAAGGATAAAACATTCTGTGAAAATCTGACCATTACTTGATTTTTGCTAGATTTATTAAACACACGGGTGTTAGCGCATAAAAATTGGTCACTACATAGGAACGTTGGTTTAAGGCGTAAATAAAGTACGTGTTTTTAGTTTATCATTTTCATTATTTTCGTACGATGAAAAAGTTTTTCAAAAATCATCAGCAGTTTATTTTATGTTTCTTCTTTTGAATGGTAAAAAAGTTATGATAATAATATAAACGTATATTAAAGTTAAATCGTGTTACATATTGGGGGGGGGTAAATTCTATGGTTAGCTTTGGAGGTCCCTATAGCCCATTCATCGAAACAAACCCAGCTTAAGCATTTTCTCTTCTATATTCCTAGTGGCAGTGGTATTATTATCCTAAAACTAATATGCAGTCTTCAAGGATTTTGAATCCAAGGGATACTAAGTCGTGGCCATCGTAATTACGATGGCCACGACTAAGTTCCCCGAAAAGTGCAGAATTAGAACTTCTGTTGAGTGTTTGTTCTTAAATCCATATAATTTTCCCCTTGTTGATTTTTAAGTTTACTTTTTATGTTCAGCGTTATTACCGGCTCGGCTTATCTACAGATCCTTCATCTTGATGTACAAAAGTTTGGTTAATTTATTTCGCCATCTCTCAGCTCAAAGTTTAATATCAACAGTTCGATATATTAGCGTGGTCATACCTAATCTTTACTTTGTAAACTTTTTAAATGTTTAATCGCTGGCGATCATTGTTTTCTTGTTTTAGTTGCCCATAATATATTTTTTATACTGGCAAAAAAAAACACCCTTAAACATAGGAACGTTGTTTTAAGGCGTAAATAAAAGTACACACGTTTCTATTTTCTCATTTTTATCATTTTCGTACGCTGAAAATTAAAAAAAAAATTATATGGTGAGTTTTGGAGGTTCCTATAGTATATTAACTTTTAAACAATTTTATTCATTTAATCCCATGATCAAGCGATAATAATAATAATAATAATAATAATAATAATAATAATAATAATAATAATAATAATAATAATAAGTAATTCAATTAAACTTCACAAAAATCAGGGGGGGGGGGTTCTTTATGGGGAAAACGACCAACTATTCAAAAAATATATATTTCGTAGCATGTCGAGTTCGTGGTTTAAAGAAAAATTCCGAATTAAATTACTTTTTTTTACACATTTATTTCACTTTAAGTTAATTTGGATTTTCGGTGCTTACTGATATAACTACACAGGTGAAATACGGCAGTTCAAAATAAATTATTAGGAAAACTCTTTGATATACTTACGTATCAAGCTAAGCTAGGTATCGACACCAAAAATTACGGAAAATTATCGAGTAGAATTATAATAAAGAATAATGGTAATTTACTATTCTGAGTCAACGAACTCCGACCCACAACACCGCATAGCGTCTTTATATACGACGCGTTGGCTTAAAGACGCATAATGACGTAGCTTCAACGTATGAGTAAGAAATGAATTTTATTATTAAAATTCTAGTTGAGAATTTTCCCTAGTTTTTTTTTTTGTGTAGATACCTATTTTTTGTCTGATACGTAAGTATATCAAGGAGTTTTCCTGTTAATTTATTTTTAACTGCCATATTTCACCTGTGTATTTCTGTCAATTAGCACCGAACTTTCTGCTTCAAACAAGTAATTTCTTGAATGAACCAATATGTCATTGACACTTCATTTTTCTTTTTTAGCGTATTCCAAGACATGGGGAGGGTGAGTGAAACAGAAGTGTGCGTAAAGAATTCTGTGATCTTAAAAAAAAGAAAAGAAAAAAGTTTACCAGTCATTTTTTGCAACGACAACAAATGTGTATATTCAACGTTTTGCAAGCAAAACAAATCCCATTTATATAGTCCGTTAGGAACCTCCAAGCGCAGCCATAGAATCGTTGACGTCACCGGGTTTTGCTTTCTTTTAAAAAAAAATTCATACATTCGCGTCCCATTTAGCGTTTTTTTTTTTTTTAATCTCCCTAAAATAAAGTTATACTTATAGGAAGTTGTTTTAAAGTAAAATAGTTTATTTAAAGATTAAATTATCTAATTTGGAAAGAAACCCTTTATCTTGCGATACAAGTACGACCTTTTTTTTCTACGGCTGGATGTATTGTTTACAAAAAAAATTAACATTATCATGTCAGATATTGCGAGATGTTATGTACCTATGGATGTCCAATAGTGATATAATTACTTTCGTTATGTTGTAGACAAAATTAATGTTTTTTTTCTAATTTAATTTTAGTTAGCGCATAAAAATTGGTCACTACATAGGAATGTCGGTTTAAGGCGTAAATAAAGTACACACGTTTTTAGTTTATCATTTTCATTATTTTCGTATGATGAAATTAAAAAAAAAATCATCAGCAGTTTATTTTATGTTTCTTCTTTTGAATGGTAAAAAGTTGTGATGATAATATAAACATATATCAAAGTTAAATAGTGTTACATATTGGGGGGGGGGTAAATTCTATGGTTAGCTTTGGAGGTCCCTATAGCCCATTCATCGAAACAAACCCAATTTAAGCATTTTCACTTCTATATTCCTAGAGGCAGTGGTATTATTATCCTAAAACTAATATGCGGCCTTCAAGGATTTTGAATCCAAGGGATACTAAGTCGTGGCCATCGTAATTACGATGGCCACGACTAAGTTCCCCGAAAAGTGCAGAATTAGAACTTCTGTTGAGTGTTTGTTCTTAAATCCATATAATTTTCCCCTTGTTGATTTTTAAGTTTACTTTTTGTGTTCGGCGTTATTACCGGCTCGGCTTATCTACAGATCCTTCATCTTGATGTACAAAAGTTTGGTTAATTTATTTCGCCATCTCTATGCTCAAAGTTTAATATCAACAGTTCGATATATTAGCGTGGTCATACATAATCTTTACTTTGTAAACTTTTTAAATGTTTAATCGCTGGCGATCATTGTTTTCTTGTTTTAGTTTCCCATAATATACTTTTTATACTGACAAAAAAAAAAAAAAAAAACCTTACACATTTTTTTTTTACACCAAAACCCTCAGATGTTAACGGGATTTAACAGAAACAATTATAAAGATACTAGTTTATAATTTTAAAAGAAAAAGTTATCCTAAAGAAAATGACCGCGACAAGTTTTGGCAAAAATGTTTCAGCCCAGCTCTGGACAAGATTTCATGTAGTAACTGAATATTTATTGAAACCAAAAAGGAAAAACTAAAACAATTTTTTAACACTATTTTTCTCAAAGCCCTCCACCTGCAGTACCCGGGTAACTTCGGGTAAATACTGCTAATTTTATATGTTAAAAATTACAACCAAGAATCGATTTTATCCTAAATTTAGGCGAATAATTAACAAAGCATTCCAACGATCCTTATAGTAAAATTGAACTTTTTTATAAATATTTTAATGGCATCTTTTCTATATATATATATAAAACTGTTTGTCTATCTCTCTCTCTATATATATATATAATATATATATTATATATATATATATATATATATATATATATATATATATATATATATATATATATACATCTATGTATCTCTTTCTTTCTTTCTTAGAAAAAAATAATTATAGAATCTAAAAGTGTATTCTTATGTAATATTAACCGAGAAAGATAATAGTAGTATTCCCGATTCTCTAAATGCACACTTATGGGGGCAGATTTCGTCTGGAAGGGGTCGATTATTTCAGCTATTTTCGGTTTAATTTCAATGTAATTATGTATTAATTTAAATAGAAAACAATTATATTATTTGTTAATTTGTAAAAAAATAAATAAATAAATAAATAAAAAATAAAAAAATAATTTTAAAAAAAAATGCAAATCATTCCTTTAAATTCAACCGGAAATGACATCAAAGGAAGGCTGTAGAAGGGTGGTGGTAAAAATTAATAGACGCTAATTCTGGAAAAATACCGGTACTGTCCTTGATTCTGTCTGTATGAGACGAGTTCTTGGAAGGAGAAGGTTCACTCTCCCAGGCGTTACCTTGATACCCATGTCATTTCTACAAAAAAAAAAATTTTTTTTATATTAAAATTAAAAAAATAATTTTGCAATTAGTGAGATTCTAATTGTTTCTGAAAAGGAAAGAATCCTTGAATTTCCAAATTTTATTTTCATATTTGGAAGAAAAAAAGATACACTTTTATTTTTGGAATGGACAAAAAAGAACAGTTAAATAAAAAATAAAAAAAAACATGGTTATTTGATATGCGTAGGAAAATGAATATTTTATCAACACAACTGAACCATAATCCTGAACACTTGCCTTTTAAACTGTAATCCAAGTTCATAAATTCCGAGCCGGCTGTTTAAAGGGTACTTGTACAGAGAAGCGTCCGTATTAAATTATCAATACCACACAAAAAAAAAAAACAGTATTATATACTTACGCAGCAGATTTAAATAAGTAAGTAGGGAAAATTATCGAGTAGCACTTTAATTAAAAGCAAAATTCACTTTTAGGGAACAGTCACTCGACATGTTCAAAGGTAGTCATCTTAAGGTAACGGAAGACATAATCAGGGGCGGTAATCGCGTTTGTCATAATTGACAAAACAGACAACTCAGCCCAATTTTGCATATATCAAAAGTTACTTCCCCTTTTCAGATTGTCATCCATCTATTCTTCTACGCTTCTTTCTGTACCGTCTTCTTGTTTACCTTTACGTAGCTATGGCCGAAAATTTACACTTTTAGGTAAAAAAAAAAGTCGTAAAATAAAATTAATTCGACATAATGCTGGCTGTTATCAAGAAGAGCTGAAAAAATACGAAAATTATTTCTATTTACAAGCATATTCTGGCGCTAAAAAATGAAACTTTCTCACAATATTATTATTTAAGTACGTGCAAAATCAATGGCCGATCCACAA
>OY744519.1:166305569-166338069 GCA_963556195.1 Sepiola atlantica
GATTCAATCAATATTATTATTATTTTTTTTTTTTTTAAGAATGAGGATGCGTGAAGATCTTAAGCGCTCAGTGTACAGCCACTGTAGGCGTAACGGTGGACTTAATTTGTATATCGTGTAATAAGGATAAAGAAAAAAAATCAATCATATGTAACTTTGTGATTATTGAGTTCAATTATTGTGTCTGTCTGTCTGTGTGTGTGTGCGTGTGCGCGCACGCACGACCACGGCTATCGTAAACTAAGTTAGTTACTTAGGATGGCCGTGACCCGACCCCCGTAGAAATCGACGATTTTCTAGCTATAAGTAGGGAGGGGGGCATTCGAAAGTGTTCTTGAAGCCTTAAAATTCTCAATCAATACGAAAGTAGAGTGTGGCTAGAAATATTTTAAACCATGGCGATACGGGTCGCCTTTGTAAGTCATTAATTACACTCACTGTATCGATGAAGCCGTAACGGCTATCTCAAATAACGCTATTCTCGATACAGTCACTTTATACGTAACATCGGCTCTTATTTAAATCATGTGTAATATGGTTTCACCATTCACCTCGTTTTTAGTGTGAACGAGTGTAATAGAAAAAAAAATCCAGTACATAGATTCGTAAACATCATTTGGATCAGTTATTTTCATGTTATCTTCTACTTCCTCCCAATACCATATAAATAAAGATACATTAATAATTTTATTTGACCAAAAAATATTTCAATTTTTTAATATCTTATATTAATGTAAAAATATTTGATTATTTTTTTTTTTACATTGATTTTCATCGAATAACTTTCGAGAATAAATTCACTGCCGAATAGTCATTGGGAAATGTCTGAAAACACCAACGCATTTTAATTCTTAAATGGCGTATTTTATTATCTTTTAATTTTCGTCAGGCTTTTTTTTCTGTATAGACGTTTATAGTAATATTTTTCGGATATTTTCTTTTAAGAAAAAATCTGTTAATAATGATCGTTGGTTTGCGGCCCTTACTTCCGTAAGCTGTTATTTTTTTTTCGAAGAGGTCACTTCCTTTTTCTACTGGTCGTGACCCTGGAACCGGCATGTCTCTTTGACCTGACACACAATTAAAGGTTCTTTTTTTTCTTGTTGTTTTTATTTTTTTAAATACTTTCTCGGATCGAAACCTGAAAAAAAAATCACACCTTCGACTTTTTAAATGGTCTTATGTCTGGTTCGTAAAATTAATCGATTTTTATTATTTTAACAAACTTTGTAATTGAATGAAAAACTAAATCAATTTTTTTTTTTTTTACTTTGTCATTTTTCTCTTTTTACAATTTTTTTAATTTTGTTTGTTTAATTAAACGTGTTTACGATTATTTATTTATGTTTTGTAACTGGTGAACTTTATGTAATCGTTTTGTTTTTGTGTTTTTTTTTTAAAGTTATTTTATACGGAAAACACGGATATTTGAATTTACAAATAATAATAATATAAAATGTTTTATTATTTAATTAATCTAGGATGAAAGGCCACGTGTACCCTTTGTTGTTTTAATTTAAAACAAAACCGTCACTTTTATCTTATTAGGTCAAAACAAGCAAATTACAAATAAAAATGCATCGTAAACGTTTTCATTTTAATTTTACGGATGGACAGAAAAATACAATTTTTGTTTTATATATAGGCCTATATATATATAATGTGTGTGTATTTTATTTTGATGTTTAGTCTGTTAAGCTTTGTCTCCATTGAACAAATATTTTGATTTAAATTCTAAACTGTCAAATATAAAATTAATAGATTTACTTTAAAAAAAAAAGTTTTAAAATGCTATCGAATAAAATGCGTGTAATTATATTATGTCTTTTAATTTTGTACTGTGTTTTAAAGAGGGCGCGAGATTTAGACAGATTTATCAACTAGTTACTCCTTTCTTTAGTTACAAAATAGGACTCACCCCTTTATTAGCCTGATGCTTTCTCACGGGAATGAAACAAACGTTTTATTTATCTAACGTGCTATATATATTTTATAATCCTGCTGCTGCTGCTACTACTACTAAACTCTATTAGTGTATTGAGCATTGTTAAAGTAAATATTGACACAAGAATATACGTAATATAATTTAGGTACGTACAAAAATGGCCGTCGCTTGTACGGACTATACTTATTAAACGTGTATTTTCTTAATTTTTAAAAGTAGTTTTCGTTTAACTTTTGATTCTGTTTGAAAGATAGAAGCATTAAGTTAATATCTAAAAGGAAACAAATGTATATTTATGTGTGGAAAAAAAATAGAATTAAAAATGTTATCAAAACATCGAAAAATCCGTTAAATCTGAAGATTCAATAAAACATGTTTAAAATTCGCTGGAAAAGTAAATATAAGTGAATTACAAAAAAAAATACTTTTTTTCCTTTATTTTTAATACTAAAAATTGCTTAATTATCAAAAAAAAAAGTGAAAGTTAGCTAAAGCATGTTCGAAGCCCGTCTTGTAAAGGTAAACAGAATATACGGCTACAAAATCTCAAAGTATGGAAGGCTCAAACTGCCGTAATAGTTGTTTTTTTTTTTAATTATTATTTTTACGTTACGAACTGCGTCAATTTTATTAATTATTTTTACATCATGATTGATTCAAATCTTGAACAATTACATTACTCGATTTATTCTTTAAGAATTAATGTAATTTTAAATTAAATTAAAATTCTTACATGTGTCGTAACGATAAATTACATTAATTCTTTTAAAATAAAGCTGAGAGTATTTTTTTTTATTTTAAGTGTGAAAAGTCAATGACTACACTGACAATATTCATTGAAAAAAGGTTAAAACATTAAAAATTATTTATTAGTAAATAAATAGAATTCAATTTTGAAAGAAAATGTCATATTTGAATTCTATTTGTTTATTAATAAATAATTGTTTTGAACTTTTTAAATAATATTTATTAATGAAAAAAATGACAAAACAAATACAAACTTACGTTTTATCTTTCCAAATAACTGACGATGAATTGTGAAATTAACGAAAATGTTGAATCTCTGAAAATAAAATTTTGAGGACGATGTGGTGGTTGGTGAGCTAATCCTTCTACCCCATGGATTAAATAAATGGTTGGGTTCGAAATTCCCTACAGATTCAAATGTTATCATGTTTATGTTACAAGACGTATTCGTGACCCGTTGGGTCATTACCACTATTTATTTTACTTTGATTTTATAAACTGTGACGAGGAGGCGGATTGCCACCCGTGCTTATGGTTAGTGGTAGGATTAAGCATGTCATTTTTTCCTTCTCTTTTACGTGTTAACCTTTTTAGCATTTCTGATAAAATAGAAAGTATCCACTTCATCATGGCAGCCATGTCGGAAATTGGGAACCGGTGTTAATGCAAATAAAAATCCCCATTATTTTAGGCCGCTTAGCTTTTGGAAGAATTTTTAGTTTCACTTTCCCCTGTGTGCACACGTGGAAATTAATCATAATTTATATTTAAAAAAAAAACAAAAAACAGTTTGAATTTATTATTTTTTGTTGATTATTGTTTGTTACTTTTGAATATAATTATATTTGGTTAATAATTAATTTTATTTTCAAAATATTTTTAAATTAAAAAAAAACAAAAACAGTCCAATCATAACAGTTTGATTTTATTATTTTTAATAAATAAACAAATTGTTGAAAATAAATCATCCCCCCCCCCCCCCCAAAAAAAATCAGCCTAAAATATAATGGAGGAAAACTTTCGCAATTTTCGATTTCAAATATAGCGACCGTGATGAAGTGGGTATACTTTCTATTTTACCGACATTTTCCAAGAAAAATTCGAAATAACTCTTTATTTCTATCTATCCATTATTATTATTATTATTATTATTATTAATTTTGCCATCTAATGTTCATCTCTCTCTAAATGTTTACTAAGACATGACGAAATATTAGAGGGTGGTTGAATCAATATAATGAGAGACAGCGAGAAATATATAGATAGCTGAGTAAGAGATGAGTGACTTTTCAGTTAATTATAAATTGCGACTAATTAAAACAGGACTTTTTCAAGTATGTATGTGTATATATATATATATATATATATATATATATATATATATATATATATATATATATTCAAATTAAAATATATAGGGAAACAAACGTTAAGTAAATAATGTTTAGTGTAATAATACTACACGTTACTTAATTTTAGTGTAATAATGGATGTGACGGTGGATAACGATGCGGTCTGACTACGTGGGTATGCCAAGTTCGAATCCAGTCGATTCCATAATACCACTTTAACTTAAGGATGTTGATAACAACCATCCTGCAACTTTACCGACAACAGAATCAAACCGGTCAACAAAGTTGTGCCATTGTGTCGTGCGAACGGAATTATCTCCCTTGTTGTTACGCACTATTTATAGATAGATATATTGAAAAAAAGACATGTACTTTTATGATCGATTGACTTTTCGCTGCTTGTGAACTGTAAAAAAAAAAATTATTTTTAAGTTGAGGAGAGTCAAATAAGGGGGAGAGAATTCAAGTTTCAACCACGATTTATCTGAAAATGGATTTTACTATTGTAATTATTATTAAATGAAAAATAAAATGATTTTGAAAATCATGTGGTTAGGTGCCGAAGGATTCCATCATTTGCGTGTGAATCACAAATACAATTTTGTTGATCCACTAACCACCACGTAGAACGAATGTGGAATGAGGCGAAGAAAAGAAACAAGGTTGAATGTGGCACCCACACGCAAATGGTGGAAGCGTGCCTAGCCGAATTTATGTGGAAACAAAAATTCCGAAACGACACTGCACTGGGAACTGTTTTCCAACAAATTGGCGAATTTTACCCAGTTTATTTCAAAAACTTTATTCCATGTTTTATTTTTCAAAATCACTTTATTTTTCATTTTTTAATGGCGCTGTCGAAGGATACCATTTAGGGTGGCACTTTTCCCGGCCGCCAGCGGCAAATGGTGACTCAATCGCAGTCATTTAAAAATAAAGAATAGTCTTCAATATTAAAGATAAGCATATAATTGTCGCCCCCCCCCTCCGAATACATTTTTTTCGGTTTATTTTTATTTTTCTACTTTTCCACCGGCCGCCACCGCCAAATGGCTCAAGTGACTCAATCGCAGTCATTTAAAAATAAAGAATAGTCTTCAATATTAAAGATAAGCATATAATTTTTACTCGTCGTCTTTTCGGCGACATTTTGTTATTCTTAAATTCACGGCTAGTATGTTTTAACCTTTTCATGTGTGCTTTTAAATTTGTTAAATTCCGTTGAAACTTGCTTTTGTAAATAGAATGTTCAAAGTTTGTTTTTTGTGTGTAATAAAATGTTAAAGCAGTAAAAATATCTTTAGTCCAAGGAAAAAACAATAAAAACCAACATGGCCGCCAGCGATTAAAACCGGGAATTAAAGTTAGATTATCAACACTTTAAAAAGTAAATGAGAATTTTATTTCAGGACCAAACATATAATTAAGACCAACAATCAGCTTCATCCAAAATTATATGCTTATCTTTAATATTGAAGACTATTCTTTATTTTTAAATGACTGCGATTGAGTTACTTAAGCCATTTGGCGCTGGCGTCCGGGAAAAGTGCTGCCGTACCATTTACTTTTGTTTAGGAGCACACATCAACGATAATACTTGACTCCCCCTCCTCTTTCTCTCTATAAACTTTAATTTCAGGCAATTACGTTCTATCTGTCAAGTTTTTACGATCACTTCATAGCTTTTGAGGATGTTTTAGGACCTGAATTGTCGCATGAAACCACTTTTTCACCGAAAAATGATGGATTTTGAGTCCCGTGGAGCCCTAATGGCTATTTTTGGCCTGCTCCTTCTGAATTTTGCAAAATGTTTGATTGTTTAGTGTTATTTATGTATAAATGAACACAAAAAAATACTACTCGCATGAATCTGAAATTTTCAACCATTACGTCCCACTCCTAATGAAATTTTCACCCATTACGTCCCACCCCTAATGAAATTTTCACCCATTACGTCCCACCCCTAATGAAATTTTCACCCATTACGTCCCACCCCTAATGAAATTTTCACCCATTACGTCCCACCCCTAATGAAATTTTCACCCATTACGTCCCACCCCTATAGGCTGATGAAGGCTCGTCCACATTCCAGTTTATTATGCTATAACACCGGGAAGAATGTTTTTTTCATATAAACCATTTTATTGACTATATTAGTCTCCCTCTCCTCTGACCTATATTCTACTCTATGGAGAGGAGGTGAAAAGGAAAGAACATATGTTGTTTATGTATTTAACAGCGTCAAACTTGTGCCAATCGGCTAGCATACTACACTTAGAGACAGAGCTTATCAGTTCAAACATCACCCCCGGGCATAATCATTTTTACTCTGTGTTTGTCCCCAAATGAACTTTGACATTTCAAATTACAATATCAAGCAGATTATTTAGTTTTACTTTATTTTCTGCAATTTACGAAAATGATGACTTCGGACGGCATCGACTGATCCGACTGCTTGTCAATCGTAATTCTATTCTTTACAAGGAATTTTTTTATTGGAGGCTTGAAACGCTTTTTATCATTTTTATATCTCTGCGTTGATATACACCTTTTAATTTTTTGCTAATCTGTTGTATCCCGGCTCGTGTAATTTTATAGGAAAGACGATATGCAGTCACTCAAAAATGGTATTTTATTTTTTTTAGCTTATAACATGTTGAACGTATTAGCGTTAAAATCAATTTAGCATTACGTATTAAATAGAGGGGAAAAAAAAAACACTTTTTAAATTAGCCGACATACTGGCATAGATCCAACATGAGCGGTAGTCGATATAAAAATGGGAACAATGAGAAGTAAAGTTTTTTAGTGAGTTAGGGTAAACTGGGGTATTGAGCACCACCTTTTTCACTGACTAAGTTTCATCTGCATAAAAAATCGTTTTCAAAGTTTCTTTGGACTATCATGAGCAAAATATATTTGATGTCTTTGTTTAAACAAATACCAGTTAACATGTGTTCATCAGAGAAGAAAATATATTCATTGAATTGTTTAAAAACTCGGGTTAGCTTTCCACAAATTTCAGTCACCTGGGGCAATAGGCACCACCTCTCGGGGCATTAAGCATCGGGGTTACTGTGTGCAAAAATCACACAGCCATTCATCATTTTGGCGGTCTTCCAGTGAAATGTTGATGTTGGTGCACCGTATGTGATACCAGGAATCACAGATGTCACACTGAACACAGTTAATGCCATTCTTTTCTACCATATCTGCAACATTCCTCAGTGTCAGAATCCCCCGATATTGATTGTGGGCTTTTTTATTGTGGTGGTCATGGTGTTTCCTGTACTGGTGTTCTTTTATCCTTGCATTTCCCCTTTCCTTTCTCTCTGCCACGTCATGCTTTAGCCACCTCCTTAGCAGCAGATGTCTCCATGAGTCTGGTGATACTTTCATCTGCTGTGAGACTCTCCACATATCGGAATCGCTGTATTCTAGCTGATTTCCCTCTTGCTGCAGATTGAAAGTGGGGAGTCATTTGTTTGTATAATCTTTCAATGAATCAGATCAATATGATGAAGTCAGCAAGGAAACAGTCATGTCTGAGGTTCTAGAGTGGGGTCTGAGGATGGGGATCCTGGCTTCTTGTTGACTTTATAATATTTGGCTGTTTGATTGGCAGACATCTGCTTCTTCATGACAGCCTCATATGCCATGCAGCAACCATCTCCTCTGATTAGTTCCACTTTCAGTCTTTTTTTGATCGTTGCAAACAAACAACTTTTTAACGGGGCATTAGGCACCTGTATGCCCAAGTATTAGTAAATGTTGACTTGTTATTACAAATTTCTGGTTTTATATAATTCCCTCAATAATAAAAACCGGTCAAACTTAACTAATATAATCATGTTTCTCATTAATTAAATCACTTTAAGGGATTTTCAACTCTTTTACTTCAGAAAATACAGACATGGGGCATTCAGCACTACCTTTTTTCAAAGATCAAGATATTTTTTAAACAAATAAATTACACATAATGACATGAATTATGCTTAAATGAGAACCAGTACACAGCAATTAACTTACTAAAAGCATACAAAAACATGGCAAGTTGAATTTGCAGCGGTTTTTAAAATTTGTGTGGAAAACATGATTACATTCGATAGGTTGTGGATGCAGACAATCATGACACACTTTCCAGCTCTGAAAAATCAAAATCTGAATTAAATCAAGTGTAAAAATGGTTTAGTACTTATCTCTGATATATCTCGGTCCTTCAGCAGCAAAGGAACAGTTTGCAGGCTCAGTGGTTTCACAGAGAAACAAAGTTTTTTTCAGTTGCCCTTCTGGAGCATAAAGTTTTGAAGTCTGTTTCAAAATAGGTGCAGATGTGAAGAAAAAACGGCATCTCAACTTGGCACAAAAAGACTACTTTTGTTTGGTAAATGCTACGCGTGAGAAACAAGGCCTGTGATTTGTCAGTGATCAGACAAGTGGCATAATAATGTTATAGAGAGGTTTGTGAAGGTTACCTAGTTGCTAGTACCTAATGCTCCATGGTGCTTAATACCCCAGTTTACCCTATATGAAAATAATTTATTTAAAATATTTATAAAAATATTTGTTTCACAACATAATTCTTTTGTTTTAAATAAAATATTTTTATATAACTCACTAAAAGATTTCCTTGCGTTTTACCTATTCTTCCTTCCGTTCCAGGTTTTATGTTGACTAACGTCCGTCCATCTTAGAAATATGCCAGTATGTCGGCTAATTTACTAATTTAAAAAGTTGTTTTTTTTCTCTATTTCATACGTAATAGTATATTGATTAAAATCAATTTACTATTACGCCAGCTTGTTTATATAAAGTTATATAAATGGAAAGTTAGATTGATTTAACCGCCAGCATGTTTATATAAAAGTTAGGTAACGGTAGATTGATTTAACCGCTAGTATGTTTATATAAAAGTTAGGTAAAGGTAGATTGATTTAACCGCCAGCATGTTTATATAAAAGTTAGGTAACGGTAGATTGATTTAACCGCTAGTATGTTTATATAAAAGTTAGGTAAAGGTAGATTGATTTAACCGCCAGCATGTTTATATAAAAGTTAGGTAAAGTTAAATTGATTTAACCGCCAGCATGTTTATATCAAGTTAGGTAAAGTTAAATTGATTTAACCGCCAGCATGTTTATATAAAGTTAGGTAAAGATAAATTGATTTTACCGCTAGCATGTTTATATAAAGTCATCATCTAAGACAAAATACAATTTTTTAGTTATTGCATCTTCCGATAAAATTTACCTTTATTTTTTTTTTAAATTTAGTTTTCTAAATTGAATTTTAAAAAAATTACAATACCTGACTTTGTCTGCAGAGTTGCATAAACGTGTTGCGGCACGAGTTACGTAGGTCGCAGTTTAAAGATTGGCATAAAATTTAAAATTCAGTTTGTTTTTGTTGACATAAAACAACGGATGAATGATTTTTTTCTATGAATTTATTGCCAAGTCGGATTTTAAATAAATAGCTCTATTTCAGTGAGAGATTGGAAAATAGGATTAACTATTTATTTGGACATCTTTTATTTTTAAATATTTTGGAAGAAATTGTCAGATCAGATTATGAAAAGGAATGGCGATATCATTTTTCGATATGCTTGGATGAATTTAGAAATAATGGTAAAAAATGGATTACGTCTTAATCGGAGCCATTATTGGGAGCTATCAGGTGAAATATTCAACAGAATCTATCTGTATGTTGCTAAAAGATAGTTTTTTAAAATGCTAGATTTTAGTTTAACTGTACGAAATATTTAAGCTTTTGTCTCAACAAATTTTTTTTTAATTACATATACAGTGCATACACACACACACACACACACACATATATATATAGATAATATATATATATATACATACACACACAAGATATTATTTATGAATTTAAAGTTAGATTTTATTTTTGTTGCTAATAAATAATGATTACAGCTGTAATAATCGTCAATTTTACACTAACACCATTAAGTAATTTTTTTGTTAATATGATGATCATGAATTAATATTAGTGTTTGAAGGGCCATAAATTAAGTTTATTATAAACTTAATTTAATTTCTCGCTTGAAATTAGGTTATAATGTTAAAAGGGATAGATGTCATTGAAGCGCATGTGCAGGTGTATGGTAGCCCGAAAGTGCAACAACAAAAAATCTCTATAGTTCAAAATAATTTGTAAATTGGGAAAGTTTATTTACCTTTAAAGTAAATAAAAACATTTTTTTTAAAAAACGAGGCGAAATATCATTTATTTACGAATACTCGAACTTTTAGAAAAGCCAATAATACGACCCCTCATTCCTCCTTTCAAACATCAATCGTCAACCACACAAATCCGTAATTGCGTGACCATTATTCTTCGGTTCAGATGTCCTCAATACAGTTTAAAAAAAAAACAACTATTCTTTGATAGCACAGGGGCGCATCCGATCCTTTTGATTTCGAAGCACACATGAACCAAAATACTTGACGTTGGCCTGTATAAACTTCAAGTTTCTTTCAAATCACATTCGAATTTCTTAATTAAGTTAAGATATCGTCGTTGGACATGTTTTCATTATTATATTCAAAAGAAAAGTGGTGTTACCGCTCATTTTTTCGTCGACATGGAAAATTTGAAAGTCCTTTTTGACGCCTTTAAAAGACTGGCTAAAAATTAAAGTTTCTAGAAATGATTTCTTTTTTTATTGTAGTCCCCCACCCATCCAAGAAAATGAGATTCTACTTTTTTTAGGAGATTACGTGTGAACACCCTGAAAAACTTGGCGTAAAGAAAAGTAAAATATATATTTTAGCAGTTAAAGTGGGGGATCAGTCATATAAATTTAACGTAAAATTATCTGGAATCATTGATCCCCCATTTCCTGGTAATTCTAGCGTTTTAGAGCAATTTAACTTTCTTTTTTTTTTTTTGCTCTGGGAGATACATTCTGTGCGTTTTACTTTGTTAGGCGATTACGTGTGGTTTTACAACTTTTCCACTCGGATTTAAGCTTAATGGTAAAAAAGAAGTTTACTCTCCTAAAAAGTTAGTCTCCCATTCGTGGACCATTCTATTTTACGTTGAATTTATATACAAAACTGATTTAGTGTTCACTGTTCATTTGTGGTTTTAAGCGAAAGAGGAGTATTTATTGGAAGAGGCAGAAAGTACTTTCGCATTTGGAAGGGTCACGATATAATAAACAAGTCAGTCATTTTTGCATTGATTATTAGGCGATTTAGTCGTTTCGCAGCCAAAATGGCGGACACTGAACCGTCTTCTAATTTCTGATTATTTTTCTGACCTCACAAATGTGTAAGTAAACCCACATAAATTGTTTGGGACTAATTTCCGAACTATTTCCTTAAAAATAATTTAAGGTAAATTTGAAATTAGTTCCAAACAATTTATTTGGGTTTACTTACTCATTTGTGAATTCGAAAATTAGCAGACGGTTCATTGTCCGCCATTTTGGTTGTGAAACGACTAAATCGCCGAAAGTCACAATGGCCGCCACGTCGAACCGGTGAATAACAAAAATCTATTATATTTTAGGCGTTTTTTTGCAAATAATTTGTTTTCAACAAATAATAAAATCAAACTGTTATTTTATAATTAGAATGTTTTTGTTTTATTTTAGAAATATTTTTTAAATAGTTTAATTATTATTAACCCAATATAATTATATTACAAAGTAACACACTATTAACAAATAATAAATTAAAACTGATTTTTTATAAATGATAAAAATTCCGCCAAAAGCTATGCTGCCTAAAATAATAGGAGGCTAGGGTTAACACCGGTTCGCAATCTCAGATATGGCGACCATGACGAAGTGGATATTTCATTTTTACGAAATTCTTATTTACCTTTTAAAAAGTTTGTGCCATTTTTTTTACTCGTCGCGGCCATATTTTTCGATAATTTATTCGTAAAATATAGACTAATTGATTTAACCTTTATTTTGCTTTAAAAACATCCGTGTTTTCTTTGTAAAAACTTAAAACGCTAAAAGAATATTCGTAGTGCAACAATGGCGGCCAGCGATTAAAACATTCTCAGTAGTTTAAAATTAAAGTATATTACACGTTATTGCGGGACAAGAAATACATTTAATGTTAATTAAGTTTATCCAAAATTTGGTCGATACTCCAACAGTCCCTATTGAGCAGTTGAACCATTGTTTGAGTTTAAAACTTTAAGAATATTATATAAATTTGGCGTTCACCTGCTGATGTAACAAAGGTTATGTTTGTATCAACAATGGGCTATTTATATTTATCTCCAACTTAATTAGGGGTCACTAGGATCGAAAGTAGTGACTTGTGGTGTCATCTGAGGGCCGCAAACAGGCCAGGTGTGTTTCTATTATATAAACAAACTAAATGACCTATTTAAAATGTAGGTGAAGAAATTCACTTTTACATTGTAAACAATAACACGGATTATGGCCCTTCTCGCCTTCCATACTCTAACAAAAAAAAAATAGGTCGGTGTTTAAAATATACACAAATGCAGACCAGGCAAAACTAATCGATAAACTCACAAAAAAGCTTAGAAAGTGATAGCGAAATCTCAAAAATTGTGTTTTTAATCTCTAAAAATCAATAATATTTACGTTGATATCGACATGGAGCGATATCTTTATGATTTATTTATATTTAATATTTTCTTTATATAATTTGGCGTTCACCTTTTTGAATTTTAGACGTAAACAACTTACGTCTAAAATTCAAAATTAATCCGAGTAAACATTTTCTGCGGACCTATTTTATTCAATGCGGGACTATTAAGATTTATTTTTTTTTAAAAAAGAGAAAATCTATTTAATGTTGTTTATTATAATAATTAAATTAAGTTTTGTGCCGATGGATTAAAATCTTGTATGTGAAATTTATATTAAAAACTAATTAGAATGTGGGACCACTTCTCGTGTTTGTATTTTATTATTTATCGTTTATTAAAAAAAATTGCAATGGCGTTTTTAAATAATTTAAAATAATCTAAATCTTACATTAAATCTATCAGAATATATTTCGGTTTATTCGTGAACAAGTCAGCTGTTTAAGGCGAACATCCAATTTTATTCAAAATGTGGGGAAATAAATTGCAATTCTCTCTATAGCAGAATTGGACCAAACATTGAAATAAGTAAATTTAAATTAATATTTGGAGTTACAATCAGTTACAATTACGTAGTAATAGGAAGAAAAACATTTAAACGAAATAAAGTCTTGTAGTGAATTATAAAAATTAATGTATTTATAAAAATATTTGTTTCACCACCTTGTTTTTTTTATCGATAATAATTTAAATATAAATCGAATAATTGTAGAGAATGAAGTCATTTGAAAACGAGAAATTTTTTTTTAATAGAAATCGCTCCAGACAAGGCATGAAGCCACTTGATGTAAGGGGCTAACAAGGATAAATATGATTATCGCAAAGACAGGAGATGCCTATAGGCAGCAGGAAGAGCGTTTCACAAGCCTGCGGTTCTTGGAAAGAAGCTACTGGAATAGGAAGCTGTATCACAATGAGCTATCAAAACAGTGAATTGATGGAGACCATTAGACCAACGAGTCAAACGAACTGGAGCAAAAGAAGTAGGGAATAGATCACATAATTCTGAAGAACACATGCCATAATAGTATTTATAGAAAAGACTGAGACTAGCAACATCACGTCTGTGAGAGAGAGGGTGCAGAGAAGAAGAAAGGGTAGGGCCAATCAAATTACAGACACGTTTCTGCACCTTATCAAGAACCTTGAAATGGGACAACAATACTCCATACATGGTCTGATTGTAGAGATAGAGAATAGCCTCAGGTGTGAGAAAATGTTTGGGCCGATAGAGAGAACCAACTTTACGAGAAGCAGAAAGAGCAATGGATCTTAATATGTGAATTCCAAGAAAGATTTGATGAGAGAGAAAGACCAATAAGTTTCAGAGTTAATTTCTCAAGAGCAGAGCCACCCATGAGAATCTCAGGAAGAAAAGAGACACGCCTACGATTGAAAGGCACAAGCTGAGTCTTAACTGGATTAAATGAACAGTAGCCATTATTAAATACCATTCTGAGAATTATTAAAATTGTTTTCTGGGATAATGAAAGTGTTTGCTTCGTTTCAAGTATCGTAAACTCAGTCCGCCTTTTGCATCATGACATATTTCCGATTCAAATATGACGCCAACTTGTAAAAACTTTGATTATGATAGCATTTTAAACATGTTTTCCTTCAGATTTCATGTGTAATACTAAATAGATTTTAACTCGAAATGGTTCATCATGTAATAATCTTTAAAATAAACATTTTTATCACCTATACACAATTTTTATCGCATTTTGTTTAGGACGGCAATCTCATCATTTAACGTTTATATATATATATATATATATATATATATATATTTATTCTGGTACAGAAAAATTAGTACAACATTCGTACCGTCGGTTTCAAGCACGGAAGGTCTTACCCATCCGGCTCTCTTCAGCTTCTGTTGTCATCTGTTTTGGAAATGTGAGGTCACATGACCGACGGTACGAATGTTGTACTAATTTTTCTGTACCAGAATAAATAAATATTATGCTCTTAATTTTTAACTTTGATTCTTAATTAATCGAGCACTCTGCTGGGATTTTTCCTACCATTCTACAAAGAATTTATATATATATATATATATAATTAACTTGTTACAAATATCCAGGGGGTATGAATCCGAAGGAAGTTGAAACCGGGTTTATGAGAGTGCTCAATGAAAATTCAGAGCAAAATATATATTTTTTGGTTTTATTCCATTAGTTGCGACAAAACAAGTTTTGTTTCATTGGTGCAAATAGCGACCAACTCATCGGGCTGGCGATGGAATTCAAATGGCATAAGTTTTAACTTCACCTTAACGGGAGATTAAATTGAAAATACATTGGAGGGGGAGGGGGAAATATTATATATATATATATATATATATATATATATATATATATATATATATATAATGATTGTGTGTGTGATGTAGTTCACAGACTCCTTTATGTTTATGGGGATCTGTTGTATAAAGGGAAATAATGTTTTCTTTCAGTCTGTGCATCCATCTAAATCTACCAAATAGACACTTACAAACGTCACATACTATAATTAACAGAAGGGGGGGGGGATTTTAAAAAAATTACAACATAACTTTTACCAAATGCAAGAAAATTTAATTTTCTTTTGACCGGCATAGTTTTTTAAGTGGTTGTTTTTTTTTTTGGGGGGGGGGGGTCCAGATTTTCTATCGCTCCCTTGAAAGCTTGTAAATGATAGAGATTCAAGATAGTGTTGTATCTTTACTTGAGTGAAGGTTGTTCGCAATCATGTTTAAGAACAGAAAAATCGAAAATTAAACAAAAATACAACTAATAACTATCACCAATCAGCCAAATATTTAATTTCCGACCAATTTGTATATTTTTAAGTTACTGAAACTGTTTTTAAGTTCTTCAAAATACTTTACACTATGAAAAAATGGCGACCCTGTTGGAAAGCACGCTGACTTGGCTAAGTAAAAGTAACACAACAAATGCATAGATAATAAATCTTACAATCTGTAAACGCATGTGAAAATTATAAAAAGTAAATTTTCTTGCGTTTAGTAAGTTATCTGTTGCCTCCCCTCCCCTTAACTATACTGTATAATCTCCTAGTTTGCTTAGGATCACGACAGAGGGGTGGAGGGTAAATTACTGTTATATCTTGTTTTTTATTTTTTTTGTGAGCCCTGATTGAAGATAGTCAATTTATATGTTAACAAACTGGATTTTAAATCGTAATCTCTCGTCGCCAATTTGTTATATCGTAAGAATAACAATAAGTAAATAAGAAACCCAAGACAGGAATCGAAAAGAATAGGAATTGTATTAAGAATACTTAATTACAATAAGTTGGTCGCCATTATCGGCTCTAGGCAGACGTGCTAAGCGGTTCTCCTTGGTAAGGGAAAAAGTGCCGACTTCATAGTAACCTGACGAATCCATCCTGTCACTGTGGGTGAATCCGGATCAGTCCACAACAATTACTTTCTTTCATTCTTACTGATAAATGGTTTAAAAACAAAACAAAAAAAAAACACTGAAACTAGGTCAGTCAGTCAGTCAGCTGCTGATGCCTTTATCAGTTGCAAAAGTTTTCCCATGAATCAGAGAGAAGTGTCTTCAAAAAGGGAATGTCAATGTTAATTTTGTTTTGAACTCTTATGTTCTCTGCCTAGACCCGAGCAACGTCGAGTAGCCCGACCGACTATCAGTAAATAAATGATAATTCAATGTGCAAATAATTTAATCACGAGAAAAACACTTGTGAAGTTGTCTCATAATTTTATTAATATTGATAGTTTTTACTTCTATAATAATATTTGAAAATAAACTAAAACAGGAACCGGCTGATTCTTAACCTGCCATTGGTTTTGCTGGGAGATCAACCATTGGCAACTGATGAAGGGACACACAGACATTTTTGCTTTATATATAGTTTCAGTTAGCCATTGAGCATAAGTTAAATTGTTTGAATCGGGGAAAAAGACAGTTTGCAAAGTTAGTTAAATATTTAAAATTAGTCTATTATTGCGGGATATATCTCCCTCCTCCCCCTTCTATATCATCCACCTCCCCATTCTATATCATCCTCCCCCCCCCTTCTATATCATCCTCCTCCCCCTTCTATATCATCCTCCTTCCCCCTTCTATATCATCCTCCTCCCCCCCCCTTCTATATCCTCCTCCTCCCCTCTTCTATATCCTCCTCCTCCCCCTTCTATATCCTCCTCCTCCCCCCCCTTCTATATCCTCCTCCTCCCCTCTTCTATATCCTCCTCCTCCCCCCTTCTATATCATCCACCTCCCCATTCTATATCATCCACCTCCCCATTCTATATCATCCTCCCCCCCCCCTTCTATATCATCCTCCTCCCCCTTCTATATCATCCTCCTTCCCCCTTCTATATCATCCTCCTCCCCCCCCCTTCTATATCCTCCTCCTCCCCTCTTCTATATCCTCCTCCTCCCCCCTTCTATATCCTCCTCCTCCCCCCTTCTATATCATCCTCCTTCCCCTTCTATATCATCCTCCTCCCCCTTCTATATCATCCTCCTCCCCCCTTCTATATCATCCCTCCTCCCCCTTATATATCTCCCTCCTCCCCCTTATATATCTCCCTCCTCCCCCTTATATATCTCCCTCCTCTCCCTTCTATATCTCCCTCCTCTCCCTTCTATATCTCCCCCTTCTATATTCTCCTCCTTCTATATCCTCCTCCTCCTCCCCTTCTATATCCTCCTCCTCCTCCCCCTTATATATCCTCCTCCTCCTTATATATCCTCCTCCCCCTTATATATCTTCCCCCTTCTATATCCTCCCCCTCTCCTTTCTATATTTCCCTTCTCCCCTTCTATATCCCCCCCTTCTATATTTCCCTCCTTAAATACTATTATTATTCTGGTGATATTGCTTTTTGCTTAGAATGGACTATTCCAATCTTTGTATTCTTTCCTTTGTTACCTTCAACTGTTAATAAACAGAGAGAGGATGAGTGACAGCTATGAGAGTGATAGACACAGCATAAAATAAAAAGTGGGGAGGGGGGGGGCTTCAACCCACATACAGTGACAGAGGGTGAAAATGATAGAGAGATGAGTCACTTAGTTAATTGTAAACTACGGATAATTCGAACAATTAAAATGGATTTTATTTTCAAACCTAACGCAATCATAAAAATATTTTGTTTGATTAAGATATATATTAAAATAAAAATCCTTATGGTAACAAACGTTGATTAATTCAACTTTAGGATAATAATGTGTGTCCATTAGTCTATTTTTATTTGTAGGCATGAAAAAGCGGTGACAAAAGTCCCCTTTTCACAATTGTGATGGAGGAACCCCTCTATTGGCGTCGTGCAAAGGTCAGCCCCTCTCCCTCTTATCAACTGCCGTATTTGTTTGTCAAGCATTCGTTAACTTTAGGTCAATTATTGTGTTTGCTTGTTTCACAGGGTAACAAATTGAAAAGTGAGGGGGGGGGGGGAGTTCACCAACAAGGATAGATATAATATACTCCTCCTCCTGCTTCTTCCTCTCTTTCTAAGTTTGTCTTTCTGTGGTTTGCTGCTGTTTATTTTTTTGTTTGTTACGCAAGTCAGACTTCTGCATAGAGCTCGCGAAGATCGTGCCTCAGGATTGTCTGGTCTGCATGAAGTCCTCCTCGTTGGTCGCAGCTATTAGTTAACCTGCAGGGTTACATGTGTTTACACGACATTGCATGCAATTGCTAAGCTTTACTGCTTTCAAAGTCGGGGAAGGTTAGACTCAGAACACAAAGGAATGGTGCAGAAGCAATGTTGCCACTTTCACTCCGTTGATTTGCGGTTTTGTGCCTGCCGCATCTTTGCTTACCACACACAGATGCAAAGACAACCAAAGGACGACAGATCCGGTTGCTGATTCCTCTTGGATTTTAACAGTACCACCGTGAGGAAGGCTTATAATTTAGAGGGGTGCTGCTGCCGGACACCGAGCATTATACTTTTTGTTTTCATAAGTACAAAGATAAAAGACAAAGGTAAATATTAGGCGGTAGCAGTTACACGTCTTAATTGTTATCATAATTCTTTTTTGGGGTTTATTCTAGTCCGGCTGAACTGTGGCCGCACTAGAATTCTCTCCTCCATACACGGTCAAAGGTCGGGATGAAGTCTGGCTGTCTTGAAATCTTTTAGGTCATCCAACCACCTTTTCCCAGGGGTCTCTATTCTGATTCCTGTTTTCGCAAGTGTTGTCATTTGTACGCAGTACATGTGCTTGTATCGGCACAGACGATTTCCCTAATATAGTCCGAGTTTACCATAACGTCTTATGGGTGGCAAATATTAACATTTCAGACATAGTCAAGTCTGGTCAGACTGGAAGTTTAACGCAGCATATCAGTCACTATCACCGATGGTCTTTCTGCCTCCTTCAACAACTAGCACTTGAAACCATACAAAGCCGCAGATCTTGGACTTGAGTTAATCCGCATATGATTAGTATTATTATTAAACTTGCAACAATGTCAAAAAGGCATTTGCGTAATCTTGCGTCAAAAAATATATACCTATAACTTTTACCAAATTTAATTTTCTACATTCTGAAACTGTTTTCAGGTTTGTTTTTTCAAAATTAGATTTCACCACACGAGAATTTTATAACTTTGTTATTGTTGTTAAATCGACGCCATTGATTTTTTATTTTGCATTTCCATAATTTAACTTCACGATAATAAATTCAGAGATAATAAATCTTATAATCAGTTTCTGCACTTTAAAAGTATACGGGTCGGTAGAAAATTAAATTTTTATACATTTTAAAATTATTAGTTGTAATTTTTTTTCCTCAGCTGTTAACTATACTGCAAGAATACTGGCATTTGATTATTGACCACAGAATTAAAATAATTAACCACAATCAAATTGTCTGCTTAGTATATATTCAGGAGTTATTTCCCTTAAAGCATATTTAAGTTTGCCAACAAGAAAATAAACTCTTCTATTTGGAAGTACTCAAAAGACTTGTGAGACTTGTTCTCTTTCTAGACTTGATATTTGCCAGATGTGTTCAGTTTACCTATCTATCTTAGCATGGTTTTCATGACTGACACGTTTCGCGTCAACATCCTATTTTCGCTCACAGCTATACCCCCCCCCCCCCCAATGTACATTCAACCGTGGGGTGTCCGGTTACATTCACAGATATTCAACCGTGTCCTTTCTTATTGGTTTCAGAATTCGTTCCCAGATAATATCAAAGCAAGTCGTATCTACTTAACGCCTATATATATGCATTCTCTATAAATTATTTTCCCTGGCAATTCATGTTTATTTCGATTGTGTTTTAACATGACCTCTTTCGTTAGTGATTATGTCTCTTATTTTCACACCTTTTCATGTATCATGTACCCCCCCCCCCCTTCTCTGGGATCAATGAATGCAACTGTTCCTCCTTTATTATTTTATTTACCTCTTCGGGAGGTTAGACACAAGGTCAAGTATTAAGTTGAAAAGCCAGTGCACTAGGATTAACGTATTCTGGCCTACAAAAATGCCTGAGCAGTCCCATCTGCATTCCCTAGTAGGGGCGCCTCAAGCGATTAGCAATTAACTAACCCACTCGGAGAATAGACCTCACGAGATTGAACAGCACCATACCTCAGCCCGACAGCAGCAAAGTCACTGTCGGACTGATTGTCAATGACTGGTACAAACTATTCCTTTATTATTACCGTTTCTACATCGGGGGAGGGGGTTCATGTCCCTCTTACGTTTGTTTTTGACAAACTTTCTTAGTGAGAAATATATATATATAGTTCAGTAGCAACATATGGGTGATAGTTTAAAATTTGTGAGGTATTTCTGCTGCATAGTGTATAAACAATCCTCCAATCCAATTTATAATTCTTGGAGGCTCACAATATTCTGGAGTTATCTCCCTTAAACCATATTCAACTTATAACCCCTGAATTATATTGAGCAACAAGAGAATGCACTTTTCTATTAAAAAGTACAAAAAAAACTCTCTCCTGCACATGTGCGAGATTCAAAATGAGGCTTTTCCTCTTTCTGTCCGTGGGCTTAAAGCTAGGTGGACATATTTTACATGGTTTTCACACCTCTGACGCCATTTTGTAAGATCTAACTTCTGGTTGCAGTTGGACGAGACTCCCATATAGTTACCCATATTAGCATGGCCTGCAAGATTTGTTCCCAAAATAGTTCAGATAATATTTTTTAAAAAGTCATCAACTTTTACATAACCCATGCCTTCTCTATAAATTGTTTGTCCTGACAATTCATGTTTATTTCGATTGTGTTTAGGGCATGGCCATCCCTACTACAGGCCAGGCAATCGTGCAACTGGGGTCTTTTACTGGGGGCCATGTGAATTTTCTTAAATATTCGATATAGAAGTTGCAAACAAAGGTAAAATTCCTCTGTGAGATTAGTTTGATGTTTTTATGTGTTTTACATACCAAATAATAAGAACCACAATGAGCTAATTGATAAATTTTACAATTATTGACAAATTCCTATAAATGAAGAGACAGGTAATTTTGAATAAACAAAGGCAAATGCATATTTCAATGAAGAATTTTTGTTTCAATGTTGGATTTTTTTTTAGAGAATTTGTACTTATGTCAAAAGATCATTACTTGTATATTGTGGTTAAAAAGAAAAAAAAAAGATCTGCACCAGTTGATGATATAGTTTGCAAGTTCTATATCGAATATTTAAGAAAATTCACATGGCCCCCAGTAAAAGACCCCAGTTGCACGATTGCCTGGCCTGTAGTAGGGATGGCCATGGTTTAGGGACATTCAACATGGAGTCTTTCGTTAGTAACTACATCTGTGATTTTCACTCATATATATCATATTTTATCATATCCCCCTGCATTTCTCTAACAAATAAATGTATACATATGTGAATGCAACTGTTTAATTATTACCGTTTCTCTTTTTTTTTTTTCAACCTCGTGTTATATATACGAGAACTTGACATATAAACAAAAACAAAAAAAAAAACAATTTTCTACACAAAAAGTCCATATCAGAAAAGTAAAATAATCTTGTCCTTTTAATCGGTTCTCTAACTGTAACGGCATTCACCCAGGGTGGATTTAGACATCTTGTGAGTTCACCTCATCCTGTTTCAAATGGTCCACCCATGCCTATTGACAGCTGAGTCCTTGTTATATTTTAACCAATCCCGGTTCTAGCAGTGAATACCAAAAACGTAGGAGCCAGCCACCGACTCCATGTTTGTCTTCACCTTTTAATCCATGTTTTCAGTCGACTGCTTCCTCTCACAAGCAGCTTGCAAATGAATTCTTTCTCAGGGCATCGAAGAATGTGACCAAACTAGCATAGTCTCCTTATAATTGGTTCACAAATTGAAAACTACTTTTTGTTCGTAGAAAGTGAAATGAATGCAATGACCACAGTGGAATTGAAAGTGGCTGGAGTCTGACTGGTCAGATGTTGAAAACGGAATGAGACACTCATTTAACACGTGTATAAAAAAGAAATAAAAAATTGCAAATCTGAGTCGTAAACCCACTGACACTATTTCAATGGTTTTACTTTTTATATATATATATATAAATTCATCTTACATCTGGTAAATACCAAGTGTGAAAAAAATGTGTTTTTTGATTTTAAACAAAAAAAAATTATTTTTTCAAACATGCTCTTCGTTTTTTTTGTTGTTTTTTTTTGTTTTGTTTTTTAAATTTTGTTTTTGTTTTCCTTTTAGTTAAAATGCCGTTTGGATCGTATGGATCGGCGTTTGTCCATTCTGAAACAGAAAGGGGATCCCGTAAACTCTCATCACCCTTCTCCGCACTCTCACCCGCACCACCCTCACACAATCCCCAAAACCCAGGCTAGCAGTGATGGCACAACTACCACCACCACTACGACAACGACGCCCGGTGACAGAGGAAGCAAAAAATTTAATTTTCTCAAGCGAAGAGAAAGGTAAAAAAAAAAAAACTTAATTTTTTTTTCACTCATAAATGTATAAGTGTATATATATATGTGTGTATATATATATGTGTGTATATATATATATGTGTATATATATGTATGTGTATATATGTATGTGTATATATGTATGTATATTATACATGCGTTGTTGAAGACCACAGAGTTATCTTTCTGTGCTATCCTTTTTGTTAATTTCTCGGCGAGCGATTCATCGGTTTTCCGGTGCTAATTGGTGGAGTATGGCACCTAGCGTTGTATCGTGGGCCATTCCTCGAGCGCTTTTAGTCTCGCGACCGTCTTCAGCAGGTTGTGTCTTATTATTAGTAAAAAGCCGTATTTATAGTTTTATTATTAGTTATATATCTATTAATTTACATATGTGTATATATATATATCTATTCGTTTATTTACTTATTTATTTATTTTTTAATATCTATTATTATTATTATTGTGTATTAATTGTTGAAGACTGATAAAGCATTAGTACCGGTTGTGAATGCTATTTTATTAATTGTGGGTTGTAATTGTTTTATGTGTGGAGCTTGTATACACGTCACGCCAAAGCTATAATTATTTTAGAAAGGTAATGTTTTAAGCCAAATAGCTCAGTTTGTAGAACCTAAAACTAAAGATCTAAAAGTTTTGGTTTGGATTTCCGGTCATGGCATCAGCTTTATTTGTTGCAAATTTATTATTTACTATTGATGCAATATTCTTCATTTCTAAAAGTAATTAAGATTTTTTTATATTTCTAGATGGGACAAATTTCGCAATTATGTATTTATTACGTTTTTAACGTTTAATGGACAAAATCTCTATTTATATAAGATCATCATTAGACATTAAGCAAGATTCCATGGATTTCAATTTCTACTTAAGACCCCTTGAGCTTAAGCCTTACATTTTAGACATTTTATAGAATTAAAATCATGTAATGGGTTTTGATAAACTTTGCAATAAGATTTAGTATCATAT
Organism: Sepiola atlantica; assembly: GCA_963556195.1. Taxonomy (NCBI): domain Eukaryota; kingdom Metazoa; phylum Mollusca; class Cephalopoda; order Sepiida; family Sepiolidae; genus Sepiola; species Sepiola atlantica. Next base: position 166,329,123 of record OY744519.1, read on the forward strand.
ATTGATTTTAACCTTTGTAAGGAGACATAAAAGTGGTGAAAAACTGTTCTGTTCGTGACAGGTATTCTAGTATATATATATAAAATTTAGAACGATTTCTTCCTCTTTTACAACATACAGACACCTAATTTCCATTATAGTAAGAATAAAATGTTTTTGTTTCGTCACATGATGAGTTTGAAGTAAAATTTGCTGAAGTATTTATATTTTTATTTTTATCAGAAAATTTGGAGTTGATGCTGAGAATGTTCCCAAGAAGAAAAGTTCAGAATCTGGCAAATCGTCGTCGTCGAAGAGTCATTCTCTAACAAAGAGTCAACTTTCCTATCGTGGCAGTGATTCGGTAAATAGGTGTCAGGAATTGTCAGAAAACGGTGAAATGATTTTACGGACGGACAATTTGTATTACGTTTCTTACTATGAACCCCCCTTCCCTTCCGAAAAACTTTTGGTCAACATTCGACACACAAACGATGAAATAAATCCCGATGGATCAAAAGGTAAGTGCGGGAATGTCCCTCTTTTTTTAAAATTGACTAGCAAATATTTGCGCCCGGAGAACACATATATTTGCAAATATTAAATCTTTATCGATATTCAAAAGTATCAAATTCTTATCGATATTCAAAAGTATTAAATTCTTATCGATATTCAAAAGTATTAAATCTTTATCGATATTCAAAAGTATTAAATTCTTATCAACATTCAAAAGTATTAAATCTTTATCGATATTCAAAAGTATTAAATCTTTATCGATATTCAAAAGTATTAAATTCTTATCAACATTCAAAAGTATTAAATCTTTATCGATATTCAAAAGTATTAAATCTTTATCGATATTCAAAAGTATTAAATTCTTATCGATATTCAAAAGTATTAAATCTTTATCGATATTCAAAAGTATTAAATTCTTATCAACATTCAAAAGTATTAAATCTTTATCGATATTCAAAAGTATTAAATCTTTATCGATATTCAAAAGTATTAAATTCTTATCAACATTCAAAAGTATTAAATCTTTATCGATATTCAAAAGTATTAAATCTTTATCGATATTCAAAAGTATTAAATCTTTATCGATATTCAAAAGTATTAAATTCTTATCGATATTCAAAAGTATTAAATCTTTATCGATATTCAAAAGTATTAAATTCTTATCAACATTCAAAAGTATTAAATCTTTATCGATATTCAAAAGTATTAAATCTTTATCGATATTCAAAAGTATTAAATCTTTATCGATATTCAAAAGTATTAAATTCTTATCGATATTCAAAAGTATTAAATTCTTATCGATATTCAAAAGTATCAAATTCTTATCGATATTCAAAAGTATCAAATTTTTATCAAAAGTGCGGAGAACTCGCATGTTATATTCACATTTCTTATTTTTTATAAAAAATGAATATAACAGGAATGTGAGTTCTCCGCACTTTTTTTAAATTAAAAAGAGTGGATTTCCATTTAAATGGCTAGAGCATTTTGTGGGTGTGAGATCTCAGCTTTTTGATTGAAAACGGCTTCTTTTTTTTTCTTTTTTTTTTTAATAAAAAAAAGCTGATCTTTGAGAGTTCTCTCTGAAAATGTTAATTTTGCCGTGAAGGCTAAGACTTCTAGCAATTTACGAAGGGAGTAGGGGAGTTAGATAACTTTTGTTTCATCAAAAGTTGACTTCCTGCTCCTCCCCCCCCCCCCCCTACATGTGCACTCGGTGTCTTTCTCTTAAATAAAAATTAAATTCTTGATTTTCCGATCGTGTTTTGTTTTCGCTTTGAACTTACCAATTTTACTGGTCAATCAGAACGAACTATTTTTTTTTCGCCCCCCCCCCCTCCTCGAGATATGACGTCACATCCGCCTGGCGATGAATTAATGTATAAGTCTGATGTAAAGTTTAGACTTGACAGGTGTCGGCCATCATAAAAGCTGACTGACTGGTCGGGTGTTGACCTTGGTTGGTGGCACACTTAGTGTCGATCACGAAAAAGCGTTTGTCAAGGAAGGTCATTCTTTGTAAAACTTTTGCTTCAAATATACCTTCATGGATATTTCCATGTGTGCAGTTAGCCAGCTACCCGGACGTAAATGAATAATAAAAAAAGAACCGATGAAGAAGGAGAACATTTTGATAATCTTCCTCGTTCACATTTTTTGTTTATAAGACTGGACTTATCGGCGGAGATTTCTACTTGGAGATTTTTAATCTTTTCAAAGACGGCCATATTTACACATGAGGAAAGACCTATCATATATCTATATCAAATAAAAAACAAATTGATCGACTTTAGTTGAGGGCGACCAAAAGGCTCCCTTTTCATTGGCTATTACACTGAGATGTAGGGGAGGGTGCCACTTCTTTCTCAGAATTATTCCACACTTACACTTGATCCTCACCTAAAATTCTGAGTGTTTTGCAAGGACCATTTTTGAGTGTTTCGTATGACTCGACCGATCATTGAATCGTGGACGCTCTGGACGATTAACAAAGACTCTATTACCATTATGACAAAATGAACCATAGCAGTGTATAAAAATGTTACGAGGAGGAAGAGGATCGTCGTCATCATCACCCCCCCCCCAATGTTGTGAAATCAATTACTAAAATAAATGCTGTCCCCCCCCCCCCCTCATACTTTACTGTATTATTAGATATAGAGTTGTAACCCAACGAGTATCGTGGTTTTAGTGTTAAAGATAGCGACCAAAGAAACAAATTGAACTGAGTAATTCAGCAATTGTTAGATTCGGCCGGCAAGTTCTGTGAAATCTTTTTAATTGTTTTTATAAAATACTTTTATTTTTTGGAAAGAAAATCATAATTTGAAACCTTCTTTTGCGAAAATGCTTACAGTTTATGAAAGTTTGAAAGTGGACTTGAAATGGTGGAGATTTAGCGAAACAGATTTTATCCAGTGAATTAAAATAAAATTGCAGTTTCAAATGGTGGCTCAAACTTTTTTTTTTTTAATGTAACTTTTTTTATGGAGTGAGTTATAATTTCACTTGAATGCCCTCACTCCCAAAACACTGTTTTTTTTTTGTTTAAAAATCTCAAATGTAAATTTTTATTATTTTGTGATTTGAACTCAAATTTCCCTTGTATTTTTTCGTCCATTTCAGTAGAACTTCCACATTGGAGATTACGCCCCGTTGCCAATTGTTACACGTTAGAAGGAACGGAAGTAAGTTTACATTTTTGTTTCTGAGCCTCGATAATTCTTTATAATCCCCATAACAAAAGCGTCTTCTTTTTTTTTTTTTTTACATCGTTCAATTTCAGTTTTTACTTGATATGAAGGGGGGGTTGTAGAAGCCAAACTCTCCTGTTTCTTTTGGGGTTTTTTTCAACAAAAATAAAACGCAGGCCATTTAAAACAAAAACAAATGGTTTTCATTAACATTCAACACTTGTGTCCAGATGAGGTGCCAATTCTGCTGGACAGGCTACACTTCACATAGGTGTGCATATCAACCCTAACCCAAAGCCTAAGGTTCGCTCCTCCTTGGTCTCTCTGGATGTCTAAATACTGCTGTCCCTAAATGGCGCTATTTTGAAGGATGTAGTCATTTTTGTGTGTTGGGTCCACTTGTTCCGTCTGGTGCATGCCACGGTGGAGGTCAATTGTCGAGTCTGGGCTGTTAGATCCACCTTTGTGTGTTTCGAGTAGTGCTTCTGGGGCATCGGGAGATCTCAATATCAACCATGAGGGGTGTCTACCAATCTCGTCCACTCAATCCTTCTCTATGGCTGTGAGGGTGGTCGATAAGCAGAAGTTGCCTTTGACAATGACTGCCTCCACCGCATTTTGCGTTGCTCGCAGGTCATCCATGTCCCAACTGCTGTTCTCCACCAATACCTCAATCTGACGTCTCTGCCATCTGACGTCTTGATGGTTTGGATATGTAACTCAACATCTACCGCTCTGTCGAGTTGGCGCAAACGTGTCTGTGGACCTGGATAACAACCATCAAGGACAACTTGGCTGAACTCTCACGTCTACAGGTGGTCGGTATTCGACGGTAGAATCGTGATTGGTTCTTGTGCGACCTTGCTCAAGTCCGCCGTGCATTGGCTATCATGATTTGAGATGTGGTGCAGGGCGAGAGAAGAAACCAGCTCAACTCTACCAGATGAATGCCATTACTACAACAACAACAGCAGCAACCCTAAATTTGGGCTGACAATTCGGAGGGGTGGGAGTGCAAAACATACAAGTAGTTCTGAAAAAAAAGTTGTCTTATTTTTGAATGGCAGCCATTTTGAAAATACTAAAAATAATAACTGCTTATTCTGTCCTATGTTACTCCGTTAGCATTTTATGTTTTTTTTTCTTTTCATATCTAATAACCCCCTCTCTAAAGTTTAAAATACTTATTTAAAAAAAAATTTTAATTCTAATTTTTTCAGGTATTTACATGAAAAAATGAAATCTCATTTTTATTTTTCCTTTTGACAGCATGGGGCAATGGCTAAAACTGTTCCCTACAGTCTCTTAAAATCAATTTCGACTTGGACGTTACGGTGCTCCATGAACATATTTTTGCCACTTTATCACGATTTCTCAAATTCTGGAAAATACTTAATTTTGGAAACTTTAAATAATTGGAAATGGCTACTATTTTGACTATAGTAAATACAATACTAATTTTATTTTTATGCAGACTTGTAATAACAAGTCTGCATAAAAATAAAATTAGTATCGTAAAAAAAAATAAAGTTGGAAGTTTTACAATTAGTTTAAGATTTTCAAATTTTGTCTTTTGGAAAAAAGTTTGTAAATTACTATTTTTAAATGTTTACATGAAGCAAATTGAAGTTCTAGTCTGAGAGAAGATTACCATCAGAATAAGTCAAACTTTCAAAATAATTTCTAATTCCTTTTTTTTTTTTTTTTCACAAAAACTTGAAATATTAATTTTTCTCCACTGACACACATCTGCATCACATAAACATTTGAATCTTTATTCCAGTTTCATATTTCTCAAGATCACGATCCGCAGATTCCCATCTTATTCAAAAGACAATTTTTGATTTTGTGGATTTTTTTCCTTGATATCATGCATGTTTGATGTAAGATTTTTTTTTTTTACTTTTTAGAATTTGGAAGATGAAGTTTTTACAAAAAGACACCAAAAACCAGAACTTGAAGAAAAAAGACGAAAACGGTAATTCCATTTTTTTTTTTCTCTTTCCAACTACAGTGACACATGAGAAACTCAATGTTTTTTTCTTTGGGTTTTATTTATTTACTAAAAAGTCTAAAACTAGTTTTACAGACCGGCCATATTGGAAATATGCCAGTATGGCTGCTAATTTACTATTTTAAAAAGTCTTTTTTTTCCCTATTCCATAAGTAATACTAAATTGATTTTAACGGCAATACATTCAGCATATCATAATCTTAACAAAAAATACAATTTTTGAACAACTGCATATCATCGTTCAATAAAATTATCACGTCGATAAATTTCACGTTTACCCATATTTTGTATTTTTTGTTCTGAAGGAAACCATGATACTTTACTTTTAGCTTTTTCAAAATGACGACATTTAAAAGGTTGAAAACTGATTTTTTGAAGTGTTACGATAGTAAACATGTGTCGGCCATTTTTTTTATATATAAAATAATAAAATAGTGTTTACTTGCTATCATGCTTTTTTTTTTTACACAATTTCTTTTTCTTTTTAATCTTTTAGTTGGGATCTTCAACGGATGCGTGAACAAAAACTATTTGAACGTCTCCGGGAAAGAGGAAAACCAAATTATCCAGAATCTATGAAGGATGAGCCCCAATATATTACGTCTTTTTACCCCTCTCTCGATGATAGTAAGTGTCCCTTTTTCTTTCTTCAGTATTTAAGCCCCTGCTTTCTTTTTTTTTCTTTTTCCTTTTTTTTTCATTTGCCAAAACGAAATTCTTATTAAAATTTATTTTCTGATATAAAATACAAGACGAAATTCTTATTAAAATTTATTTTCTGATATAAAATACAAGACGAAATTCTTATTAAAATTTATTTTCTGATATAAAATACAAGACGAAATTCTTATTAAAATTTATTTTCTGATATAAAATACAAGACGAAATTCTTATTAAAATTTATTTTCTGATATAAAATACAAGACGAAATTCTTATTAAAATTTATTTTCTGATATAAAATACAAGACGAAATTCTTATTAAAATTTATTTTCTGATATAAAATACAAGACGAAATTCTTATTAAAATTTATTTTCTGATATAAAATACAAGACGAAATTCTTATTAAAATTTATTTTCTGATATAAAATACAAGACGAAATTCTTATTAAAATTTATTTTCTGATATAAAATACAAGACGAAATTCTTATTAAAATTTATTTTCTGATATAAAATACAAGACGAAATTCTTATTAAAATTTATTTTCTGATATAAAATACAAGACGAAATTCTTATTAAAATTTATTTTCTCATAAAATACAAGACGAAATTCTTATTAAAATTTATTTTCTCATAAAATACAAGACGAAATTCTTATTAAAATTTATTTTCTCATAAAATACAAGACGAAATTCTTATTAAAATTTATTTTCTGATATAAAATATAAAACGAAATTCTTATTAAAATTTATTTTCTGATATAAAATATAAAACGAAATTCTTATTAAAATTTATTTTCTGATATAAAATACAAAACGAAATCAATGCTACCTACTTGTACTTTAAACGGCTATCACCCTGGTCGGGTTGAGTCGGCTTTCTCCAAAGCGAGTACAGCACCCCTGACCATCGCAGCCCACTTTCGCTGATCCGAGCTAAGTTACACAATGTGGCTAGCCAACCCTGATTCCATAGTCGAAGACGAACTACTTGTAGGCCTGATAGTTGACGGCCAAGTCTTCAGCTGCCACCAGCACGTTTGTACCATCTATAGCTCTAAAATAAACATTAAGTATGGGAGTCCTCCTCCGAGTTGCATGCCCGAACCATCTTAGACGGTGTTGGAAAAGTACGGACGGCAAGGGTCGGAGTTCTTGGGTTGATACTTGATCCACCTGACAGCAGCGTAGAATTCAGTCGTTAGGCAAAACTTTGAGCTTATCAACCACTCTCATTGGCCAAGTTTTGCAACCATAAAAAGGATTGTCTGTTCCATAGCTTGATTGATATGTTCCTTGGTAGCTGTTGAGATCTCCTGTTCGACACAAGTTTGTAAAGTATCAGAAAATTCCCTTTTTCTTTGTGCTGTATCCTCATGTCAGTCTATAATCCAAAAGGTAATCTCCACAAACATAACACCCAAAATCGTTAAAAATTTACGCAATGGAACAATATTAGTAGAGGTGAAGAAAAAAGATATGCCGATACTCTACTAAAAATAGAAAATTTCCATAATAAAAAAAAAAATAAAAATAAATAAAAAAATCTTATCCACATGAAAAAATGAATACGTTAAAGGTGTAATTCGAAGTAAAGAACTCTCCAACTACACAATAGATGAAATAAAAACAGAATTGAAATCCCAGGGTCTAATAGATATGAAAAGAATGTCCATTAAAAAGAACCGAAACATCATGCAAACAAACATATTACATATTTCAGCAATGCTCTCCTTGCCATTGCAAAGGAAAACGTACCAAAAAGCTCTACTTCCTCAAAATTCAACAAACCCTGGTTCAACAAAGAATGCCAAAAAGCCATAAGAACACAACGTGCTAACCTAAAAAAATTTAAAACTAACCCAACAACGGAAAATTTGAACCTATACAAAAACAGCAGAGCAAAAGCATGAAAAACTATCAAAGAATCAAAACGGAACACATGGAAAAACTATTTATCAAAAATAAATATAAGCACTGAAATCAAAAAAGTATAGGAGATGGTCAGGAAAATATCAGGGAAGAACAACAAGGACCCGATCAAACATCTTATTTGCAATAACATAAAGATCACCAACAAGAAAAACATTGCAAACAAACTAGCCGAACAATTTTCAATAAATTCTCATAAAAAAACAAAACAAAAAATTTCAAATCATGAAACAGAATTAAGAAAAGAAAAAATGAAGAAAAATACAACCAACCATTCAACAGAAGAGAATTAAGGGAGGCAATGCATAAATCTCATGATACAGCAGTTGGCCATGATAAAATCTATTACCAATTTCTTAAAAACACTACCAAATTCATCTCTAAACTACAAATATATAATGAAATATGAATATAACAGCATTCTAAAAAACTGGGAGCAAGCTATAGTGATCCCAGTACCCAAACCAAAAAAGACCATACACATCCAATAAATTATCAACCCATTACCTTCACTAGTTGTCTGTGTAAGACCTTCGAAAGAATGGTTAATGAGACTAACATGGTATTTGGAAACCAAAAACCTGATTACAGAATATCAGTCAGGCTTCATGAAAAGAAGCCTTATTGACCACCTAATTAGACTTGAAACACCATTTGTCAGGAAGGAGCACTCGATAGCAATCTTGTTAGGCATTGAAAAGGCTCACGCCACTACCTGGAAATATTACATGAACTTGGACTTAAAGACAGAATGCCAGAGTTCATCTGCAACTTCTTAAATGATAGACACTTTCAAGTACGGATGGGTAAAATATATTAAGCTCAAAAAGAACAGAACAAGAAATGGGCATATCCCAAGAAAACATCCTGTCCGTCACCCTTTTCAATATAAAAATAAATAATATTAAAAACATGAATATTGGGATCGACTGCGCTCTATATGTGGATGATTTACTTATATACTATCAATCAAAATACATACGCACAGCCGAACGCAAACTCCAACTCTGGCTAAATAAAATAAACAAATGGACCATAGAAAACTGATTTAAATTCTCAAAAGACAAAACAAAATGTATACATTTCTGCAAACTCCAAAGGTTCCATCATGCCTCCATATTGAAACTAGACCGCAATAATATCCCAGTTGTT
>OY744519.1:166343069-166495569 GCA_963556195.1 Sepiola atlantica
ATTAGATTAGAGGTTCTTTTTTTGTTTTTTTTCCCTGTCTAAAGAGAAAGTAGGTGTTGTTGCACCAGTCCAGATGTGGCAACAATACTTCATGCATGGCTGAATGTTGGCTTTGAAGTGATATAAGATTAATTTTAAATTTGTTTATATTTAAATTTTATACTTTTGACTTCTGTCGAGACGAGGACATAAGTTTTGGGTCGTTTGACTTTTTTGTAATTTATTTATTTTTTATTTTTTTGCAGTGATTTTGAATTGCCATGGGAACTTGGTGAATGGCCGACCATGTCCAGCTCTAGCGGTGACGACAGTCGGCAGCAGAAACACCGGCGAGTTAAGCGCAAGTGACCCGAAGTATCCGACTCTGACCCCCGAAGCCAACTCAATCCAATTTTTAAGCAACAAACGAAGGGGAAAACAAAACTCAACAAGGGACGTTTTCTGTCGGCCACGTTGAAAGTGGCAAATGAAAGGCGGAGGTGGTTGGACCGGAGGAGATGGAAGAACAACTTTTTCAACTCGCAGATGCGCAGCATAAACAGCGGGAAAGACTCGACGCTGGCAACCGTCAAAAGGAGTAAAGATGGGCCGAAAAAAAACAAAAAAAGTTCCTTTTCATCGCAAAGGAAAAGTGCAAATGTCAAAAAGAACAAAAACACAAAAGTGAAATTTTTTTTTTTTCCTTTGTAACATTTCACGCGGGTAAAAAAAAAAAAAACTTTTTATGCAGGATGGGGGGAGGGGTTCCAGGCCTGGCCTCGTATTTTTGTAAATATGTTATCTTATTTAAAATTTCTGATAGGATTTTTTTTTTTTTTCTTTCTTAGAACAAAACAAAAACTGATGCTGATGAGGATGGGATTACGCAAGAAAGTGGTTGTCCCTTGTTCTACCTTTCTACCTTGTGGTTGCGGCATGTTTTGTGCCCCCCTCCCCCATCAGATTATTCCGTCTTTCTTCCCATAACCCCACCTCCCTCTTTCTTGACTCATTTAAAAAAAAAAATGTGTTCTTTCTCCTTATGGTGTCGTTCTGTGCACGTGCACCGAAAACCTTCAAAACTGACTTTAAAGATTGTTTTTAAAAAAAAAATGAAAAAAGTTCTTTAAAAAGAATTGCATATCTCAAAAATCCGAGGCCAAAAATGGCATAGAACGTGGGGAAGTTAGGGACGAACACCTGTAATGAAAAAGAGAGGGAGGGGCGTTTGAGGGGGAAACGGACAATTGCTAAAGAAAGAAATGGAGAACGGAAGACTCTAAAAAAAAAAAAGGAAAACATGTGAAGTAATTTTTTATATATATATATACATATATAAATATAACAATTTCTCTTTCTTTTTTTTCTTTCGTGTCTGTTTTTGTTTTTTTTCTTTTTCTTAAGTTCTTTTTCGGTTTCAGAAATGATTTCATCCGAGTGAAAGACGAGTTAAACAAATTTCAGAGATAAGAGCTGCCACAAAACTGAAGTAAAAAAGGGAATTTTTTTTTATGAAAAAAATGAGTCTCACAAGAGTTGTAAATTATTTCCTTTTGTCAACATCTTGAAATTAACGAACACGTTGGATTGTGACATATGATATTCTTAGAGTGCAACTTGCCAGATTTCCCTTTTTTGAGGAACGTCTGAATTATTGATTTTTCGATCTACTTTGTCTTGCCTGATCGTCAAGTCAATTCTTTGATCCCAGCAGATTATTGTGGTTTTGATGACATGTAGCAGCCGTTTGTCTTCTTTTTCGTCTTTGTTTGTAGTATTCTTTTTAATAACAGTACAAAATGCTTTCCGGGGGTTTTCTTTTCCAGTATGCATAGGTCTACCCCTCCTCCGTAAGGGGAAGAGAGCAGTTGTCTCAAACCTGCCCGCTCTGTCACGGTTCAGAAAAGAGAAAGATTTTATCAGCTTACCTGTTACGTGTCTCTGGTGATTTCCTGTCTGTGATGCAATATCCTGACACAAATCCCTTGAACTTCTAATGACATTTTTCACTTTATCTGCTTAATCTGACCTTATGTCAAAATACCCCGGTTTTACCATTCAACAAGTGAAATCATCTGGTTACTGCGATCGCTGCCGTCTTTCACACAATGTTTTCGGTTGTTTCTGTTGCATTATGGAATCCATAAAGTAGGAGTTCCTGATTAGCCTGTGTTTCACGTTAAGTTTTGCAGTTTCCAGATCACATACCGTGAAGCCATTCAAAACTTAAACAATCTATACAAAACAATGCAATTTTTTTATACACGTTGGGGGGGGGGGGGGGGGGAGATTACCCAAAACAAGCACTCTGAATTGGAATAAAAATTGCCCTAGTCATGAAAGATTTCTCTTACTGAGGACAGAAGAATCTGAGCCAGGAATGTCTATAGAAATTTGTTTTAATTCCTATTTTACGTGAATTATTTAGAATAAAAGTCTGGTATCCTGGGTGAGATACTACAGTCAAAATGGTAGCCATTTACAAACTCATTAAAATAAAAAAAACAATTTTAAACAAATTAATTTGTTTAAGTTAAGCATACTACCTGCAATGCTGCGTAGGTAAAACTAGTATTTAATAAGATGACTATCCCCACAAGATACCGCATAACTGCCCTTCTCCCCAAAATCTAGGAAGTCTGAAGTATTAATAAATGTTAAAAATAAACAATGAAATTTTCCTGAAGTTTTCATTTTGACACTGTTTAAGTTCCTTATCTCTATATAAACCAATATCATTATTTTCAAATATATCTGATAGGCCTACAACGTCTGGAGCAGCTGCAGAATCTAAGGCGGCCATTGCAATTTCAAAACTATTAGTCATTCCGTTTTTTTTATCTATTGATCTTTTTGATATGAACTTCATCTTTAGATATATCCTAAGCGTATGAAAGTTTACAATGCAGAATTTTAAGAAAAAGTAGTTATGCTGTCGGCATTCCTTCGACTGATTACTCTTTATGGAGAGATTATCAGTCCGATCAGTGTACACTGTACTGTGTCCACTATTGCCAAAAAATGATGGAAGGAATCATATCTCGGCCAAAAATTATCACTTGATAGTGGTCGAAGACTTGTTAGAAGTTGAATTTAATTTTTCCGATAAACTCAAATTCTGGGGATCTACAGAATGGGCGTGCATATGGTCAAAACAGTGATTTTGTCCAATAACTCTGGTAAAACGTATCATCTTCAAGTGGGCAAGGGCTCGAGTTAGAAGTGTGGACTTGTAAAGTTTGCAATATTTTTGTAATTTTTCGTTATTTTGGATGCTTTTCATTAAATTTTTATTAAAAAATTAAAAATTCCACGATTTTTGGAAGAGAACAGCCTAATTTCTACAATGCAATTATAACCCAGGGATTAACAATCGGCAATTCAAAACAGTTGCCAAATTTGTGGAAATTTTGAATATTAATTTTTTTTTTTACTTTGCAAAGACTCCATCTCAAATTTATGGATTTAAACTGCAATAGGGTTTAAGTTCAAAAAAGGTCATAAGTTTTTGTTTTTTTTGTTTTTTTTTTAAATCTTAGTTTTTCTTTCATTGTTTCACATCTAACCCCGAGTTATAAACTATGGCTTTATGATTTAATGTTTTTTTCCTCACCATCTTGCACACCGCAGTGCTAGAAAAATTAATCACTTTTTTTCTTAAACTTGAAAACTTCCAAGAAATTGATTTAACAATAGATGTACGGACACATACTCTTTCGCATAACAATTGTTCGTTTCAATCGCTGGGAACGAACAATTGTGATATGATGCAGGCTTGGTTAAATTACATATTACTTCCTTATTGTAAATTTGAATGACTCTTCTCGGCATCTTCATCTTTCTCTAGAGTGACTCATAAATTATGGCCAATTAACTAAACAAGTAAAAGAATATTTTCAAACATAACTCAATCCCAGAACTAAAGTATATTTTAGCATGTATTTTGATTTAATTTGATATTAGTTTCCATTACTATTATTATCCTAAATGTATCAAATTAAAATTTGTTATCAGAACTATAAAATTCTCATGGCAGCTTGTGATTCTCATAACACTAACAACCTAGGAAAGCGCGATATTACAAAATGAACAATTTCTTTTTCTAAAATTATAAAAACAAACAAGATGTGGAGAAGTGTTGGAAAATATTCAAATGCATCTATGATATCATATATAAGTTTGAAATGCAGAAACGATAATTTCAAGAATAAAATATAAAAAACAAAAATTTAACCCTCTGAGCACTAAATGTTTTGTAAAAAAAAAATCATTTTTCTATGCCTATTTAAAAAAAATACTCTAATCTTAATCTTGCATTGTATGCCCAAACAATGTATGACATTTGTAGCATATAATTAGGACTACAAAAAATAATTTGTAAAATTGACTAATTTGCATATTGTCATAGTGGCCATCTTGAATTAATAATGAGGTTTTCTCATGCACATATTAATCAATTGCTAAATTTATTGTGTATATTTGTGCTGTTGTCTTCCATTGCAAATAAAACCAGTTTTGCATGCAGTATCGTCTGCTATTAGGTCATAAACTTGTCGCAAATTTGAAAAAGGGCTAATATTTACTTTCAAAATGAACTAAGATTTTGCTGTATATTTATTTGTACAGGATTCGCTCTAAAAACTAACCAAATTTTAGCGGCTAAACGTAAGGGGTCATAATGTTGGTTATATTTTGTGTTAGTTTTTAAAGGAGGGGAAAATGGTCGAAAGCCCTTTGTAAGAATTCAAATACCTCAGATTTTTATAGGTATTAGATATTAATATTGATCAGAAATTATTCATCAGTGCACATAAAAGCCGGAGTGGTCAGTTTGTATTGTTCAGAGGGCAAGGGCTTGTCGGTGACTGAGAAAATAGACTGGTTGGGTTGGTTAACATTTGGACAAGTTGGCAACTCGGAAAGACATTCAGTTTGAAGTCAACCTCTGGAGAGAGTGGAGGCGAACATATCGCAGGCAGAGTTTGGCAAAGATTTAGAAAGTGATGAGCTGACGAGCGACAGCATTCATCAATGCTATCGCTCGTCAGCTCATCAGGCAGACAATTTAATCTCTGTTAACTAAAATGTGAACTTTAATGTTTGGGGATCCGTTTCGACAGCATGAGTTTATCTTGTGAGTTTGCTGTTTCTCTTGTTTTATATCCTTGTCAATCCGTCAGTGGAATAGACAACATGGCCAGAACTAGAACGACAATAAACCACGGCATTAGGGTTGTCGTGAAACGCCCGTGATCTTAGAGGACTAAGAATTCTCATTTTAAAGTTTGTTGTTTAGTAGAAGAGTATCATTATAACCTCCCAAAATAAATTTTAAAAAAAACCTTTGTTTTAAACTGAATTTTATTTCGAGAGAATCCTGTTGTAGCACTAACTGAGACGACACAATTGACACTGCGATCGGAATCGAGCAACAACTTTGGACCAGCACAACGAGTGCAGTGAATGCACATTTGAAATAAATAAATTGAAAATATAAATTTACATGAAAATCTTTAAGAAATATAGCAAAGCTGTAAGTGATTACAGGCTGCATCTGTTGTAACTTATTTTAATAGTTAATGAAATAGTGACACAAAATGTATGTACAAGTGTGTTTATATATAGACGCGATAGCTCAGGAAGAAAGTTTACTCAACCTTAAAAATCATCAAATCCCATATAGTTTTCTTTGAGTGTCGGTCACTAAGATGTCTTTCACAACTGGCTGTTTATTCCATCGCCGCTTAGTAAACGAAGCCTTCACAAGACTGAAATGGTTGGTACCATCGTCATCACCATTGACAAAAAAATTCTTTTGGATTTACGATAGTTTATGTAAACTTAGGAGTCATCAATTTTTAACATAAAGATGTGAACAGTTTTTTTTGTTCCTCATTTGTGTCAGAAAAATTTACAAGAGACATCAACATTGCATAAACACTTTGGAAAACGTTGAAACAACTTTTCGCTTATTTTTCAGGCACGGCTTTGGGTTAAGTCTTTTTATATATAGACGTTTTAAGTAAAAAAGAAAAAAAAGTTAACTTTTACTAATATCTCTTAGGTTTTATACAAAAAAAGACAAGTAAAAAAATATATATATATTAGCATCTTATCCAGTGGCTTTCAACAGCTTTTTGCTTGATTTTCAAATTTAAACATATTTACATTATAAATACACTGAATGAAAACGGCTTAAAAGAAAGAAATGTTTAACACGTTCCTAACCAAAAATGAAGTTGTTTTGAAGAAGATGGTTAAGTCTCCATAGGCGAATTAATGAAGGAACCGACAAAAGATTCTTCCTGAGCTGATGATTGGCAAATCTATTTGTTAAACGAATTAAAAATGTAAATTTGGAAAGAAAGAAAAAGTAAAATAAAAAAAATCTTTTTCTATGAAACTTGAATTGAGAAATTTCCCTTATTTCCAAGAGTTATCAGCCCTTGACAAGAGTTACTTCCCTTGACAAGTATCCAGAAAAAGAACCAATTAATACAAATTTTCATTTTTTTTTTATTTTATTAAATCTTTTTCTCAATTCAAATTTTGAGGTAAAATAAATGAAAAAAAAAAGTGGAAAACTTTGGCCAAATTTCTTTGGTTTCTTTTTTTTTTTTTGACATCATGGAATTTATTTTTTAAATAGGAAAAAAAAAAATTGAAAGTTTCGCCATGATATTAAAAAAAAAAAAAAAAGATAAGTTAATTTTTTTTCTGATCGCACTCTTCCCCCCCCCCCCTCCCAGCATACTCACTCACTCACTCACTCCCTCCCAATTAAGGTAAACTTCCTGACCCATGAAACTTGTAGAATAAAAATACGGTGGAGAGCATCTCCACGGCAGTCTAATGACTCCTTCCCCCGATGGGGCTTCTGTCAGGTTAACAGCTTCTTTTTCAGAATTTCATAGACCATTAATTGCCGGAATTGGGGCATGTCCGCCTGAAACAAGACAAAGAAAGAAAAAAAGAAATTATACACCATTAAAAAACTGATTCGTGACGGGCACACACTATTTTAATAATAATACTGTAAAGTGTAGATTAATTTTGGTTGCCTCTTTTTTTCTTTTAGAAAACATAATCTCTAAATAATTAAGATAAAAAAGAAAAAATGCCAATACTTTTTTTGTAGATCAGAGTGAGTTCCCAAAAAGCCGCCAATATCACCAGAGAAAAAGTCTAAAAGTGATCAGATAGTACGAAGGTGGTTTTAGAAAGTCTTGAGTCGTAATGAAAAACATGAAGATGATAAAGAAGCATTCTTGACAAATGGACGTTTGAAAGCAATTCGAAAGAAAAGTCACATCAAAGTGTCAGAGAAATGCCGAAGACACTTGATGTCAGTATGTCAATGGTTTGATCTGAAGCAAATTAGTCTGGTGAAAACGCTTGATAAATGGATCTTGCATCGTAATAAGTTGAGGAAACGAAAAGTTTGGGATTGTTTTTTTGTGTGATGTCTATCAACAGACAATGGGCAATGAGAATCAGTTCTGCTTAAGAGAGTCATCAGAAATTTAATGATAAAAGGAAAATAAAATTGCATTGGGAAATGGAAACAATGAAACGATGCCGTAAGTCAGACGTAGAAGTTTGTTTTAAAAACATGAATAGAGTACAGATGAGACATTCGTTTACGCATTCAGCTTGGAACAACCAAAACAAACAACATATGCAGGAAATTATCAGTTAAAAAAACTGAAGCCATTCTTGATTTACAGCGAATGATAGGTTCTTTGTTCTTGTGGATGCCAAGAACACAAAACTGAGTAATGGGGAACTACTTTGCAACAACTCGATTTGTATAGTTGTTAGGGTTGGGAGTAGGTCAAAGAAGAATTTCTTTTTAAACAAAAAAGGTAGAAAAGTCCGGGAAAGATGGACTGACCGAAGCAGTTCAGTATCTTGACCTGGTAATCAGGGATGAACAAGTGGTGCTCCCCCCCCCCCCCAAAAAAATCGAGGTGGACAGTGGTCATCCCCAAAAACACAAAGAAAACTGTAAATATTTTGGCCTTCAAAAAATTTCATCCATTTTTTTTTGTTTTTCTTTTTAAACCGGTCATTTTAATTTTGAATTAAAAAAACTGACTAACCTGAGTGAAGGAGATAGGAATTTCCCGTGTGATGTAGTCAGCATATTTACACGCAAACATTCCGCAATCACTTCCATTCATTTGATGAGGAACGTCCTTTGAATCAAAAAATGGAGAAGGAAAAAAAAAAACATTAATTTCTTTTTTCTTTTCTTTTTTTTTTTTTTTTTTTAAATCCGAGTGGTAATGAAATCCCTGAAGCTGATACTTTTAGGCGATATTTAATGGTTCCCAGAAATGGGAAGATAATTCTGCCAATTTAACAAATTTTTATAGAATATTTTTTTTAATAAAAAATTAAGCAAATTTAGAGTATTGACCGCCACCTTGAACTTAGGGTTAGCGTTGGGGGTATAATGAAGAGCATATTTGCATCCACCTCATTGTTAAATTCTAGTGTTGTCCACCAATGGTTCTAGGAGCTACACATGCTTCAGAAACTTGAATGTTAAGGGCAGAAGATGATCGCAGGCTGTCTGTATTTGAAAATGACTGTTTGAAAATCATGGCTGGCAAACTCATCTGGATCGCTGCAAAATAAACCAAATTAAAGAAACACTTGGGTTTCTAAATGACATCATCAAGGTTATCAAGAAAAGAACGAACTGAGTTTGCCATGTCATCAGAAGAGGTCGTCCTAAGCATACAAGGAAGAATTTTCTGGTAAAAAAAACGTGTGGTCGACTGGACTGACCAGATCGGCAGCGATGTAGAACTTCCCTTGCTAACTGTAAAGATGAGCAAAGCACCGAACAATATGGAAGGAATGTGTTTCCAGAAAGATCTTCGGAGGATTATGCAAAAAAAAGTAAAAAGTTCTGCGAATGTTTTATAGGGATTGGAGCTCAGTCGATCATCTACGATAGAGTAGAGAGAGACTAGCAACATCTCTTCTGTGTGAAAGAGGCTGTAGGGACGAGAAGATTAGAAAGTAAATTTTGTAGAGTACAAAACTTACTTTGCAATCTAATCTTCTCGTCCCTACAGCCAAGATAAGAAAGGGCACTGCGAGCAGCACCTCCCCAGATATGACAGCAGTACTCCATCTTATGACGAATCTGACCCTTATATAGGTAGATGATTGCGTCAGGAGTGAAGATAATTCCTAGAGTGGTAAAATGATCCAACCAGTTTTCCAGCGACCTGAGCAACAGATTGGATATAAGTCATCCATTTCAGGTCTGATTTGACTGATTTGACTGATTTCTCAACTTATTCAGGCATTGTGAACAGAGAATGTGAACGGTTTAAAATATCTTCCATCACGGACGCTCAATTCAAATGTCTAATTTTTGTGTGTGGTTTGAGATCGACGGGGGAGGCAGACATTCACACACGGATTTTGTCAAAATCCAGAAATTACATTGCAAAAAGTTGCCGTGGAATGCCAACGTCTCGTGAATCTAAAGCATGATTCAACTATGGTGCAACAAACAGCATCCATGGTTAACAGTCCAAAAACAATGTCAACCAACCTCACTGACTTCAACATCTGTCAACCGCTTGCTGGAACTGTGACAGCTGGCATTTTGTATGAAACTGTACATTCAAGACACCGCTGTCGCAGCTGCAATCAACTGGGACATAAAGAGGGATTTTGCATCCCTCAAAGACAAAAACCAACCCATAATAGACAAACCTCACATAACAGGCACCGACAAAATCACAAAACAAACAGTCTGGTGGCAACTTTTCTTCCAAACCAAAAATATGTTACAGTACAATTGAATGGCCATCCTGTTCAGCTGCAATATTGCAGGGGCTGTTTTTACCCCAAAAATACCTTTGGGGTAAAAATAAGCCCCTGCAATATTTCATCAGATCATAGACACATTCAAACGGGCACTACTCAAAGCAAGGGCGGAGGGAACAACAGAGGAGATACTACATGCTTTCCTCCTTTCATATCCAATAACACCAAATGCTACTGTGAAGAACGGTCTGTCACCAGCAGAGGCACTCATGGGACGAAAACTCTGTACCACACTGGACGCTTTACGGCCCCAGAGATAAAGGCAACAACCAAGCCCCGACAAAACAAAAGCATTTTCAGTTGGCATACCAGTGTTTGTTCGGAATTACAGATCTGGCAAGCCAAACTGGGTACCGGGCATCATCCGCAAAATAAATGGACAATTCCTGTATGATGTTCAAGTCGGGAGTCAATTCTGGGCACGGCACAAAAAAAAAAGTTCCGTCCCAGATACACTGGAGACAACTTAGTTAACAACAGAACAACCGTTATGTTCGATCTGTTAATGGACACATTCGAACTGCCATCTCCATCACCTCCCATGCAGACAAATACAAATGGGAATTATGAAAGACCTTACAGGAGTTGGCCAAAACGCAGTCGCACTCGAGTAAAGCACCTCCAAGTTAACCCTAAATGCACTCAGTACAGTTAAAGAATTAAACGGGGAGATGTTAGGGCAACCTAACAAAACAAAATCGAGTTATTTCCCTTGAATAAAAAGTAACAGTTATCGCCCTTGCTTTAAAGGGTCGTCTGCCGAACAGTGAAAAGGAAACAGAACGGTCTCACAATCAAACAAGCATCTCGCGTTCAGCAGTTTTTCTACATTTTAATTTAATCAGTGCGTTTTGTTAAATCTGTTAAAGGTTCCGCTTCGTACTTCCTTCATTTTTTCTGAGTTGTAATTGTAAAGTCTGTTAAAGAGATAGAACTGGTTTCAGGAAGTGGCTTGAAAGCGTTAAAAGACCAATTGAGATATCTCAAGGTTGTCTTAGGATTTAAGATCAACACCTGCATAAATAAAATTCAACTGGATGCACATTATTGATTTCTTTTCAACCCGAACCAACACGTAACAGTAACCAATGACAACAAAAGCTGAAATCAAGAGGAGTTTCCCAACCTGAGGGGCCACGCGTGTGTATAAAGAGAGGGCAAAAGAAAAATCAACATTTTTTTTTCTAAACAAACGTCATCTAACTCCCCTACTCTATCCATGAATTGCTTTAAATCTTCAAGGTAAAAATTAAGATATTCAGTTTTCAGGGAAAACTGTCAGAAGATGAAAAATCATCTTATTTTTTTTAAAAAAGCGTATTTTGATCAAAAAGTATTTTCAGAAAGTACCAAAATAGTGGACACACACTGTGGTTTTGGTAGCATATATCAGGACAGAGAATTCTTTGTTAAAGAAAGGTTCAATTATGTTTATTATTGTTGATATTACTATACAGCAATTTCAAGAATGTGTGGGAAATTTGGCCTGTTGGGTTATGAGAACCACTACATCTTCATCGTTAATCAGATGACGAATGATGGCAAATAGACAAATCTCTGTCAGACTGATTGTCAAGGCTGGTGACCAAAGTTTGTTGGCGCTCTTGTATAAGCAGTAACCGATCTGAGGGAGATAACTATTTTTCTTAGCCACCGCTATTCTGAATTCGCTTATACTTTGGCAAGGGAGATAACTTTGTTTATTAATAAAAATCATGTTACGGTTTTGAAATGCGTTAAAAACCCTAATCCGTTCAAAATAACTTTTAAGCACTTTTATTTACATGCCACAAATTGTATACACTTTATATAAACACTAGCGGAACCCGTCGCCCGGCGTTGCATGGGAGAAAGTACTACCTATTGCATGAAAAAGAAACGCCCTATTGTTCTTCCACCCCACTCTACCGTGTTGGTGAATGTTTTAAATTTTAAAAAATAAAAATAAAAAGTGGTAGAGTAGAATGGGATCGAACGCCGAAACTGGCGATCATGAAACCTCCCTTCTTAACCACTGCGCACGGTTTTGAGATAAAAATGAATGTGAAAATAGGCGAATTAAGCTAAGCTTGTTTATTGGCAGCTTCTGCCGACCAAATATAAAGTTAAAAAATGACACGGTTTAGGTCATTTATTTGGGCAAGTTTTCTATAATATGCGTGTTAAAAGTGCATGATTTTGAAAATGTAAATGTATCGGGGTCTACCAGTATCTTGGCGCTTATTGAATTAAATAGCAAGTCAATTCGATCAAGAAATTGTAGCCGCCATGTTGAATGCTTAAATGTTGCAGGAACTGTGTTCGTTAATTTCATTCGCTGAAATCCGGAATGAATTTTAATATAGAAGTCATAGGTGGAAATAGAAATAACGTAATCTGATATTCGCGGAATATCATCGGAGTGAACGGTAGCAGTCATTAAGTCTTTGCGTATTGCTTTATATTATGTAGTAAATTAATACCAGGCAAATAATAAATAAGGATGGACTGTTTTGTGAAAAGCAAATTGTGTTTATTAGTTTCCGGTGTCGATGAGTGGAGTAACAGTACATAATTGTTAGGGAGGAAAGTTTTTGCTACCACCTATATGGAGTTGGTTTGTCAGAGATGTAATATTTAGTGTCAGCTGGAAAAAAATAAGAAATTTACTAAAACACGCTCGAGTGAATAAGTGTGAAATAGAGGTGAGTTTAGTAGCCTGTGATGCATGTGGTTATTTTCCTATACTCCGAGAAGGTACAGGGGAAAAATCGTCTCTACTTTATATATTAGATAAAAAGAAAAGTTATTTTCTTTTATGCTGCGATAAACAACGTTATCTCCCTTGCCAAAGTATAAGCGAATTCGAATTCGGAATAGCCGCGGCTAAGAAAAATAGAGTTATCTCCCTCAGATCGTTTACTGCTTATACAAGAGCACCAGTTTGTTGATAACAGTTTTTAAACAATTAGCTGGCTTCACCCGCACACTATTGCTTTGAAATTCTTCGTCACTATTGTAAATTATTGAAATGAAACTAATCAATGAGAAAAAGAAAACATTAAATTAATTAAATTAAAAATAGAAATCTCGAAATTAAATGAAAAAAAAAGTTTTTTTTCCTCCAATAAAATGTCAGTCAAGCAACCAAGTAAAAAATTAACTTTGCATGTGTGATTATCCTTTCCTTTTCATTGTTATCAATTATTAAGATTAAGCCTCCCCTTCTTTCCTCATAAAAGTAAATTTGCATACGTGATTATTGAAGCGAGCACGTACGTTCACTTTTATTAGATGTCCGTAAAGTAAAAAAAAAAAAAAAAAATCTATCAAATTCACAATGAATGGCCTCCATATATCAAGATAAACTTATCAGATTCGCTTTAATGTCAGTTTCACATGCTGGCATGTGTTGGACGGCTTTTAGAAATTGACTTCTAAACTAACCTATCTCTGGCCAGGTCTTTATTTATCTCTGAAATCCATCCTTATCACTCCCTCTCATGTTTTACTTGGCCTTCTCCTGCCAACTGACCCTGCTACTTCAACTGTTCTACATACACTAACTCAAGAACTCTCATCTATTCTTTTAATATGACCAAACCAACAGTCTCCTGCTCTGCACATATTTCTCTATACTTTTTTGATTTAATCTTCCTCTGAGGTCATCAGATCTAAACTCGTCTTTATGATTCACATTACACATCCATCATATCATTATTATATCATTTCTCTCCATGCAACGCATGTCCTCAACCCTCACTGGCCAGGTTTCACTCCAATACATCACACTGTGCACACATGCTTGATAGACTCTTCCTTTGGTCGACAATGGTAACGCTCTGTTGGTTAGGTTAGTAATTCCATCCACTCCCAATTCTTGCTCTATTATCAGCACCAGCTCCAAAAATAACGAAAATTTTTCATCCCAGGCATACAATTCTATTGTTGAAGAAAAATTTAAAAATTTTTTTTTAAATCCTCACCCGAGCAATTTTCGTGGTCCAGCCAACCAAGTGAAAAATTGTTTTCTTCTTGTCTAAACTTTCGTCGCATAAATATTTCCTGATATAAGAGAGAAAAAAAAAAAAAAAACATTCATCAAAAAAAAAAAATGGATTAAAAAAAAATATATAAAAATAATTTGTGTTTTGCAACGAATTAAAAGATAAAATAAAAAAAAATAAATAAATGAAAAGTTCTTTCTCAGCTTTGGCCTTGATTATAAAGTGGAGGATGCTATAAATGTCAATGTGTATTTATTTGTATATAAATAAATATATATCCATCCGGTCACAAAAGTTAGCAAGAATAAAAAAAATGCTGAATTAAACCATTTCAAGTGTTCAAAGGAGAAAGCAAATAACAAGTCAGATGCGCTTTACATACAGGGTGTCTCAGAAAAATGTACTCACTCGTAGAATGACGAGAAAACTTTTATTTATGAACATAGAGTGAAATGAAATAGCATCGAATACGAGACAGATGTAATTGAGGAATCATGTTCGCAAATGTTCAAACTGATGACCATTATTGTTCAAACATTTCATTTCTCTCTATGTTCATAAATAAAGGTTTTCTCATCATTCTAAGAGTGAGTACATTTTTTTGAGACACCCTGTATTTATTAAAATAAAAATATGCAAAATCTTGCAATGCCGATTAGAATTTATTTTAAGTTACAATATAAACAAATTTGTGTGTAGAAAATGTTGATTACGATGTATCTAATTATGCGTGTTCCTATTTACTTAACTTTGTTTAACTGCACAAAGATTTTCTAATTACGGTTTTACTTTTTATCTGCATAACGATGCATATTTGTTATTGTGTTAAAACATTCAAATTTTTTTTTTTTTTTAAATTCACCTGTTTTTATTCAAGATTTAGTCTGAACATTTTTGTTAGAAGTAAAAAAACAATTTTTTTTTTTTAGGAATATAAAAAAATAAAATTAAAAAAATAAATAAATCGAGCGTTTATTTTTGGTAAATATCTTTTTAGGTATGGACCTAAACTCTCAGATGAAAGTTGTGATTAAATCAGTTTTATTTTTTATTTTAAATAATACAACAAGAAATATTTCAGATACTTCGGGGCGACGTGTCCAGGTTGCCTGAATATGCGGATGAAAATCAGGTTGCCTGAATATGCCGATGAAAATCAGGTTGCTAGAATGACGTGATAGAGAATCAGCAGTAGCCAGTGGTTGTGTCTAAATTTGTTGTACATAATGAGATTTTTTTCTTTCATTTTCTTTCTTTCTAAAGTGATGTGTGGTATTTGTGAAGGACGAATGTAAATAATGAATTAAATAAAAACTCTTCTGTACAAATCAACAATTAATATTTATTATAGATTTATAATTGAAGAAGAATTACTTTATAATGAGGACGTAATTATTTGTAGTCGCTGTGCAAAAAAAGTCCATGAATGTTGTCCCAAAATGTAGGCTGGTCTGGCATGCAAGTGACAACTCTCCTCAAAAAAATCAGGGGAGATAACTTTTGGGTACAAAGTTATTTTGTTTTAATTATTATTATTAACAGTTTTGGACGTTTCATTTCTTATTTCTTTTTTTATACACTTGTAGTCTTCGCGTTCACCAGGGTTACGTTTGTTGTTTTTGATATACACAAATGACTTACCCAGAATACTGCATAACGACTTACCCGAAATACGGCATAACGACTGACCCGAAATACGGCATAACGACTGATTTTTTGTAGAATAATTTTGCTGATTTTTCCGGTTTTTCTTGTTTCTTGTTTTTCCGGTTTTTCTTGTTTCTTGTTTTGTGGGGTTAATCAATCTAGTCGTGAGCCCACGACTAGATTAATTAACCCCACAAAACAAGAAACCGGAAAAATCAGCAAAATTATTCTACAAAAAATCAACAAAAATATTAAATCAACATACAAACTCAATCAATGGATCAACACGACCGATACAATTAATTGGTTCCACAAAATAAAAAACAAAATAAATTGTTCCTTCATCCAATTTGATATAATTAACTATTACCCCTCAATTTCTAATGAACTCTTTGAAAACGTCATGGAATTTGCTACTCTTCTCTCAGATATTTCTGAAGAAGAGATTAACATTGTGAGAAAATGTAGAAAAATAGTATTAATTAGTAAACAAGATCAATGGACAAAGAGCAACCAATCTGGCTCCTTTGATGTTTCGATGGGTTCTTTCGACTCTGCAGAAATCACCGACCTAGTTGGCCTATACATCCTTTACAACTTAACTAAAGATATAGATATTGAAGACATTGGACTATATAGAGATGATGGACTATTAGTAGTCAGAAATTCTAATGGGCAAAAGTGCGAAAATATTAAAAAGATTATCATTAGGGAGATGAAAAGGATATACCTTAAGGTTGAATTAACTTCTAACATTAAAATAGTAAACTTCCTAGATGTAACTCTCAACTTAACTAAGGGAACATATGAACCATACAATAAAGAAAACTTTAACCCAATCTACGTACACCCCCTCCCCAACCACCCCAAAACTATCATTAAGCACATCCCTAAATCTATCCAACAAAGGATAAGCAATAACTCCTCAAATGAAACAATCTTTAACAAACATAAGGAATTTTATAATAAAGCACTAAAAAACAGTGGGTACAAGAATACACAAATTAAATTTACCAAACTCACAGCAACTAACAATAAAAACAATAAAACAAGAAACAGGAATATAATATGGTTTACACCCCCCTTCAATCAAGCAGTTAAAACCAAACTTGGTAAAAAAATTTTAGACCTCATCAACACACACTTCCCCCCAAACAACATCTTATATAAAATATTCAACAAAAATACACTTAAACTAAGTTACAGTTGCAGTGAAAACTTAGAAATGATAATTAAAAAACACAATAATAAAATCCTAAACAGCAACCTAAACCCTGAATCAGATAACAAAAAACAACTAAAGTAAAGTTCTGTAACTGCATAAATAAAAATGAATGCCCTTTGCAATAAAATTGTTTAATAACAAAAACTATTTACCAAGCAACAATCTCGACTAAGGAAAACCCACATATAAAAAAAAATTTGAAATAATTAAATTTACCGATAGAGGAAAGCTCTTAAACAAAAAACAGGAAACATCGATCAATTGTAGGCATAACAGATCACATCTCCTTAGTAATTTGTACAATACCCCCTAAATAATACCATTAAAACAAAAAAATCCCAATACCCACCAACCCCCTAAAATTAACACTTATTAACATCTCCAAACCAGATAACTTTAACCCTCAACTACAAGTAAAATATAATTACCCCCCCCCCCTTTTTTTGGAATAAATATTAGAACACCTTCAAGTAGAACTTTTGGATATGTATGTGTGGGTGTATTATGTGGATATATGTATGTGTGGGTGTATTATGTGGATGAATGTATGTGTGGGTGTATTATGTGGATGTATGTATATGCATATGTGTGAAAATATGAAATATGTAACTATTTGTATGTATGTGTATGTGCTTGTATATATATGTATGTGCGTGTGTATGTGTACGTATGTATATGTATCTGAGTTCATGTATATATGTATGCATATGAGTGCATATATATATGTATGCATATGAGTGCATGTATGAGTGTCCATGTATGCATGCATATATATGTATATGTATGTATATATGAGTGCGTGTATGCATCTATATGTGTGTATAGGCATTCCCCATATACTTAACCTTGGCCATAAATATTTAATTTACGAAACCCCACAAAAGCCAACCACATATTACCAAAATCATCTTTTAAAATTATATATTGATTACTTTACCCAAAAGTACTGGCCCCCAACATTTCTAGTCCCCCCACTCATGGACAATAAATTCTTTTAACAACTTTAACTAAAACACCCTACCGCCAATATTATCTTTAATCTTCTGACAGGTTTTAACCCCACCATTTTTAATACAATCACAACGAATAATAAAATCTATTAATACCAATGCCATTAATTCATATACGACTTTCACTAAAAATAAAAGTAATTACCACTATGTTTTATTAATTCATTACTAACTATTATTTAGAATCAAAATACATTTATTTATACTCCAAAATAATTAAAACCAAATATAATAGTATAATTCATTAATACCAATGTCATAAATTTATATACGATTCTTACTAAAAATAATCCCCATTATATTTTATTAACTCATTATCAAATATTATCTAGAATTAAATTTATCAATACCACTGCCATTAATTTCATATATGACTCTTACTAAAAATAAAAGCAATTACCGCTATGTTTTATTAATTAACTACTAAATATTACTTAGAATCAAAATACATTTATTTATCCATCAAAATAATTAAAACTAAATATCAATTGATCAAGATATAACGGTAAAATTTATTAATACTAATGTCATAAATCTATATACGTTTTTTATTAGAAATAATCACCATTATATTTTATTTATCACCAGTAATAATTAAAACTAAATATCACTCTAAGCTTTTTGCCGCGATAATGTAGACGTCTGCATTAAGGAAGTTGAAACATCCTCCCCCAACACGGAACAACACCTGTCAAATATCGGTCGCGTGCCATGAATCCTAGCTAAACACACCAGACCACGACAACTTTTAAATGGCTACAGACACCCACCCTAACACCTCTCTTTCTTTCACTTCTCTTCTCTTTCCCTTTTTTTTCCTTTCCCTCGGCCCCTCTCTACTCCAGCTCAGCGTTGGATAAAAATAAAATTATGAATTACTGTAAATTAAACTTTTCTAACGGCATATATATATTTTTTTTAAATTGGTCACATGATTATTATTTCTTCCTCTTCTTCTTTGCTTGACTCCATTCTCCCCGGACTTCACCGACCGGGTCGGATCAAGGAAAAACTTTCTGCCTGATGAGAGCTCAGCTCTCGATAGCTGTAGATCGATAACATCGACATGCCAGTGTAGCAGACCTTGTACATGTTCGAATAAAAGCATTCACACTATATATATATATATATATATAAGAATAGGAAAATAGAGATATAATGTATACCTTTAAAGTAGAACCTATCATGATACAGCTTCTCCATCTCCAATTTTTTATTTTTAGAATCCATCTACTTTAACTACTATTAACTGTTCCTCCTATCTTTTTCTCCAAAGCAAACTCTACTGATTTTGCAATTTTGGTATCTGTTACCAAATGTCAACTTTTAATTAGCTCTATTTTCCGTCTCTCAACTAATCACTCAGTTTATATAATTGGAAGCTAATCCCTTCCAATTAGGTACTCATTTCTAATCGTTGTCCTAACCTTTGTACTTTTATCTCCTATCAACGTGAAACTAATAACCTCCCCCTAACTATTGACTGTTTATCTGTCCTTTTCTTTCTTACGGTTCCTTCCCAATATTGTTATCTTTTCTTCTATTTCATATATTAAAAAACATTCGACAATATTATTATTTTTACTTTCTATTTTTAACTTAAATTTTATTCTCATTTTTATTTTGTTCTTAGTTTTTTTCTCCTAACCTCGGAACATCCTAATAATAATTCATCAAATATTGTTTCCAAAATTTTTTTTACTTTTGCTCCCCCCTTCTTTTAGACACTTCTGTTGCCAAGCAATCCCCTAACACAACCCTTTCACCTGCATACCTCCCCCACCACAGTCTTAATTTACTCGCTCACTGCTGCCTATTTTGTTTTAAAATCTATTTTTGACGTCAAACTCTTACGTTTATTCCCCCGCTAACTTTTTACTTTACCTGTACACTCCCTCCTACTACTACCACTTTGCTGCTTCATATTTGCATTCTCTGCTGCCTGTTTGATTTCAAATCCTATTTTTAACAGCTCAATCTTATTTTATCTCAATGGTGGGTTTTCTTACGGCTAGTTTTCCAGATTGAAACTACCTTTTATTATTGAATAATTCCATAAAAACTCTCTGCCAAATTTATGGAAGTTTTCCTTATGGCTTTTAATACACCAATGGCATCCTAAACTTTCACACACTGCAAATTTTTCAACTGGATCATCTGGGCTATTTAATGGTTTTAGCCTTTCCAAAACTCCAACGGATTTTTACAACTTCAGATGACTGGATTTTACCTTATTTCAAACCTGCTGCTACAAACTCTTATGGTGCCTTCAACGATGAACGTTTTCTTATATTTTCAACCTTTTCTTTTTACATTGTATATTTTTTATTTTATATTATCTTTATTTTCATATCTTTTCAAATTATGACTTTTGGTAATTTCCCTTTACCAACTTATCTGTTTGCACTCCTCTGACGATAAGGTATAATTCTTTGAAAAGCCATGGTTTAAGGAAGGAATAATAAAATTTCTTTTATTTGAAACACCTTGCTTTGGACAACTGATGACTTAATACATATTGTATTTTATACTATCTTTATTCTCATCTTTTACTTGTTTATATATATACTAGACAAACTGTCTATTTATTAATCTCTATTAGTTTTGTCAGTCTTTGAATATGTTTCAATTCTAATTTTCATCTCGAGACAAGATCTTTTTCAACAAACAAACAAAAAAAAAACAAAAAAAGTGAAATGTATTATTTCACTTTTTTTTTTATTTATATAAAAGTTATTTCATATTATATATATACTAGCAGCACTCCAGTGGAAATTCCACGGTGCTTTCTACGTCAATCTGTATAATTTACTGTTAATAATATTTCTTTTTAAATAATGTCTCTATTGAGAAAAAAAATGACTCTTCCGTAAAAATAATTGTCATTATCAGTTAAATATTCTTTAAATAAATAAATAACATGGATGTTTTCTTTAGTAACCTTATACTTTTTAAAACAATAAATATTCTGTCGTACCGTAAAAAAATAATTGTCAGCTAAATATTCTTAAAATCCATAAAATGAATGTCATTTTTTGAAATGTATTTATTTAAAATTATTCTGTTTTAGTTGTAGGGAGGACATGATTTTGGAACAATTCATTTTAAAATTGGTAAAGTAAGAATTAATGACATCAGATTGACCACCAATCGATCTTTAATGATCGGACGATCTCATTTTTTTAAAATGTGTGTAAAGGTTGATAACATACGTATGAACATGAACTGTATAAGTGTATTATTAGATGGATAGTGTGTATAGCATTTCACTTTAGTGATAAACCAAAAAATTATTAAACTTTAATCGGAAAATGTCATTAAAATATATATATATGCATATATTTTTATTTTGCACCCCAAACAAGAAAGAAAATGCTCACTTGATTGTCTCGAGGCACTGGTGATCCTTTCCACCCATAGAGTCGTAATAACAAATCGTTTTCTCAGCAAAATTCACAACCTGAAAAATTTTTAAGAAAAAAAAATTCTTTTTTTTTTGTAAATAAAAACTAAATTAAAAGTTTTTTTAGAAAATTCAAAAAAAAAAAATTTTTTTTTGAATTCAACAAATAAAATCCATGATTTCATTTCAACTAATGTTTTTTGTGTCTACATGTAACGTAGCTGGAGCGTTCTTCAATCGTTCACTTTGTCGGCAGAATCAGCTGCTCGAATTTCTGTAGTTGCATTGGTGATGTGGCAGCGAAAGTTTCCATCATCTATTCTCTCTGTCGTTGTAGGCGTCTTCTTTTTCATAATAAAATCATCATAAATCCACCTGGGTTGAAAAAATCTGTTTTTATTCTTTCTTTATAGCAAACATACACATAAAACAACCCCCACCTCCTTCCCCATGAGGGGTGGGTGGAGGGGGGGGGGACGCTATCCAAACCTAACTGCTCTCTTTGGTTCCTTGCTCATTCGCCACATAAGACTAGCGGCTCCATGTCTATGACATCACTGCTAGGACACATAGCTTTTACGACTTTTAACAGGAAAATTCTTAGTTTTTAACCCGACGTAGAAATTTACCACCCTAACCCATCTTTACAAACCTGCATCTAAATATTATTACATACAAAATATTATTATATATATATATATAAATAAATAAATACTAAATATTATTACATAAAAACAATACAAAATTCATGAAAACTTGTACAAAAAAAGGATTCAGAAAATGTGCAACTCTGATTGGATATAAGTCACATAACCTGCTTTCAGCTAAGTCTGTCAAAAAAGTCATGTGACTACCAAAATGATAGAACAGCTTTTGGATACACTCAGAAAAAAATACAAAAAAGAGAGAAGTCCTTAAAAAACGACGTATAGGGTCACTGTTAATCAGATCCATCATCTTGACAGAATTATTACAAATTTTGGTACTTCTACAGAATTTGAACAAAACAAAAACTTTTGCTGAAGCAGATTTTAGTGGTTTGGCTTGATTCGGATTCTTCCGGCTGAAGCCGAACCAAACTGAGCTGTCGGCAAACAGTCAAAATTTAAAAATAAAAAATACAAAAACAAAAAAAACTCACCTGAATGTATTTTTCTTTATGAAGTATGATTTATTTTGGAAGAAGGTAAACAATGAAACTATTTTTCTATTTTTTTAGTCTTTTATCACAAACGGCGACAAACAGTCAATTAGTACCCAGTTTAGGATTAGGGTAGGTAAGGGTTAGGATAAAAAAGTAACAGTCAACCAGACGTCCTCTTTTTAACGTTGTCTTTATTTGTCGTCTGCCATGAATTTTTTCTTGGCTTCCGATTGGATAAATCGTTTGGTGGTTTCTGGCTGTTTACGTAAATCTGCTTTGGCAAAAGTCAGTTTTGTTTGGTTCAAATTCTGTAAAATTACCAAAATTTCTTTAGGATTCACCCTAAAGAAATTTTGGTACTTTTATGGAAGGTGCTAGTGTGATTGCAAAGGTTAGAAGTGGATGGAGTAAGTTCAGGGAACTTTTTCCATTACTAGCCAGCAGAGCGTTACCACTGTTGACCAAGAGAGGGGTCTATTAGACATGAGTATGCAGTATGATGATGTATGAAAGTGAAACATGGCCAGTGAGGGTTGAGGACATGCGTTGCATGGAGAGAAATGATATGAGAATGATGTGATGAATGTGTAATGTGAGTTTTAAAGAGAAGGCTTAGTTCTTACGGCCTCAGAGGAAGATTAAATCTGGACAGTATAGGGAGATGTGTGCAGAACAGGAGACTTTGAAAGAATGGATGAGAATTCTTTGGTCAGTAGATGCAGAAGAGTTAAGGTAGCAGGTCCAGTTCACAGTAGGGATGTCAAGGAAAACATGGGAGGAAGTGGTAAGGATGGACTTGAAAGAGGGATAAATAAAGACTGGCCAGAGATAGGTTAGTTTGGAAGTCCATTTTTTAAAGCCGTCCAAAGCATGCCAGCATGTAAAACGGACGTTAAACCGAATATATATATATATATATATATATATATATATATATATTTGTTTTATGCATAAAATTACAACTTAAAAATTGAGAACAAATATTGTCCGTATAAAGGTTATACTCTACCTCCCCATAAAATCAGTTTTTTTAGATTGTTTTCCTAAAATTTCTATTGATTATCCAGAAAGATAGTCTTTCTAACATATTTTTTACAATATCAAAATAGGTTTCGCTTCAATTTCTTCAAAAAGAAAAAAAAAAAAAATTCTGGTTAGGAAGATTGTTACAACGGCAACAATATAAAATAATGACTCAAATAATGTAAGAGAGACAAATCTTTACCGCTTAAAACATGATTTATCTTACATTATTACATTCATTATCAAGTAGTCTTTTTTTCCATCTCTTCTTTGGGAGATAACTTATTGCGATTTTATACTTGTATTTTGTAGAAAATATTTTTATGAATAACATTTTGTAACAACTTTGTGTGTTTCTCGACGATATGTGACTTTCACATTATTTTACTTTTAATCTAAATTAATTTCAAACTATGCAACCAATGAATCCCGGGCAACACCGAATAGATACAGTTAGTAATAAATAAAAAAAAGTTTTAAATCCATTATCAAAGTTACATTGACACGAGAAATGCATACTACTTTAAGGAACTGAAAGGGGCTAGGTACTAATTTGGGCCCTCCTTGAGTTCATGTTGATGTAAGGGCGATAATGTATCGCGATTTTATGCTTGTATTTTGTTGCAAATATTTTTCAACAATATTAAACTTTAATTCGTGAGGAGGAAATCACGGGTATTCCGCACGCTAGAATTACCTAATAAACCTAGGGACGCTACGAAATAGACTTCATTTTCCATAATTTTTGGTACAAGCAAAGTAAAAGTACAGTCGAAATTTAAGATTTAAATGTTTAATTCTTAAAAGTTAAATATGGCAAACAGATTTACGATCTTTCGACTAAACAAAGGAAAACTTACAGCAAGGCACCAGTGCATACCCAAATGCACAGGAATAAGTAAATATTTTACAGCAAAAATGTCCACTTTTCGCGTCCACCGCCGGACGCCATCGTATCCGGAACTTTGAAGTTTTGGATAAAAGAATGTGTTGAACGAATGAACTTTGGCCCCTTTGCCAATTTGACTTCTTTCCATCAACAAACTCAGATAAAAATTGATAACCTGAAAGAAAAAAAAAAAGAAAATGGAAAAACATTACACTAGATTTAATCAATTCAAACAAGTAAATCGAAAAAAATATTTATTTTTTTAAACTTTTAGAAGTGGACGTCCTATTTTCTACATAAGTGCTATGTCAAAATGATCCCTATCATTTCCAAAACACGAGTTATAATAATTAAATTTAACTGTCATATTTTATTAAAAAATTTTTAAAAACATGAAAGTAAAAAAAACAAAAAAACTCCCGGGCAACACCTGATAGATATAGCAAGTAATATCTAAAATTTGATTATTATTCAACTTTAATGTGAAAAGTTACTTAAGTGAAGTGGTGGTATTTATGGGACAAATATAAATAATAAAAACTCTTCTGATCAACAATTAATATTTATTTTATATTTACAACTGAAGAAGAATTACTTATTAGTTTAGAAATTAACTGAAGGTCGCTGTGCGACACGTCCAATCCAAAATGTCCGCTGCGAGGACATAACTCTGCTCAAAATCTCTTTGAGATAAGGGATATTACTTTTGGTACAAAGTTATTTTGTCTTAACTATATTTTCTAGATGAAATTTGTTTCATCTAACAGGTGCCATAAAAGAACATGTCTTGACACCATGAGACATACAAGACAGTTTATAGGATAGTGACATCCAAAAAGACAAATCTAGATTAACATACTGGACACATAACAAGTGGATAATGGCGTTAAGATATATTCTAGAGCAGTGTTTTTTTAAATCACGTTCGCCATAACCTCATGGGTTCAGTGAACCAAACCCAGGTATTTGGCAGATGTCCTTTGAAACAAATGATAATTTTGTGATTTTTGTTTCAAAACTGTGTGTACAATATTTGCTTTTTTCTTTTCAAGCCACACAATGGCGAGCAAAAATAGAAGTTGCCACGGTACGGGTCAACATGTATGACGAAACGTGAATGAAGTCAACTTTACGTTGTCAAGTTAAGCAACTTCTGCCAAGCAACAACAGAACTACGGAAACACTTTACGAATCTGCATGGCAAACGGTACAACGATGAATCCAAAATTAAAAGAGCGCCTGATTTGATGCAGGCGCTACGTTAGCCACACGTTACAATCCGTACTATATTTTATGAAGCTGCATACCTGATCACAACGAAAAATAAATTGTCACATTGGCCATGCACATCAGGGCACAACATTCAACTGCTTTGGACATCCGATGGTGTTCGCCTCTACCCAACCCCAACATCCATCTTCATCAGCTCTTTGTACCTTTTTTTTCTGCCATCCTATTTCCCAACCCTATTAACTCCTACAGCCCAACATATGATACAAAACTCAATCGAGTGGTGAAGCCCCAATTTGGGGAGTCAAACCTTAGTTACCACTGCACCCACCTCACAACCAGGACCAATGAGAGAGATTAGCTAGGAAATGAATGAAATATGAGACAATATTAAACAATGGATCCAGTGACACCATGGACAGAAAAAAAAGGAGGGAACGGTCATGATAGAGAATTCGGAAAGATTAAAAAGAAAGTGAAAATCTAGTTTTCGGTTAAGGAAGCTGAAGAAAAAAATGGAAGTGTATGATTTCCAGTATAGAGTTTATTCCAGATCTTAAGGCTGTTAAAGGAGATTGGCGATGGAGCTCGAGAGTGAATGACCTCGATGGACAAATCGGCGACAAAGCCCAGTGTAGTAGGATCAAACGACAGAGTTAGTCTTAGCCAAAATCCTGAATTTTAGAGATACGGTTTCGCTCATATGTAGACACACGCGACGGTACCCCAAAGACACACACACTCGTGTTTAAAAAGTCTTGTATAATATGTCTATATCTGTGATGCATCTAATTATGGATGCAAATTGTAAACTGGGCTTTGCTATCAGCCAATACTAGAATATCGACGCTGCAAACAATAATAACAACAACAATAAGATAAAGAAAAATCACATGTTTTGGGGTAGTGATGCAACGATTCCAATATTTTTCCCCCCCCGATTCCGATACAATTACACATTCTGTTCTAGATTCCGACACAATTACACATTCTGTTCTAGATTCCGACACAATTACACATTCTGTTCTAGATTCCGACACAATTACACATTCTGTTCTAGATTCCGACACAATTACACATTCTGTTCTAGATTCCGACACAATTACACATTCTGTTCTAGATTCCGACACAATTACACATTCTGTTCTAGATTCCGACACAATTACACATTCTGTTCTAGATTCCGACACAATTACACATTCTGTTCTAGATTCCGACACAATTACACATTCTGTTCTAGATTCCGACACAATTACACATTCTGTTCTAGATTCCGACACAATTACACATTCTGTTCTAGATTCCGACACAATTACACATTCTGTTCTAGATTCCGACACAATTACACATTCTGTTCTAGATTCCGACACAATTACACATTCTGTTCTAGATTCCGACACAATTACACATTCTGTTCTAGATTCCGACACAATTACACATTCTGTTCTAGATTCCGACACAATTACACATTCTGTTCTAGATTCCGACACAATTACACATTCTGTTCTAGATTCCGACACAATTACACATTCTGTTCTAGATTCCGACACAATTACACATTCTGTTCTAGATTCCGACACAATTACACATTCTGTTCTAGATTCCGACACAATTACACATTCTGTTCTAGATTCCGACACAATTACACATTCTGTTCTAGATTCCGACACAATTACACATTCTGTTCTAGATTCCGACACAATTACACATTCTGTTCTAGATTCCGACACAATTACACATTCTGTTCTAGATTCCGACACAATTACACATTCTGTTCTAGATTCCGACACAATTACACATTCTGTTCTAGATTCCGACACAATTACACATTCTGTTCTAGATTCCGACACAATTACACATTCTGTTCTAGATTCCGACACAATTACACATTCTGTTCTAGATTCCGACACAATTACACATTCTGTTCTAGATTCCGACACAATTACACATTCTGTTCTAGATTCCGACACAATTACACATTCTGTTCTAGATTCCGACACAATTACACATTCTGTTCTAGATTCCGACACAATTACACATTCTGTTCTAGATTCCGACACAATTACACATTCTGTTCTAGATTCCGACACAATTACACATTCTGTTCTAGATTCCGACACAATTACACATTCTGTTCTAGATTCCGACACAATTACACATTCTGTTCTAGATTCCGACACAATTACACATTCTGTTCTAGATTCCGACACAATTACACATTCTGTTCTAGATTCCGACACAATTCCACATTCTGTTCTAGATTCCGATACAATTCTGATTCTGTTCTAGATTCCGATACAATTCTGATTCTGTTCTAGATTCCGATACAATTCTGATTCTGTTCTAGATACTGATACAATTCCTGATTCTTTTCTAGATTCCGATACAATTCTGATTCTTTTCTAGATTCCGATACAATTCCTGATTCTTTTCTAGATTCCGATACAATTCCCGATTCTTTTCTAGATACCGATACAATTCTGATTCTGTTCTAGATTCCGATACAATTCTGATTCTGTTCTAGATTCCGATACAATTCCCGATTCTGTTCTAGATTCAGATACAATTCCCGATTCTGTTCTAGATTCAGATACAATTCTGATTCTGTTCTAGATTCCGATACAATTCCCGATTCTGTTCTAGATTCAGATACGATTACAGATTCCGTTCTAGATTTCGTGATTCCGATATAATCCCGATTCTGTTTTAGATTCCGATACAATTACAGATTCTGTTCTAGATTTATTATTCCGATACAATTAGCGATTCTGTTCTAGATTCCCGATTTCGATACAATTACACATTCTGTTCTAGATTCCGATACAATTACAGATTCTGTTCTAGATTTCCTGATTCCAATTCTTTTTAAATCTATAAATATTTAACTATAGAGTTTTTTTTAGTTTTTTTTTTTTTATTGCAGATTATCGTAAAACCCATGCAATATGTGCACATATTTTTACAAACGTAAAAATACACTTGTGTGATTGTGGGGAGGGGGGTGATCTATAATTTTTTTTGTTTTACTGGTAGTTCCAGCAATGGAAAGTTAAGTTTTAAACAAAAACAAAACAAAAACGATTAAAAGAATCGTTTTTGGCATCGAAAAATAGGCACAAATGTTTCCAATTCCGATTAATCGTCCCCAACACTAGTTTGGGGTAAGGAGGGTAGTCGGTAGGCACTGGCATAGTTATACACCATTACTCCCAGGTCCACTCTGACTCGGAGTGGTAGTATTTGTTAGGGTTTCATTTATGGGTTAAAAACAAACTACAGAATCTACAAAACAAAACAATCGTATGCAAAAAATGCGTCCATTTTTAAAAAAAAAAATGACCTAACAACGGTTGACATGCCGTAGAACAAAACAACCGACCAAACTTTTCTGCAAGGTTGATAAGAAAAAATACACACTTGCGGGGTTCAAAGGAAGCGGTCAGTGACATTTCGGCTTTTTTGAAAAGGGGTTCAAAACCACTGATTTCAAGTTAATTCTACGTGGGGGACATGTGAGGAGCGTGCGTCAATAGACGGGGCTTGAGGAGAGTACGGTAAGAGAGTGTAAGTTAGGCTGCCCTCAGTGAGACCAAACAGAGCCACCTGACAAGCCATTTATGAGGGCCATAAAATAATTCTACATTAAGGTCGGAAAAATCAGAAGATTGAAGTAGTGATTTATCAATTCATTTTTCTACAGGTCACTTTACCAAAGGTTGAAAACAATTCTGTGAATATTTAGCATAACAAGGATGTGAATAGCCAATGGTAAATAAATCTGGAATAGAGATGAATTTCCCAAACTGGTGAGGCCATGGCCCCTGTGTGTGGAGAGAGGGCAGCACAAAAACAACTTTTTTCCTATACAACTTTAATCAGTTTCAACTAAGAAAAAGACACAAAATGCGTATGCCGAGAAAAGGAACGGGAAGTCGTTCTTTGAAAAATAAAAGTCATCTAACTCCTCTACCACCTTCATGAATTGCTTGAAGTCTGTACTACAACTTATGAAGCTGCATACTTGATCACAAGGAAGAATAAATTGTCACATTCACCATGCGGTGCTATATTTCCTTTTCTGCACTTCCGGACACGGCACTAAACTGTCGTGGACATCCGATGGTGTTCACTTCTACCCAACTTCACGGCAAAATTTACATTTTCAGTTTTCATAGAAAACTGTCATAAGAGGGAAAATCAGCTTTTTCTTATTTAAAAAAAAGCAGATTTCAACCAAAAGCTGAGAACTAACATCTATAAGCGACTCTTGCAATTTTAGCGGAAATCCGATTTTTCTGGATTTCAAAAAAAAAAAAAGCGAGTAACTCGCATCCCTGGTATAACCACCTTATTTTACCGCAGCATTTTTAGTTCTACAAAAGGTTCTCCTCCCATGACATACCCCTCTCTCCCAGAAAGGATACGCCAACTGACCTCGTCATTTAACCAATTCAATCCGGCCAACGTGTTCATGTCTTGCCGCTTAATTTGGATACGAAAACCCTCGACAAGCACTTCAGTCAACGGTTGAGGCTTTAAAGCAGACTCGATTTCAGCTTTCATGGCAGGCGTAATTTTTGGTAACGAAGGCGGTTTTTCAATTTCTTCTTCAAGAATGGCAGGTTCTTTCTCCGATAATCGGAGACGATTGTGAATCTGGTCGTCAAAAAAGAAAAAAGAAAAAATAAAGATAAAAAAGAAAGGTTATTTTTATAAAACAAAACAAAAAACTCAAAATAAAGAAAAATGTTTCCAAATTAATTTTAATTTATCCGATTGAAATCAGAGAAATATCTGATGCATTACATGGTGTTAACC
Source organism: Sepiola atlantica (assembly GCA_963556195.1). Lineage (NCBI taxonomy): Eukaryota > Metazoa > Mollusca > Cephalopoda > Sepiida > Sepiolidae > Sepiola > Sepiola atlantica. Next base: position 166,373,279 of record OY744519.1, read on the forward strand.
ATTTATTATATAAAAATAGATTTTCAACTTCAGTAAATACAATTTTAATTCTATGTTATGTAGATTTGATATTTGGAGTTTTAGTGAAAACAAAAAAGTAAAAGTGTAGTATCTGTTCTGATGTTACACTTAGTCTAATTCTGTCCTCGGTCAGTGAAAGAGAAGTCCTTCTAGACTGAGGCAATTTAAATTTTTGTTCCAATCAAGAGTGCCCCTGTTCGTGGAGCTGGATTTTCCCCACATTAAAAACTGACATTGTGTCTAACTTTGCCCTCATGTGGAGGCAAGTAAATGGGAACAAGTTGTTCTTTATGTTTGTCGTTTATTTAAGATTTTCAATTTTTTTTTAATCTTTTATGAATTGTCACTATTTTAAATGTGTGTAGTAATTTGCAAAGAGAAAAGACTAAATCTTCAAAATGGCCGACTTATTTGATTCTAAAGATAACAAAATTTTTAAAACTTAAATAAAAAAAATAAAAATACTTTTCACTAAAACTTAAAATATTCCTTTTCTTTGCAATAACAAGTCTGCATAACATTAAATTAGAATCATATTAACTGCAGTTACTGAGGATGTTTTTTTCAGAAGCTCAAAAAATATAATGCCGATAATTAATAATAAAAAAAAAAAAAAAACAATTTAATTGTTAAGAAAACTCGTTCAAAAAATACACACAATTCCCATCGCTCCAATAATGGCCTAATTTCTGAATAAATTCTTTGCAATTTCATTTATTTACGATTTATTTGTTTAAATATATTTCACATGTAGTATTAAAAATAGCATTAACAACATATATTCATTTTTTTTTTAAATTGCCTAAAACTACCAGTCATCCATTATGACATCACAAAAGTGTTTCATGTATGTTTGTTTCAAAGCAGCAGCCATAAGAGACTGTAAATTTACCAAAATTTATTTCAATAAATCTCACTTTACTGATCCCGACCCCCTCCCACCCAATTAAATTAAATTTATTTCCATAAATGTCACTTCACTGGTCCTGCCTCCCTTCCATCTAACCAATTCTATTATAGAAGTAAATAGTTTGTATTATTTGTATTATTCGGACTACTGTTCTCATCTTGGATGTTATTCTCACAACGTTTCGGTCAATGTAACCTATGAACTTCTTTAAATGCATCTTGTCGAACTCGAGAATCTTTATATCAAAGGGGACTCTTTATTTAATCTATGGACCTTTGGTGCAACAGATATAAATGCTAAGTAATAATCAGTTCTAAGCGACAGTCTTCTGGATGTTGATGGTTCAATCCTCAGTGCGGGCGATACTAAAAATACAATTATGAATTACTTAAAACTTCTATCCAGTCATTGCTGATGGAACTTAAGTAAGCTACACCGATGGATTAGGTTCCGTTCAAACTTACGCACATCCTCCCTATTTCAATATTAAAATAATTTTTTTTTTCAACTCAAGAAAGAAAAAGAAGATTTACCTCTTCATTGAGTTTTTCATCTTGAGTTTTTCTCTACAAAGTGAAAAAAAAACAATTCAATTTTGTGGGGAAAAAGACTTTGGTAATGTAAGAAAGAATAACAGTTGGAAATATTGACCAAATTTAAATATTTTTGAACGAGGGAGGGGGGGGGGTTAAAGACAAAGGAAAGAAAAAAGAAAATGAAAAAAAATAATGAAAAAAAGGAAACGAAAAAGGGCAACAAAATAGAAAAAAAGAAAACGGGGAAAAGAAAAAAGGAAAAGGGGAAAAGAAAAAAAGGGGAAAAGGAAAAGGGGAAAAGAAAAAAGGAAAAGGGGAAAAGAAAAAAGGAAAAGAAAAAAGGAAAAGGGGAAAAGAAAAAAGGAAAAGGGGAAAAGAAAAAAGGAAAAGGGGAAAAGAAAAAAGGAAAAGGGGAAAAGGAAAAAGGAAAAAGGGGAAAAGGAAAAAGGAAAAGGGGAAAGGGGAAAAAGGGAAAGGGGAAAAGGAAAGAAAAGGGGAAAAGGAAAGAAAAGGGGAAAAGGAAAGAAAAGGGGAAAAGGAAAGAAAAGGGGAAAAGGAAAGAAAAGGGGAAAAGGAAAGAAAAGGGGAAGAGAGAAAGAAAAGGGGAAGAGAGAAAGAAAATGGGAAGAGAGAAAGAAAATGGGAAGAGAGAAAGAAAATGGGAAGAGAGAAAGAAAATGGGAAGAGAGAAAGAAAATGGGAAGAGAGAAAGAAAATGGGAAGAGAGAAAGAAAATGGGAAGAGAGAAAGAAAATGGACGAGAGAGAAAGAAAATGGACGAGAGAGAAAGAAAATGGACGAGAGAGAAAGAAAATGGAAGAGAGAGAAAGAAAATGGACGAGAGAGAAAGAAAATGGAAGAGAGAGAAAGAAAATGGAAGAGAGAGAAAGAAAATGGAAGAGAGAGAAAGAAAATGGACGAGAGAAAGAAAATGGACGAGAGAAAGAAAATGGACGAGAGAAAGAAAATGGACGAGAGAAAGAAAATGGAAGAGAGAAAGAAAATGGAAGTGAGAAAGAAAATGGAAGTGAGAAAGGGAAGAAAATAAACAGTCATAAAATATTTTTTTGTTTCCAATTAGAAATGAAATCAAAATCTTCAAAAGATTTAGGCCAATATCAAATTTGTGACGGAAAAGGAAGAATTTTTTTCTTTAATTTTATTTTATAAATTAAAAGAATATCAAAATAATTTTACTGTGTGAATATAATATTTTATAAAATTACAATAAATAGGTTTGAAGAGTTTTCAAAAAGATACCATTGAATAAAACGATTTATTTGTGAAGAAAAAAATATAAAGGAAATATTTTTACCTTATCTTCAAAGATTTTTATTTTCAGTTGTTCTTCCTCAATTTTACGTTTTTGTTCCCGCGTCGAAGCCGAATATCTTCTAACTCTAAAAAAAAAAGAAAAATGGCGGAAAAGAAAAAAGATTTAATTAAATATCTTATGAGTCACTATTCTCAAAAAGCACCCCAGAATCAGCAAATACCAAAGGACACATTTTGGGTTGACACCGATTTTTTAATTTCTGTTTAACTATAAACAAACAATACGCGCACACTTTGCAGATTTTTTTTTTTTTTTTCTTTTTAATTAAAAAAAGTTTTATTTACAATGTTTTGTTTTGTCAACTTTCGAAATGTATAAAGAAAATAAATTTTTGATTACAAAAAAGTTACAAACTTTATTAAACAAAAATCATTGTTTAATAAAAAATTTGCAACATTTTTTTTTTTAATTAAAAAATGTGCATATAAAAAATATGCTCGTGAATATGTTTTACAAAATTATGTAAATAAATATTGGATTGTATTAAAAAGGCACACAGAAAATACCTCTTTCAAAATGGTCCTTGATAAATCTCCAAAGTTTACAAAACAAAAAGTTTTGTAATCCATCTTTGCACAACATCGACATATTTAAATGTTTTTGTTTAAATTTGCTTCATTTGTTTATACATTTAGTTTAATAAAAAGTTTGTAACGTTTTTGTTTATTAAAAAAAATCTTTTTTATAAATTTCCATAGTTTACAAAACAAAGTGTTCTGTAAATAAAACTTTTTAAAAATTAAATCTGCAAAGGCAAGTGTGTGCATAGTGTTTGTTTATAATTCAACCGGAAACAAAAGGAAAAAAAAATGATGTCAACCAAAAATGTGTCCCTTTGGTATTTGCTGATTCTGGAGTGTCTCAAGTCTAATTGATCCTCAAAAAATCAAAGAAGTTTACGGTCTCTTTTGATCGACTCCTTTGACTACAAACAGGCTCCATCTTAGTTATAGTGGAGCTCCTTACCAGATCAAGTGAATAAAAAGAGCTTTATCTAAAAATTAAGATAAAATTAAACTGAAAGAATAAAACAAAGGGTTGTTAATTGATAAAGCTTGAACACAATAAATAGGTTTGCTATTATGCTGATATGGTTAATTTGATTATTGTAAAAAATTAAATATTGGTGATTTAAACGAAAAATGAACAAGCCGCGCGTGTGTGACTATATGTGGCGAGTGTAAAATGCAATAAATTTGGGCAATTTGGGGCATTTTTGACCCCCCTTTGACCCCCTGGGGGCGCGAACCAGAATTTTTTTGAGGTCAAGGATGCTCATTTTATATCCAGAACAATTGCCTCTACATTTTGGCCAAGTTTCAGAAAAATTGAATGGATGGATCAAACGTTATGGGAGCGCGAACCAGATTTTTTCCAAGGTCAGCGATACTTATTTTCTATTAGGAACAATTGCCTCCACATTTTGGCCAAGTTTCAGAGAAATTGAATGGATGGATGAAAAGTTATGGGGCAAAAAATGTCATTTTTTGCCGTTTCGGGGTCTTTTGACCCCCTGGGGGGCTAACCAGATTTTTTTTCAAAAATCGGAGAATGTCACTTTCTAACCTGACCAAAGTTACAACTTCATGCAAAATTTCAGAGAAATTCAATGGATGGTTGCGGAGAAAAATCCAGACGGACGGACATGCCTCAAAACATAAGTCCCCCGATTTTATAAATCGGGGGACCAATAATAAACACAAAAAAAAAAAATGTAAAAGAATGAAATAGGGGGTGAGAGTCAATTGGTAATGTTAGGGGTCATAATGATCAGCAGATTTTCCTAAATTATAAGAACCAGAATGTGTTTGTGACGTAATAATACACAAGCTGATCAGGTTATTTAATGGTTAGCCTACAAGAAAATGTCTTTAACAGAGCGCTTGCTATATTTTCTAATCCTACATACCAAAATAAAAAGTTGGAAAAAGAAAGAAAAAAGAAATAATAAATATCTTATGTAGGTAGAAATTGCCTTCTTAGATCTCCTAAAAATGAGGGCACAAAGGCAATGATGTCCACGGAAAAAAAAATTTGGCGAGGAATTAGCAAAAGACATCATTTTTATTTGTAAAAGTTAAATTTTACAAAATTGATAAAAAGCTTTAAAATGAAATTTTTGGGCTAAAAATTTCATTTTTGACAAATTTTGCACATTTTTGAAGAAGGCGCTGTTGGTAGTAAGAAGGGCGTGGTTGAAGTTTTGCATGTTTTAAACATGAAACAAACAGATTTTCAAATTTTGTTGATTGCACATGCTTTGAATTAAAAAAGGTAAAAACCTAGTATAGTATCCATATTTTCTGAGTTCTGCGCATACGTCAGAGTTCATTCATAAACAGTCATAGCGAGTGACTAAAACTAGTGCATGCGTATTGAGCGTAGGCAAGTAGCGCACAATTCAAATGTAAACAGACGAAAACGGTTTAGTTTTTAATTAAAATAAACACGTGTTTTTCTAATACCTTTTTGGGGTTGTTGTTTCTGACATTTTAAAAACAGGCGTAGAAACGGAAAGTGTTAAAAACAATTCACTTGTTCTTTCGCTGAAAATGAAAACAAACAAGTGAAAAACAGGCGTAGAAACGGAAAGTGTTAAATACTTCGTGTATTTTGATTTAAAAAATGTCAGAAACAACAACGGAGAAAAACGCGTTCATTTTAATTAAAAACTAAACCGTTTTCGTCTGTTTACATTTGAATTGTGCGCTACTTGCCTACGCTAAATACGCATGCGCTAGTTTTAGTCACTCATTACGACTGTTTATGAATGAACTCTGACGCATGCGCAGAACTCACAAAATATGGATACTATACTAGGTTTTTACCTTAAAAAATATTGCAACTAAAAAATGAGTTATTTCTCTCGCTCGTTTTACTATGATACTATGGACTGCTCCCCCCCCCCACACACACAGCCAAGAATGTTGAGTTGGGAAATTATTCACAAAAGGAAAAGTGACAATCGAGTAAGATAGGTGGGCAATGATGGGGGAGGGGAGGGGGGCGGATCTATCGAACTCTCTAGACTGGATGGCGCCTGACAGTTTGTTAATTTCTGGGTGATCAGCTGAGAGTGGCCGAGAAAAAAGGTAAATGTAGTCAATTCCGCTAATTAGCTGGAGGTGACTGAGAGAAAGACCGGACATCTAGGATTTCCAATCAAAAACAGATATTTTTCTTAGAGGTTCCTTGCATACTGCCGGGCACAAAGGATGTCTTACCTAATGCCTGGAGTGAGTACTTATCAAAATTAAAAGATGCAAAATTTTGTTTTTATTTATAACTCCTATATTTACTATCAAAACGGGTCAATGTTATTTAAATCAATAATACAACAGAAAATTTTGAAATACTGTATATACATATAGTACAAAGGAACGATTCAAAGATAAATTATTAATTAATAATAAATTAATCTTTGATGTTATTAATTTGTAATTTTATTGTCCTACTTTTACTATATATATGCAATAGTTTTGTCTATATTAACAGTAATTAATTAAACTGATTTAATAAAAAAACGAATAAATTATTAAAAACCTTTCTTAAAGCAAACTAACATCGCCCGTTATGAGGCATAAGCGAGAAGTGAAAAGGAGAGGGAGAAGGTGGCCGACTCATTCACTTGCTTGCTTGCTTGTTCACTCGCTTTCTTTCTCCAGTTAGCGACACTTATTTTCTTATGGTTTTTAAATTCAATGATTGTTTTGATCGTGTAGGCAAAACGTTTCACATTTGCATTTAAATCTTCCTTTGTGGCCTGTATTAATTTTAAACAAGTTGCCATTTCTGTCTAAATTGCAAGTTGAAAAAAAAAAAAGACCCCCACATACACACCATCGTTCAAGCAAATTGATTTCTTCTTTCTTTGGATTTCATTATGATCTTATTTAAAAGATAAACAAATGTGTTGTATAAAAATTAGCAAAATGTTAATATTTATATGAATAAATGTGAATGTTTTAGTCTCGTGTTTACAAGAAACGTATGAATGAAATGTTTATCCTTTAAAATTTTGGTTTCAAGTATTTCAAGTAGCAAACTTTGCGAAGCGATAACGAGCTGGCAAATCCAGCTAGTTTTTAATAATGTCTTGGATGGATGAAAGATAGAGGAAAAGCCTGAAGAGGCCGCAAATGCATTTTTTATACTTACAATTGAGTTACCCAGTCTTCGGCCAAATAAGGATTGTTCTTAAGTCGAGCACATGGTCGGGGGCTGCTTATAAAAAAAGGGAGAGAGTAAATAAATAGGGGTAGAAACCTTCACTTCGATCACTGAAATTACCCCCGGATACAATGAAATTTGAATAAAGGTTAATTTCATCATCATAATTGTTAAAAATTAAAAGGAAAAAACATCAAATAAACTTCTAATTAAAAAAAAATTTTTTTTGAGCCTATGAAAATAATTGTAGAATCCTATCGTCACTTACCGGCATAAAAGTGCTCAAATAGTTGATATATAAATATTGCTTAATTTAAGCAAGAATTTTTATGTGGATTATCCACTCCTGGACTAGCAACCAATCAGAACTGGACTAGCCCATCTGAGCATAAAGAAACATTCCAGCCTTTTTATAAACCGGCTTTCTTGTGTTCTTTTCAGTTTATCTGTTTGTAGCTCAAGTAGTCAAACAATTAAGCACTGACGACTAAATTCAAGAATGATAATTAGAAACAAAAAGAGTGTTTACATTTTGGACAATTAAATCAACGCATTTTTAACGTAGCCATTTTTTTTACGCACATCGACTCAAAATTCTATGTAAAAATCAATCGTCAGATGTTCACTAAATTTTAGATGAATTCGTTTTTAAAATGAGTTTTCCATCAAATATATAAATTTTTTTATTTATTTTTTTTTTATTCCACTTTTTATTTTGTAATTCACAAACAATTTACCAAAAATCGGGGGGGGGGGGGCATTGAAACAAATACTGATATGATTTTTCACTTTCTTTAGCTTTATACAACAGTAAAAAAAACAAAAAACAGACTCATTGGGTCACCGATTGAGCTCCGATTAGACTGTTTGAATCAGGAAAAAGTGAGTTTGCAAAGTCAGTTAAATTTTTTTTTAGATAAAACGACAAAATTCAAGATCAGTCTCTTTCTGCTTGCAATATTCTTTTATTTTACTTTTAGTTACCTTAAACAAGGCACATTGCCAGTGAGACGTAAGGGGCTACTTTGAATTAGGGACCATACCTACAGAGACATCCTAAGTAGGGAGTTGAGCAGTGAGATGCCTTTTCACATTACATTTAAATTTCTGCATGTTGGTACAGTCAGGGAAACAGGGAGGGAATTCCAAGGGAAGCAGTTCGAGGGAAGAAACTATTAGAGTAGAAAGATTTCCGGCATCTGGGGACCTCTACAGTTGGTCATGGGGATTTACATTAAGGGGGCACCAGTGCTGCAAGTTCATCAGAGCACATTCCATTAAAGTAATTGTAAAACGAGCACAGGGATGCAACATTGTGGCGATAGAACCGGGGTTGGAGTTTGGTTGACAGTGTACGGCCTATTAGATTGAAGACTCTTTTTTTTTTATCATGTCTAATAGGAAGAGACTAGTGGTTGATGCTTCAGCCCCGATGTGGCAACAATATTCCATGCCTGGGCGGATGGTGGCTTTGTAGAGATATAGGATACTAGCAGGTGTGAAAGTTTTCTAGCATGATAGAGGGAGCCCACTTTCTTTGCAGCAGCCTTGGCAATGTCTTCTATGTATTCGTTCCAATTCACGTTGCCTGTGAATGTTCAGTTTGGTTGTTTTACGGCATATCAACCCTTTTAATCAGGTCATTTTGGTAAAAGTTTTTATGCTTCAAGTACTTTATATCTTCAAATATTCATGGGGTTTAGTTTGGTTGTTTTGTAGAGGAAAATGTTTTTACTTTTAGCTTTGCAGAACATGATTGAGTTTTGCAAAGGGAAAGGAAAAAACAATAACATCAATGTTTGGTGCATTTTAAGTCAGGAAGCCGGTATCTTCAGGAAGTCTAATCTGGTAACACCAGAGCCTGTGAATGTCAGGCTGAGGAGTTTAAATGATGAACTTCAGGTGGGGTGCTATTAGCCATGGTAATTGGTGGTTGAAAAGATTTCTTATAATTGTTAAAGGAAAGGAGCTTTGTCTGAGTGGCATTAAATGTTACCATCCATTTGTGTCCTCATTCCACTAAAGACTGGGGGTTCTTTTTTAAGGATTCAGACATTGCGTGTGTGCATTCGTTCTACCCACATGTCTAGAATAGAGTGTGGTGTCACCAGCAAATATACCCATCTCAGACACAATTGCACCAGGGAAGTCGTTTATGAAAATCAGAAAGAATAATGGTATAAGGATTGACCCTTGGGGTACACCTGCATTAATGTCATGTTGTTTGGATGTACGGCCATCCAGGACAACCTGGATTTTTTTTTTTAACTTATTATATTAAATATTCGTCCAGTAATACCGTATGATTTAATTTTTTATGAGAAGATCTTCATGCGAGACCTTGTCAAAAGCTTTGGATATATCAAGGGCTACTGACCTAACTTCACCTGCCTTGTCCAGTGCATGGTATATGCGTTCAGAGATTATCATTAGGGCTTGCTTAAATCAATATTGTTCGTCAGAAAGAAGTTTAGCATTCACGAGGTGGTGGATTAAACCATGGTTGATTAAAGATTTTAGCGAATCGAGAGAGGAGACTGATAGGGGTGATAACTAAGCAGGTCAGTTCTTTCACCAGAGCTTTTAAACACTAGTACCACAGAGGCAATTTTCCAGCTATCCGGGAAGCAAGATTCAGCAAGGCATTTGTTGTCGAATTTAAAGAGAACAGGGGCTAGCTCAACAGAGAATTCCTTGGTTAATATAGCAGGCCCATACGACTTGGAGATGTCTAGGTTTTTCATGATATCCTGAACATGGGAAGAGGTGATGAGCAGATCATCAAATGTGGCTTCTGTCTGCAGTGGGAAATTTAGAAGGGAGTGGTTTGTGGAGTCTTAATCTTAGGTGGAGTTCAAGGTGAACTGCTGGGCAAGCAGTTCACCTTCTCACTTGTCGTGCAAGTGACATCATGGTGTTTGGATAGCTATCGATTGCCCATTATTCACCACACTATTATACATTTTCCAGAACTCTTGAGTTCATAATTTCTGCGACTCAATCATTTCAATATACCTTCTTTTGGCTGTGTCTATGATTTTTTTTTCCTATTTGTATCTGACTTATTGTGGCTTAATCGATGGAATGCTTGCTACATATGCGTAATAGCAGCTGCAGAGGTTCAGAATTCCCGCATGTGGACATGTGCTTTAATGCCTGCTTTGACCCATTCAATTGCCTCATTTGCATACCCTTCAGCAGGGAGCGAAAAGATTTTACTCCATGGGGCGTCTCTGATGTGATCTCTGATGGATTCCCAATCAGTCCTTTTGATGTATCTAGTCATTTTGAGCAACGGCTCTTCAGCTTGGGGTCGAAAGTTTAGGGTGATATCTACCATTATCACAAGGTGATGAGCGTTCCCGAGTGGGCTATGGGCATTCATCACACAAGCCTCAGGCAGTGTAGTCAGGAATAGATCAAGAAGTGAGGCTTGCTGATCCTAACAACATGGGAGACAGGTCGGGAAGGTGACAGTCTGTGAGAGGGAATGAGATATAGAGAAACTATACGTGCTGCTACCAGCTCTGTAGAGCTCAAGAAACCGAGCCAATTACCGCAGTGAGCATTAAAATCCTCAAAGACATGTATTTCAGTGCTCGGATCTAAAGAGAGTGCTGCATCTATGCTATTAGAGACATGGTTGAGCAGGGTACAGTCCTGGGTCGAAGTAGAACAGTAGAGGAAATATAAGTAACTAACGCTGTGTTGAAAGGTTAATCTAAAGCACATGAAGGTCTGATCTTCTGATTCTAGATTATGCTCTTCAGTCAAGGGGAGGCTGCTATGAATATAGATTCCAAGTCTGTGCATGTTTGTCTGAGTTCATATGGCAGAGTGGGAGGTATTCAGTCATGTCGAAGCGATTGGAGGGGATGAAGGAGTGTCGGTTTGCTTCACTTAGTGCGAGGATATCCGGGGAGTTTATTAGGAGAAATTATTCTACATCTCCTAGGTTAGTTCTAAGCTCTAAGATATTTATGAACGCGAGCTTCAAGGGAAGAAGCGAAATGATTTTGTTTAGGTGGGTGTCTGGTTTGAACTTATTTCTTGTTTGGATTGTCATTTCATTTTTTTGTTCATGTTTGAGAGTAGAGTGAGTGTTTTTTTGATGCCAATATGTACACACAAGTAGACTATTAGCCGAGTCTTCATCTACAGGGTTGTGGCCTTGGCATGTTTCTCTTTCTCTCTCCAGCTACGAGTTAAATAGTAGTATTAATTTGTCACTATAGAAAGAAGGAGTAAAGGAAGCGGTGAGGGATGGAAATTGATTAGCTTTATCTTAATAAACAGGGAAAGAGAAAAAGGGTGACAGAAAGGAGACTGATAAACAGCATATAAAATAAGAGTGGGAGGGAAGGGGGGGTCAAAGTGATAGAAACTTAGAGATGGGTCACTTGGTAAGTAAATTGCAAATTACAGATAATTAAAAGAATTAAAATGGAAGTTTGTTTTTTTTCCAACATCATTCAATCGCAATACTGAGGAATATTTTATCATGTATTTTATGTGACTGAAATAAATATATTTTGTTCAGATTTTATAAAATGAGATTTCAATTAAAAAAAGTGCAATAATATTATGTTTGGAAATTTTATTTTTCTCATTGTTAAAGGCGCGTAATTTTTCCCTAAATCCGATAGTTTAATCTTTAGATAAACTATTTTTCTTTTTTATGAATCTAATTGGGGGGAGGGGATTAAAAAAAACAATGAAAAGAAAAAGGTTGAAATGAAACGTTGACAAGTCTGTCATTGTAGCATAAAGTTATGATGTATCACTGTTCTTCACAACTGATTGGAGGTTCCATATGGGAATGTCTGAAAAATTCATCTACGACAATTTGTCTAGAAATAAAATTCTTTTACAACAATTTGTCTAGAAATAAAATTCTTCTACGACAGCCCATTTATAGATACAATTCATCCATAAAGTAGAGAAATCAATCATATCGCAGAAAAAAAAAACATGTTTAAAAGGTTAAATCCTTTTAAACATGTTTTTTCTGTCCTTGGTCAGAATAGGGGAAATCCTTCTCGACTGGGGCAATATTTATAGGTGAATTCTTATCTCAGTCACACAAATTATTCAGAGTGAAATGTTTTATTTGTAATTTTTTAAGCTAAAAAGAAATGTTTAAAAAACGGTTGTATTATTTCGATTACTATATTTTTAATTATTTTTTATCTCGAGGAACCGGGGAAACGCCGGGTCAGGATAGCTAGTTCAATATATTACATTAATCTTTTTTAATGTTCTGTTTCAGAATTTTTGAGACGAGGATCGATAATTTGTATTACTGTTCTTATCTTGGATGTTAGTCTCATGTTTCGGCCGATGTAACCTCTGACCTTTTTCAGGTGCATCTTGTTGAACTCTAGAATCTATCAAACTCGATAATCTGTACAGAATTTCGAACAGAACCCTTTTTATAATCCAAGGGCCTAGCTTGCACCTGAAAGTCGGAGGTTATGAGAATAACATCTAAGATGAGAACAGTAATACAAATTATCAATCTTCATCTAAAAAATTCCGAAACGTAACATTAAAAAAGATTAATGTAATATATTGAACTAACTTTCCCGACCCGGTGTTGCCCCGGTGACTCGAGATAAAAAATAATTCAAAAACCCACTCTGTCTCTCCCCGTACTATATGGCGTTGTCTGCTAATGTTTTAATTTGCCTTTTTTTTATTATTTAAATTAAGCCGATTCATCTTCCAAAATATTATTTTTCTGCTAATTAATAGAACCAAATTGTTTTAAAACTATAATTACATGAGGATCCGTCTAAGTTTAAAAAAAAAAAACTGATGCCAAAATCCAAAATTGAAACTGGGACCGTTAGAGTTTCAATTTGATGCACTAACAACTGAACTATTTGAGATGGACATGTTTTCTAATTCTAAAAATTTTAAGCTCTCTCCTGCTGCTATCAAGTTAAGATGGTGTGTCTGAAATTTGTTCCTAGATGGATAAAATATTTTATGAAAGAAATGAAATCGAAAACACTATCAGGTTCAAAAGTAGTTAATCATTACTACCTACCTGGTGGCCCAAAAGTGGGTGATTATTTTACGTTAAATTTATTTGCAAAAGTGATCCCCCTACTTATAATTAGAATAGTTTTTTTTATTTTGTTAAATTTCTTTTTAACACCTACTTTTTCAGACAGCTTACATGTAATCGCTTAAAAAAAGTTGAATCTCATTTTTAGAAGAATCAGAACAGAGTGTAGAGTTCCAATAATACTTTTTTATAATCTTCTATTATATAAAGGGCAGTTGTCTCTGTGTGTGTATATATGTATGTCCAGCTAAAAGTCGAAAACTGCAAAACAAACACCCACAAAGTTGATAGTTTCTTGATCGGCGTTGCCCCGGTTGAATTTAGGGAAGATTATTCATTTTTTTACCCTAAACTGTCACAGATTTCGTCAGGGGAGGTTGGTTTTGCAGCCATTTTATGTACTAATTAAAAGGGAAGTAACTGATTTTTTTTTAATCAAGTTTTCTTATGCCAACTCATTCCTTGAGACATCTATAAAAAAGAATTGTCTGTGAGCATGTATGTCTAGAGAGAGGAATGGGCTGGGTGAAGGAGGAAGAGGAGGGTGGGAAGAGGGAAGGGGGAAAACAGGGGAGAGGGGAAGAGAGAAAGATAGAGAAAAGTAAAGAAATAGAAATTTTAATAGAAATATGCTTTACTTTTGCCCCGGGCAACGCCGGGTAGCCCTGCTAGTCTATTATATAAAAGGGCGTTGTCTGTGTGTGTGTGTGGGTGTATGTCCAGCTAAACATAAAAAAACAACAAAACAAACACCGACAAAGTTGGTATATTGATGCCTCGGTAAATAATATCAAAAATTTAAAAAAAAAAAAAAATTCATTTTTTGAAAGTAAACTGGGCCAGGTTGGGGGGGGGGGGGGGGCTCGGGTTTTCAAGCATTTTCAATCTTATTGTTTATAATTATGAAAGAAAATGCTAACTCATTTCAAAATTATTAGACGCTAACTCCAGATTTTATTTATCGTTTCTTAACATTCTGTTCAGACTATTGTCATTATCAACATCATTTCTCTTCAAAGAGAGGAAGGGTGGTTTTAGTAGTGCTCTGGAGACATCCTTAATTCTATTGGGGTGGTTTCAGTAGCGCTTTTAGTTTTTCATTTAATAAGGGCGGAAGAGAAAGAAAAGAGGGGATTAGAAAGAGAGGGGGGATGGGGAGGGGGTAAGAGAAAAAGATAGGACAAATAGAGAGGGAGGTAGATAGAATGTTTAATAGAAATATGTTACGCTTTGTAACCTCTTCTATGTTGTTTTTAGCGGCCCGGGCAACCTATCTAGTAATAATAGAGCATAGAAAAGCATTTAAAACTAAAATAAAATGGTTTGTAAATGAATTGTTGTAAAGGAATTCACTCAGAAACGTGTGCGCATGTAGGATATATAAAATAGAAAAGAGTTTGATGAAAGAATCTTACCTGGATTTGGGGCTCGTGTTTTCTGACGATTTTTCTTCAGGTTCTGACTGTGACTGACCTAAACGGAAAATTTTTCTTTTAGTATGGTGTTTTGGATTAAAATGTTAAATTTTGTTTCAACCTGTTCCTCTTTTGTCTTCTTCAGAAAGATGTGCAGTTTAGCATTTTAGTATAGGAGAAATGACAAGTGCTCAATCACGTATGCAAGAGCATCTATTTGTTTTATTTCAAAGAGCACTATATGCTAGTTTTATCTTCCATCAGTACCTTTGGTTTCACAGAAACACTTGAAACTCAGCCCGTGGGGCTAAAGATACCAAATGTAATCGCTCTTCAGTCAACATTCGGATGATATCAAACTAATGTACAGTGTTCTTTGAAATAAAAGTAAATAAAAAATATAAACACACGCAAACATATTTAATACAAATTTTATTTATGCAAACATTTTTGGCTACATATGAGCATGCATGTTTCGGCTACAATCTAAGGTAGGCTGAAGCTTTATAAGGACTTAATCTTAAAATGATATATATGCGAAAAAAGGGGGGGGGGGTTAAAAACAAAGAAAGTAATATGGTGTTAGAGCGTAGTGAAAAAGTCTTTCTTCTAGTATGTATATATATATATATATACCCACACACACACATATTCCTTAAGCAAACATCTGTCAAAAACTGCACTGAAACACTGCAATATATATTTTTTTAACGTCTCTCCGCACGCGCATTTTATTATTCTTTCCCTTTTCAAATAGTTAAACATGTGCCAATGACGTCTCTCTGTGCATTCTTCTTTTTCCTATGTTTTTACCGTTATCGAATAAATTTAAAATCTTCACTTTTTCTGAAGATGTGTTTGTTGATCCGAACAAAACCAGTAAAATCTCGTTTCTTTGATGATTTTTTCCTGTATTTAAAATTTGTTTTTTCCGTTTGTCTTTTTTCACACATCTTGTCTTTAAGGCATTTAATTTTTATGATATATTGTGCATTTTACCCTCATATATATAGATATATATATAGATATATATATAGATAGATAGATAGATAGATAGATAGATAGATAGATAGAAGAAAAAAGAGTGATAAATATGCGATGATTGTCCAAATTTATTTTCAAATTCAATGCAAGGTGTATTCAGTAATAAACTAGTGTTTATTATATATATATATATAATGCAATTTTCTGCATCTTTATCACTTAGGAAAGTGAGACAATCGAAATAGTAAGCAAAACACAACAAACGCTACAATCACCAATAAAAATAATTACATAAAAATACATATATATATATATATATGTATATATATAATAGCAGAAAGACGTTTCGCTAGCTCCGTATGTTAGATTCAAGATGGCGTTGACATAAGGTGCATGGCTCCAATAATACCTAACAATTATTGGAATTCCCGGCTTCAGACTGGGATCAAAGTATCAGACCTGCCCTGGGTCAGAATAGAAATCCTTCTCAACTGGGGCAATATTTATAGGTTAATTCTTATCTCAGTCACACAAATTATTCAGAGTGAAATGGTTTATTTTTACTCTTTTAAGCTAAAAATTATGATCTTGACTCATTATTCGTTAGCCTCTTTCAGAATGATTATAAAGATGACGACTATATTTTTCTGATCAACTTTTCATTTCGGGGTTTCACGTATACGATAAAGTTTGCTATAACTGTCTTTTTCATGTTTTTGCATTTGTTTTTATTAAACATGCTTTAAGTTAAAAAATAAGTTGTTTTGAAATAATGCTGAAACTCATTTCGCTCTAAATAATTTACGTGACTAAAATATGAATTAACCATTTGTTTTTTGTTCCCAATCCAGTGTGCCCTTTTTGGGAAAGCTGGATTTCAAAAGAAGAGAAATCCTTCTCGATTGAGGCAATATTTATAGGCTAATTCTTATCTCAGTCACGTAAATTATCTAGAGTGAAATGCTTGATTTTTACTTTTTTTTTTTAAGTAAGCTAGCCTCTTTCTGAATGTTTATAAAGATGGCAACTATATTTTTATGATCGAAACAAATTCAACTTATTTTTATTTTAAGCCTGTGTAGTAAATAAAAAAAAAAAAATTTAAAAAGATTTTTTAAATTAAAAACAATAATCTAACAAGTTTTATCGTATCGTAGAAGTAAAACGCCAAAATTAAAACATTTTTATCACTTGTAAGTGTAAGAAAATAACATTTTATTTATTTATTGGTTAAAAAAAATAAATATTTCTTTGATTGAATTTGATGAAATGTATTTTATTTTTTAAATTTTGCATTAAAGTAGTGAAGCGTGAACACTAACTTATGAATTAGCCGGATTGAAGGAAGAGTGATGTTTACATTTGCAAGGGTCACGTGACCCCGTGAAATTTAATGAACAAAATATTTATTCGTTTAACGAATAAATAAATAAATTGTTTTTGTTCACACGTTGAAATATATTTTAATGAAATATTTTTATCTGCTTACAAAAAAAAAAAAACTAATTTGTGACAATGACGTCATTTCTGGAAGAATACATAAGAAAACTACATTGCTTTATTTGTAAACATTTGAATAAAATGTCTAATTAATTGTATTAATAAGTTTTCTTAATATGGAGGAAAATATTCTAAATACATATGTAAATTTGAGAACACGAGTTTTAAGTCTATATTTGTGAATATTAATTTATTAGAAGTTTAAAAGCAATTAATTATGTAAATTGGCAAGTTTTTGTAGCAGTATATATAGAAACTGGCAGAGTAATTAAGAGTACTCTGACAGAGTTTCGGCTTCAGACAGACATATGCATAAACTCCATTATTATATATATATATATATATATATATATTACTAGCCGGAAAACCGACGTTGCTCGGGATTGAATGAGGATCACTACTATGTACTTTTTCACTTTGCTAATAACACCATATTACTGTCTTTGTTTTTAGTGTCCACTTCCTCCCGTTTAACCTTCTAACATAGTCGGAAGAAGCTGAAATGTTGGAAAACTTTCTGAATTAATGTCTTATACATATGGTTTAAATTCCATTAAAATCGGATATACGTTTTTGAAGTTTTATGGGAGTTTTGTTCCAATGAGACTGAGAGGTGGGGGAATATAGAGATTCGGCACATAGAGGGTAACAGAGATTCAGGACTACTTCCATTGTCTTCCCAGAGAATTTTATACATGATTTAAATTTCATAAAAATAAAATATATTTGAATTTTTAAAGGAGGTTCGGACCCCATAGTTTAGGAGGGCATTAGAGATTCAGTACCATATCCATCATCTTTCCCAGAAAATTTTACATAAGAATACACTTTTAGATTTTATGTAGATTCTCTAACCTTTCTTTCTATAGGGAACGCACAAACATCACACACACATATTGAGTTTTATATAGAGAGACTAGCAACATGTCCTCCCTAAGGTCGTATATTTTTGCTAGGCTGCCACGTCACCCCCTTCTTTCTAGCTGTCTGCAAGAAGGTGTTCTTATTTACATGCCTAGAATCATATAATTGCAAAAAAAAATACTACAATACAATACATATTTAGCTTTAAAGCTAAATAAATTGTTTGGGACTATTTAAATAATTTCAAACGCTATTGATAATGTTTACCCATTTATTTATTTATTTTTTATCATCGCTTATGTTTGAATTCATGTTTTGAAACACAACGTAAATCATAACTATGACGTCACGCCAAAGCTATATTTATTTTGTTAAGGGAGTGTGTTAAGATGCATTTATAAGAAAGTGAAAATAGCTCAGTTTATAGAACGTCCGACTGAAGATCTCAAGATTTCTGTTTTGATTTCCGGTCATGGCGTACAAGTTATTTGTTGGGTATTTACTATTTACTATTAAAGAAATATTTTCCATTTTTAAATGAAGTCATCATCATCATCATCAACCGGTTTATTTGTTGAATCAGGCCACAATTAATCCTCTGATGAGGGTGGGGCCTGATTGTCTAGTCTCGAAATCTAAGTCTTCCTCTCCACTCCTGTCTTTGGCAAGGTTTGATGGAATCCATACCCATGGCCTTCCTATCACGTCTGACTACGTCCTCCCAAGTCAACTTGGGTCTGCCAGTGGTGATGTTCTCTGCTGGCACATTCAACTTTCGGACTTTAGCAATCCAGCCATCGCTACGCTCAATGTGACCCAACCAACGCAGTCTGTTCTTCCGCATGATGTCCATAAGGCTTTTCAAGTCGACCTGTGAGAGCAGGGATTCAAAAGAAACGTACTGTTCAGGCCTCACCAAACAGATCCATCTGACCATTGCCCTGTCATTACGGTGCAGCTTCTTTAGTATGCCAGCAGAGACAGCCCAAGTTTCTGAGCCATACAACAGCACACTTCTGACACATGAGGAGTATACACGCCCTCTCGTAGTTGTTGGCAGGTGTTTGTTTGTCAGGATTGGTAGCAGCTCTCTAAGTGAAGATATTCGTTGAAAAAACTTCTGACTGACGGACAGACAGACACACACAACCACAGTTGTATAGTGGTCGATGCACCAGCTCAGATGTGGTAACAATATTTCATGCACGAGTGAATGGTGGCTTTCTAGAGATATAGGATACTAGTAGGTGGGTGAAGTTTTCTAGGTCGGTAGGGAATCCCACCTTCTTTGTGGCAGACTTGGCTCATTCTACATGTTTAGGCAATTACATGTAAACAGCGTGGAAAAATAAAACAAAAAAACAAACAACAATATTTTAGACTTTAAATTGGGGATTACTTTCGCATATAAAACTGTATTATTTGATAGGCTAGATAATAAACAAACTAATAATTAAATAAATCCCATCATTTTATTTGAACTAAAGATCTGTGTTGACACCAAGGTCATTAGGTCAGAGTAAATTTTGTGGTGTTAATTCAAGAGTCCTCCCTTTCCATTAGCAGTGCAAAATAATAAAATAATGTTCGCATCAAAATAAAATTTAAAAAAAAAAAAAGACTTCAAAAGAAATAACATTTACGCTAATTCGAGTGTGAAGGAGCTGCTGATATTCCGGTCACATGTCAACCAAGATTTGTTTTTCTTTGAATTTAAGATTTTGGTTCAAAACTTCAGGGTTTTTTTCTTTCTTCACTGATTTGCGTGTTTTTTTTCTACATCATTTAAAGATATAAAAAAAAAACCCGGTGCTTTTTAGGAATAGGTATCCAGAGATTTGAAGTCATGACATAAGTATCTGTTCTGTTGCCATGCCTTTCTCCTTTTATGGGGTGATCCTCCCAGGTATTACCTCCTCTTTTGGGGGGCAGTATAGTATATGTTCGTTCCTCATGACATCATCCTTCCATGATTATCTTCTGTGTGTGTGGGTAGGGTAGTGTACTATCTGTTCTGTTGTCATGATATCATTCTCCTAGGCATTAACTCCTCCGACTGGGGGGGGGGGGGGGCCTTTGACACCATCCTGTCAGTCATTACCTCTTCCTTTGGAGGTCAGTGTAGTATATGTTCGTTCACCATATCCTCCCAGCCGAGCAAAAATATGCGATCGGACGGGAGCAAATATTTGCTAGTATAAGATAAAAACCAAAATTTCCTTCATTAAATAACTTTTGCGCAAAAATAAAAAACTAATAATATATTCAGTTTGTTAACATTCGCTTATCTCGGACGTCTTCGGTGAAACTCGGAATTGATGACACAAGTACTGAAATTTTCTTGGATACCTATTTCTAAAAAGTACCAAAAAACAAAGCCAGGTTACAACATGAAAGCTCGATCACCGGGGAAACTACATAAGCCCCCTTTCCCCCAAAAAATAAAGCCATTGATTAGCTTGTCTTTTTCGCAATGGCGGCACTCACTTCGATATTTTATTAACATTTTTGCCAATGTGGGCAGAGTAAGGGGCATAACCCTTATCGTTAGTTGTCCCCCCTTAATCGTTGGTTTTACTTAAAAACAAAAACAAAAAAATGTCTTACTTTTATCTGAAAATACAATTCTGTGTTTTGGCAATGGCGTTTCTGATAAAGAAGACTCATTTGAAGCCACTGTCATCAGCATCATTGGAGGTAGGTCTATTTTCAGCCCTTCTTCGCTTTTACTGTCTTGGCTCGCAACTGACGAACTTCTTTTCAAAAAGCGACATAAAAAAAGGTGGAACAAAAATTAGAAAAGTTAAGAGGCACAAAAAAAACAAAAACAAGATGAAATGATTAAAAAATTGGTAATTCTGTAGTTTACAGATCGTGCCATTTTTTAGATATGATTTTCAAGTTAAATCCAATTTTTACAGTATCGTGTTTATTAAATTGTTAGATGAAAGTAAAGAATAATTAACAACCCCCCCTCCCCATGTAAAGAATGGGTTTCTGAACGTTATTATTTCAGCACGGTCCATAAATTGCAAAAGAACAAAATATTTTTAAAAACATACAAGAAGAAGAATCTTTTTTCCAGAAAATCATGCAAACGCATAAAAAAAAATCTGAAACAAATTAGGAGCGGGGTGGATAGGTATACGGATGCAATAATAATAAAAAAGAAACAGCATAATGGAAATACATAAATATAAAAAAAAAATAACACCAAAAAGATAAATAACAAGAATCTTTTGGGTCGGAACAAAGTGTAGTATCTGTTCTGATGCTACACTTAGTCTATTCTGTCTTTGGTCAATCCTTCTAGATCGAGGCAATTTTTATTTTTGTTCCAATCCAGAGTGCCCTTTCTTGGAGAGCTGGATTTTCCCAGCATTAATAACCGACCTTGTGTCTAACTTTACCCACTTGGGGAGGCAACTAAATAGAGACAAGAATCTACACAAAAGAGAAACTTTATTTGGCTGTTATCTGACAATACAATTCTGTATTTTGGCAACGACATGTGAAAAGCAAGACATTTGAAACTCATCATTATCATCAAAAGTAGGTCAATCTAGTATCTGTTTAATATTTAAATTACATCATAAGATTATTTTTTTTTATAGAAGTCGCTCTAGATGAAGCCATTTGATGTAAGGAGCTAAAAAAAAAAAAAATTTTTTTTTAAAAAAAAATTAAAAAAAAGACAGGAAATGCATATTGACCTTAGTCTTGGAAAGACCAAGGCTATAGGTAGGAGGAAAACAGTCATGAGGAAGAGAATTCCACAAGCCTGCAGTTCTTAGTAAGAAGCTAAGGTATCAAAACATCAAATTTGTCAAGACCACTAGACTAACAAGTCAAACGAGCTGGAACAAAGGAATCAGGGAATAGATCAGACAACTCTGAAGAACACATGCCATAATAGGCTTTATAGAAAAAAACAAGACTAGCAACATCACATCTATGAGAGAGAGGGTGTAGAGAAGAAAGGGTGAGGCCAATCAAATTACAGATACCCTTTTGAACCTTATCAAGAACCCTCAAATGAGAGATTCACCAGCCCAAATATGACAGCAGTATTCCATACAAGGTCTGATAGTAGATTTATAGAGATATAGAATAGCCTCAGGTGTGAGAAAGTGTTTGGAGTGATAGAGAGAACCGAATTTACAAGAAGCAGAAACAGCAATGGATGTAATTTATAAACTAATTAAAAACATCCAAAACCAAAGAAAAATAAACATATTTGTGTCATGCCATAAAGTAGTTGTGCAGCAATATTTGAACGTGCGTGTGTAAAAAATAACAGAAATTTCCACATTAATGTAAATTAAGTAGAGAGTGGAAAATTCCCCTAGAAATCTAAGAGTAGAATTTAAGCTGACATGTTCAGGAATAATGTCACAGACAGGAAGTCCTGAATGACATATAGCAAAGAAGATAGAAAAATCATTGTTTTTAACTAGTGGTCTAAATGAATTCAGACATATTGTTTGGAGATCTCTGACCCCCTCTCCATTAAACTTCTGTATACTGCAATACGATCATATTTATGAGAAGCGCATTCTGGCCACAAAATATGACCGAGCAGCCCCGGCGACATTTCCTGGGAGGGGCACCGCAAGCGATTAGTAACCTTTTCTCAGAGAGAAAGTGAAGCCTGGGAGGGTGGACTGAATGGAACAGCAGTCCGACAGCAACAAAGCCACCGTCGGATTGATTCATTCGTTTTAATAAAAATCAAAAAATCTAAGGATTTAAAGAAAAAAAAAAAAAAAAAATCCTCTACTTTTGAATTTCAATTTTAAAAGTCAGCCAATTCTCACCAACTTGGATTCCTAAAATCAATGAATTTGTTTTTGACTTCAAAATCCTGGATATGTTTTCTCCATCCCATTCAGACATGTACATACTTCAGAGAGCTTTGCCATATGCTTGAGAACAAACCTCCGCCGATTGGGGTCGATTGTTTTGTTGACTCATCACATTATGTGTGGTTTAGCATAAGACATATTCAGGGCTGTATAAGTATACGACTTGCGAAAACCTGTACACTTTTATGGTTCTTTGCTCATTGGGGCCACGTACCTTCACATTATCAGAAATGATCTTCCACAAAGCTGCAATGTTCTCTCTGCAGAAGCATCCATTTATCGATGGTCGACACAGAAACTACAACAATTACCCGTAAAGAATGGAAGGAGTTGTGTTATGGTTTACTCCTCTAGATCTGCTGTGTTCTGTCGATGCCTATGCATATTAACCCTTTCATGCATGATTTTTTTTTCAGAAATTCTACGTGTCGTCAAGTTAAGCCGTGTCGTCAAGTTAAGCCGTGTCTTCAGGTTGAGCTGACTTTTGAAAAGGCCCGTAACGACTAATAATGGAGTCAAAACATATTCCTCGCTGTCTCTGACTCTCACAAAAACAAATATAATTGGTTAAATCAAAATTATGATAATTTATGACAACTTTTCTATTTGTTGTTGTGGAACTACCGTATGCATATCAACTCTCAATTGGACAAAATCTCAATCAGCAGCTTCTTTCAGCCAATCAGAAGCACCAAAATATTCACCTCTGCACATAATATAAAAACCCAAGCACACATTCTCTCTCCTTTTCCAGTTTCTTTCAGACTTGGTGCACGTGATAAATTCTACGTGTCATCAAGTTAAGCCGTTTCTTCAGGTTGAGATGACTTCCGAAAAGACCCGTAATGACAAATAATGGAGGCAAAACGTATTATCGATATCCCTCACACTCGCACAAACAAATTGGTCAAAAAAATTTATGATAATTTATGACAACTTTTCTATTTGTTGTTGTGGAACAAAAGTATGAATGAAAGGGTTAACAGGCTAATCTCGTGAAGGATGTGGCTCGTCACCATGCACAGACAGACTATGGAGAGACTGTATTTTATGCATCACATAGTGCCGGGATTCAATCAAAGATGCCACAAATTGGCCATCTCGAAAAGCTACTACTCCTCCACAAAATGAGGATGTGTTATAATCCATGAAAATGCATCCTTTAACTTTATGCCACACAAAAACAGTTGTACAAAAATGGTATCGTTAAAGGAAACGTAACGAGAGCTGGTAGAAAGGTTGGTCGTACTCACCTGGAGGTTTGGCAAGGGATTGAAGGAAAGTCTTTCTTTTCTTTGTTCATCAAATCAGCTCGACTGAATTGTTGGATGAGTCGACGATATCGTTCTTTCTCTTCAAGTCGTACGCACTGAAAAAATAAGAAAAATGAAGTATTTTTTATTTTCTTTCCTTTGGAAAGACAAGAAGATAAGAAGAGTTAGTAAAGATGGAGGAGGAGGAGGGAAAGAAAAGGATAGAAGAGAGGAGGAGGAGGGTGGATGACGGAAGAGAAAAATGATAGGAGTAGAGAAAAGGGAGAGAAGAAGTAAGAGAAGGAAAGTAGGGTGAGAGATAAGAAAGAAGCGGAAAGAAGGGGAGGAGAGAAATAGTAGGAAGGGGGGAAAGAGTAGGAAAGAGGGGGAAAAGAGTAGGAAAGAGGGGGAAAAGAGTAGGAAAGAGGGGGAAAAGAGTAGGAAAGAGGGGGAAAAGAGTAGGAAAGAGGGGGAAAAGAGTAGGAAAGAGGGGGAAAAGAGTAGGAAAGAGGGGGAAAAGAGTAGGAAAGGGGGGGAAAAGAAGGAAAGGGGGGGAAAAGAAGGAAAGGGGGGGAAAAGAAGGAAAGAGGGGGAAAAGAAGGAAAGAGGGGGAAAAGAAGGAAAGAGGGGGAAAAGAAGGAAAGAGGGGGAAAAGAAGGAAAGAGGGGAAAAGAAGGAAAGAGGGGAAAAGAAGGAAAGAGGGGAAAAGAAGGAAAGAGGGGGAAAGGAAAGAAAGAGGGGGAAAGAAGGAAAGAGGGGGAAAGAAGGAAAGAGGGGGAAAGAAGGAAAGAGGGGAAAGAAGGAAAGAGGGGAAAGAAGGAAAGAGGGGAAAGAAGGAAAGAGGGGAAAGAAGGAAAGAGGGGGAAAGAAGGAAAGAGGGAGAAAGAAGGAAAGAGGGGAAAAGAAGGAAAGAGGGGGAAAGGAAAGAAAGAGGGGGAAAGAAGGAAAGAGGGGGAAAGAAGGAAAGAGGGGGAAAGAAGGAAAGAGGGGAAAGAAGGAAAGAGGGGAAAGAAGGAAAGAGGGGAAAGAAGGAAAGAGGGGGAAAGAAGGAAAGAGGGAGAAAGAAGGAAAGAGGGGGAAAGAAGGAAAGAGGGGGAAAGAAGGAAAGAGGGGGAAAGAAGGAAAGAGGGGAAAGAAAGAAGGAAAGAGGGGGAAAGAAAGAAGGAAAGAGGGGGAAAGAAAAAAGGAAAGAGGGGGAAAGAAAAAAGGAAAGAGGGGGAAAGAAAAAAGGAAAGAGGGGGAAAGAAAAAAGGAAAGAGGGGAGGCTCATACCTGGGCTGCCGTATGCATGTGAGGTTTTTGCAGCACAACATTGCAGACATCGTTCCGCACTTTAGTATGACACGGCACACTGTATAATTTGTTCCGAGACAAGCTGACATTTCGCACGTTGGAGCCATTGTTTACACGCACCTGGGGAGTTAGGGTTAGATATCTGGGGCCACTACCATTGTAAATTTGCGGAGACTGTGACGATACTTTTTGTGATTCTATAAAATAACAACAAAAACACAAAAACAAATAAAATATGAAAATAAAAGCAAATATTTTTATGTATTAGTGTTGTGATGTCGAGACTGAGGCATGTATAATGCTATTATACACACCGCAGCTGACACTCCTTTCTTATTCTTTAATGTCTCATCAATTCACATGAGGCTTCTTTTCAATAGAGGTTTCATTAGCTTTAGACAGAGACAAATTAGAGAGAGAGAGAGAGACGGCTTGGGCTGTTCTGCTATATTCATTAGCTTACATTGTACGCCCGCTCCACTCCCACTGGGATTTCTGGTGACAAGCAGATTTTTCATGACTGCCCTATCAAAGGATCTGGCCGGAAAGAGACCAGAAAACACTTTTCCAGAAATGACGTGATATTCTTAATTTCCCACTGAAGTCATGCTTTTGAACCACAAAAAGTTTTAAGAGCCAGTTGGTGAAAATTAGCCGACTAAAACAACAAAAAAGTGATATATAAAGAAAAATCTTTTTTAGTGATTACTAACAGGGCTACCCAGCATTGCATGGGGCCAATAAAAACAAAATAGAAGAGGTTAAAAAGTAACATATTTCTATTAAACATTCTATTTCTCCATCTGTCCTATCTTTCTCCCTTCCCCCCTCCGTCTTTTTAACCCTCTCTTTCTCCTCCACCCATATAGAGCGAAAAAAAAAAAAAACTGAAAACGTTTTTAGAGTGCTACCGAAACCACCCTTTCCAAGTTTCTTACCACCCCCTCCCCCTTTGAAGAAAATTGATGTTGATAATGACAATAGTCTGAAGAGAACATTAAGAAACGATAGATAAAATCCGAAGTTAGCGTCTAATAATTTTTAAATGAGTCAACATTTTTTCCAAATTAGTTCATAAGATTGAAAATGCCTAAAAAACAGAGCCCCCCCCCCCCCCCCCCCGACGAAACCTGGTCCAGTTGACCCTCAAAATATGAATACAATTTTGTCATAGATTTCATCACAGAGAATCATGCAATCTTGATGTCGGTCGACCTGAATGAGCGCTTGATACTGATTGGCCACACAGTCACCATCCGCGTCCGTTTATCTGCTGTTCTTCGGGCAAGGTGACTAGCCCATTTTTCTTTGAATCGTCAACTACATCAACCGCATTTGGCACTCTTCCTACAGCTGCTCATCTGGACACGGTCAACTCAGAATGCTGGCCATGCAGCGCTCAATTTCACGCTAGGTGACGACCAATTTCTGCCAGTTGTCTCTGAGCATGTCCGGCAGTACACTGATGTTTGCATCGATCGTCTTGTTTCTGGCCACTTCCATGATAATGAAAAACGCCCAAACCAAACAATTTTAAAAATTTTGTTTCGGAATTTTTGAAATGAGGATTGATAATTTGTATTATTCGAACTACTGTTCTGATCTTGGATGTTATTTTCACAACATTTCGTTAGATGTAACCTCTGACCTTCTTCAGGTGGATCTTTGTCAAACTCAGGGAATCTGTGCAGAATTTCTAACGGAACCCTTTATTTAATTTACGGGGGTAGCTTGCTCTAGTTCCGTCAGCCATAAGTTTTAAGTGAAAGTCTTCTGGAGGTTGAAGGTTCCATCCTCAGTGTGGTCGTTACTAAGAATTACAATTACGAATTACTTAAGACTTCTACTCAGTCATGGTTGACAGAACGAGAACAAGCTACCCCTGTAGATTAAATAAAGGGTTCGATTCAAAATTCCGTAGATTCCCCGAGTTCGACATTAAGATCCTCAAGTTCAAAAAGATGAACTTGAAGAAGGTCGGAAGTTACATCGGCCGAAACATTGTAAGAATAACAAAGTAGTTTGAATAATCTAAATCATAAAGATCTTTTTATTGTTATTATTAAGCAATGGTGGTCAGTACTTTTTATAAATCTCCAAAGTTTACAAAACAAAATGTTTGTAAATAAAATTTTTTTAATTAAAAAAAAATCTGCAAGGGCAGTATTTTGTTATAATTAAACCGGAAGTACAAGAAACCAGTGTCAAGCCAAAATGTGTCCTTTTGGGTGTTGTCAAGTGTAATTGATCCACCCAATGTGTACAAATTGTAAAATGACACAATAAACGCCATGCCAGTTGAAAACGGCACAGATTTAGAAGACGAATCACTACCCTTAGTATTACATGCAAAATAACTATTTATATATATAAATAAGAACCATTTAATAATGACAAAGATTTTTGGGATTTTTTTTTTTTTTTTAATTTATTTGAATTCTCTAGATTTTGTTCAGAAATAAAAAAATAAATAAATTAAAAAACCTGGAAAATAAATTTCTAGGATCACTAAATTTAATGTTTTACAAAAATATTTAAATAAATATTGGAATGTATAAAAAAAAGGCACACAGAAAATACCCTTTTCAAAACGGTCCTTAGTGTAGTATATTTTCTGATACTACACTTCATCTTTTTTCCTGTCCTTGGTCAGTAAAGGAGAAATCCTTCTAGACAGACAATTTTTTTTATTGTTGTCCCAATCCAGAGTGCCCCTTTCTGGGGAGATGGATTTTCCCTACATTAAAAACTGACCTTATGTCTAACTCTGCCCTCGTGGGGGGAAACAAGTAAATAGGGACATCATATTTACAATGTGTTTTTTATATTTTTTTAGTTTCATTTGTTTATTATAAAAAGTTTTGTAAATAAAACTATGTATTTTTAAATTTTATTTTGGTTGTAAATAAATATTTAATATTTTTTGTTTGTTTATACATTTTGTTTAATAAAAAGTGTGTAACTTTTTTTAATTAAAAATTTATTCTTTTTATTCAAAGTTTAAAAAAAAACATTTTGTAAATAAAACTTTTTAATTAAAAAAAATCTGTGAGGGCAATGTTTTGTTTATAATTCAACCCGAAATTAAAAGAAAATGGTGTCAAGCCAAAATGTGTCCTTTTGGTCGTTGCTGATTCTGGGGTGCCTCAAATGAAATTGATCCACCCAACATATACAAATTGTAAAATGACACGATAAATGTCATGCCCGATGAAAACGGCACAGATTTAGTGTTACATGCAAAATAGCTATTTATATATATATATATATAAATAATGAAGCAGAAAAGTGTATTATATGGTGACCTAAAAAATAAGATGCCACATATGGAATCGGGAATAAAATTTGCAATCTTTTCTGCAATGCAACCATATTTGGTACAAATATAATTCACTTCATGTCTGACTTGTCTACCAGGTTTCAGTCATGAATGTTAAATAGTCTTTGCTGTATCGCCGTTCAATGATCCATGTTCCAATGTGCACTTTTGAATTGATCAATACTAAACACTACCTAATAGTTATTAAGAAGTTTAGTGCAGACAAAGGTTAGAGTTAGGGATGAACAGTGATTTAAACAGAATGGGGCAACACCTCAAACTTCAAATGACTCGGAATAGCTGCAGGAAAAAATACTTGGATGATTGTCTCATCAATAGGAGGTGTGATCCTGAATGGGCTTCACACTTACCAGACCTGAATCCCCCAGATTTTTAACTGTGGGGTTATCTCAAAGATAATGTCTATCAAAACAATCGCCAGACTATTCTTGAACTAAAGATAGCCAAAATCAAGACAGTGCCAAGAGAGAAGTGTGACGTCAGAGTTATTGGGGGGGGGGGGGTCAACTGGTATATATTGGAGATTATTGTTGCTGTTGAGAAAATTTTGCCAGAAAAGGATAGGAGATTGGGAAAAGAACAAAAATTACTCACGTGAAGAATAAAGGAAACGAATGGCACTTGCATTTCCATTAAAGTGTCTGTTTTCCTGATGATCTGAAAAGGGAAGAAATATATTTTGGAAATTAAAAGAAAAAAAAAAATTCTCAGGATACAACAGATCATTGCAAAAACTCCAAATGGTTGATTTTAAGAGACGATAAGTTTTGGATGTGGAGGAGCAAGATGTCAAAGTGAAAACCCCCGCATTTGAAAATTTAAATATTTCTGATTTGCATGAAATTTGAACCATAGATATTAAACAACTAGCAGGGCTACCCGGTGTTGCCTGGGGCCATAAAAAAAATAGATGGTTAAAAAGTGTGCATAACATCTTTATATTAAAACTCCTATTTTACTACCTTTCTCAATCCGTCTATCTTTCTCGTGATCCCCCTTTCTCCATATCCGTCTCCCCACCCCTATTTCACCTCCGCCCAGCCCATTCCTCTCTTGTTTTAATGTATTGAAAATAATAACAATATAAGCTTTCAGTTTTAAAGTTATTGCTCCCGGACAACACAGAGTTTCTTCATCACCCACTTTCTCAAAAATATAATCAAATCTACATTTGTTTTAATTTATTCCTGTGCAACGTCGCATTTTCTTATCTTCCCTTTCCCCCTTAATAATATAATGAAACCTATATTTATTTTAGTGTATTCTCAGGCAATGCTGAGTTTCTTGTTTTCCCCTTCTCCATCAAGCATACACCACATAGGAAATGTACTACTGTATTATTGCACACACTTGCTCCATCTAGGATATTGACCACTGATGCAAAGTACTGTTTCTAGTATATAATAGTATAACAAAATATAATGAAAATCTTTCTGCCGAGCAACGCGGCATTAAAAAACACCTGCTCTATCTAGGATATTGATAACAACGGCAAGTAAACCACCTGCTCTATCTAGGATATTGAGAACTTTGGATTAACTTACAAAACGTAATACTGTATTACTATGATGACTTCAGGGCAACACCGAGTTATCAAAAGACAGGGAAGTTCTTTCTCCCGGGCAACGCTGCGTTTAAACACACATGCTCTATCTAGGATGTTGAGCACTTTTGGATTACTATGTATCAAATGTAATACTGTAATCTTATATTTATTGCTCCCATTTAGAGCACTATTGAAACCACCCTAGAGCACTACTAAAATTATTCTTTCTGAGTTTCTTGCCACCACCACCCTCTCTAGTTCAAAGAGAAGCTTAAGAAATGTTAAATAATTTTGAAAAAAACATGCACAGTTATTTCCACAGAAAATATATTGAAATTACGGTGTTTCTTTTCCAAGTTATGGCTGCCCCCCCCCCCCGACAAAATCTACTCCATAGCCCCCTTAAGGATGCACTTAGAGATTTGGGAACACTTCCATTATCTTCTCTTTGTGTAGATTCTCTAATCTTTCTTTCTATAAGGCACACACAAACACACATTGAGTTTTATATATAGAGATTTAGCAAGATTTTTCCCAAATTTCAATTTATTCGGATAATTTAAAAATATACTAATGGAGCATTAAGCCCCAAATTTTAACACACTTTTTAAAAAAATTAAAATATTTCTGATTTGCATCAAATTTGAACCATATGCATTCGACAGCAATTAAGAAATAGGATCACATTTTGCGATACAACAATAGAAGAAAGAGAAAAGAGGTAAATCTTGCCTGACCACACATACTGTATTAAGATGTTATGTGGGATGTGTTAGTTGACGTAAGAAAGTACGGAGAAGGAATCTTCCACTAAAAAATTAGATGACATAAAAAGGAAATTTTTTTGTGAGGAATTAAGGTTAGAAATTTAGCGAACATGTTCCAGGAAGTGATGTTGACAAACAGAAACGTTGTGAAAAGAATGTTCTGTTTCTTGGCTTTTGCCTGTAGGACAGAACAGACATGGTTTTGGAGAACCTCTCCCCCAGCGACAGGGGACTGTGGGGAGTGGGGTATGTAATATTACTGTATATTGTAAAGATGCTAAGAGCAATTTAAAGGAAAGGAAATTTTTGAAAAGAAAAATATTAAAATGAAAATGTGCTGTTTTATTACTATGATGAGACAACTATTACAGCGCTGCTGCAAAAAGAGATAGAGAGTGTAACTCTACATACAGCTGAGAAAGAGGTAAGTATACAACCGAATTGCTACTAAAGAACTTGCGACAACTACAACTGCTACAAAAGAAAAAGAGATAGAGACAGACCAACTCTACTAACACAACTATTACGGATACTAATGTTACACGATGAGCTCAGTCTTGACTACCTGTCTGGGTATTGATTTACTCCTCTCCAGGAGTCAGGCACAAGGCCAGTTTTATCTTACTCCCACAAGTAAGATGTGACCCAAGGTCGGGTCGGGAAAGTGGGGTTTGAAAAGCCAACGCCCGAGAAAGTAAGTACTCTGGCCATTAAAAATTGCCTGGGCAGCCCCGTTGGCATTCCCCGGTAGGGGCGCCTCAGGCAGTAAGCAATAAACTTACTCCTACTCAAAGAGGGGAGGCAAAGCCTGGGAGGGTGGATCTTCTAGTCCTAACCATCAAATGTAAGGGAATTAAATCAATTGATTTTCTCATTTTTTCTCAAAGTTGTTCCCCTTGATCTGACAGGAAAGAAATTAGCAACTGTTTTTTTTTTGTGTGGATTATAACAGATGTTTTTATTCCACAGTTAAATGCATTCACAAACAGACAAGCGAGTCTCGGACTTGAGTGGTTGACATACTGATTCCCCTCCACATCTATACTGGTCTGACACTTGTTAAGTCTATTTCTGCCCTTAGCATTCACTTCATACAAGTAAAAAAATTTTTTTTTTTTTTTTTTTTTGTTATCCAATCTCACCTCTGAGGTGACCTACTTCCTGCTTTTTCAAACAATACCATTCTTTGCTGGCCATGTTCCTTTGACCTACTCATAGACGGAATTTTTTTTTTTTTTTTTTTTTTTTTTTCCAAAAATAATTCTTTGTTTTTCATCAAACCAGTCTGCTGTCGATATGGGGTCCAAAACACTGGCTGTGTTTTGTATCATTACACTAATAACATTGAAATAGAGGGAGAAAAACTTCAGTGTAGTTGGCTACTTAGCCACAGCAACTGTCAACAAGACACGCCAGCCATATATTTGTTATGAAAAGAAGACAACAAAGATTCCCATGTGATACTATGGATGGCCCCTCCCTCCAGAGCAGAAACCCTATACAATAGGAGGAAACGATTCATTAGAAGAGCAAAAGTATCAGCAATTAGATGAGTGAAAAGACAATAAGGGGGGGGGGGGATCCTTTCAACTCTTGAAACAGGATGGAGCCTCACAGTTGCTGGGAGTGGCCGAGTGATTTTTGCTTATCGGTGACTAAGACAAAAGGCCGGACATAGGATTTCTAGATATAACTAAAAATATTTAGGAGTGAAAGTTTTTGCGGCAGCTTTTACAACAGTCTGAGTTTTATGACGAGTTTCCGTTAGTTTATAGAGCTGATGGCAGTTTGCAGCTCGGAGAAGAGACGATCAGATGGGATCAGATTGAGCAGAGCCTTAGCAGATGAGATGAGCTGATGAATTTGAGTACTGACAATGGGGGGCTCGACAGTCTGTGACGGTGTCACACAACTGACTCATTTGAATTGTTGTTCTTTCTTGTGAGTTGCGTTGTTTTCTTTTTCTCAACTTGTAAACTAGTGGACGTTACCTCGGCAACCGCCGGGACGACACGACCAGAACGAGAAGAGGAAGAAGATGAAGGTGAAGAAAACTATGGCACACACAAGCGTTGGGGTTGACGGCTGTCAAGGGACGAACGTCGCTATGCAACAATACCTAATGCACTCATATCTGTTTAAAAGAGGAGATTCGCCATTCTATGTTGGCTGTCATGCTGCATTTAATTGGTGAAATGTATTGTCTAGAATTGATTTAATTGAAGTGAAATCTATTCTAGACAAGACCAGGTGAGTGAACTGAATATCTTTTTTAAGCAGATCAACCCAAACAACATTTTTGAATTATTGAATGAACATTGTACAAAAAAAATAATCTAAATACCCCCCCCCCCATCCTCAGTTCGAACGTATAAAATGACATAAATAGAAGGATTGCATTCACCTTCACTGCCTTAGACGGACTAAAGAAAACCATGTGGAGCAGAAAAAATTTGTCTCATGCTTTGAAACTAAGACTTTTATGCACTTATGGTTCCA
Organism: Sepiola atlantica; assembly: GCA_963556195.1. Lineage (NCBI taxonomy): Eukaryota > Metazoa > Mollusca > Cephalopoda > Sepiida > Sepiolidae > Sepiola > Sepiola atlantica. The sequence goes on from OY744519.1 coordinate 166,406,651, forward strand.
ATAGCTACATGTGCTTCTGAAGCTGACATTAAAGGCAGAGGATGAACGCAGGCTCTGTATTCTAAAATGACTGTTTGAAAACCATTGTCAGCAAAAACCGTCTGGATTGCTGCAAGGTAACCTAAATTAAAGAAACCCTTCAGTTTTTAAATGATATCAAGAAAAGAATGAACTGGTTTGACCACATCGTCAAAAGAGGTCCTGAAAGCAAAGTTTACCAAGCATACAAGGAAGAATTTCCAGGTAAAAAAACCTTGTGCTAAACATCCGAAGAGCTGGACTAACCAGATCTGCAGCAATGTAGAGGTTTCTTTGTTAACTGTGGAAAGATCAGCAAAGCATCGAATAAATATGAAAGGATTGTGTATCCAGAAAGTGTGCAAAGATCTTCAGAGGATTATGCAATAAAGTAGTATCTGCAAACTATTTATCTACAAATGTTGTATATTGAAGAGTTATCTCCCTTTAACAATGTCCAACTTATCTCCCTGACACATACTAGTCAACAAGAGAATGCACTATCTACTTTAAGGAAACCAAAAATATATTTCCACTCATCATGGGGCATTTAGAGACCGGTTTCAGTCTTTTTCTGGCAGTGGGCTCAGAGTTGGGTGGGAATGTTCCACCTAGCGCTACATTTATATGGTTTTCACACCACTGATGTAATTTTGTCAAGTTACAGTTTAGACTGAACTCCTAGACAGCTAGCCATCTCAACATGACACTTTTCTATTGGTTGCAGCATTTGTTATCAAAATAGTTGCCAGATAATATCAAAGTCATATTTATCTTACACCATCCATTGCATTCTCTACTTTGTTTGCCCTGGCAATTCATGTTTATTTTGACTATTAATGTAGACTCTTTCATTAGTAATGACTTATTTTCACTTCTTTGCATGTATCATGTTTTATTAAATCCCTTTTTGACAAACCTTCTCTGCGAGAAATAAATGCACATATACATATATATATATATATCATTAATAGTCAGACTTCCAAGGTTTAAGTTCAACGGATGTTAATTTTTTAACACTAGAGCATGTATAAATTAACAATAGAAAGTTAGATTTTCCTAACCATGTGTTTATTCACTTTTCCAAAAACATCCAGATACTTGATGAACTGTTTCATCAACACATGGGCAACCATAATATGGAGTTATGTATTCCAGATTTCCCATAAGTGCGACTCTTCAGAAGGAAAGTCTAAAAAAACATGTCCCAAAACATCAGAAAATAAATCCAAAATAACAACACTCACATTAATAAAGTATTTATATATTAAGATTCAAACCAGGAACAAAAGATTGTTTATTTTATGGACACCATATTGAATACTGAAGAGTCGCACTTATGGGAAATCCAGGATAACTCTATATTATGGTTGTCCATGTGGCGACGAAACGGTTCGTAAAGTATCTGAATGTTTTTGAAAGGTGAATAAAAAGATGGTTACTGGAATATAACTTTCTATCGTTTATTTATTATTTTTGACACGTCTTATTGCATGTACATCCTTTCCCTACTTCTGTCTGGATCGCAGACGATTTCATTTTATTTCTATCTATCTTTTTATTCTACCCTTTTTATTATATCTCTCTTTTCACTTTATTTTATTTTGTTTTATATATTATCTTTTATATTAATATTTTTTATTATTATTTTTTGATTTTAACATTTTGATTCTTAACGATCCCAACCATGTGACTTTCCAAATTTTGAAATTTTAAATTTCTTTTCTTTTTTCTCCATTTCATTCTTTCTAAATATGATCTATTGTTAAGATCGGATTCTAACTCTTCTTGATGAGATCTCAGTTTATAATAGCTGTTCGATAACATCGACATGCCAGATTTTTGTACATGTCTGTAAATAAAAATAATCATATATATATATATATATATATATATACACATACACACACTCAACCATTCCTTTCTGTATTATTATCCTTTCTTCATTTTTATTCTAACCTTTTGTTATCCACAATAACATACCATATTTAACATAGTGGCGCTTGTGCTGAAGAAAGCCCCAACATGTGTGTTGCTATACAAACGATAAAGTAGCATATCAAATATTCTAATTTTATACCTCCAACCCCACCCCCACCGGAGAGAAATATAAAAAAGGAACAAATTTTTATCCCCAAAATAAGTTATTTTATTTTTATGATATTGATATGTAGACTGCAACATGCTGTTGACACGTATTGGCAACTGCAAAGAGAAACACAGCCTGCTACAATGACTAATAGTACTACCACAAAAACTATGCTTACTTGTTTTATAACCAGCGAGAGATATAACATCATTAATACAGACGAACTGAGTAGGTGTTCGTACTAGTCAGGGATACGCCCTCGACAATCAATCAGATAGTGACTTTGTTGCTGTCGGATCGAGGTATGGTCCTGTTCAGTCTCAGATTTTATGCTCTCTGAGAAGCGATTAGTTTATTGCTAATCGCCCGAGGCATCATTACCGGAGAATGCCGACGGGGCTGCTAAAGCATTTTCTGTAAACCAGAGTGTGCTTATCCTAGTGTGCTGGTTTTTCAAAACTACACTCGACTTTGCGTCTAACCTCCTGGAGAGGATGTAAATAACATACAAACGACATGCACCATTCAGCTTTTACGATGATGAAAAGATTTTCACGACCAGTAATCCATTGATAAACAAAAAGTTATTCAACTTTAACATGAAAATGCCTATTGACAGAACATGTTCTGTCACCATAAGGCATACAAGACATTTTATAGGACTGTAGAACAGTTGAGGTAGCAGGATCATGGTAAGAGAAGGCAAAAGAAAAAAGGAGAAGTGATAATGATGGATTTGTGAGAAAGAGGGATAAATAAAGACCTGGCCAGAGATAGGTTGGTTTGTAAGTGAATTTTTAAAAGCCATCCAACACATGCCAACATGTAAAACAGATGTTAAACTGAATGATGATTAAAGAATGGATGAGTGTGCTTGGGTTTGTAGATGTAGAATCAGTTGGTAAGAGAAAGCAAAGGAAATGGGGGAGGAAGTGATAAGGATGGATTTGAGAGAAAGACAGACAAATAAAGACCTAGCCAGAAATAGTTTAGTTTGGAAGTCAATTTCTAGAAGCTGTCCAACACATGCCAACATGTAAAACGGACGTTAAACCAATGATGATGATGATACATCATAAAAGTAATGAGACAAAATGTTTCATTGCGAATTAAAATTTTTGTTAAATTAAATCTGAAGCATTTAGGGAAAAAAGAAAATCTTTCGCCTTCTCTATGAGAACTATAAAATTCTTGAGGCAGGTTGTGTGTGTTAGAATGATACAAGTTATCATGTTACCAATCCATTTAGTAACATAAGTATTTTCTTGAGATATCTCATGCATTCTACCCCCCCTCCCCCAAAATATATATTCAGTTACAAATTACTTACATTGATGAAAATGACAAATTAAAAAAAAAAAAGAAAGTATTTTGTATTGATATTGAAGTGGTGATTTTTTATGGAAAATAAAATTAGAATTTAGTATGACAAACTACTAAAAAAAAAATTAAAAATTAAATAAAAATATTTCAATGAAAAATAAAGTCTGTAAAGTTTATCGTCAGAGAAATATTTTTTATTTACTTTATTTTTCACTGAAAGGATTTTTAAATGTTTACAAAAATATTAATTAAATTCCTAATACTATCTCGGTTTTATTTACTAATTTATTTCAAAATATTGAAGAATCTTTAAAACATTAAAATAATGAAATTGTTTTGTTTTAGGTTAAATTTTTATTGTATTTGAAATATTATAATCTAAAATTAATTGATTAAAAAAGAAAAATAATAATACATGCTTAATTTTAAAAGCATTTTTTAAATTTTAAAAATTGTTAAAATGACCTATCTAAACCTGTACGTCCAGGGTCTTCAATCCATTTATAAACATAAATACTTTTAAAAATCTTTTAAAAATTCAATATCTGCCATGCCATTTTTTTAAATTTCAAAAATGTTTTTAAAATTAAGCATGTATTATTATTTTTCTTTTTTAACCAATTAATTTTAGATTATAATATTTCAAATACAATAAAAATTTAACTTAAAACAAAACAATTTCATTATTTTAATGGTTTAAAGATTCAATTTCATAAAGCGTTTACACATCCCTGGGAGTAAATTATTTAACGTTAACAAACATTTTTCTAAGTAATGAACATTTTTTTCTATCATTTTTTTTCTTTTATATCCGGACAATTAATCGATCAAATCTGAAATCCTGAGATGCCGGGAAAACCCAAAAGATTTTCATTGTTGTAGTGATAAAAAAACTTGCATCTTACCGAGCAACTGTGATCTGTCATGTATGGGCGGTCTGTGAAGATACTGAAAGACACAAAAAAATTAAAATCTTGATATTAATTATGATACAACTTCACGTGGGTGTGTTACTTACGTCAACAAAATTTATTTTTGATTTATTAACAAATTATTTATTGAAATGACAAAAGCAATAGTGTAAAATTTAAACAAAATTTTAAGAATCCTATTTAAAAAAATAATTTAACTACAAAATCAAATCCACCAGAATGTAATTCAGTTTCTTCATGAACAAGTCGACTATTCAAATCTTGGTACTTCTCTAGATTAGGACCCAAGCTAAAATCGACTTGGCGTCAGTACTTTCCGGATGTTTACGTAAACCGCTGGAAAATGCTGAATAAAAAGTCGGTTGACTTACCTGCGTCAAAAAAAATCTAAAACGAAGCTGGATTTACAAGTGAGGAAAAAAAACAAATATTAACCAACATTTAAAGAAAAATTTTACTGAACAAGTAGTAAAAAAAGTTTTTTTTGCAATTTTTTGGTTCAATTAATAATTTAATAACCAAGCAATACCATAATAATTAAATTTAAATCTTAAAACCCTATTAAAAATTAAGGAATGGAAAAATTTGTTAAACAAAAAAAGAAAAAAAAGCATAAATTTTTTAAAAAAACAGTGATTATGTAGAATTTCCAACAGAGAAAAAAAGGAATGTAAAAAAAAGCAAAAACAAATAACAAATAACTGTTACCCAAGGGAATAAAAGTTACTTTTCTACTTACCTACCAAACTTGTTTTTAAAGCACTTTTATTTACATTTTTTATTCTTGCATTCGGAGTCTTGTAAACCCGACAAATTAAAGATGGCGACGGATTGTACTCGATGTGAAACCTCGATGTCGTAGATTTAATAACTCAAAAAATCGAAAATTAAACACAAATACAGCTAATAACTATCACTAATCAGTCGATAATTTAATTTTCAACAGATCTGTATTTTTGTTTAATTTTCGAGGTGTCACATCGAGTAAAATCTGATGCCATCTTTAATTTGTCGGGTTTACAAGACTCCGAATGCAAGGATAAAAAATATAAATAAAAACGCTTTAAAAAACAAAAAAAAATAAGCAGGTAAGTAGAAAAGTAATTTTTATTGCCTTTGGTAACAGTTATTTGTTCACTATTTGTTTTTTTCACCTGTTTTTTTCTCTGTTGGAAATTTTACACAATTGCCAAAAATGAAAATAAAAATACTCCTGGGGCAGCAAGGGGATAGATATATATCTAGTATACATCAGTGTATATATAAATGAATAAATGCGAAAGTTCTTTTCATTTATCCTAACTATATTACTATCAAAACGGCTCACAGTTACTTAAACTAGCGGAACACGTCGCCCGGGAGAAAGTACTAACTATTGCATGACGTTGGCGAATGTTTTAAATAAAAAAAAAACTTTTTAAATGGTAGAGTAGAATGGGATCGAACGCTAGAAGTGACGATTATGAAACCTGCCTTCTTAACAACTGCACCACGCTTTCGAGTTAAAAATAAACCTGAAAATAGGTCATAATAAATTGTAGCCGCCATGTTGAATGATTAAATGTTGCAGGAACTGTGTTCGTTAATTTCATTCGCTTATTTCCGGAATGAATATAAATATGGAAGTCATAGGTAGAAATAGAAATAACGTAATCTGATATTCGCGGAAAATCATCGGAGTGAACGGGAGCGGTCATTAAGTCTTTGCGTATTGCTTTATATTATGTAGTAAATTAATACCAGGCAAATAATAAATAAGAACCGAGTCTGTTGTGAAAATTAAACTGTGTTTATTAGTTCCCGGTGTCGATGAGTGGAGTGACAGTACAGAATTGTTAGGGAGAAAAGTTTTTGCTACCACTTATATGGAGTTGGTGTTGCGAGGAGTCGTAGATGGTGGGCCAAATGTAATGTTTAGTGTTAGCTGGAAAAAATAAGAAATTTACTAAAACACGCTCGAGTGAATAAGTGTAATATAGTGGTGAGTTTATTAGCCTGTGATGCATGTGGTTATTTTCCTATTCTTCGAGAAGGTACAGGGGAAAAATCGTCTTAACTTTATATATAATAAATGAGAAAGGTACCCGGCATTGCTCGGGTTAGAGTGTGGGATAGGATCATATGAAACATCATATTAAGGAGAGTTTACTTTAACAGCAACCTTGATGTTAGATATCTTACCCACTGAACTATCAAGATATATTTTAATACTATTAAATTAACGCTTATAAAAAGATTAATTTCATTGTGGAACATGTTAGAAAAGTGTCATTAGCTCCTTTAAGGGGCAGCTAGAGATGCAGAACTACTTCCATTATATTCACATGCAAATTGTACATGTGAATACACATATATTTGACGTATACTTCCTAGTATGTCTTCGTTTTTAGGGACAGAGATGCATACAGACAGAAGTGTTCTCCTTTATTATATATGCATATATAGATACATCTAGGTATATATAGAGTGAGAGGGGGGGGGGGTAGATAGAGAGGCGTTACATACTAAATATACCAAAATTCTTCCCTTACATTTCATTATATTAAAAAAATGAAAAATATATTCTTTGATTTCAGTTAATTTTATAATTGGAGGAGGGGCAGAATTGAAACCGCACACTCAATGTTTTCAGTCTGATACTTTCTTCTCAACTAAACAATTCAAACATTTGTTAAGTTGACTATTAAAATAACACTCATAAGAAAAATCAGATATACGTGTTTAAAGTTTTAAAGGGGTTCTGTCCCCATGGGTCAATTAGAGGTGTGTGTGGGGGGGGGGGGTATGTACATATTTGGCACAGAGATTCGAAACCACTTCCATTGTCTTCCCCAAATAATTTTATACATGATATAAATTTCATCAAAATAGGATATATTTGAAGTTTTAAGAGAGTTATGCCCTCACAGCCCCTTAGTGGTACACTTAGAGATTCGGGAACACTTCAATTGTCTTCACCAGTAAATTTTATATAAGAATACACTTTTAGATTTTATGTAGATTCTTTAACCTTTCTTTCTATACGGAACACACAAACATCACACAGACACACCGAGTTATATATATATATATGATTAATATTTAGTGTTATTCATTTGCAATTTTATTTTCATATATAGATGCAATAGCTTTATCAATATTAAACGTAATTAATTGATTTAATAAACAAAAAAAAAGGATGAATTACCAAAACATCTCTTAAAATATTAAGTTCATTAATTCTCAAGAGTGGTAATTCAAATAAAAACTATTAGTTTTAAAAATTATGATATACTAGCAAAACCTACCTGCCCTCCGGGCAGCAATTAATCGAGGAGGGGGGGGGGGGCGGTATAGTTAAAATGTATAGTCATTTTTAAATATTAATTTATAGTTTTTTATTTTTTCATTGTTAGAAAATACTGGATTTAAAAAAGAAAGGTATGTAATTTAGGAGTACAGAAATATAATGTTTGAAGCAATATTTAAAAACAAATGAAGAAATACATAATTTTTAGTTGAAAAAAAAAAAAATGAAAACAAGAAAGTTTCCAATTCGACCCCACCCATTTCAAATACAGATTGTGTGTGCATTTTTTTTTTTTTTTTTTTTTAAATATTTTCTGTAGTATCCGTTCTGATGTTACACTTTGTTTATTCTGTCCTCGGCAATTTTAATTTGTGTTCCGATCTAGTGTTCTCCTTTTGGGGGAGCTGGATTACCTCACATTAAAAATCGACCGTGTGCCTAATTTTGCCCTCGTGGTTAGGCAAGTAAATAGGAATATCTGTTTAGGGCGGGTTTTTTTTACATTGTGTACGTTTTCAGCATCTGAAATTCTCTTTTCAAATAGCCGACATTCGATACGATTATTCAATTTGTAGTTTCAATTTAATATCAATACACCTTTAATGTTACGGAAAAACACTTTTAAATCACATGCAGGAAAGGAAGATAAAATATCTCTTCAAAAATGAATCGATATCAAATTAAATCTGTATGGATATTTTTACTTTGTTATTACATCTTAAATTGCAATGTAATTTTAAAACTATAAATCGAATAATCGTACAGAATGACGGTATTCTGAAGATAATTTAAGACGCTGAAAATGTAACACAAATTTAAAACAAATAAATAAAGAACAAAAAAATTTTAATTTGCAAATTAGTCAACAAATTTTAATTTTACAATTAGAACTTGTTGAAATCAATAATTTCTCCTACTTTTTGGTGAGGATACTTATTTAAATCTGCTGTGTAAGTATATAATACTGTTTTTTGTAGTATTGATAATTTAATACGGATGCTTCTCTGTACAAACACTAAAATCCTTCTAGACCGAGGTAATTGAAATTTTTGTTCCAATGCTAAGTGCCCCTTTTGGGGGAGTTGGATTTTCCCGATGTTAAATATTGACATTGTGCCTAACGGCTCTCGTGGGTGGAAGTAAATAGAACAGCAATAACACATTTATTTTAAAAAATAATAAACGTATGTATTTAATTACTAATAGAAACCCTTTGGTAATTATTGCGTTTAATGCAAACTTTATTTTTTAAAAAGTAATTATTCAAAAGTTATCGAGGTTGTTGCTATGTGTAAACATACGCGTGTGAAAACATAACCGAAAAAACACCAAATAATGAAACGGAAGTTATGATTTTGAATTTTAAACTTAATCCATTGAATAGCTTAAAATAATATCACTACTGATAATAATTAAGAAATTAATACCAAGAAAAGTTTTTCGTATATATAACAAAATAGCAGAATCGTACTGAATATGAATTTATTAGACAATGTTTAAAAAATAAATATGCAAATAAGTTATAGCATTGAGAGTGTTTAGTCAGGTTTTCTGTGAGTATATATACGGTATGTGAAAATATTTTAGTATATAATTGAATTAGGTAGAGCTAAGGTGTTTTGGTATGATTGTAGTTCGGATAAATGAAAAAAACTTTCGCATTTTCTTATTATTATGTAAAAAGAATACTTAGAGCTAGATTAATAGTCGCCAGATGGCAGGTAGTATTTTGCCTGTAAAACATATACGGTATTAATTTCAACTTACAAGACCCCAATGGAAAATTCACATTTTTTTTTTCATAGATAATAATACAATGAAATGTAAGAATTTTGAAAGAGTTTCATTTCATAGTATCGAGTCATGTAGAAAATACTGACCAGCTTTTCAACTCACTTTAAAAAGGATTTTAATTTTTTTTTTACTTATATTCATCCCAAACAAGGTATATTGCCAGAGACGTAAGAGGCAACTGTGAATTAGGGGCCAGATTTATAGGGGAACTTTAAGTGGGGAGTTGTGCAGCAAGATGTTTGTTCACATTACATTTAAACTTCTGCATGTTGGTACCGTCGGGGTAATGGAGCAGAGAGGGAATTCCAAAGACTAGCAGTTTGAGGAAACCTTTCCAGCATCTGGTGACATCTACAGTGAAGGGAAGGGATTTTACTGATTGTCGAGTGTATTTACATTGAGGGGGCACAAGTACAGCAAGTTCATCTAAGAACATTCCATTGTAGTACTTGTAAAATAAGCACAGGGATACAACATTGCAGTTATGGGACAGGGGCTGGAGCTTGGTAGACCTATTAGATTAGAGGCTTTTTCTTTTTTTGGACTGTCTGAGAAACAGTAGCTAGTGGTTGTTGCACCAGCCAAAATGTGACACCCATACTCCATGCATGGATGAATGGTGGCTTTGTAGAGATATAGGATACTGTCAGGCGAGGAATTTTTCTAGACTGGTAGAGGGAGCCAACTTTCATTGCAGCAGACTTGGCAGTATCTTCTATGTATTTGTTCCAGTTCATGTTACCTGTGAAGTTTGAATGTTGGATTCTCAGGTAGAGTGCTATTATTAATTTTCTATTTTTGCAATGTTCTTTGACAAAATGTTACAATCTGATGAGGATTCTTTTTTTTACTTATTTTTTGGTGCTTCTTTACATAACACTCCCTAGTAAATATGCCACTTAAAAATCAAATTTCTGGAAATACTTACGTATTATGTTGGAAAAAAAAAAAAAAAAAAAACAGTTACCAAAATTTTAGATAAAACAATCCATTAGTTTTTTTTATTAAGAAATTCAATTTTTTTTTCTTTGAATGAGTTTTTGACGTAATTTATACATAAATATAAAAAAGCACGACACCTGGCGCCACCTTGCTAGATAAAAGAATACTAATATTTAACAAAATATCATCTCAACTCAAAAACTCAGGCTAATTGGATTTCTTAAATAATAAAAATAACTACTGGATTGTTTTCACTATCTTTTTACCATAAGTAATTCCAAAAATAGCATATTTACTGGGAAAATGTTATGTAAAGAAACACACACTTTTCTTCCACGAATTTTGATTAATAAATTTCTTCACTAAAACTTTTGTAATTAAATTAACTTTAAAAAAAAAATCAGTTGTCATCTGCTTCTTTTTTTGTTTCACATATACAAAGAGAGCTGTATTAATACTATTACTACTGTGCCGAGTTTAGACGAATTACGTTCCACTAATTTAGCACATGCATATTGGCAATGTTACTGTCGTACTAAGGGAGGGACAAGCAGAATTATTATAGAGAGTGCTCAATACATAGTAGAGCATTATCATGATAATAAAAAAATCAGGTCATTGACTCGAAATACTTAAACATTTTTGGGGATTGTTAACAATTACCAACAGAAATAAAAAGGGGTGAAAATAAAAAGTCAACAAATAATTGTTACCACAAGCAAGAAAAGTTACTTTTCTACCTACCTGCCTAATATTTTTATGTTTTAAAGCGCTTTTATTTAAATGTTTTATCGATGCGTTCCAAGTCTTGAAAACCCGCTGTATTCAAAATTGCGCCAGATGTTATTCGAAGTGAAACCTCTGGGTTGTAGAACAACTCAAAAGTCGAAAATTAAACAAAAATACAGCTAATAACTGTCACCAATCGGCGCAAATTTAACTTTTGACTGATCTGTACATTTCTATTAGCTGTATTTTTGTTTAATTTTTGACTGAGTTGTTCTACGACCTCAAGGTTTCACTTCGAGTAACATTCGGCATCATTTTGATTACAGCGGGCTTACAAGACTCAGAAGGCACTTTAAAATACTTGAAAACAAAAAAAAATAAGCAGGTAGATAGAAAAGTAACTTTTCTTGCTTGTGGTAACAGTTATTTGTTGACTATTTGTTTCCTTTAACTTTTTTTTTTCATTGTTGGAAATAAATTTTAACAATCACCACCTTTTCATACTTCTAAGCCCAGTTTGTCTAAATCATCAAATTTTATTTTCAATATCTATAATTCTTTTAATTCTTCTTGTAAATGTTTGATGGAAGAACAATACGCCTCCAGCACAGAAGCACACATTAAACAGAAGGCAACAATGATAAAGTTATAAAAAGAAAATTTAATATATAGTAGGGATATAAAAATGTTAAAATATTCAAGCATGAGGAGAGATGTGATTGAAGTATGATTGCATTTGTGTATTGTATATTGTGCATTCAACATATTTCTTTGTTAATATACATAAAACTCAATGTGTCTCTATGTGTGATGTTTGTGTTCCCTATAGAAAGAAATGTTAGAGGACCTACATGAAAACTAAAAGTGTATTCTTTTGTAAAATTTAACAGGGAAGACAATGGAAATGTTCCCGAGTCTCTAAATGCACCCCTAATTAAGCTATGAGAGCCTAACCCCCTTAAAACTTCAAATATATTCTATTTTTATGAAATTTAAATCATATGTATAAAATTTTCTGGGGAAGATAATGGAAGTGGCCCCACATCTCTATTTTACACTTTATGTGCCGAATATCCATATAGAGATATACTTTGTTGTTAGCAATCAAGCTTTTACCATGACTAGTTTGGACTATAAAAATGAATTTTTGTATATATATAGATTACTTTAATTAATTTATAAATTAATTTTTGCATGCACAAAAGGAAGTCATGAACACGTGTTTCTGGCTATGAGCCGTCATCAGCGTGACTTATCCGGGCAGGGATCGAACCCTCGATGTAAATATTTGTAGTCTAACGTTTTACCCTTAGATCAGAATGACCTGCCACATTTTATCGCCTATGCTGATTTTTTGCGATTGTTTTTTCCCTCCCTTTAGGTTGCTATAAATTTCTCCTTTCCAGACACTGATGGTGGATTTTCAAGTCACATGATCTAGGGGCATAACTATGAGGGAGTCAAATAATTCTCATTTAGAAATTAGCTGACCAACTCAAGTGCGTGGTAACGTTTCATCTTCGTACATTCAGCCTGAATCATGTGTAAAGGTCTCAACTTTTGATTACAAGATACAAAAAATTATCATGGAATTTTGATGGGGGTAGGGAGGGGAGAATATTTAACCGCCAATATTTACTTCGTCATTTTCTGGATGCTGCATCTTAAGCCTCAAGGTACGTTTGGTGTTGGGAAGGTTCCGAAACCGACAACCACCATCGGAAGTGCCCAGCTCCTTCTCTTCCAACCTTTTCCCTTTCACATGCTGACTATTCTCTTGCTCTTCATCCAATTCTTCTGCTTGCTCTTGAATAGTGCTCAGATTGAAATGTGGATCGTCATCCAGCCGGCCTAAGAGGTAGTTCGTGCTGTGTACTAACCATTCAGCCATTTTAGCCACAGAATTGGTTACTTTTTGGACGACTGTGAAATGAGAAAAAAAAAGGAAAAAAAAAAGAATGAAAAAAAAAGAATGAAAAAAATTTTTTTTTAAATGAAAAAAATATTTTTTTAATTAAAAAATGAAATATAAAAAAAAATGAAATATAAAAAAAAAATGGAATATAAAAAAAATGGAATATAAAAAAAATGAAAAAGAAATAAAAAATAAATAAATAAAAAAGAAAAAAAATGAAGTTTTTTCTTTATATCTTAAAAAAAATAAAAATAGACTAAAATAAGGAAAATGTTGGATTCATGAAATACCACTTCTTTACGATACATACGAAAAACATAGTTACACTAACGAAGAAAATTCAGTATATATTAACATGAATGCTAACAGTGGCGCCTCTTCACCCCTCCAAAGTTCAACCTTCCTCCTCAGAGCTATGCCGTATGGAACTTCCCGATTCTTGACAGGGTCTAGTGCCCAGAAGTAAACATCAGAATCTGTCATTGGTCATCTCTGCGGCTGTAGCAAGTAAGAATGTCCAGAAAGGAACTGTAAATCCAATGCTAAATTTTTTAAATGAGGATTGATTAGTTGTATTATTCAGACGACTGTTCTCATTTTGAGTGTTATTCTCACAACGTTTCAGACGATGTAACCTCCGACCTTCTTCAGGTGTATCTTGTCGAACTCGGGAATCTTTCTGTCAAACTCGGTACAGAATTTCAAACGGAACCCTTTATTTAATCCATGGGGAGGTAGCATGTTCTCTTATTCCGTCAGCCATGACCAGGTAGAAGTCTTAAGTAATTCGCAATTGTATTCTTAGCATCGGCTGCACTGAGCATTGAACCTTCATATTCCAGAAGAGTGTCACTCAGAACTGAATTTTACTTAGTACTTTATCTGGTCCTTACCGAATTAACAAAGTTACATCGGCCGAAACGTTGTGAGAATAACACTCAAGATGAGAACAGTAGTCCGAATAATACAACCATTTCTTAGTGTTCTGGGCCAAACCTTCCCCGACTTCATATACTACTGCTGAGCCTTGCTACTCCCATAAGAACTTCATGCAGACCAGAAAATCTTGAGGGATGATCATGAGCTCTGTGCAGAAATCTGATTCGTTCAACAACAATCAGCAACAGCTGACTGAGTATTAGTATTAGTTGTAATTTGTAATGAAAACACAACTTAATTTAATTATAACAGTTGCATAATCACAGACTTGACGAATCAGATCATAAAAGAGGTTATCCCGAAAGACTGGGAACTTAGCACAATTGAAGGAAGTACTCGATTTTTCAGTCCTTCTTGGGGATGGTGGGGGGGGGGGGGCTTGTTTCCTGTAAACAACCATTAATCCTAACATTTGGTGAATTTTGAGCCAAATTTAATGAAGGAAAATTTAGATAATTACAAAAACCTGTTTTGAGTGATTATTGAACAGAGTTTTAACGGAAAAATTTCCAAAGTTGCAAAAGCAGTTTCTAGTTCAGCTATAATAACAAAAGAAATGGTACGAGAAACAGTCAGTAAGATGAAGATTAAGGCTGCAGAACCACAGACGTTGTTGCAGAAATTTTGAAGGCTGCGAGTGAAACAGGCATTGAGATGATCAGACTTGACAAATCAGATCATAAAAGAAGAGGTCGTTCGAAAAGACTGGGATCTTCGTACAATTGTGAATTGTTACAAAGGTTAAAGAGGAAGCACTTGATAGAGGTAATTACGAAGATAGATCAGGTCCTGAAAGCAATTGAGAGAATAATTGAGCAGCAAATAATAAGTCAGATAAGCATAGAGTAAATTCAGTTTGGTTTTATGCCTAAACAAAGTACCATTCATGCAAGAGAAGTAGCTTAATAAGAAGAACCTCTATTTTTCTTTTGTGGATATAGAGAAAGTTTTAGACAGAGATTGTCTGCTGTGCTTTTGTGTAAACTAGGGGCAAATGAGTGGTTGGTGACGGTTGTTCAAACAATGTACAGAAATGACCAAAGTCTTGTTAGAATTAACAGCACATTTAATGACGACTTTAATGTTACAGTAGGAGCACATTAGGTTTATGTACTGACTCTGTTGCTTTTCATTTGTATATTAGAAGCATTGTCCAGGGAGTTTTGTATGGGTTGTCCAGAAGAGATGCTGTATGCTGATAATTTAGTGCTTGCCAGTGAAATAATGGATGACCCACTTGTTAAGTTACAAACCTGGAGGAATCCTATGGAAAGTAAAGGTCTTTGAGTGAATGTTACCAAGACAAAAGTGGTTGTAGTGTTGGAAAGCCCCCCCCCCCCAAATTCCTCTGCTCAGTTTGTGAAAAAGAGGGTCAGATTCAATTCGATCTTTTGTGGTACTTGTAAGCATTGAGAACACAAGAAGTGCAGGGGAATTACTGGTAGGTTGAGAGAGGATGACCAATTTATATGCAAGAAGTGTAATGCAGATGGATGAGAACTTAGATGTTTACAAAGTATATCTGGATGGTAAAGCTATTGTGGTTGTCCAGAAGTTTTGTTACTACCATGGTGATACCATTGGAGCACAGGGTGAAGCAGATGCTAGTGTGATTGCAAGAATTAGGAGTGGATGGCGTAAGTTCAAGGAACTTCTGCCTTTACTGTCGACCAACGGAAGAGTCTATCAAGCATGTGTACACAGTGTGATGATGTATGGAAGTGAGACCTGGCTAATTAAGGTTGAGGACATGCATTGCATGGAGAGAAATGATATGAGAATGATACGATGGATGTGTAATGCAAGTTTTAAAGTCTCGCTTAGTTCTAATAACACCAGAGGAAGATTAAATCTGGACTGTATAGAGAGATGTGTGCAAAACAGGAGACTGATGGTATGGCCACGTTGAAAGAATGGATGAGAGTCTTGGGTTAGTAGATGTAAAATAGTTATGGTAGCAGGTCAAGTTCACAGGGGAAGGCCAAAGAAAATATGGGAGGAAGTGATAAAAATGGACTCAGACAAAGAGGGATAAATAAAGACCTGACCAGAGATAGATTAGTTTGGAAGTCAATTTCTTAAAGCCATCCAACACATGCCAGCATGTAAAACGGACATTAAACTGAATATGATGAGTTGTAGGTGAGTTGGGAACAGATATTTGTAGATGAAAAAACTGTGTGTAAACAATTGATAACAACTCTACAAATTCAACAAATTGTCTTTTAATTAAATAGAATATTTATTTTTATTAAAAAATATCATTACAAATCTTTCCAATTTAACTGTTACAGTTCATCCCAAACATGTTTCATGTCAGCAATGTAACGGCATTCATCCGGGGTGGGTCGAGCTGGCTCCAAATTAGTTTACCGCAACTTGCATCAAGGCGGTCCACCCCGCCAATCAGCAGCCGAGTCCTTGGCATACTTCAGACATTTCTGGTTTCAGCGTCGAACACCAAAAACGTGGGCTCAGCCACCAATTACATGTCTGCACTCACTGTTCCTATCCAAGTCTTCAATTGGCTGCCTCTGCACTTCTTCCAGCCGGCGGGTGCGATTAGGGCTACCAACTTATGGATAGATTCTTTCTCAGGGCGTCAAAGAATGCGACTAAACCAGCAAAGTCTCCTTTTAAGAAAAGTTTCCGTGATTCTGGTGGTGTTGCAGGGGTCAGATTTCGTAATCGTAAAGCAGTATTGTGCATATTAGCGCTCGGTATATCTTTTCAATTTTGTTGAGTTTTATCTCTTGTTGAGACCACAATCTACTTTGGAGACAGCAGAAGGCTGCTCAAGCACGATTGATACGGATTGCAATCTCATCCTTACTCTGTCCTGTAACTATAAAGGTTGAGCCAAGATACTTGAACTGCTCGACTGCCTCGACAATGACGCCATTGAGAATGATAGGGACTCTCCTGGGAAGGGGCTAGTTGACTGACAGAACCTTTGTTTTTGATGAATGGGAATAATTTTAAGTCGGTAAAAATTTTTTGTAGTAATGTCTTCGCCCACTTATGCAGCATTATAAAGTAATATTTTTACAAATAAAAGAGGTTTAATTAACAGAAGAGAGAGGGAGGGGGAGAAGAAAGAAAAAAAATATTGTTTTCAAATACTTACAACCTTCTTCAATTCTTCTTCTCTTGACGCAAGGCGAATACAAATCCACGTCTATGGCTTGATGACATCTGGAGAAACAAAATCATAAAAGGCTTACAAAGCGGAAAATGAAGCTGGTTGTTTTCTGGAAGATGATGTTCCTCAGAGAAATACATTTTTTTCAAAAGTTTAGGACGACAAATAAACCATACCACTCAACATCAGCCCATAAACTTTAAATCATTTTCTGTATCAGTTTAAATTTAATGGTTTCAAAATAACTTCCAAATTTTCTACGGAAACTATGACAATGTACAGTGTGGTCTGAAAGTCTTGTAATTATACCAGAGAGAAAGAGAGAGAGAGAGATAGGGAAGAAAGAAAAGGAGGGAAAAATAAAAAGAATATGTACAACAGATATGTGAGTAGCCAATGGAAAAAAATAAGCTAAAATTGAAATGAATTTCCAACGTGTGTGCGGAGAGGGTAATGCAAAAAAATAAAATTTTCTAAATAATTCCAATCAGTTTTAACTAAGAATGTTGAAATCATTCTTGATGAGACAAAAGTCATCTAACTCCCCTACCCCATTCATGAGTCGTTTTCAGTCAAAACTTTTCACCGCAAAAGTAGCATTTTCAGTGAAAACTGTCATAAGAGAGAAAAGAAAGGCAAGAAGATAAAAGGAAAAAAGAGAAATAAAATCCAGCCAAATAGTGACGAAAAAATAAGGAAGTAAGGCTTAAGCAATTTGGTCAAAAATGAAAAATAAAAAGCAGAGTTCGACCAAAAAGCAGAGAACTCACATCGATGGGAGATTCTACAGATTTGAGTGGAAATTCATTTTTCTGGATTAAAAAGAAAGCGCAGGACTCATATCCCTGATACAAGGTGTCGCAATAAAATATGGCTACCCTTACCGAAATATAATAAAAAGAAGCACATCTTCATAAAATATCACAGGTGTCATGGCGCTACATCATCTTCTGCCAAACAAATGCGCACAGACAGATTTTTTCAATTTGTGACAGTGTCGATAAAAGTGAATAAACTGGATCTCAGACATGTGTTTTGTCTTGCTATATTACTTGTTCCTCTATCGTCCAAGTCCCCCCCCCCCCTTCGAAGGACACTTCTTTCCTAGCCGGCATCTATAAAATAAAATGTGTCTCATGTCCAATGTTTTATATCGGTGAGACGGACAGAAATATCAAATTCCGTATTTACGAACATAAACAGGACCTGAAACACAACAATTCCACTAATGCATTAGTCATACACAAGAAACACATTTCCTCACACAATTTTTACCTTACAAACTGCACCCTCTAAGACAATCCTCTCTCACATTGAAAGTGCTATCATCCTTCACTCATCACAATCTAACATACACCTTAGGTTCAGTTATTACTCCTTAACTCAACATGTCAAAAATCACACTCAAACAATGCAATATCCCTCGCCACTGCATAACAAACTGATTTTGATTGCATTTCATCAATGTTTCCATTGTTCTTTTGCTTTCTGTTCCCTTTTTCCAATTAACGTCTTTTATGCATTCGCCAAAAACAACCCGCCTCATGTCTTCTTTCCTATTTTTTTCCGTTTTTCAAAGAATTTCAAATCTTCAGTTTTCCCGAAGACATTCGTTGATCCAAACAAATTGATCAATCTCTTATTTGATTTTTATTTCTTCCCATGTTTGTTTTTCCTTTTTGTCTTTTCATACATCCTGTCTCCACAGTATTTCTTTTTATGATATATCGTGTGATAAGTGAATAAACTGAATCTCAGACATTTGTTGTCTTACTGCATTACTTGTTCCTCTTTTGTGGCTACTTTTTGATAGAAGTAACAAAACTTCAAGACCATTCTGTGCAAAAATTGAAAAAGATGGCTGTAGACTTCGACATTCAAAAGTGATTTCCAAGCTTTTAAACTGGCAGATAGATAGTCATTTCTGGTGATAATTAAAACTAGACAGAAGTCGATTATTATAGCTCATTTGTATTTTAAATAAAAAATTTTTTAAATAGATAAAGCATGACTTATCTCCCCTTGTGATCTCTACTACTTGAATAATGTAAACAATCAGTAATTACAAATTTTGTTAGATTTGGGAGAAAATTTATATTTGTGAAAAGATGCAATTTTGAGTGGAATTTTTCAGTCCTTCTCAGGAGGAGGGAAAGGTGTGTTTCATGTAAACAACCATTAATCCTAACATTTGGTGAATTTTGAGCCAAATTTAATGAAGGAAAATTTAGATATTTGAAAAATACAAAAACCTGTTTTGAGTGATTATTGAACACAGAGTTTCCACCAAGAAAATTTTGAAGTTGCAAAAACAGTTTCCAGTTCAGCTATAATAACGAAAGAAATGGTACGAGAAACAGTCAGATGAAGATTAAGACTGCAGAACCTCAGACGTGGTTGCAGAAATTTTGAAGGCTGCGAGTGAAGCAGGCACTGAGATGATCAGACTTGACAAATCAGATCATTACAGAAGGGTTCATTCCAAAAGACTGGGATCTTCGTACAATTGTGAATTGTTACAAAAGTTAAAGAGGAAGCACTTGATAGAGGTAATCACGAAGGCTTAAAGCTGATGGATCAGGTCCTGAAAGTCATTGAGTAAATAATTGAGTAGCAAATAAGAAATCAGAAACGCATTGATGAAATGCAGTTTGTTTTTATGCCTAGGTAAAGTACCACTGGTTCTATATTTATTCTGAGACAAATGGAAGAGAAGTACCTTGATAAGAAGAACCTGTATTTTGATTTTGTGAATTTGAGGAAAACTTGACCGACTGCCAAGAGATGTTGTTTGATGGGCTTTGTCTAAATTAGGAGAAAACGAGTGGTTGATGAAGGTTGTTTAAGTAATGTACAGAAATGCTCAAAGTCGGGTTAGAATAGTTTTAATTTTAAAGTAAGAGTACATTAGGGTTCTGTACTGACTTTGTTGCTTTTCATTTGTCCAGGGAGTTTTTTTATGGGTTGTCCAGAAGAGATGCTTTATGCTGATGATTTACTACGTAACCTGTGAAACAATAAAAGGTCTACTTGCTACTCGGAGGGATACGATGGAAAGTAAAGGTTTAAGAACGAATGTTATCAAGACCAAAGTGATGATCAGTGGTTACAGTGCTGAAAAGCCCTCAGAGAAAAGTTCCATCTGCTCAGTTTGTGGAAAGGGTGCAATCCAATATTTTGGGGTACTTGTGAGCATTGGGTACACAAGAAGTATAGTGGAATTACAGCTCTGTTGAGAGATGATAACCAGTTTGCATGCAAGAAGTGTAGGACAATGCAGAAGGATGAGAATTCCAATGTGGAGAAAGTATATTTAAATGGCTATTGAGGTTGTTTAGAAGTTTTGTTACCTTGGTAATGTCATTGAAGCACATGCATTTAAAACTGATACCGGTGTGTAATGTGAGTCTTAAAGACAGGTTTTGATCAGATGAGCTCAGAGGTAGATTAATCTTGACAGTATATGGAGGCGTTGATATGTCCACATTGAAAGAATGGATGAGTTCTTGGGTTAGTAGATGTAGAACAGCTGAGGTAGCAAGTTCAATTGCGTGTAATAGAGCCAATAAAAGTGAAGAAACTGAATCTTTCATATTTTACAAGCAGAGCTACCCGGGGCAAAAATATAACATTTGTATTAAAACTTCTATCTATCTCTTCCCTGGTTTCCCCTTCCCTCTTCTCCGCCCAGCCGATTCCTCTCTCTGGACATACACTTTTTATAGATTACTCAAGTTGGTGTAAGGGAAACAATTCAGTTACTTCCCTTTAATTAGTATATGAAAATGGCTGGAAAACCGACACCCCTTTGACGAAATTAGTGGCAGTTTAGGGTCAAAGGGATATTTTTTTTCTAAATTTGTTATATTATTCATTCTGGGCAATGTTGATCAAGAAAATATCAACTTTGATGGTGTTTGTTCGGTAGTTTTGCAGTTTTAGCTGGACATACACACAAACAGACAACTTCCACTGTCTTCATGTTGTCCGGGGCTCCCCCTGTTTTCCCCTCTCTCTCTGCAGACAAAAGTGTAATCATCTCTTTCTTCCCCGGGCAACACCCCTTCTCCCTCACCCCACTATCTTCCCCCCCCCCACTATCTTCCCGCTCTCCCCCCCCCTCTGCAGGCAAAAGTTTGTTGTCCCTAGTGCCCCCCCACTCTCTCACCCCCCCCTTCTGCAGGCAAAAATTGTAATTATCTCTCTTCCTAAAAGCTGTGTCTTACCCGGTCACTGCCATCATCACCTAACCCGACGGTCGACCCCCCCCTCTCACTTGCCCCACTATTTTCCCGCTGCCCCCCCCCCCTCTGCAGACAAAAGTGTGTCTTCCCCTCGTCTGGTTCCTCCCCATACTCGGTTGCTTTCCCCGCACCATATTGCCCATGGCAAAAGTAAGTATTAACCCTGTCTTCCCCCCTCAGATGTATATTTAGGTCACCGTAAAAATTGTGTGAGTTGACTGGTATTGAACGCTAAACATTTGGATAATGGACCTGCGTCTATACCACACGACTACGTAAGACAGTATAAAACATTACGAAAAATAAGTCAGTTAAACGAAGTCTGAAGCTGACACGCGTTTAATGCACGCACACATGCGCAGATCGTATCTCCGCCAAAAGGCGACCAAATTTATTGACCCTCTGTCACACATTTTGGAGCATTTCTATACAAAGATATGGACGTTTTTCCCCCCCAATTTTTGGATATTATGGGTCCAGAAGCTGGAGGATTATGAAAATGTCAACTTATGTTATGGAGTTATGTCGCGTATCTTGGGAGCCTTTTCTAGACATACACACAGACGTTTCGCCTTTATATATTAGATTTTTTGATTATTTTTTATTTTTCTCTTGTGTTGTTTTACTGTTCTGAAAGTGAATAAACTCAATTCAGGACATGTGTTTTGTATTGCTGTATTACTCGTTCCTTTTATTTTTGACTTTCAGACTGCTCTTAAATCTAACGCATGATTGGTAGTTTCTTGACATATTCTTCACACCATGTGATTTATTCCCTCTATATAATTTAGGATGGATCATTATGGGACGGGTGTAGCCAGTTTAAACAGGTTGGTTTGCTTTTTATTTCTTTTTTTTTTTTTTAGTTTATTATGGTGGGCTATTTCTTTTTTTTTTTTTTACATTGTTTGAATATTTTTGTGATGTGTTAATTTATTTATTAGTGTACATCTTAGGTTAAAAATGACGGGAAAAAAATAATGCTTTGTCCCGTGTACGCACTAATATTCATATAAAAATTATAGAATTACGTTAGCAATTTAATTTTTCATATAGAAATTATTAGTTTAGAGTGAAGGATTTTTTTCCGAATTAATTTCAAGTGGCGGGGGTTGTCAGAAATGCTATTTCTCTTCCCCTCATAAAGACAACAGATTTATATATCTTTACATACAAATACACATTAGTCTTTATTATAGAGTGGATGATTTTGTGAAATTTATTGATGCATTTATGTTACTTATTTTAGTCTTTCGAATAGTTATAGATATCCTAGACGGCGAATGAATTGTTGGATCAATGTTAATACAATACATTAGAACATTTTTTTTTTAATTATTTATTGACGCTATCCTTTTTTTTCTTTCTTTAATTCACCTTAAACAAGGCACAACGTCACCGAGACGTAAGGGGTTACTGTGAATTAGGGTCTATCCTAACCGAGTTGTGCAGCGAGATGTTTGATTACATTTAAATTTCTGCATGTAGGTAGTTAGGGAAACAAGGGAGCAGGGAGAGAATTCCAAAGGCAGTTCAAGGAAATAAACTATTAGAGTAGAAAGCCTTTCAGCATTTGGGGACCTCTACAGTGAAAGGGTGGGATTTTGCCGATTGTCGAGTTGGTTCATCGGACTCATTTCATTGAAGTACTTGTAAAAAAAAAAGCACAGAGATGAAACATTGCGGCGATGAGACAGAGGCTGAAGCTTGGTAGACAGTGTAGAACCTATTAGATTAGAGGCTCTTTTTTGGGACCCTGTCAAAGAGGGAGAGACTAGTGATTGATGCACCAGCCCAGATGTGACAACAATACTCCATGAAAGGGTGAATGGTGGCTTTGTAGAGATATAAGATACTGTCAGGGGAGAAGTTTTCTAGCACGGTAGAGGGAGCCCATCTTCTTTGCAGCAGACTTGGCAGTATATTCTACGTATTTATTCCATTTTATGTTGTCTGGATGTTAGGCCAAGGAGTTTAATAAACTCTCGGGTAGGGTGTTGCTTTAGTCTTTCTCCTTTATTTGCGACATCTTTTTATGTCATCCTCTTACTACTACCTCTATTCCCCTCCTACCACTTCTCGGCGCATTTGCCCTTCCTCTCATCATCTAAAACTTTCCATGTTCAAACAAGCTAACAAGATTATTAGAGTTTTAGTATTATAGTAGCAAATATATGCCTCCTCCCTCAGTCGTATAACATGATGAACGAACATATACTACACTGACCCCCAGAGGAGGAGATAATGATATCATGACAACAGAATAGATAGTACACTACCCCCCCCCCCAAAAAAAATAAGTAGATGTAGTAATTTCTTTTTTTAAGCGGTGAAAAAACTTAAAATTTTCAGATTGAGAGGGGGGGGGGGGTCAGCCATAGATATACTGTAGGTATATCTAACGTAACCCTAA
Source organism: Sepiola atlantica (assembly GCA_963556195.1). Classification (NCBI taxonomy): domain Eukaryota; kingdom Metazoa; phylum Mollusca; class Cephalopoda; order Sepiida; family Sepiolidae; genus Sepiola; species Sepiola atlantica. Next base: position 166,430,420 of record OY744519.1, read on the forward strand.
AAAGAAGTAAAAGGAAGCGATGTAGCCGAAGGTGAAGATTGTTTTTTTTTTTTCTGAAACCAGGTATTTGTTTAAAAAGTATTTTCGAAAGAAAAATTCAATTAGTTACACGTCTCCATTTACCACTAACTGGCCAGCAGGTGGGTGCTTATTCTATATTAAATTTATATAGGAAAGTGATCCCCCACTCTAAAATATTAAAAAAACAATTTTTAATTCCTTTTTTGCAGGTATTTTTCCATGTAATCGCCCCCACAAAGTAGAATTTGATTTATTTTAGAAGGTAAACTATGATAGGTGTGATAGTCAAAATTTACCAAAGAAAATTATACTTTCAATTAATTTTACTGAGAACAAACTTGATGATTGGATAAAATCCTTCAACAGTTTTCATTTATACTCAACATTTGATGAATTGGTCTTTTGGCTAGGAGCAAAGTATAGTATCTGTTCTAACACTTCATCTTTTTGTCCACAGTCACTGAAGAAGAAAACCTTCTGGACTGAGGCAATTTTTATTTTTGTTCCAATCCACAGTACCTCTTTTTTGAGGAGCTGGATTTTCCCCTACATTAAAAACTGACCATGTGTTTAACTCTGCCCTCGTGGGGAGGCAAGTAAATAGGAACATTTGATGAAAGAGACAAAACAAAACAAAACATTTTGTCAAAAGAAGACAAGACAAAATAATCACACTTATCTTCATATGCGTACGTTTTTTTTGCATGATCGTACCTTTAATAAGTACACATTGATTATTTTTATTATTAATCAAATATTTAAACTAAACTAAAACAATTTTTTTAATCCTATTTCGAGTTCCATTAATATTCACTCTTTTCAACTTCGTTCGCACACAAAACTGACACTATGTAGCCAGTTTTCCTCCCTGCATTCCTCACATAATCAGCACTATCGACCTGCTTTGGCACATCTGGCTTTTAGCTTATCTCTATTGATATAAAGTTAGGTATCTTTATATATTTCTATGTACAGGATTCATTTCTGAACTAATTAATCGATCATTATGAATTTTGAAACACAGCTGCTAGGCGTAAGGGTCATAATGTGGGCTATATTTAGTTTAATCTAGTTTTAAGCAAAGAGGGTAAAAGGGGGGTAGAAACCCTTTAGGAAAATTCAGATACCTTCGATTTGTATTGAAATTTTAACAATAGTATTAGGAGATATTACAAACCAGCCTATAGTTTAATGTGCAAAAATGTGTATATCTAGTGAAATTCTTCTTTAGTTTAAACTTTGAAAACTCATTTTCGGAGTTATTTTGATAAAATGTCGATGTAAATAAGATTTCATATTTTCTCTTTATAAATGTACAATTCTTTCTCTTGTTTCATCAATAGTTTTTTTTTTCCAGGTTAGGTTACTATTTGCAGTGACGGGCAATTTATTTTTTAATGTTGGTGTTTTTCAACTTAATGCACACAATATTGTTTTTCTCTATGCATATAAAAGCAGTCCCATACAAGGGGCCACTTATCAATATACTGAGCTTAATATAGGGTTTTAAATTGGCTTTCACAAAAAAAAAGAAATCCAAGTTAAAAAATTTTGCCCTAAAATTGTGACGAACAGACGGAAAAAATCTATTTATATGAATAAATAGATTTTTTCCATCCGTCCATCAATTTTTTTTAAACGTAATAAATAAATTGCAAAATTTGTCTCATTTCGAAATATCACAGATCTTAACTACTTTTAGAAATTGAAAATATTGCATTATATAATAAATTCACAACAAATAAAGCAGATGCCATGACTAGAGATCGAAACCAAAACCTTGGTCTTTAATCTGAGCTATTTGGACTTTCTTCATTAAATAGAGCTTAAAACATTATTTCAACAAAATAATTATAGCTTTGGTGTGACGTCATAGATTCATGATTTACGTCATGTTTCAAAACATGAATTAAAACATAAGTGATAATAAAAATAAATAAATGGGTAAACATTATCAATAGCGTTGGAAATTATTTTAATAGTGAAAAACAATTTATTTTGCTTTAACTACATATTGGCGTTAAACAATTTAATATATACTAGAATTTGGGCCCATAAACCCTTTAATTCTAGTCATAAAAATTGTGTTTCCGTCTGTTTTTATATGGTCCAAATCCGAGATTTTTTTATTGATTTACTAATAGAAAAATCTTGTTTTACCTCTACTGTGCTATAAATTATATTAAGAAGATTAAATGTGTTAACTGTTGAAATGAATATTATATGAATAGTCAAAGTTGTGCTTCCATATCAGTTTTATATGTTTCTTTTAAAGGTAATGGAAATTTGCCCAATGTTTAGGCTGGCTTGATCTCATAATTATTGCTTCGATTATGATTAATTTTCATTTACCACAAGATGACATCACGGATTGTAAGGATGTTTTCACTTGTTTGAAATCTGCATTTTTAGTTATAAATTTTGAAAATTGGCTTCTGAACGAATAGCACAAAAGACGACAAATTTTCTAATTTCCAACAAACTTTGAACAGTCATAATTCGATGGCTAATTTTGCTACCAAAATAAAGTTGGCATCATTGTTTATGTTTTGCAAAGATCTATGTGACCGCATTACAATGTTTTTGGATATAATGAAAATAGAATTTTGGTTTGGGATACTTAGTATTAGACATCAATTAATAAATATTCCCAAAATTTCAGTTTCTTTGGAGTATTTTAAAAGGATTTTCAGATTTTCATTGAATTTGTTGACCCATAGTCATTAGACACCAATGAAGCAAAATTCCCTGAATTTCAATTTCTTCTTAAGACCTCTTAACCTTAAATGTAAGACATTTTCTAAATCATGTAATAGATTTTGATCCAAACTGGAATAAGATTTGACAGAGTTTAAATATCATTTTATATCTTGATTTTAATCCTTGTAACGGAGCATAAAATTGGTGGAAAACTGTTCTGTTCAGAGAATTCATCTTATCCATTCTGTGACGTGTATTCTTCTTGGTATTTATAAATTTAAGTGTTAAAAAAAGGTGCTTTTTAGGAATAGGTATCCAAAGGTTTGCAGCCATGATGTATACAGTTCCGAATATGAACGGAGAAAGTCAAATCAAGTTCCGACTTTTACTGAAATATACAAATAAAGAAGGTCTGTTACTTGGCAGATGATTATTTTTCAATCAATTAGAAAGATCAAGTTCCGAGTTTTACGTAATTTTTTGGATACCTTTTCATTTACCTTTACTAAAAGGGTTAGGGTAAAAAAACAGTTTGGTTCGTATTGTGTAAAATACTGGAGCAACATTACAAAATACACTTAAATACAACATAAAATCAACAATTTCTTTTGCAAAAAAAAAAAAAAAAAAAGAAAAGCCTAATAATACATTCAGTAAAGTTCGTTAACATTCACCAGTCCCTGAAGTCTACGGTGAAACTCGGAATACTTATGTAAGTACTGAAATTTTCTTGAATAGCTATTGCTAAAAGGTACCCAAAATTGAAAATAAGGACTCTCGGTTTTTTGGCGCTTGTTCGTAATACTCCACCACCCGTTTTTCTCAACTTTTTTACTGACCAAATTTTTTTCTTTTTTCAGTGTATTACTTATCATGTTGCTAGAGAATTCTGTGCTTTTTGGAATTTTTTTTTTAATATTTAGATTTTAGAAGGGAGGATCAGTTTCCTATATAAATTTAACGTAAACTGATTACCCACTTTTTTGACCATGTTGCTGTTCGTAATACATACCACCCATTTTTTTCATCTTTTGTACAATGACCTATCATGCCGCTAGAGAATTTTGGGTTTTATGGAATTTTTTTTTAAATATTTTAGATTTTTGTAACATGGTCAAAAAGTGGGGGATCAGTTTACATTAAATTCATATAGGAAACTGATCCCCCGCTTCCTAAAATCTAAAATATTTTTTAAATATTTAAAAATAAAAAAAACACGGAATTCTTTAGCGACATGATAGGTAATTGTACACTGAAAAAAGAAAGAAAATTTGTAAGTAAAACAGTTGAGAAAAACGGGTGGTTGAGTTTTACAAACAAGCGCCGTTTTTTCAGCCATTTTATGTACTAATTTCGAAAGAAAATGCTGATGAGAATCTTCTATTATATAAAGGAGAGTTGTCTGTGTGTATGTATGTATGTGTGTGTATGTATGTGTGTCTAGAAAGGAATGGGTTGGGCGGCAAAAGAGAAAGAGGGTTTTTGGGAGAGCGAGGAGGGAAAACGGTGAAAGAGATAAAGATAGAGAGATAGAAGTTTTAATAGAAATATGTTACACTTTTGCTTCGGGCAATGCCGGGTAGCCCTGCTAGTTAAATATATAATTTCTTAACTTTTGTTAGATATTGGGCGAGTAAATCCATTAGTATATAGAAGAGTTGAGAATAACAGGAAATGGAAACCACTGAGAGTCAAGTTGGGGTCAACTTGGTGACCCAGAGGTTAAGATTGATAGGTTATAGGAATATAATAGAAACAGATATGATGTCACATGGCTGAAAGAGAGGGTGTGATAGAGAACAGGAGAGTCTGTTTGGGAGTACGCAGCATGTGGACGTTGAAAATGAAAGAGGGCTGACAAAATATAATTAGTGATTTTGATCGTTCTGTCTTTCCCTCCCCCATCCACTAGTCAGTGATTTGGAACAAAGATCAGGTTGAATAAATGTCCGCTGTCTTCCATCAGTCTTGTCTCAAGTTAGTCTGTTTTAAAGGTACGAAAGAAGCTTATTTACCAAGTGGTGCTCCCTCGGTCTGGGAAGATCATGTAAGTGCATACAAGGAGAGCATGCAGCGACCAAAGGTATGAATACAATTTGCAAACTTAGATGTTTCTGTAAAGATAACGGCAACTTGGTTTGTTGCATGTGTGACAAGGTTGAAACAACACTTTAAGTAACATTGGTTGGTAATCATGTTTTTTTTTCAAGGATTAAATAAATCAAAGGATTTCACAAAGTCTGAATATATTGTGATGTCCTAATAGAGTGTCCTCCAGTTTTCCTAAATCTTTCCATCTATAATTATCTACATCATCCGCCCCCTCTTTTCATCATCTAAAACATTCAAATATACAAGTTAAGTGTGCATGATGACAAGCAAGAAAGATAATAATAGAATCAACTTTATTAGTATACTAGTCAATTCGTGACCCGTTGGGCCAGTAATTATGTATAGATTTATGAAAACATTTTGAAATTTTCATATATTTTTCCTTACAATAATTTTCTGTACATATCCATTTTAGGTATTACTCCAGATACTGCGCCTAATTTCCGTGACTGCTTGGCCACAGCAGACGAGCAGGTTGCGGAAGCATCCGAGAGCTGCCGAGTCGAAAACGAGGCTGTAAACAAAACTGAAAACAAAAAACTGTCTGTCGCGCAACCCTCGGTGATTCGGAGGCCCAGGGCATACGGTGGAAATAGACGAGTCTCTATTCAACCGCCGGAAAAAAAAACAACGTTGGACGTGTTCTCCAGCCGCTTGTCTGGGTCTTCGGGAGTGATACGACTCCGCAGAGAAGGGTTAGGGTTTCCTGGTGACAGTGCCTAACAGGAATGTCGAAACCCTAACCCTTCCAATAATCAAACAGTACGTCGTACCTGGGACCACGGTAGTATCCGATTGCTGGAGGGCGTATAACAGGTTAGGAGAGGAGAGGTATCAGCACCTTACGGTGAACAAAAAAAATATATATATAAAAAAAAACTTGCCTAATTGTAAAATTGACTTCTTTGCTTTATGTAACAGAAACACATAAAAAAACATAAAAATATTTCATTTTGCCCACGAAAACAAAAAACAAAAACGTTTATTTATAGTTCTTCAGCTATGGTTTGTTCATTTCTTTCATTTTCAAAAAAAAATATGCATTTTTTCTTTCCGTATTCATCGTCTTATATTGTCGTCTGCCAACCCTTCCATTTTCACGATTTTCGGTTTTGTTTATACAGCCTCGTTTTCGACTCAGCAGCTCTTGGGCACTTCCGCGATCTGCCCGATCGCTGCGGCCGAGCAGTCACGGAAATTAAGCGCATTATCTGGAGTAGTACCCCATTTTTAATGATGCTTGCTTTCCTGTTATCAAATGCACCCATTCTGGAGTTATATCAATGAGGTGACGGCTTGTACAATTCCCGATCAATTGGTTTTGCTGGATGTAAAATATGCTGTAGACTCACAGTGGCCTAGGAAGTGAAAGAAATAGTACTTTTTGCAATCCTGGTCATTGCAAGAATGGTAGTACAGACAGCATGACCAAAGGAATTCCATTACGTGTCCGTTTCTCATCAAGATCTGATTTTGTTCTTCAAGCATAAGCTTATGGTTAAAATTAGATGTGATAGAAAAAGATTTAATTCCAGACAATTTGATAAAAGATGGATAAAAGTGGCAAGTTTTGTTGTAAGAAAGAAGCCAAAGTATTCCCTGCTTGAACATGACACATGTAATATGGGTTTGCCGAGACTCCACTCCCGTTATGTTAAAATAGACTTAACTGGAATGTATCTCGTCCCCATAATTTTGTTTTTCTCCAGGACTCCTACTCATCACATTGTTACATCACAACTCATATTTTTTTTTAATCTCGGAAGAACAGTAGAACAGGCCAATGCCACCACTAATATTGTGGGGGTGATTGTTAAGAAAAGAAAGGGGTGAAAAAAAACAAATTTACAAGAAATAACTTTTACCAAATGCAAGAAAATCTAATCTATCGATCTGCGTAGATTTTCAGTTTTGGAACTTTTTTTTAGTGTTTTTTTTTAGATTTTGTATCACAGCCTAGAAAGTATGTGCAAACATGGGCAGCCACATGAGATCAAATGGTTCAGTATAGTACAAAGTATTTTGAAATAAAGAACTTAAAACCCGTTTCAGTAAGTTAAAAATATACAAATCGTTCAACAATCAAATATTTGACTGATTCGGGAGTTATTAGTTGAACCTTCACATCAAGTAAAGAATCTCTATCATTTACAAGCCTTCTAGGCTGCGATACAAAATAAAAATACTATACTGTACTATTTTTTAGTCTCACTTAAGAACCTCATTCCTTTAAGAGATCGACCTGCCTGTTTTCGGTATTTTAACAGGAAAACTGGTTATTCTACCCCTAAAAAGGCTTGGCAGGACCTTACTAACCTCCCCCTCATTTTATTTTAAATATTTCTTTTGGGAATTTTTTCCAAACCACACCCATTCATCAATGAAATTCTAAAACACTGGCTAGACATTGTAAGTAGGGCAGCCCATAGAGTGAATGTGGTATTGTGGTGACTGCAATGAATAATTACATGAATGTGTCTAGTTAAGAATAAGATAATCAGTGAAAGATCAACGTCCTCCGATTTAATGGTCTTGTGCCTAATTATACGTAGATATTTTGTTATATATATCACATAAATTTCTTTAAGTTCGCACAAAGGTTTATATAGTAGCTCAATAGTATATAATACGACTAGAGCTCTTAATTTAACATGATATAATTCAAGTTAATTCAAAAAAATATTTTATTCACAAACAATTGTTTCTGCCCATTTTTGTAAATATACAAATTTATGGTATACAAAATTTACCAAACATTCACAAAAAGACTTTATCAGTGCATATCACACCACAGTCTGGGAGAGTTTAAATTACCTACTAGACACCATCCTAGAATGTCTTCGGTCTCTCTGTACAAGGGATGGTCAGGAGAATCTGATACTTCGTCCTACAAGTAAATCCCAACTAAATATTTAAAATAACATAGTATTCAAAGCCCAAATAAGATTCTCTTAACACGACTATACACTGGCTCATACGAGGAATAGTGCACCTTCTCCTAGTGATGTTACCTCACGTAACAGCACTTAGCTGGATACTCCACCAGACCAGATGAATTATTGTCCTGGAATCCAGCATAACTAAAAAAAGACCACAATAAAGATAAACTATAACATAATTAAATGGACAATTTGGAAGAGGAAAATTAGTGTTCTTCATTGCTTTACTAACTCAACGTTTGAGAAGTAGGGGAGAATCTTAATTGAACACTCGGATATCTATGTATTTCATGTAGAAATTAAGTGTTGATCTCAGAAAGGGAGGGGGCTTGATTTCTGAGAACTTACCGAAGTAAAATGAAAACATAAAACTGAAAAAAAACAAAACAAGATACGTCCAATATTCATTTAATTAATTAATATATATACAGGGTGGGCAAAAATAAGGGTCCTATTTTTAAAAATTCATAACTTTTTTATTTATTGATTTTTTTAATTTTTTTTTTTAGAATAAGTAAAGGACCCCTTCCGAAGCAAGCATGAGCCGTATTAGCCCTAAGGAACGTACCCTCATTTAGAAAACATTATTTTTGCTTAAAAAACTCAAAACAGTGTAAAAAACAATAGTTTTTGTAAGTTTTAAGAAGTGTTTTTCGGCTAAAATTTGTTTTGTTTATTTCAAAAAATCTCGGAAGGGTCAGTCTACACACACATAAAGTTCGGTGAGTTTAACTTTTATTTTGTGGAAGTTATTCAAATTCAAGTTATTCAAATTTAAAGATAGGACCCTTATTTTGGCCCACCCTGTATATATATATGCATATAAATTGGTTAAACTTAACTTTCGGGGAATCTTTAAAAAATGCCACGAGACAATATTTAAAAACAACTTTTTGCATAAAAACTATTATAAGTATTTAATGTTTTTGTTAGCAAATAGGTTTCTTATTAAATTATATACAGATGCATAGTAGGCGTGTTTATACAGATCAGCCCCCATTGCTGCAAATATTGTCCTGTTAACATCCAGCAACTAGTTAAACAATCGAAAGGCAACCACACAAATTGAAACTCGGGTTCCTTAAACAGAAAAACACCGATTTATTTCCATTGTAGTTTAATTTTTAGTGTAAATTGATTGCATTTAATTGTTTTTTGCAAATTGTTGGATTTCCACATGGACAGTTTGTTTTGTTTATTGTTATAAACTGTTCGCCCGACTGAAATTAAAAGAAATAACACTAGAAAACATTAATTGCAAAAAATAAATAAAAACCAACAAATTACAAAAACAAAACAATGATGTAAATATACAAGTAAAAAATACAATGTAAATACAGGCCTAACAAGTTGTTTTTTGTTTGTTTAGTTTTTTAATTTAATTTTCTGTGTTTTCGTTTTCAGGAACTCTAGTTTAATTTTGTGTGGTCACATTTCGGTTATCGGATTTTACCGAGCCAATATGGGCAGCCATGGGAACCGATCTGTGTGTGTACCAAAACTATCATCGTTGCCTCACGAAAACTAATTATTATATTTTAGTCAGTATATTTTAGTCAGATAGAATAAAATTAAAAAATAAACAATTTTAAAAGTCGAAGAGGGAAAATATTGTAAAATGAAAAACAAAAGTTTTTATTGGATTTAAAAACTTTTACGTATTTTTTTCCTAAATGAAACGATATGGGAACTTTTTTTTTGTTATATGATTTCAACATTTAATAATACAAAATGCACGCATTTTTTTTGTAAAAATTTTAAAAGGAAAAAAAGTTTTCTTGAAATATTTGAAATCCGCTTTCGTTTCGAAGATTTTTTTTTCTCACCTCTTGTGCTTTCCGCCATTGTTCGGATCAACGTTTGATTGTATTCTTTCTATGACGTTGTCGGTGTCAACATGTCCTCCATCAGAGGACGGTGACACGTAAGAAACCAGTTTTTCGCTCAGTGAATTGAGCATGGGTCTGTGTCGATTATATACTGCAAAAATGTGAAACAATTTACTTTCCAGTCTTAGTGGACAGCCATTTTGGCTTTCAAATTAAAATGGAATTGGTTTTGTGGTTTTCATTTGCGCAAGAGTTCCGATCATACAAGGAAAGAAAACTCTTTCTTTCTTTCATTCAATTTCAACCTTTAAATTTTTTTTTCTTTTTCTTTACATAATATTCATCTTCTTTGATTATATATTTCTGCTCAGTTAGCTCTCAAAAATCAAGAAGTTCCTTCCCGAGGCTAACACTTGATCTCTATATGAGATACGTAGATATCCGAGTGTTCATTTAAGGTTCTCCTCTACTTCTTAAACATTGAGTTAGTATTATTTACTCCTCTCCAGGAGTTAGGCACAAGGCCAGTTTCTATCCTACTCCCACAAGTAAGATGTGACCCAAGCTCGGGTCGGAAAGTGAGGGTTGAAAAGCCAGCGCCCGAGAGGTGAGCACTCTGACCATCAAAAATTGCCTGGGCAGCCCCGTCGGCATTCCCCGGTAGGGGCGCCTCAAGCAGTAAGCAATTAACTTACTCCTCCCCAAAGAGGGGAGGCAAAGCCTGGGAGGGTGGACCTCCTAGAACTGCACAGGACAGGCGTGCAGTATCCATCGGAACAGATACTACACTTTGATCTTAGCCAAAAGGCCAAGATAAAGTTTGAGTTAGTATTATTTACTCCTCTCCAGGAGTTAGGCACAAGGCCAGTTTTATCCTACTCCCACAAGTAAGATGTGACCCAAGGTCGGGTCGGAAAGTGGGGGTTGAAAAGCCAGCGCCCGAGAGGTGAGCACTCTGACCATCAAAAATTGCCTGGGCAGCCCCGTCGGCATTCCCCGGTAGGGGCGCCTCAAGCAGTAAGCAATTAACTTACTCCTCCTCAAAGAGGGGAGGCAAAGCCTGGGAGGGTGGACTTCCTAGAACTGCACAGGACAATCCCATAGACCGGCGTAAATCAAGCCCCGAAGGCCAAGACAATACCAGTCTATAGGGTGCAGTATCCATCGGAACAGATACTACACTTTGATCTCGACCAAAAGGCCGAGAGCAGGGGAGTTAGTATTATTTACTCCTCTCCAGGAGTTAGGCACAAGGCCAGTTTTATCCTACTCCCACAAGTAAGATGTGACCCAGGTCGGGTCGGAAAGTGGGGGTTGAAAAGCCAGCGCCCGAGAGGTGAGCACTCTGACCATCAAAAATTGCCTGGGCAGCCCCGTCGGCATTCCCCGGTAGGGGCGCCTCAAGCAGTAAGCAATTAACTTACTCCTCCCCAAAGAGGGGAGGCAAAGCCTGGGAGGGTGGACCTCCTAGAACTGCACAGGACAATCCCATAGACCGGCGTAAATCAAGCCCCGAAGGCCAAGACAATACCAGTCTATGGGGTGTAGTATCCATCGGAACAGTTTGAGTTAGTAAGGCAGTGAAGAATATTAATCTTCTTCTCCCCAATTAACCACTTAACTATGTTATAGTTTATCTTTCTGTGGTCCTTTCTTGGTCTTGCCGGATTCCAGAACAAAAATTCATCTTGTCTGGTGGAGTATCCAAGTTAGTGTTGTTACTTGTGGTAACATCACTTGAAGAATGTACACCATTCCTTGTATGGTTTAGTGTGTAGCCATGCCGAGGGGGTCCTATTTGGGCTTCGAATGCTTTTGAATATTTAGTTAGACAAAGTATCTTCATCACAAGTTGTCCTGACAAACCCCTGTACAGAGAGACCGAAGACACTCGAGGATGGTGTCTAGTAGGCATTCAAACTCTCTCCATTATATTTTTTAAATTTTAGTTCAGTTAGTTCTAAGAGATTATTTCGCTACGAGTTAAATGTATATCCATGTGCTTTTTTAAAGATAGACGTCCCTTTTAGGGTTGCGATCTGCACATCGCTACAACTTGGTTTCCCAGCGATTGAGTATTTTTTAAGATTTTTTTTCAGTAGGCCCGTAAAATGTCTCTTTCCTAGAACTGCGTGTCAGTGGAACACAGTACCATGGGGCTACTTCCCGGCTGACTACCACATTGCCGTTTTCAAGTCCAATGTAAACAAATTCTTGTTGTGCCGTCCTCTTAAAGTTTACAACCATCGTTACTTCCACCGTCCACCTGTCAAACTCAATTAACTCTTTTCCTCGAATGGTCTTTTGGCCTTGATAAACGGTGACTCGTTTGTAAAAAAAAAAAAAGAAAATGTTTATTTATTTCAGGAACCATGTCGTTTTTAAGTCATTCTTGAGGTCCTGATATTTCTTAATTCTTTGTGTTTGAGTGTGTCCAATTAAAAGTCAGAAACTACACAAGACACACCCACAAAGCTGATATATTCTTTTTGCAGCATTGTCTCAGACAAAATATGGGCTCTTTTTTTTTAATATTCATTCTTTTAGGAGTAACTAAGAATAGAATTAATCGGGGGGGGGGGTGTAGTAATTATAAATAAGGAATTTTTTTTTCTAATGCGGAGAACTATCCTTGCTGGCTTATTTGGGCGCACACTGACCAATCAGCTTGCAGGGCATATTTATTTCAGCTGTCCCCTGAGGAACTACTTTGGACCCTTTTGGGAATAGCAAGAGTCAGCAGAGCGACTGCGACCAGCAACCAAGAAGGACCCACCCCCTTCCTCTCTCTCTCTCCTACCTGAATCCCCTGGATTTCCTGAGCTCAGATATCTTCATTCGAAGATACGCTGCTCATAGACTTTCGGCAGTCAAAGAACTTTCCATTTTACTTTCCTCACTTGGACACTGTCCTAACCTTTTCAGACTTATACAAAACGGTATAGATAATAGTATATAAACCCCTTTTGTTGTTATGTTAAAGGAGAGTTTGTTTTCCTTCGTATGATGACCGTTTTCGTTTACATACTAAAATATTAGGAGTTGTTCTTATTGCTCACTAGTAAGAACTGCTTCTATAGGGGCATTTAGAGCGATTTTTTTCATCAACCTTTGGTGTGAAACTGGAACTGAAATATACTTTCTTGGCATTTGGGCTAAGATCAAAGTGTTGTTTTTTGTTTTTATTTCTTCCACTTAGATCCCACTCCCATTTAGAGAACAACCTGAACAAACCGAAAAACAGTGGGCGGTCTATTATTTAGAAAGAGTTAAGAGGGTCTTAGTAACTGTTTTTTTCTTTTCTTTCTCTCACTCCCCATTATACTCCAATGAATTTATCTATATATAACAATATTTATGAAAAATAAAAAATTTCAAACCAATCTTAAGTAGGACGGACTCTAGAATAAATGTGGTATTGTGGTGACTGAGATAATTCTAGTTAAGCGTAGGATAGATATTTTTATCACTTGAACCAAAGATAACCAACGATACCCAATACCCCACACTTTTGATGGCCTTGTGCCTAATTTGTTTTGAATGTAATTTGTTGATATTTTCTGCAAATAAATAATTCAAAGTGTTCTGTTCTGTCCTCGGTAGGAAGAGAGAAACCCCTTCTTGACTGGAGAGGAGGAGTCGAGAGGAAGAGGAGAAAGGGGAGAGAGAAGGGAAACAGGGAGAAATGGACAGGGTGATAGAGAAAGTTGAGAAAGAGAAGTTTTAGAAGAAAGATATTATACCCTTTGTTTTTGTTCTTAAGTTCTGGGCAGTAGGTAGCAACCCGAAATAAAAATAAATTCCTCTTTCTCTCCTTCTTCTTCTTCCCTTTCGTTCTCTCTCTTCTTCCTTCTATCACTTTAGACGACGGCACTACGTGTTTCTCAGGCAACTGCCCCCGCCCCTCTTACCCAAACATTGATTGCTCTTATAGTGCAGCCTCCTTCCCACAATCCGTCTCCGCCGGAAGCACTTCCGTTTCCGACGGAAGTACTTCCTTCCCATAAAAACGCATTGCTCCTTCTCTTTCTTTTCTTTCGTTGTGCCCGGCTCCCCACACGAGGTAAGTTGTACGTTTGTCGTCGTCTCATTCAAATATACAACATCACCCCCTGATCTCTGATCACATTACATAGTCTGAAGTCCACACTGGAGGTCGCCGGCTTTGCTGTGATCTCCGTGGTGACCCTTCACGCACACCTCCATTCAGATCGGTCGCTGTTGGCCTCTCTCGCAACTCCGTCTTATGCCTCTCCACAGGTCTTAGGTCCAGAACGTGTCTCGGCACGCCATCGACAGACACATTACTGTCCGAATTCCTGGCTGTAACTGTTCCTCGCGCCCATTGTGTTGTACATCGCGCACCAGGCGGCTTTACCCACACTTCATTTTCTAGTCGCACTGTGCTCCTGGTTGCTCGACTCTATTCCGGTGGCGGAACGCTTGGATGCCGCCAGACATATCGATATATCTGTTCTTGTGGCACCGTCTCCCTCACCTGCTCTGATCTGGGAGTCATGTTGTACCAGAACAGGGCCTCTCCTGGTGCAGTTCCCCCTCTCTCAGCCAACGCTTTGATGGTCCTGTGGTTCCTTTCCACTATGCCGTTTCCTTCCGGCCTATATGCGGCTCTGAAGTATTGTCTGATGTTCTATCTCTCCAGCATCTCTCTGACTGTTCCTGATCGGAAAGCCGCCCCATTGTCCATCAAGACTTCGTCTACGGGTCCACGTTCCAGAAACACTGTATTCATTGTGCTTGCCACCTCACTAGCCGTCTCTCTCCTCAACTCCCTCCGAACCTACTTGGTATGCAGTCAATCATGGTTAGATATTGAGCCCCTCGATAGTGGGTGACATCAACGGCGAGTCTCTTCCAATTTTCGCCCACCTGGAGCTCTCCCTGATGATGTGACGCCGGTGCCGGATCTATCGATTGACACCGCACACATTGCTGGACTACTTTCTGCACGACCTCCCTCGCAACACTGGGATCTACCTTGCGGGCTAGATGCAAAGTCCTGTCAACTCCCATGTGGTGCATAGAGTGGTGGTCCTTGACTTCCTCATGGGTCATGCAGCATGTTTCATCAGCACTCTCTGTCGTTTCGTCCAAGGCTTCCATTCACCCTCTTCTCACCCTCGTTAGGCTGTCTGCCCTATTCTTGGCGGAAGGTATGAACGAAACACTGACTTTCAATCCAAATTCGGCAATTAACTCTCGTAGGATTCCGACTCTACGCATGATGATCATTTCCGAAGCACCTTTTGTCTTTACTCTCCGCTGTTCTGTCACAGCCGCCTGCACCCAGTTCAGCACGGTCGCTGAATCTGTACGTAGCTCCACCTCTTTCAGTCCCCACCTTAATGCCAGGTTTATGCCCTTGATAGTTGCGTCCAACTCGGCTACGTTGATGTGGGAGAAGTCTGTCACTTTCCTAAGCCAGGCCGCGTCCTCCACCACCTCACCTCCAATCTCAACTGCGACGCCAGTGGCAATGCTACTTGCATCACACCATACGACCCCTTTTTTTGTCTTAGGGACTCTCCACCTTCCTCTCACTGGGTCCTCCTTATCCACCTCCTTTAGGACATCTCGCATCACAGCCACCACATTTTCGCCAACGCTGTCCTCCCATTTCACTCCTCCTGCTTTTCTCTTCACATAACTGCAGGTTGCTCTGAGCCACCCAGCTACAGGGTAATGGCCCACCAACTTCCCGCAAACCGAGAACAATTGTTGCCTGCTCATTCTGTCCGTGACCTCTGGAATAGCGTTCCCTCTCGTGAACCGTAGCTCTCCCATTGCATCTTCCTCTAAGTGGAATCCTAAAGCCACACCGCCATTTAACAGCTCAGGGGCCTTTGCTGTTAGACCAAACCTCCTGAGCTGTTCCACTACTCTTGGTGCTGGCACCACTGTCTCATCCAGCAGTATGTCATCTACATAGGAGTCGGTTGCTTCATTTACGTCCTCCTCCTCTTTCAACACCCGCTTTAGTATTGCAGTCATGATTTTGGGCGCGACATTCAACCCAAAACCCAAACGCGTCAAGCAGTACGTCTTCCCCTTGAATTGTACCAGCTGATATTTCCAGAGATCTTGCTCGACATGGATTTGCAGATACGCCGACTTCAGATCAACAATTGTGGACGCCCCAACCTTCTGTCTCCATCTCCGCATGGTTTCTGCACAAACGTCTATGACGTCACCCCCTGTGTGGCAAGACACATGTTTGTTCAGTTCCCGGTAATCCAACACGGGGCGGACCTTATCCTTGGTCGGCTGGATCACCGCCATGAGAGGTAACAGACCTCCTTTAAGTTCCTCTTTCCATGGCACGAGAATCCCCTCCTTGATCCACCTCTCCACTTCGTCCTCAAAGGATGCCTCCTGTGACTCCGTTAATTTGGTGTCATACCTCCCAACTCGATTCTGCAGACACGGAGGCCTCGTCGTCCACTTCCATCTAGCAGTCCACCTACCATCGCGAAATGTTGCGATGAAGTCTTGATCGCTAATCTCGCACTCAGCCACTTCACCTTCATCACATGGCGAGGCTTCCGGGTTCGCACCCGCCACACAGTGGTCGTCACCGAACTCAACGCGTCCATTTGTGTCAACAGTGACGCCCCCCATCCGGCAGAGTACGTCCATGCCGAGGATTGCCTCTACCCCAGGCACCAAACGATCGACTACCAATACTTCTATAGTCAGTCGTCGTCCTCTTATGTCGATGCGAACAGTGCTGGTCCCCCCACTCCATCTGTTCACCAAGCCCTTTCGAACCATGGTAGTTGAGCAGCCAGTGTCAACCAGTGCCTCGATCTCTCTCCCCTCCACTGCGACCACGATCCGTGGGGCTATCCCTGCCGTCTTTGCGCCGGGGTACCGGCCGGCATAATGAAACCCCATTAAGCGTTTCCCGGACAGTCCTTGGCTAGGTGGCCACTCTGCTGGCACCGGTAACATATGATCCGCGTCAGATACTTCTGACAGTCTTTCCGGAGGTGCGGCCCACCACATTCAAAACATTTGATTGCCACCTTCACTTGGCCTCGTGCACCGCTCTGTGCAACTGCCGATTCGTCCTTCACCCGCGAGGATCGCCTGCACGTCAGCACCTTTGCCCTGGGGATTAATGCGTGGACATCGGCATTGTCAAATCCGGGCACCTGTTGCAATTCCTTTGCAACATCTTCTGGGAATCCAGTGGTAAGAATAGCTTGACCGTTGTCTCAAACCCTCGCCCCACATATCCTGCCAATCCGGCCAATTGCTTCACCTTATTGGCGTAAACATCGACGGACCCACCTGCCCACCGTAAATTTTTCAGCATCTCTGTCGCTTCACATGGGCTTTCTGCGAACGCTCTTTTCAAACGGATTTTTATAATTTCCGCATTCTGTTGTTCGTCTTTGCTAAGCTCGAGATATAGGGCAAGGGCGTCTCCTTCCAAAAATAACGGCAAGAAAGATGCTAGGTCCGTAACGTTTTTCAGTTTCGCAACCAGCTCAACCTTCCTTATCCACTGACAAACGTCGGTACTTCCGTCGAATGACTTCACCATCGTGGTTAAACCCGCGTCTGTCATTTTTCCGTGCTGAAGAAGGAAAAGAAAGAGAAGCCGGGGATATAGCTTGTTCTTAAGTTTCGGGCAGTAGGTAGCAACCCGAAATAAAAATAAATTCCTTTTTCTCTCCTTCTTCCCTTTCGTTCTCTCTCTTCTTCCTTCTATCACTTTAGACGACGGCACTACGTGTTTCTCAGGCAACTGCCCCCGCCCCTCTTACCCAAACATTGATTGCTCTTATAGTGCAGCCTCCTTCCCACAATCCGTCTCCGCCGGAAGTACTTCCTTCCCATAAAAACGCATTGCTCCTTCTCTTTCTTTTCTTTCGTTGTGCCCGGCTCCCCACACGAGGTAAGTTGTACGTTTGTCGTCGTTTCATTCAAATATACAACAGTTTTAATTTCATATTTTGTTATTCATGCTCCCTGGCAACGTCGGTATTCCTATTAGTCTATTATACTAAAGCTAAGTTAATCAACGTTTGTTTCCCTAAGGCTTTTCCCCCATATATTTTAATCATACAAAATACATGAAAAGATATACTTTAGTTCTAGGATTGAGTTATGTTTGAAAAATAAATCATTTTAATTGGTGTAATTAGCTATAATTTACAATTTACTCACCTCATACAAAGTCCCTATCTATTACTATTATTATTTATCCATAATTATTTACAAGAAATAAATATGAAATGTGGCACAAGGCCAAAAAAGGGGGCGTAGGGAGAAGCTGATTTTATCTAATTTTAACTAACGCATCATTCTATTGCTAGGTGGTTTATGTGTGCCTTTTTATTCATATAGTTTCTCATTGAATCAAGTACAAAGACTCTAATTCTGTATAATGTCCTTTGTTGACAATTAGATCTTGAATTTATATAAGTGGTTGAACTGGAAGGGGTTTTTACCCCGCCTAATAAACCGGTATTGTTCGGGCCTTTGGGTCTGGATTTACGCCGGTCTATTGGGGGTTGCCGGTCCTGTGCAGTTCTAGGAGGTGCACCCTCCCAGGCTTTGCCTCCCCTCTTTGGGGAGGAGTAAGTTTATTGCTTACTGTCTGAGGCGCCCCAGGCAATTTTTAAATGGCCAGAGTGCTCACCTCTCGAGCGCTGGCTTATCTAATCCCACTTTCCCGACCTTGTGTCACATCTTACCTTGTGGGAGGTAGATAAATAACTTGAACTGGGAAGCTTTGTTTGTAGCATTACCCCCTTTCTCAAACATAATTACACACACTCACACTAAGGGACGTTTTCAGACTTGAGTTGTCTGCCCTTTGGAAACGCCAGATGACGTCTTTGTTGGCCTTTTGGCCGGGATCAAAGTGTAGTATCTGTTCCGATGGATACTACATCCCATAGACTGGTATTGTCTTGGCCTTCGGGGCTTGATTTACGCCGGTCTATGGGTCTGACCTGTGCAGTTCTAGGGGGTCCACCCTCCCAGGCTTTGCCTCCCCTCTTTGGGGAGGAGTAAGTTTATTGCTTACTGCCTGAGGCGCCCCTACCGGGGAATGCCAACGGGCTGCCTAGGCAATTTTTAATGGCCAGAGTGCTCACCTTCTCGGGCGCTGGCTTTTCAAATCCCACGTTCTGATCTTGTGTCACATATTCCTATTGTGGGTAGGAGTTGTATAACTCTTTCTTCTGGCCTTGACTGACGACACATCAGCCGCAGACCTCCTTTGTCTGCTGGCTACTATAAATACAACATGTGTGCTCTCATACACATGAAAACTATTCTGGTACGTAAGATTTTTCTCTACCTACACACACACACACATCTTTCTACCCAGACTTTTTATACACATTTTCGTGGACTCAATTTCTTAGCACACGCCATTTACAAACCATTTGAACACATTCTCATTGACACAACTTCATAGTGAACCCAGTCGAGTTTGCAACCAATAAATGTTTAGTTGTATACTTTTTTGTTTCTCGAATTGTTACTTTGTTCTCATTGGCATGCTTGTATATTAAACAGATAAATATATACTGTAGCTACAGCATTGCCAAGCAGCACTGGCCAAGTGGCAGCCAAAAAACCCTGTCATGTTCAATCAGGCTCGTGAGTCTTTGCATATTTTCACCTTCCTTGGTGGCACTTGTAAATTAGAATATAACCTGGCCTTGAACCAGTTCTGTCCCATCTGATACTACGCTGCATCCTTTGGGACACACCTATTTATCTCCCCTTCTCACTAGACTGCCATTAACAGGACACACAATATTGGATGATTTCACACATCTAACTAATTGGTTCGAGTTTGGATATTATTCGGTTACGAAAAGTAAACAAAACTAATTTAAAAAACACCAATGTTTACAAAGAGATATTTTAACACACAGCAATAATTATTTTTATTTAAAAATCATTGTTTTCTTTTCTGATTCACATTTAAGGATACCTTTTAAAGTACATTGCGTTTTGTTCTTACTTTTTATGCGCAATATGCTTGCATCTTTTTAAATCTTTAACTATCTATTGCTTTTGATATGGGATGCTGAAGTGCATGTCTGAGGATGCCATGTGTGTGACAAAAGATATTCATTTTTACATGATCTTACCTATTTAAAAAATGTAATCTGTTCATCTCGAGAACCTGGAAACTATGATTGCTGGGGTTTTACACTAATATCGTGGGGTATTCTTCGTTTTTTTCTTTTTAGATATGATAAATAGTTGTTGTTTTTTAATACAACATATTTAAATAAATACATTTGTTTTTTTTATTCATTTTTTTAAAACGACATATTATTTCTTCATCTTATTTTTTGACTGTGATATATTGTTTTATTTTTTGACTGTGATATATTATTTTATTTTTTGACTGTGATATATTGTTTTATTTTTTGACTGTGATATATTGTTTTATTTTTTGACTGTGATATATTATTTTACTTTTTGACTGTGATATATTGTTTTATTTTTTTACTGTGATATATTGTTTTATTTTTTGACTGTGATATATTGTTTTATTTTTTGACTGTGATATATTGTTTTACTTTTTGACTGTGATATATTGTTTTATTTTTTTACTGTGATATATTGTTTTAATTTTTGACTGTGATATATTGTTTTATTTTTTGACTGTGATATATTGTTTTATTTTTTGACTGTGATATATTGTTTTACTTTTTGACTGTGATATATTGTTTTATTTTTTGACTGTGATATATTGTTTTATTTTTTGATTGTGATATATTATTTTATTTTTTGACTGTGATATATTATTTTATTTTTTGACGGTGATATATTATTTTATTTTTTGACGGTGATATATTGTTTTATTTTTTGACGGTGATATATTGTTTTATTTTTTGACTGTAATATATTATTTTATTTTTTGACTGTGATATATTGTTTTATTTTTTGACTGTGATATATTGTTTTATTTTTTGACTGTGATATATTGTTTTAATTTTTGACTGTGATATATTGTTTTATTTTTTGACTGTGATATATTGTTTTATTTTTTGACTGTGATATATTGTTTTATTTTTTGACTGTGATATATTGTTTTATTTTTTGACTGTGATATATTGTTTTATTTTTTGACTGTGATATATTGTTTTATTTTTTGACTGTGATATATTATTTTATTTTTTGACTGTGATATATTGTTTTATTTTTTGACTGTGATATATTGTTTTATTTTTTGACTGTGATATATTGTTTTATTTTTTGACTGTGATATATTGTTTTATTTTTTGACTGTGATATATTATTTTATTTTTTGACTGTGATATATTGTTTTATTTTTTGACTGTGATATATTATTTTATTTTTTGACTGTGATATATTATTTTATTTTTTGACGGTGATATATTATTTTATTTTTTGACGGTGATATATTATTTTATTTTTTGACTGTGATATATTGTTTTATTTTTTTACTGTGATATATTGTTTTATTTTTTTACTGCGATATATTATTTTATTTTTTGACTGTGATATATTGTTTTATTTTTTGACTGTGATATATTGTTTTTTTTTTTTACTGTGATATATTGTTTTATTTTTGAATACGAAATATGATTGTTTCTTGCTGCTGATCTACACATCTGTGAACACCATGTGTGTTACGAAAAATCTTATTTTATTTTTTAATACTTTAAACCTGTTCATAATTCGAACCATGCAACAACAATTTAGTGGTTTTTACAATAATATCGTGGGTATGATTTCTCCATTTTCTTTTTTTAAATACAATATATGTTTTTTTTAGGGTTTTTTAACGATACTTTAATAAATATATTGTTTTTGGTTTTTAGGCGATAAAATATTATTTTAATCGGGTAAATTATTTTTAATTGTTTATGTAGCCGAAAACGCGCATACAGAAAAAAAAAAATAAATAACAAATCTGACACTCAAATTGTATTAACAATTCTCCAAAACACGACGCCGCCGTATCTCGAATTGTAATTCTCCAAAACACAAATCATGTCAATCGAGTAACAGAAGCAAACGATGTCAACTCAATTTTCTCTCTCTTTCCATCGTTAAACACTCGACTTGGTCCCAACTCGTCACGTCAATTTTACCATCTCTCCCCGGGAAGAAAGTTTCTACTCTTTTTATTTCAACAAAAAATTCGCCCTTGCGTGACAATGCTCATTTGCATAAGTGAACTTTTGTCATTGCACAAGAATTACAAGATTCTATATTGTAAGACGAACGACACACGGCGCAACCTTTTATCTCATGGATCCGCATCAGGCAACAACGATTAACATGGTTTTATAATAATATCGTGGGGTATGCGATCTTATTTTTTTTGTTTAACGATAGTTACTCTGGTCTTACAATAAGACCGTTTCACTTTACTTTTTTATAACTTGAAATTCTATACAGAAGTTACTAAATACAAATAGTAATATGGGGTTAAGAGCTTGGAGCAAAGGTTTCTTCGGTTCCTCACCTTTTTCCAGGCGACGTCAGGCTTGGTCATGCTAGTCTAAATGAATAAATGCAAAAGTGTTTTTCATTTATCACTCCTATATTATAATCAAAACGGGTTAAATACAACATAAAATCTTGATAATCTGTATATATAAAGGAGATAAAAGATTAAGACTGCCTAATCACCATAACTATTTTTGAAACCGTTCATAATTAATTAATGTTTAGTATTATTAATTTGGAATTGCATTGGCTTATGTTTACTATCTATATACAATAGTTTCGTTCATATCAACAGTAATTAATTAAAGTTATTTAGTAAATAAATCGGAAAAATAACTAAAACACCTTAAGTTTTAACTCCATGCGCTCACTGACGATCTTACCGAAGGTTGTGACTTGCTACGAGCGAGGCAGAAGCGAGAAGAGAAAGAGGGAGTGTGGGGGAGAGTGTGGTTCTCTCACTCACTATCTCTCTGCCTCCTTTCTCTCGCCCTCTTTTTGCAGTTTTTACATTTTCCATGAAAAATAAATAAATAACATTTTTTTATTAAGTTGATTTATAAATTTTAACAACAAAATTTTTAATGTTTACAAAGACCTTTTCACTATTCTAATTGACAAATGAAAACAAAAGTTTAGTAGCACTGTGATCTGTTCAGATTACAAAAAAAAATAAAGATTCATATTTTGGCAGGATTGTAGATTAACATCCTCCGCTAAATCCCCCCTCCAAAAAAAAATTTCTACATTTTTAAGTTGATGGAAAGAAAAATAGAAAAAAACAACAATTATTTTATAATTTAAAGTGGGGAAAATTTTTGTATATAAATTTCATTTTTCGGGTTAGTTTTAGAGCATTAACTAATTCTTTTTTGTTATGGGAGTTAAATTTACTGTATTTTGGGGGGAGGGGCCACTCCTTTTTTTAGGAGATTATGCATGGTTTTATGACCTTGCCACTCGGACTTAGAGTTAGTGGTAAAAATATTTTGTTAAGTTCCCTAAAATATACAATGGCCTAGAAAGGTGGGAACTTTTTATGTTAAATATATATACAACTGATCCCTCACTCTAAATTCTAAAATATTTGTTTTTCTTTCTTTCCATTTGCCATGTTGTTAACACGTAATCCCCTAAAAAAGCAGAATGTCATTTTTTTCGGGGTGGTGGCGTATAAATGGAGAATGTTAATCTTCAAATTTACCCATATTTAATTTTTTTTTATCTTATACTTTTTTTTACTAGGCCACTTTTTATATTAATTTTAAGCAATTGATTTTAGCTGTGTTTACCTTTCCGGTGAAAATTAAATAAATAACTTTAAAATAATCTAATTAATTAAACATCTTATTTTTATGGCATAAATAAAAATATTGAAAGTTTGGATATTATTGTAGATTAATTCTGTGCCTTTTTTGGGGGGGAGAGGGACCTCTTTGTGGTGATTGCGTGCGGTTTTACGACCTTGCCAGTCAAACTTAGGGTTAGTGTTGAAAACATATTAACTGCCCTAACAATCTAGACCCTAAAGAGAAGAATCTAATTTTTAAGGAGGGGGAGGGGTAATTTAGCTGAGGTTGTTAATCTACAAATTTACCAAAGTTTATTAAAATTATGGAATTCTCTGAGTAAAGAACATTTTTTTAATTAACAACCTCCCCCTTCCCATCCCAATTAATTGCTGGCCGGAGGGCGGATAGGTTTTGCTAGTTATATATAAAAAAAAGAATGTTACTAAATTTGGTAACTTGTTTAAACATTTGATTATCATAATAAACTTGTAAAGTATTATGATGTTGACTAGACCTCTTTTGGGAAAAGGTCGGGTAACATATAATAGAATATATCGAGAGTCGTACACAGTTCAAACGATGACTTGGATAACATCTCACTCCCTTGTGACGAGAGTTGTCTCTCTTTTATTCCCTTGGAGCATCTCATTCTCCAACCTCAGGAAGGGGTACTAGCTTACTCCACATCATAAAGTATGTAACTTTACTTTTGTTTTATTATTTCAATGGAGGGCACTCGAATTTCAGAGGAAAAAAGAACTTGTGTTCATCGTAGATTTTTTATAGATGGCATTCATTTGCATACGAGGAAAGCAACTGATTTAATAAGGAACGTATTGGGAAGACAGCAGTTGGGTTAGTGATATTGATATTGAGAAGTTGCTTTAAATTCATTACTGGATTCCAAAAGGAGAATGTTCTTAAAAGTCTGTATGTACATAGGTATTAATAGAAAGGTAATTTGTGAGGCTGTTATTGTTATTGTTTAGAAGTAAGCTTGTGTGTCGAATAGTATTGGGAGTAATTCCATGTGCGGCAGGTTGCCATTTTGGATACTGAAGTCTTCTTGTCGATGCTGTTAACCTGTGACTACTGGCTGTTTGGTTTGCGTGCCAAGAGAGGTGTTTGGTAGTCGATGTGAGCGACATAGTGAGTTAGGCAGCTGTGTCTTCTCGTGGCAAAAGAGGGCAAACCATGCCGGTGCACTCTCTTAAATAGTCTTTGGGAACTAGTGCTCTGCTCGCATAAGAGACTGTTAATGATTTGTTAAAAAATCCCAATAGTAATTATGTGTTTACTCCAATCAGCACCAAGCTTACAAGCTAAGCAGATATTTCAAACATCGTTAATAGAAGCTGCTACTGCTGCTGCAGTGACTACTACTGGAGCGGTTTTCAATTGATATATCCGTCAGTGACGGTTGTTTTGTAAATCCGAATTTGCATGTTTTGGGGTTATAGCAGACATAAATAATGACTTATTTTCTCTCTTGGAGATCTGTCCATGTTAGGCGATTTGGTTACACACTGACCAATCAGCTTGCAGGGTGCATTTATTTCATCAGTCCCAAGAAGGACTACTTCAGCCTCTTTGGGAATCACAGACAATGATCAAAGAGTTTTCTGAAAGCAACCAAGAAGGGCGCCCCCCCTTCTTCTTTCCTGCCTTCATCCACTAGATTCCCAAGCTTAAACTATCTTCACTTGAAGATAAGTTGCTCATTGACTTTCGACAGCTAAAAAACTTTCTTATTGTTTCTTTCCTCACTCGGACACTGTCCAACTTTCTTCAATCTATACCAAACTGTGTAGGTAACTTGAATAAATAGCTTTTCGTTGTTGTTCCTAAAAGAGGTTTTGTTTTTCCTTTCGTCTGACGTTTTCGTTACTTACAAATAATATTATAGGAGTTTGTCTTAAGACTTTCTGTTAAGAACAGTCCCTATAAGATGATGAGAACAGCCCCTATAGGGTGACAAAATGTGAAGTAGAAACGAGTTGACCCAATTCAAATTTATATTCTTAGAATACAATTGCTAATTAGAATAATTCTTAGAATACAATTGCTAATTAGAATAATTCTTAGAATACAATTGCTAATTAGAATAATTCTTAGAATACAATTGCTAATTAGAATAATTCTTAGAATACAATTGCTAATTAGAATAATTCTTAGAATTGCCTGTGTTGTCAATTGCTGCTGCAGAGAATTTCTTAAAAATTAAATTGTCCCATCGAAATTTGATGTTAGTCAGTTGATGTGTCACGTTGTTGGTCGTCTGTGATAAATTGTCTTGTTGACAATGATTATTCAAACCATCTTCAGCAAAGAGTTTTTTATGAGTGGAGGCAAGTAAATAGTAACATGAAAACATTTTAGAACGAGAATTCTGCAATGTTTCATTTGATAATTAGAAAAAGTTTTGTAAATAAAAAAACGCATCCTACATTATAAATAAATATTTAATATTTCTTAAAATAAATTTTTCTCTGTATTATAAAGCAAGTTTTTGATGAAAACACAAAAAACACAGCGTTATTATTCGTTTGTTTACAAAAAACGGTATGGTCAACCGCCGATGTAGACCAGATTTCGTCTCTTTTCATCTTTTCAATTTCTGGGGTCCGTATTCTTTATATGGTCCGTCGAATGAAATTGGGAGTAGGTACACATGCGGCAAGTCGCTATCTTGGATAGTGAAGTCTTCTTGTTGACGTCGATAGCCGTGGCTAACGGCAGTTTGGTTTACGCACCAAGAGAGGAGTTTGGTGGTCGAACAAAGCGACATGGGTGAGGTAGACAGCTGTGTCTTCTTGCAGCAACAGAAAGTGAACCATCTTCGGGAACTAGTGCTCTGCTCGCATAAGAGACTGTTTCTGATTGGTTAAATCCCAATCATAATTGCGTGTTTGTGCCAATCAGCGCCAAGCTTACAAGTCAAGCAGATATTTCAAACATTGTTAATAGCGGCTGCTGCTGTTGCTTTTATCTGTAATGACTACTACTGCTACAGATACACTGTTGAAGATAACAGACTGAACTTGTGGGTGGACAAAGAGGCTTCCAAGAAATAGGATGACGACATGCTGCTGGTGGAATGAGAAAGCTGATAAGTGAATCAAAGAAAAGCGGAAATGATGGAATGAGTGGAGAAAAGGTTTAGAGAATAAGGATATGTATCTGGTGACAAAGAAGAACAATCTACAAAGCCAAGATGGAGGCTGAGCAAGCTAGGTTTCCAGATATGACCAGAAGAATGATGTCTTCAGGATAACTAAACAGATGGCAAAGACAAATATGGAAATTGTTGGGGAGAAGTGCATTCAAAATGACAATGGGATGATAACAACAAATGAACAGGAACCAGATGGATGTTTGGAAATGCTATTATGAGATTGTTAGATACTGAGTTTTCATGGGACCAATAAAATCTAAAAGTTGCAGAGGAAGTATCTGGACCAGCCATAAAATTTAAGAAAGAAATGGTACCGGAAGCTGTAAGATGAAGAAGGGTAAGGCTGCAGGACTTTCAGGTGTTCTTGCAGAATGTTGAAGGCTACGGGTAAAACAGGCATTGAGATGATCAGACTTGACAAATCAGATCATAAAAGCAGGGGTCGTTCTGGAAGAGTGGGATCTTAGTACAATTGTGACCGGTTACAAGGGTCAAGGAGGAGCTCTGGATAGAGGTAATTACAGATCCTAAACATTGTTGAGAGAATAATTGAGCAGTAAATAAGAAGACAGATAAATATAGATGAAATGCAGTTTGGTTTATATTTATCCTGAGACATATGCAAAAGAAGTATCTTGGTAAGAAGAAGAACCTGCATTTTGATTTTATATATTTAAAGAAAGCTTTTGACAGAGTGCCAAGCGATATTGTCTGGTGGGCTTCGCGTGAACAAGGGGCAAACAAGTGATTGGTGAAGATTGTTCAAGCAATGCACAGAAATGCTCAAAGTTGTGTTAGAATAAACAGCACATTGAGTGATAGCTTTAATGTTCTGTACTGAGTCCGTTGCTTTTGATTCGTGTCTTAGAAGCGTTGTCCAGAGAGTTTTGTACAGATTGTTCGAAAGAGATGCTGTATGTAGATGATTTAGTACTTGTATGTCAAACTATGGGTGACCTACTTGTTAAGTTAAAGCCGCTTCTTGGCCTTTTAGCCAAGATCAAAGTGTAGTATCTGTTCCGATGGATACTGCACCCCATAGACTGGTATCGTCTTGACCTTCGGGGCTTGATTCCGCCGGTCTATGGGTTTGTCCTGTGCAGTTCTAGGAGGTCCACCCTCTTAGGCTTTGCCTCCTCTCTTTGGGGAGGAGTAAGTTTATTGCTTACTGCCTGAGGCGCCCCTACCGGGGAATGCCGACGGGGCTGTCCAGGCAATTTTTAATGGCCAGAGTGCTCACCTTCTCGGGCGCTGGCTTTTCAAGTCCCACTTTCCCGACCTGACCTTGAGAGAGTAAGATAAAACTGGCCTTGTGCCTAACCTCCTGGAGAGGAGGTAAATAAATAATGTTATAGTTTCCCGAGTTCGACTAGAAGGTTTTGTCTGAAGAAGGTCAGAGCTTACATCGCCCAAAACGGTGTGAAAATAACATCCAAGATGAGATTAGTAGTCCGAATAATACAAATAATCCAAATCCTCATCTAAAAAATCCCGAAACATAAATTGTCAAAAGTTGTCTGAATAAAAAAAAATCTCTATATATAAAACTCAATGTGTGTGTGTGTGTGTGTGTGTGATTTTTGCATGTTCCCTATAGAAAAAAGGTTAGAGAATCTACATACAATCTAAAAGTGTATTCCTATGAAAATTTACTGAGGAAGACAACAGACGTGCTCCCGAATCTCTAAGGGAACTTCAAATATATCCTATTTTTATGAAATTTAAATCATGTATATAAAATTTTATGGGGAAAACAATGGAAATGGTCCCAAAACTCTAAGTTCCTTCCTAACCTAAAGGAGCTATCGGGGTTGAACCTCCTTTAAAACTTCAAATATATCTTATTTTGATGAAATTTATATCATATGTATAAAATTCTCTGGGGAAGACAATGGAAGTGGTCCTGAATCTCTACGTTACCCTCTATGTGCTGAGTATCTATGTGACCCTTGAAACTTCAAATACATATATGAAATTTAAACCATATGTATAAGACACAAATTCAGAGTTTTCTAACATTTCAGCTTCTTCCAACTATATTAGGGGGCGAAATGAGAGGAGGGGGTCAGTAAAAACCAAGAAAGTAATATAGTGTTATGAGCATAGTTAAAAAGTACATGGTAGTGATCCTCATTCGATCCCGAGCAACGTTGGGTCTTCCTGCTAGTAATAGAATAAAAGAGTGTTGACCCTTCTTTAATTAATTCAAGCTAATTTAAATATTTTTTCTTCTTTTTCTTGTGTGTTAATCTCAAGCTACAACGAGGTCTGCAAAATTTAAGCTAATTTAAATTAATCAACTAATATCACCAGTCAACATGTGACATGAATCATCAAGTCCTTTAATAAGTTGGTAGTACCAGTAAAACACCTCATATCATGCCATTAGATTAGCCAGTGCAATAAATAATTCTTAAAATAAAATGTAAGGTTAAAAACACAACTTTATAAAAATAAAAGTATTTCTTTATTATCTGTATTTGTCCACATGAAAAATAAAGTTGTTTTTTATATATTATTAATGACTTTGTCACCAGATGTCTTCAAGTTAAGGCAGGGTGATTTTATATGTTTTCATCCGGTTCAACAAATTGACACTTTTTTAGGGAGCTCCAATGTGTGATGCAAAATCATGAATCTAGGAAATGAAGTCGTGGCCAAATGAGAGGCGGAAATACAATTCAATGAGATTTAGCGGAGTGCCGTCAAGAAAACAGATGAAGATTTGTTGTTCAACGTGAGGCCCGTGTTTGAGTTGACGTCCAACAACCCAGTAATCTTTGACTTCATTTTGTTTGTATTCTTTTGATTTGTGTTGGAGTAGGATGCCATATTCATTGATGCAAGGTGAGCGAGCCAAACCCACTCGGTCAGACCCCGTCCAATTTAGTCGATGGTCAAAATGATCCTTTATTCTTGTGCAACACCTAAAAAAGAAAAAGAATAAGTCGTAATAAAACACATTGTGCTAAGATTGGATTTAAGGCTCTAAAAATTCAAACTAGAATTGTCCACATGGACTCGTGACATAACAAAGAAAGTAGAAAGTGAACCTTGCGTTTACTTTCGGCAGCCTCGTAACTCTCATTTCCTCCTATTTTTGTCCTTTAGTCACTCACATTCCATAAGCGATGTTTCTGTCAAAGGGGGAAAAATTGCTGTTTTCTGGGTCAGCTGTTGTTATGAGTGGGTGGTATTTTTTTCTTTTATGGGAATCGCTCCAGACAAGGCATAAAGCTACTTGATGTAAGGAGCTAAAAAGAATGAAAGATGATTATCGCAAAGACAGGAGATGTCTTGAAAAGACCAAGGTAGGAGGAAAACAGTCAGCAGGAAGAGCGTTCCACAAGCCTGCAGTTCTTTGAAAAAAAGCTACTGGAATAGGAAGCTGTATCACAATGAGGTATCAAAACAGCGAATTGATGGAGACCACTAGACCAACAAGTCAAACAAGCTGGAACAAAGGAAGCAGGAAATAGATCACACAATTCTGAAGAACATATGCCATAATAGTATATAAGTGTATATGTTCGATAACTTTATATATTAGAATAATAATTTGATATTAAGTTGGGGTTTCCATGCGGATTGAACCTGTAACTAAACTTCAACTCATATATATGTATATACAGAGCTAGTAGGAATTAGAAAATTCATTGATTATGAGACCGACAGTGATCCTGATGGTTCAGGCCGGATATTGAACTCGGCTCCTTGTGTTAGATATTGAGCAGGTAGATCCCCTAGTATTTAAATTAGGTAGTTGATAATAACAGGAAACAGAAAATGCTGAGAGGTTAGCCGAGGTCAACTTGATGATCCCTAGTTGAAAATTGCTTAGGTTGTGGGAATGTACTAGAAATGGATATGACTTCACATGGAAAAAGAGAGAGGGTGATAGAAAAGTAAGCATTTGGATGTGTAAGTGCATGGGCTGATGAGATATAATTAATTAGTGATTTCAACCTCTCACCCCCCCTCCGGTCAGTGATTTGGAACAAAGATCACATTGAATAAATGACCACTGTCTTCTATCAGTTTTATCCTGTGTTAGTCTTTTTGAAGGTATAAAAGAAACTTAAACTACAGAACAGCATTCCCTCAGTTTGGGAGGATCACGGCGAAGGCGCGTAAAGGTGGAATGACCAGCAGGTATGAACAACAATCTGTAAACTTTAATGTTTTTGTAATGATTACGGCAACTTGGTTGTTGCATGTTTGAGACAAGGTTGAGAACGCAACACTTGTAGACCTCATTTTTTATGCTGAGCATCCGCCCATGCATGGAGTATTGTTGTCACATCTGAGCTGGTGCATTATCCACCAGTCTCTCTCTCTTAGACAAGGTCCAAAAAAGAGTCTGTAATCTAATAGATCCCACACTGTCTACCAAGCTCCAACCGCTATCGCATCGCTGCAATGTTGCATCTCTGTGCTTATTTTACAAGTTGTACAATGGAATGTGTTCTGACGAACTTGCTGCTCCCTCGACATAAATACACTAGACCAACCCGACAATCGGCTAAATCCCATCCACTCACTGTAGAGGTCCCCAAATGCCGGAGGACTTTCTACTCTAATAGCTTCTTCCATCAAACGGCTAGCCTTTGGAATTCCCTCCTTGCTCCCTGTTTACCTAACTGTACTAACATGCAGAAATTTAAATGTAATGTGAACAAACATCTTGCTGCACAACTCCTCACTTAGGATGCACCCTATAAATCTGGCTATTCAGAGTAGCCCCTTATATCATAGTAGCGACATGACCCCTTATTTAGGGTGAATAAAAGTTTTTAAAAAATTTTAAATAAAAAAAAAAAAGAAAGGGATAGTCAATGGTCAGGAATAAAAGCATTAGTAGCAGAATAAGAAGGTTGTTATATTTGGAAATTGCCGGCGTTGCCCAGGATTATTTTCACTTTCGTTTTGTTTTAGTGTTTCTTTTTAACAATGCTGCTTGTTCTTTTACCAAATTATTTTTTTTTTAAATAGTTATATTCTATTATTACGGTATAATTTGGTTATTAAATTATTAATTGAAGCAAATTATTATAAAACTAAAATTAATCAATTGCTGTTTTAATCTTTAATTATAAAAATGGTAAAAAAACATTGAATCTTTTATGCATGAGTTTAAATGACTTCTAAATTTCTTTCAGATTTCGAAGAATCACAAAGAAATTCATTTTTTTCCAATCATCATCATCATATTTGGTTTTCCTTAGCCTTCTCCTGTGAACTGAACCTGCTACATCAACCGTTCTACATCTATTAACTCAAGGACTCTCATCCATTCTTTCATCATGGCCATACGATCGAAGTCTCCTGTTCTGCACACATCTTTCTTTACTGTCCAGATTTAATCTTTCTCTGAGGTCATCAGAACTAAGCCTGTCTTTAAGACTCACATTACATATCCATCGCATCATTCTCATATAATTTCCCTCTATCCTCAACCCTCACTGGCCAGGTTTCACTTCCATACATCATTACACTGCGTACACACGCCTGATAGACTCTCCTTGGTCGACATTGGTAACGCTCTGCTGGTTAGTAATGGCAGAAGTTCCTAAACTTACTTCCTCCACTCCCAATTCTTGCAACCACACTAGCATCTGCTCCAAGGAAACAAAACTTATCAACAAAAGATTAAAGTGGCTCACTTGTTTATGAAGATACCAAAATGCATTGTGGTGGATTTAATTTTGTAATAAAATAATTTTTTTAAATAGGATTTTCAAAATATTATTTTTGTTACTATATGCTAATGCATTTTTGATTCCAATAAATAATCGATTTAGAGCAAATAAAAAAAAATCGTAATTTGTAATTAGGTTTCGAAATTTGTTAGATGAGGATTGATAGATTTAGATTATTCAGACTGATATTCTCATCTTGGTTGTTATTCTCACAACGTTTCGGCTGATGTAACCTCCGATCTTCTTCAGGTGCATCTTTGTAAACTTGCGAATCAGTATGTCGAACTCAGGAAGATTTTGAACTGAACTATTCATTTATTTTACGAGGGTAGATTGTTCTCGCTCCGCCAGCCATGACTGGATAGAAGTGATACTTATTTTATGATATTTTTAATTATTATCACCTGCAACTTTCAACCTCCAGAAGACTGTCACTTACAAATGATTGTTAAACAACGCCTTTAACTGTTACGTCCATAGTTCTAAGTGACAGTTTGAAATTCTGTCGAGGTTTCTGAGTTTTACAGGGGGGAAACAATAGATTGGAGCTCAGTTGAGCATCTACCATGAAAATAACGATAGAGCAGAGAAAGACTAGCAACCTCTTTACTGTGAGAAAGAGGCTGTAGGGAAAAGAAGAGGACATCCCCGACTAGATTTTGAAGTCGGTTTTGTAATCTGTCAAAGCAGAAAAGGGTGTTTTGAGCGACACCTCCCCAGATGTGGCAACAATATTCCATCTTAAGATGCATTTGACTCTTATACAGATAGAGGATTGTGTCAGGAGTGAGATACTTTCTGGAGCAGTAGAATGATCCAACTATTTTTCAGTGACCTTAACAACAAATTTGATCTAATTCTGTCATTTCAGGTCTGGAGTGAAGGTCAGTCCTAGAAGCTTATCTAAGCACGAGGTTTCCTCAAGGAGAGAGCCATTCATTTCAATTGGGGCAAAGCGTTGGTGGTGAAAGAAGATAAGCTTTAGACGTATTAAAAGTAACCAGCCACCTTTTTCCCGATTGCATGACGTGCTCCAGGTCGGAAGATAGAGAATCAGTAAGATCTTGATCATTAATGCTCTTCAAAGTGTTGCCATAGATGGTTGCGTCATCTGCATGTCAACGAATGATCTTAGAATGTGATTTGGGAAATTATTGATGAAGATAAGGAAGAATGGCCCAGAATGGATCCTTGAGGCACGCCGGCATTGATACAATGTGCTTCAGACTTCTGCCCCTCAACGACTACTTTTATAAACCTATCAGAAAGAAAGGATTTGATGGTTGAGAAAACATTTCCAGATATTCCATAGCTAGCAAGCTTGTGAAGTAAACCTTTGCGCCAAACCCGATCAAAGCCAGCTATTGCTCTAGAAACAAAGCCCCGTCAATAGATTCACAGATTCACTTATCCTGCTTAATATTACAGTCAGAAGATCAGCTGTTGATCTTGCAGGATGAAATCCATATTGCTTGTCACTAAGTAGATTGTTTTGCTGAAGTTGTTGACAATTTCTTGATTCATCACAGATTCAAACAACTTACTCATGATGCACTGGAGACTGTTTGGTCTGTACTGAGATGCAGAAGACCGATCTCCAGTATTTTTAAGCACCAGGCTAACTGATGAAGTTTTCCAAGGTGATGGGAAGCATTTCTCCTTTCAGCAACAATTGAACAGTTTTGTAAGAAGAGAAGCTACTTCCGGTTGCAGCTTTTTAAGCACTATCATTGAAATGTTGTTAAGACGAGTCGTCTTGCTTGCAACAAGGTTCTTGCTAAGTTTGTCAACATCTCGGACAGATATAATATGGATGTCAGTACGAATGTTTGCAGTAATGGAGGAAAATTCAGGGGGTAAGCAGCCCTGACGACAAAAGGTAGAATTTGATGCAAAGTTCTTTGTAAAAGTTTGGCTTTATCGGATGCTGAGGAAATCACCTCTGGTTATGGATGATGATTGTAATAGAGGTCTTGCATCTGTTACATCGGCTGAAACGTTGGGAAAATAACAACCAAAATGAGAAAGTAGTCCAAATAATTCAAATAAGAAGAAATGTGTAAGTCATATAAAGGAACACATGCACAGTCACACAAGAAGTTATCCCACAATTTTATTGATCTAGAGATTATAATTTGGTTGCAATGGTTTAACATGGAAAGGCAAAGGAAAACATGAGAGGTAGCGATAAAAATGAACTTGAGAGAAAGAGTGATAAATAAAGACCTGGCCAGAGATAGGTTAGTCTGGAAGTCAAGTTCTAAAAGCCGTCCAATGTATGCCAGCATGTAAAACGGACGTTAAACCGATGACGACGATGATGATGATGATGATGATGATGCATTGTTAGTAAAAAAGAAAGCGATTGTCAATGGTCAGGAATGAAGACAAGTGTTACTGAGAGAATAGGTTGAATAAAAATGATTGGTTCATACCAGTTGAAATCTGACAGAAGATCCGGAGTAGAATCAACAGATCCGTTAATTCTGATACCTTTTACGGCATTTTCTTGATCCGATTGAAGATACAGAACAGAGACAATTCCTTGAAAACATGGAGCTAACTTTTGGAATGGAAACCCATTAGAACATTCTGGAAGTTCAAAGATATTTGGCAAAGTCTCACTTCTCACCACATGCTGGAACTCTTTCGTTTGAAGCATTGGTAGAAAATTATGATTTCTTTGTTTACCGAAAGAAGGAGTAACGAGTTTTGACATGTTTTCAATTCTTGTGTTAGGTGTAATTATCCAAGAATTTGATAGAACTGTGTCGGACAAATTTGTAGGCTGAGATGCTAAATTCAAAAATCTAAGATCTTTGGAAATTTCATTTTTATCGCTTGTGGGAGATGGATTCGAAAACGATGTGGGAGACGTTTTGAGCAAAGATGCAAACTGTTGTCGGAGAGAATTTTGGAGATATCCGAAAGAGATATTCTTTTCCTTTGATGGTAGTTCAGACTTTTCTACAATCTCCGGAATAACCACTTCCAATTTCTGAAGAATATTTTTCAGTTGTTCTGTGTAAAAAAGGGGAGGGGCGAGCTTCTTTGTCATGGTGCCAAGTTTTATCTTTGGTACTTGAAGTAAAAGGCATAACATTTTGTTCCCTGAAGAAACAACTTGCAGAAAATGTCGGCATTCGTGTTCACGGTAACAGATTTGAATCTCTTTTTGATCGCGTTCTTTGGTTGGGAATATTTCACGCCATAAAAGTATTTGTTGATTGTTTTCCGATTTAAAATATTTGAAAAGTTGGTTGAATTTTAAATAAAGATAAATGTCTTCGAGGATATTTGGCGGTAAATAGCTACAGAGTAAATATTCTTTAAAGAATAAACAGGAACCGACCAAATCAAGAGGTTTCTGTTGATGAGTAAGAATATTCTGAGATTTGGATCTTGGGAATTCACCGATTCCTAAATGGCCAAGAATTTCCTCGATTCTAAGTTGAACAACTTTCGGTAAAAAAAAGAAGGGAATATAATTCAAAAATGGCATCACGAATTTACCATTACCCTGTGACAAAATCTCGTCTACAGAATCAAAGATCTTTGTTAGTTTTCTGCGGCATTTTTTACTGCGAAATCCTGAATTTAAAGATGCATACAAAAACCGTATAACTTGTACGATGGCATCAATTAACCAGCAGACGTCATGACAACTGATTATCTC
Source organism: Sepiola atlantica (assembly GCA_963556195.1). NCBI lineage: Eukaryota > Metazoa > Mollusca > Cephalopoda > Sepiida > Sepiolidae > Sepiola > Sepiola atlantica. The sequence continues at coordinate 166,466,346 of OY744519.1, forward strand.
TTTTTTGACGGCAAACACAAACAAGTTTCGGCCCTCCTTGAAATACGCCACATGATAAGTGAAACCACGATTAGAATGCAATTGTGTACACTTTGCTGGTCCTCCAGTCAAATCTTCCGAAGCCTGAGATAATGCCACAAAGATACCCTCTGCTCCCCGAAGAGGATTTCCGTATGTTGGGTGACAATATAAGACATTAGATTCCTCATCACCATCGTCTTCTGCTGTAAAAGATGTTTGCAATTCTAGGCAGAAAACATTTAAGAATGTGTCGTTCAAATGCGTTCCGTGGATATCTTTATCGTTTAGGGAAATTGGTTGAATAAAACTTGGAACTTCGATTCTGTTATGCATTGGAAACAAAGATGGTGTTTCCGATTCTTCCATTTTCGAAATCTGCAAAATTAATTAAAAAAATATTTCATAAAATTTATCGCAAAATAAATAAAAGTGACAAAGACCATATGTAAATTTAGCACTCCTATTATGCTGGTGTCAGTGTCGGATTTATGTATGGGATAGGGTTAGGGTTTTAACTAGTGTTGGGACGATTAATTGGAATCAGGAATCGAAAAAAATCAGAACTTTTAGAGGAATCGGAATCAGAAAACTTTTAGCCTAATTTCCGATTCCAAAAACGATTCTTTTAATTTTTTTGTTATTGTTTAAAACTTAATTTTCTATTGCGGGTACTAATGATAAAATGATAAATATTTATTGATTTTAAACTACAAGTAAAACTAAAATTTATAGATCATAATAATGAATTTGGTTAAAAATGGCATCCGACAAAATAGCAGAGGTAAAAATGGCATTAGTCCATAAATAGGATAAAATGGTAGAAGCGAAAAATATAGATGAAAATTTCACAAGGATTTTATCAAAATCTTGAAAGCAATACATAAAAGGGAAAACATTAAGAAGTTTGTGAAATTAAAAAGAAAATTATATCTACATTTAAAAGTAGATGAGGACTCCATGAAATACTACTCTTTTAGGCGATTTTAGAATCAGCATCAGTAATTGTAACGAAATCAGGAAAATTATTGGAATCGTCCCATCACTAGTTTTAGCCCAGAAATATAAAGACTAGAATCGATCTCCAAGGACCCTTCAGTCTTCAAGCCAATGAAAAACTTTTTTAAAAATTAAATTCAAGGGACTCCATTTCAATTTTGATACATCTTATTTTTATACATGCGGATGATATTTGTTTGCAATTTTCAACTGCAAATTTTATGCCTATTTTTTTTTTTTTTACTTTCGTTGTCAGTCTTGTCTTCATGAAAACTGATTATATTTCCATTCTTTATTTGCAAAATAATTGATTATGGACAACTTGAAGTTCTATATCTATGGAAAAAACACAAAGTTCTCTTTGAAATTAGTGCCAGAAAACAAAAAAAAAAAAGGAAATTTGGTGCTTCTGTATCATTGGGGCAGATGAAATTTCTGGTGAAAGGGGAGATAATTCAAACTGTTTTTGTTGTAACCATAACCCATAAGGAAACTTCAGAGAATTAGTAAGAAAATAAATTATAAAAGGGTATTTATGCAGTTTATGAACCGGACTGAAATCATAACGTTATAATTTAGAAAGCCATCTTAACATAGGGAGGTGGGGTGGGGGGTGGGGGTGGGGGGTTAACTACTCTGTACTTTCACCTAACAATTCAATAAACAGAATAGTTAATCAACCTCCCACCTCCCCATGTTAAAAATGGCTTTCTAAATTATAACTTTATTATTTCAGTCCTGTCCATAAACTGCATAAGTATCCTTTTATAATTTATTTTCTTACTAATTCTCTTGATTTTCCTTATGGGTTATGGTTACAAAAAAAAAAAAACAGTTTGAATTATCTCCCCTTTCACCAGAAATTTCATCTGCCCCAATGATACAGAAGCTCCGGAGATTTCAGACTTTCTCAGTGTCAGCAGTAGGATGGTAAAGAAGGTCAGGAAGGAATTGAAAAATTCAGGATTCGACTACGACATGACATTAGAGAGAAAAATGCATGATTGATGATCTGACGATGTCAGAACGCTGGTGTTCGTCGGTAAAGTTCATGAACCCAGCATGTCGATGCGGCTAATTGCAAGAGAGAAAGGTGTGGATGAAAAGGCATCTGCTACGTTTCATACAAGATGAGAAAAGAACAATTTCTGTCAAAGACAATGCAAGAAAAGAGAGAAAAAAAGCTCATCAAGAAGTTGAACCACCTACTGAAGGCAGACAGGCCGTGGTTCTTCTCCAAGAAAAACTTCTGCTAAGACCAGAAGATCAACTCCCAGAACAAACGCCTCATCCAAAGACTTGACTAGTGTCATGCTAACAAAGTTTCCAGTGACAACCATGTTCTTCAATGTTGTCAGCAGTGAAGGTGACGTCATGTATCCAAATTCTTCTCTGAGGGGCTCATTCTAAAAACTGATGGTGACATCCACGTTCAGAACAAGGTAGTGAAACCTTGGATTGATCAGGGAAGCTGCAGGCAGGTCATACGTGCAGCAACAAGACTCAGCACCATAACATACAAGACGGAAGACTACACTTTACCTGACATCTGGTCTCCCTCCCAGCTTGTCTGACTGCAACCTCCTCGACTTCTTTGTGTGGAGTGCAGTAGAATGAGACACCAATAGATCTAGCTACAACATGAAGGTTAAGCTAAAGGCTAGGATCACCATAGCCTTTGGAGATCTAATTCAGAAGACAGTGACAAAGGACTGTGGCCGGTTCCGAGGCTGCCTCAAAACTGTCATTAAAGCAATGGGCAGGTTAATCGAGTGAAACCGACAGAAAAAGTCATGAAAACAAATTGACCCAAGTTTGATGAATAAATCTCAAAAACCAAACCTAGCGTGTTATTGTTTTCGGGATACTATAGAAGCATATTCGCATAGACTGCAAGACCAACTCCTATAATATTTTGTAATAAAAGAGTCGTCAAATGAAAGGGAAACAAAGCCCTTCTATAAATAGCAAATAATATATTTGAGTGAATTACACCGTTGGGTGTAGGTTGCCGAAAGTTAAAACAGCGTCACAGAGAAGGAGGTAATAATGTAAGAAAGTTGCCAAAAGTATTTTCTTAGAGTGGTATCTTATCTTCAAGTGAAGAGTGTCGCTCAGCTGTCCAGTTGACAGAGGCAGGAAAGAGGACGTCTTTCTTCATAGGTGCCTGGAAGCTCTCTGTAACTGCTGTGTATGTGCAAAAGGGTATGGGAGTCTGATTGGTCATCGTGTGACCCAACCACCTCACAGGGCTGCTCTCCATGAGAGGAAAGAAATGTGAGTGTTTATGACTACTGCAACACTAATCTTGCACGCAAATATCGTACGCACACTGTAGATAATTTTTGTGTAGCTTTTTTAGTTTTCCTTCAAGTTGTCCAACATGCTCAATTTTACACTACATTGAAGACAAATTTTAATTGACATATTTCATGTTTTACACCAAAACATCATCATCATCTAAAAAAATTTCTATAGACATGTGAGGATGAAGCAAACATAACTAATAATGATTTGGGACCAAATTTCATTGGCCCAGGGGCCTAAATGCGAACCTGCTGACAGCTGAAAGGAACGGGTTTAGCCTGTTACTGTATCTGATGTCACTAAAATGACATCCTTTTTCAAATGTATACAAAATGGTAGGTAAAATAGAAAGTATACATTTCATCATGGCCACCATATCTGAAATCGTGAACCGATGTTAATCCCCCAAAAATACCCAATTATATTTTATGCCGGATTTTTTTTTTTTTTTGGCAAATAATTATTTATTTTCACCAATTTATGCAAATATTAACAAATTAAGCGTTTTTTTATAAGTGGAAATTATTTAAAATATTTTAATTTTGAAAACATTTTTTAATAAATAATCAAATCAAACTTTTTTTATAATTGTAATGTTTTTTTTTAAATTTGAAAATATTTTTTAAATAGTTTAATTATTAACCAAAATAAATTATATAAATATTTTTTAAATAGTTTAATTATTAACCAAATATAATTATATAAATATTATTTAAATAGTTTAATTATTGATTATTAACCAAATATAATTTTGTGGACAAGATGTTGAATGTTGCCATGTTGAATTTCAGTGTTTTTATTACAATAATAATCAGTAGCAGCTAATATGTGCCCTTCAGCCAGGGAGGTCACCTGACCATAAGGTTGTGTTATTTTTCATACCAAGTCGAGGATACGTCCTCGACAATCAGTCCAACAGAGTGTAGGCCATTTGAGTTAGGTATTCTTTTTTCTGTCGGGCTGAGGTATGGTTCTGTGCAGTTCTCTAAAGTGCACCTTCCCAGGCTTTACCTTCTCTCTTTGAGAACAGATTAGTTTATTGCTAATCGCCTGAGTCGCCCCTACGAGGGAATGCTAACAGGGCTGCTCAGGCATTTGTGTAGGCCAAAGTGCTCTGCCTATTGAGTGCTGGCTTTTCAATCCCCATATTCCAACTTTGTGTCACATCTTCCGGCGATTAGGGGACAGGGTAGGAGGGAGGTAAATACTAACTCTATCCACAAATTAAAAAACTTAACATAGTGATGTTAACATTAATTTCATGCATGTTTTTTGTTTATCATGCCACTGCAAAGGCGAATCTGGAATCGGTACAATTGGTACCCTTCATTAACCCGACCACTAACCCTAAATTTGGATTGGCATAATGCCATCCCATACTTAAGGTTAGTGGCTGGGTTAATGAGGTGTTTTTTTTGTTGTGTTTTTTCATTGCTAAAAAAAACAACATTTTTTTCGTTTTATTTTCAGAAATGCACTAATTGTACGAATTTCGGGACGGCATAATAGACTTTTACCAGGTTAATGTTAACATCGGCATGTTGAATTTTAGTTTTCACCGATTTTTACCTTCAAACTTTAATCATTTGAGCCAAGAATTATTTTGTACAAGTGCTCTGGTAGCAGCACGGTACCAAATTTAAAGGTGAATTTCGTACGCTAAGATCTACACAATCGAAAACAGTCTCAAATCTAATGTCTACTTTCTCTTTCTTCAATTATAATTCATTTTTAAGAATACTTGGTATGATGCTGCTATTAGATCACATTTCTCCTCGACAGTTTAAAGGCTTTAAAATCACTTCCGAATTTCGAATGATCACAAAGTAAAAACACGCTGAACATGTGGATTAAACTGGCAGACCAAGAGGTCCGCCGTGGCCATGTGACATTTGTAGGTGATTTTGGAGTCTTTAAACTGTCGATTAAAAAATATTTATGATTTGAAAAAGTTTAAAGTCAAGTTTTAGGGTTCATTTGTGCTCATAAAACAAAATATATAAATATTTGTCGTATTAAAGAATTCAATTAAAATAAGACTAAATTCAAACTAAAAAGAAAAAAGTAAATAGTTACCCATTCGGTCATCCGTAGTTTACAAAAGAGGATTGATAATGAAAGTTTTTTACTTTCTTCGGATTTGAAGGAAGGAAGGAAGGGAGAAAATCAAACAAGTTTTTCGTGGAGGTTTAAAAAGTTTTTCTCATTTCTTTCAAATTAATGGGATTTATTTTTAATTGGGGGCATTTCGACATAGAAGTTTTGAAGTTTAACAAAAACGGTGTTGAGGCATAATTGAGTTCCTTATAATAACAAGGACGATAACTCGTTTAGACTAAACCCTTGATCGAGTTATCAGTCCTTAAACGTTTTCTTAATGGCTTTGAAAATTTGAAATTTTACCTTTTGCTTCTACGCTGTCAACGGAAAAATGAGATTCTATTTTTTGTGCTATTATGAGTGAATATCCAGGAAATAACTGAGAAAATTAAAAAAAAATATTTTTTAGATTATAGGTTAACTTTACTACATAAGTATAACATAAAATGATCACCCACTTCATGACCAGAAAGTGTTATTGAACACTCAGTTCTTGCTTAGGACAGGTCGAGTAACTAATTTTTTGTGTTTTTGTAATTTGGTAATTATTTCTTCATAGAAGAAGAAGAAGAAGAAGAAGAAGAAATAATAATAATAATAATAATAATAATAATAATAATAATAATAATAATAATAATAATGATAATGATAATGATAATAATAATAATAATAATAATAATAATAATGATAATGATAATGATAATAATAATAATAACAATAATAATAATAATAATTTTCTGCCTAAGGAAAGGCTGCTGAAAAAGACCACATGGCACCAAAGATCAGCTTCTGATCGATAAAATGATCCTGAGAAACTGCAAACGAAGAACTACTAACCTTTCCATGGGGTGGGTGGATTATAAGAAAGCATTTGACAAAGTCCCTCATTCATGGATACACAAATGCCTGGAGATTTTCGGAATAGCCCCCAACATTCAAACAGCTTTAAAGAATAGCATGAAGAATTGGGAAACCAATTTAACTTCAGGAGGTGTTGCATTGGGTAAAGTGAAAATCAAGAGAAGGATTTTCCAGAGCAATAGTCTTTCCCCTTTGCTTTTTGTCATTAGTTTGATCCCAATGATAATTCTCTTATGTAATGTGAAGGCAGAATATGGACTTGGGAAAGGGTGTCCGACAGTCAACAACTTACTATTCATGGATGACCTTAAGGCTTTATGAAAGAATGAAACCCAACTTCATACCCTAATAAATACGGTTAAATTATTTAGTGGCGACATACGAATAGAATTTGGCATCACTAAATGTGCCATTCTTGTTATAAAAAGAGGTAAACTTGTCCACTCAGATGGCCTTGAACTCACAACAACAGATCTGATAAAGAATGTAGACAGTGAGAGGAGCTACAAATACTTGGGAATTATGGGGGCGGATAAGATTAAAAACAAGGCAATGAAAAAGCAGGTCACAGCTGAGTACAACAGAAGATTAAGAATTATTCTTAAATCACACCTCCACAGTCGAAATACAGTCTATGCTATCAATGCCAGAGCAGTAGCTATCATTCGATATACTGCCGGTATACTTGACTGGAATGTAGATGAACTAAAATGTTTGGATACCAAAATACGGATAATGCTTACAATTTATGGAGCTTTTGCAAAGAAAGGAGATGCAGATCAATTGTATCTACCTAGAAAGGACGGTGGTCGAGGTTTACTTAGTGTTGAAGATTATGTGAATATAGATGAAGGTTGTCTATATAAATATATTTCTGAGAGTAATGAGATTCTTCTTCATGAAGTTAAAAGAGAGCAAATACAATGTAGTTTCATCTCTCCAATTTAACTCTAAATTCCATATCTTATATAATGATTATTATTTATAAATTGATTAAGGTATTTTTTATTAAATTTTTTTTATTGACCTTCAACTAAGTTAACTATATATCTTATAGCAGTTTTTTTTTGGGGGGGGGGGGCAATATTGTGCATATTATTTCATGGCTTTTCTTCATAATACAAGATGGCTGTTCTTTCTAGGTAGCAATTTCTAAATTTCTCTCAATGGAGATGAATTCGATGTGAGTTGGGTTTTTTTTTTTTTTTTTTTGTTTATTGCATACTTATGTAATTTTTCTGATTAAGAACTTTCTGGTTTTCTGATGAATCGATGGAAGAAAGATCCGGGATTGACATACAAATATCGGTTGTTCTTGTGTGAACGAAACGGATCCATAATTGTCCCGAATGTTTTTGTTTCGAAAATGATTGGTAAAATGAATAAAATCTAAAGTCTAAAGACTGTAGCAAAATGTTGTTTATATATATATATATATATATGTTTGTTTTTCTGATGATGGGGAACTGGTTTTGGGAGTGAATACTCCCTGGATTTCCTTTGTTTTCTCTCAGTTCCTCTAGTAACATGTATATAAAAAATTTGTTCCCAAACTATTATTATCTCCGTCATGGAGATTATGCTTACGGTCGAGTTTGTAACTATGTTTGATTATTTGTTTGTGTACAGCCTAACGGCCATATCACTTGACCAATCATTACCAAACTTGAGAAAAATATCGATCATGGTCTAACTTAAAACTGATTTAATTTAGGGATATCTAGGTCAACGGTCAATGAAACGGTAAAATTCAGTGACAGTGAAGTGTGACAGTTATGGTCCCAAGCGTATGACACGTATTCCTGTAGCATACTTCTGTTAATACACTTTTGTTAATTATACCACTGTGTTTGTCTTCATTATTACAGGCCTGCAAGGCCACAACACTGGCGATGAAGGATTTCGAGACTTACATTGCCACAACACTGGTAGCAATGGTTCTAGAATTTCATCTCACAACACTAACGTTGAGGATTTATTCGAACATTATCCAAACCTGTGTCACACACACACTGGAAGCAAGGATTCAAAATCTACATTCTACAAACTTGGAGACAAGGTATTCAAATTTATTCAAACCTACCTTTTTTTCTTTCGAACGATTTGAATCGATCGAAAACACGAAAATAAACCAGATGTAAGTTGCATGCAAACATTAGCAACGAAAACTAAGTTTTTTGTCTAAAATTTGAATTTTTGAATTTTGAAAAAAAAAAGAAGCACTTTCGAGTTATTTGTTTAACAAGAAAGCAAGAAGTTAAAGTATTGAATTTTAGCAAGCAAAGTGTTTCCTAAAAAAAACTTCAACGTCATGAAAAAGAATTTCTAAGGACGAATTTGAAAAGTTAATTTTCAACCGTGACGGAAAGAGCAAGATAAATAAATAAATAAAAAAAGGTGTGGCGATTTTTTTCTTCTTCGATAACCAGAAACAAAGTGAATAAGTTTTGTACAAACTTATTTTTTTCCTTTTCACGAAGTTGTTTCAAAATTGCTTCGTAAGGAAAAGCTACGAACTTTGTTATTTATAAAATTCACACATATATATATATATATATATATATATATATATATATATATATATATATATATATATATATATATATATGTATGGGGAATGAAAAAGGAAAAACCAAAAAGGATGTTTTTTTTATATATTCATCAACGTTTCGTCTTTATTTGTAAGACTTCCTCAGGATGATAATTTTATTTTAAGAAAAGTGTCATGCAAGTACGTGAAAATATTGGGTTGACATGATGGGTTGATAAGAAAAAGTAGTAGCCACTACTGGGTGCGCAGGACCGAGGTCCAGGCTTAGTGAAGTCAGTAGCATGGAATGAAATTAATGAGGATGGTTCTGAGTGAAAGAGTGGAGGGGTGGGGGTGAACGGATATAATGTGGATGGCTGTTAGTGAAGAAGTGGAGGGTGGGGAAAGAGGAGGGGAGGGGGGCTCTGTGATTTTGGTGTGTGGGTAAAGATTTGAAAAAAATAAGGGTGGTTTTAAAGTGGGAGGGGTGGGTAGATAAGAGTGTGAGAGAAGTAGTCGAAAGGATGAAATGGGTGAGGGGGGAGATTTTGTTGTGGTTAGGTGTGAAATTTTTGGAGAGTAGGAGTGTTTGACCAGCTGGCTATGTCAAGAATGTGTGGAATGAGTAAGTTAGAAGGTTTGGATTCGTGGTGAATGAAATGGTTGTGTGGGGGGAGGGGTGTATGTGGAGACTTGTATGTGAGTATAACTGAGAGCGAAAAGAAAAAAATAGAGGTTAGTCATGATCTAGGTTGAGTTTTTGTTCAGTGAGGATAATTTTGCTTATTAAGGGGGATAGATTATAAAAGCCATTTCGTTGTCTGATGGTGTTGGAGGCTGTGATTAGTGCAGTTTCTAGTAGTTTTTGCCGAGCTTTGTTGTGGATGTATTTGGTGACTTTGGCTTGTTCAAATTTGAAATCATGACCGTGCTCTAATGCATGGGAGAAAAGTTCACTAAGAGAGTTATTGTTTTTTATGTCTCTTTTGTATTCACTCAATCTTTTCTGGTGAAGCATGTCGCGCTAATGCTGTAGTGGCTGTCCTCTGTGTCGCTGGCCCCTAACTGTCAGGACTTACTCCACCTTGGCAAGGCTGTTGTTGACTCGTAGGACATGACCGTACCATCTCAGTCGATATTCACAGAATTTGATGGCAGTTGTTGCATGGGAGAGTGTATAAGTCGGCATGACACATCAAGACACTTCCCCAAAAAATCCACATCCCATGCCGGCTTATACACTGTCCCATGCAACAACTGCCATCAAATTTACGTGGGAGAAACACAACATCTTTTCTTCAATTCACGTTGTGTTTCTCCCACGTAAATTTGATGGCAGTTGTTGCATGGGACAGTGTATAAGCCGGCATGGGATGTGGATTTTTTTTGGAAGTGTCTTGATGTGTCATGCCGGCTTATACACTGTCCCATGCAACAACTGCCATCAAATTCTGTGAATATCGACTGAGATGGTACGGTCATGTCCTGCGAGTCAACAACAGCCTTGCCAAGGTGAAGTAAGTGCTGACAGTTAGAGGCCAGCGACACAGAGGACAGCCAAAACAGGATTGGCGCGACATGCTTCACCAGTTATTCTCACAACGTTTCAGCTGATGTAACCTCCAACTTTCTTCAGATGTATTTTGTCAAACTAGGGAATGTGTACAGAATTTTGAACGGAACCCTTTATTTAATCCATGGGGGTAGCTTGCCTCTGTTCCATTAGCCATGACCGGGTAGATGTCTTAAGTAATTTGTAATTGTATTTTTAGTATCGCCCATCCATACTAAGGATTGAACGTTCAACCTCCAGAAGATTGTCACCTAGAACTGCTGACACAATGAGAGCAAGCTACCCCCTTGGATTAAATAAAGAGTTCCGTTCGAAATTCCGTACAGATACCCGAGTTCGACAAAATGCACCTGAAAAAGTTTGGAGATTACATCGGCCGAAACATTGATAAAATAACATCCAAGATGAGAACAGTAGTCCGAATAATCCAAATAATGCAGAAATATATATATTTATTTAAAAATGGATGATATCATAAAATGGATGATATCATAAAAGCTGAATACTAATTTCCACACGCTGTGGATGTGTATCTTTGTTTGAAAGCAGCAGATCCCCCCCTCCAATGTCAAACCATGCCTCACTGGTGGCAACGTGATAGTGTCAGAACTACCCATCTAACAGGGCCATGGTGAAAATCTGTTGTCCTGTGGTCGTGTCAGGCATGGAACCGCAAATCCACGGAGTGAGGACAACAATGTTGCTTTTGTGCATGTGTGTTCTCGGCCAAACCTTCCTCAACTTTGTATGCAACTGATGAGCCTTGCTGCTCTGGGTGTTGGAAGTAAAAACCCGCAATCTTGTATGGATAGTAAATAGTTACAGCTAACGAGTAGTACTTCATGCAGACCAGACAATCCTGAGGCACGATCTTCGTGATCTCTATGCAGAAATCTGATTGGCTCTACAACAACAACAACAACAACACTCTTCCATAAAAAAAAATGGATATCTTCCGTAATCAATATCGTAAAAAAATATAAATAAATGAATAGCTTTATTTAAATGTATAATTTCTTCCACAAGCAATTTCGTTTTCTCCGTCAGTAGAGCATAACAACTAGAGTATTATATATATATATATATATATATATATATATATATATATATATATATACTCCTCTATGGGTGGAGCCCTCTAGTTGAAAGAAATGATGATACTCTTCCAAAGCTCACCAAATGAGCTGGCGGCAGCTATTGCGAAATCTCAGTCTAACCATATTGTATTTGAACGAACTCTTAAATTGAAATAAAAAACAAACTTACAGTACCGCCCACCCTAAGTCCGATTGTGGTTACCAGCAGGATTAGGGTAAGCTTTTTTTACCATATTTTAAGCTTGAAATTAGCGACCATCTCCAAAGAAAATTGACCGCCTTTTTTTATTTACTCGTCTTTGGCTAATACAAAGTGACGATAACAAATTCAGAGATAATAAACTATGCTGGTTGGTAAAAAATAAAATTTTCTTGCGTTTGGTAAAAGTTATTTGTTCCTATTTTTTCTTTTTTCGATTTCTCGGTTGTTATCTATACTACATGAATACCCCACATTTTAATAATTCTTTTTTATATTTACCACTTCCATTTATTTTTGATAAACACCATGCAAGATACATTATACAAGACATTCACATGACGAATACCCCCCCCCCCCTCTCGTAAGTAGAAAAATATTCTCATATATTTTTTATAATCTTGTAGATTACTGCTTTTGAAATCAAAATAATTTTTTATATATATAAAATATTTGGATTTTCGTAGGGTCGTGGTTCATACCTTAACCATAATTTCATTATTTTAGCTTCCCTCACTATTTCATCAATAAACCGAAATTCTTTTCTACTACTAAATAATAATATTATTTATTCATTTTTTTTTTTTTAATTACGGGAATATATTTATATTATTTTCAAAGGTTGGTACAAAACCATGAATGGTTATATTTAAAGCGGTTAACTCTGGAAGTAACTGTCAAATTTTATCAACTAATTTTGGCTGGTTTTCCAAGCGGTGACAGGGCAAATTAATTTAGTGTATTAATTTGTTGTCTAATTTTTGTGGAGATTAAAAAACACGTTTCAATATTATTATCTGTTTCTTACACAACAGAATACACCCTTCCTTAAATCTAAGTCCGAGTGGCAATAATAATTTTGTGCTTCCACAGAATTTGAACTGAACCAAACAGACTTTTGCCCAACTAAACCTAAACTTAGATTATGGTTTAGGGTAAAAAAAAAAGTTTGGTTCAAATTCTGAAGGAGTACCAATAATTTTTATCAAAATTTGCAAAATAAACATAATACAAAAAAGAAATTCGCAAAAATCAGAAAACAAATTATTTGCAAAATAATCAGCAAAAATCAGAAAAATGAATATATGAAAAAAAGAAAAGAAAAAGAAATCCGCAAAAATCAACCAACAAATTAATATGGTGGATTAATTTGCCCTGACACCGCTGTGAAAATCAGATAAAACTAGTAGACATTTTGGGAGCCAACCGCGTCAATATAACCCCATGAGCAGCGAATTAGGATCATTCTTCGTTTGATGACTTCAGAGTATTTTTTTTCATTTCTCATGATATTGGTGAAATTGAGCTTTAACGCCACAGTACTGAACAAAATCGCTGATCGATAAAAAAAAAAAGAAAAAGAAAGTATTTTTCGTCTTACCACCCGGACTTAGGGTTAGTGGTAGAGTTAAGGAAGGACATGTGTTGTTTTATGACTTTTAACATTGACATTTTTTATACTAAAGTTTGATCGGCAGCATTAACATAGGGGGCTAAAATCTAATTTAAAAATTGATTCAAACAAGAATAAAATGTAATTTTAACTTAAAAGTCATTAAAAAAAACATGCTCTTCCGGATGGGATTACGAAAATGGCGATTGTGCAGTATAGTTAATAAGAAAAAAGAGTGTAAAAAGCAAATAGACAACAAATAACTGCTACCAAACGCAATAAAATTTGCTTTTCTCCTTATATTGTTCACGTGTTTACCGATTTGTAAGATTTATTATCTATGCATTTGTTAGCGTCACTTTTACTTAGCCAAACCAACATTCTTTCCAAGACGACCGACAATTTTGGCGGGACTTGGTCGCGTATGTTAGCTTACCCTAATCTGATTAGCAACCACCCTCGGACTTAGGCTTACGATTCCAATATTTTTACCATCTTTTATTTTAAGTCTGAAATTCGCGACCAAGTCCTGGTAAAATTGTCGGTCATATTGGAAGCACGCTGGTTTGGCTAAGTAAAAGTGACGCTAACAAATGCAGAGATAATAAATACACGTGAAAATTATATAGATAAGTAGAAAGGGGGGGGGATATTAAATATTTATTTATTTTTCTTAAAATACACAACACGAAAAATAGATCCAGTATTTATTAAATTAAAAATAAAAACGATTTTATCTATCCATCGCCATTTTGAGTTTTCCCGAAAACAAAATTTGAGTTATCCTAAGTTTCCTAATAAATGTCTACAGATACATTTGTTTGTTTTTTGTTTTTTTTTCCTTTCCTTTTCCTTTTAATTTAATAAATACTGGATGAATTTGCGTAAATTTTTCTGTACAATCTTATTTTCAACTAACACGTAAATACATAAAGGTTATACATTTCTTTAAATATTTTCATGTCGTCGTGAAAGTAAAGAAGCACCCAATTTTTTTTCAAGAAATATGTATTGTCTGTAATGAAAAAATTCCATGACGTTAATTTTATTAAATTTTTTTGGTGCTTATGCAGTTTACGGACCGGACTATTTTTCAGATAAGATTTGCAAGTTAAATTTATTTTTTACGGTAGCTATTGGATTGCTTATTAGATTATTAGGTGACAGAGTACAGAATAGTTAATAAAGCCCTCTCTCCATGTTAAGAATGGCTTTCTAAACAACCTTATTATTTCAGCCCGGCTCGGAAGGTGCCGAAACGCTTTGCCAGTGAAATCGAAGCAGGCGACAATTAGAAAACGCGATAAAAATATTGCAGAAAATTCAACAATTTTTGAAAATTGCTTAAAAGTCAGCGTGAATCGAAACGAGTTAAGACTGACGCTTCAGTCTCCCGAAGCAATTATTGACTTTTGTTAAAATAAGGAAACTGCTAGGCGAAAAGAAGAAATGCCGCTTTCTGTCGTCTGCGCTTATCTGCTAAAACACCATAACCCTAACAGAAAAACTATAGTTGGTAGGGTTGAAAAAGAATTGGCAAGAAAAAAAATCATTAAAAAAGAAACCTGTTTGCTAGAAGTTGTTGCACTATATTTTCTTCGCAAAAAAATATAAATATTTATTAATGAAATTTACCATAAGATGAGTTCTTTTCCCTTCATTTGTAAAGTTTCTTACAAAATTACATATTTTTCCATTAATTTTTCATTGTATTTTCTTCGTAACAAAATAAACATGTTTTACTTAATTAATACTGATGGCTAGCGTTTTAACATTGGCCAACGTTTTCGCCCCCAAAACACGAAGTTTTCGCTCGGCACCTTCCGGTGGTAACCGACTATAACGCGCTCCGTAAACTGCATAAGTACCAAAAAAATTATTGGTGCTTCTTTACTTTGACGACGACGGAAAAAAATAGCTAAAGAAAAATGTATAAACGTTATGTACTGAAAACCAAAAATTACGCAAATTCATCCAGTATTTATTAAATTAAAAATAAACGATTTTATCTATCGATCACCATTTTGAGTTTTCTCGAAAACAATTTGAGTTATCTCCCTTGCCTAATAAGCTGAAATGTCTACCGATACGTTAGATCGTTTTTATCTTCTTTTTCTTATAATTTAATAAATACTGGATGAATTTGCGTAATTTTTTCTGTACAATCTTATTTTCAGCTAACACGTAAGTATATGAAGTTTATACATTTCTTTAAATATTTTCATGCCGTCGTGAAAGTAAAGAAGCACCAAATTATTTGTCAAAATATAAATCCGGTCTAAAATATAATTCCGGATCTTTTTGGTGCTTATCCAGATTAAAGGAGACATTCGAAAAAAAAACAACAACAAAAAAACGAGGAATATCTGTTAGATGTACGTAACTGTCATGGACTGAATATATCCTATACCAAAAATCAATCAAGTCGTTTTTATTTTATAAATAAAAATAAAATTTTACCGATGCACGAATGACGGGGGAAATACAGCCTCCGTTAAACTTATTGCATGCGGGGTTGATTTGGGCATTATTTCTGGTGGTGTGGGGTCAAAGGCATTACGTACATTGAATGTACGTAATGCCTTTGACCCCACATCAAAGGCATTACGTACATTACATTCATTCCTTTATCGGTAAAATTAAATTTTTATCCATAAAATAAAAAACTACTTGATTACTTTACGTGATTTATGGTATAGGATATATTCAGCCCGTGACAGATACGCACATCAAACAGATATTCCTCAGTTTGTTTTATTTTTTGTTTTCGAATGTCTCCCTTAATCTGGATAAGCACCTCTTTTTTTGATTAACAAAAGTTCGCTATTTCGATTTCAGATATGGCCGCCATGATGAAGTGGATACTTTCTATTTTTACTTAATAAAATATATGTAAACATGTTATTTTGAATTATTTTTCTACCTGGGCAACGTCGGATAAATATAAATAGTTTATAATCAACTTTATTGGACAACGTAAAATTCTTGGATTAAACACCAAAACAAAAACAATTCAGAAAATTTTCACTCGGATTTTTTAAACATTTGAGAAAACTTAATGTTTCAATTTTCACTCGGATTTTTTAAACATTTGAGAAAACTTAATGTTTCAATTAAAAATTGAAACATTAAGTTTTCTCAAATGTTTAAAAAATCCGAGTGAAAATTTTCTGAATTGTGAATTGAAGGGTGTTTTTATCTTCTTTTTTTTTTAATCTAAGAACGATAAAAAATGTTTATATGATTTGTTATTCGTTTTTTTTTTCTAGGAGAAACTATTCTAGAAAAGAAACAATAATTCGTAAATATTTTCTATCAGAAATTTAATTGACGTATTGACTATTTTAGATTTGTACAATTCAAAACTGAAGATTATTTTATTAGAGAGAGGGGGGCTACTAGAAATGTAGAAACAGGGTCAAAATAGAGAGAAGAGAAACACACACACACACACATATATATATATATGTATATGTATATATATATACCTGGACGGCGGCACCTAACGCCCCCCCCCCGCCGTCCACTTTACAGTCATCAATAATGAAGTTATATGCATGTGTCTAACCAGCCCCCCCCCCCACACACACACACACACTTTTATAACTGTCCCGCCGGTCTTGAATGGAGAGAGAGAGAGAGAGAGAGAGAGAGAGAGAGAGAGAGAGAATAAGAATAAGAATAAGAAAAAGGGGATAGAGAGAGTAAAAAACAAAAAAATCAAAATCTTTTGTAGAGTTTTTAACGAGAATGTCGGCGTTTTTAAGTAATCACTTAAGTCTCCAAACCGGATTTTCTTACGAAAGGAAAAAAACGGTAATTTTATAACTATTTTTTTATATTATATACGCCAATTTAAAAGCTTCAAATTAAATTTTAAAATTTAAATCAGTTCATGGAAGATGAAAAGTAAATAATATTTAGACATGAGAATACAGAGAAATCCGTCTCCGTTAATAAAATCAGTTCCCGTGGTGATTGGAGTGAAGGCCGAAAACAAAAATACTTTAAATATTGTCGAGATTTAACACGTTTAAGAAGAATACAGTGTAAAGGCTTATTTTCTAGAATAATGGCTCCTCCAAAACTACTAGTCGCACAAATAAACGATAATACTCGACCATGTGTTTATAAACTTCAATTCTAGCAAGAATGTTAGAAATGATAAAAAGCTTCAAAATCGCTGCAGCAATTCAGAATAGTATAATTATTATACGATAATAATTGAAGAAAAAATGGCCGGAAACTATGTAAACGCGCGGTTTTTGATCGCTGAAAGAGATTTTGAAGCCTTCAAACTGTCATTTCGAAAGTAATTTCTGGATAAAATTGAAGTCAATCATTATGCTCTTGAATCAAATAAACAGTATTTATATGAGGAGCAACTATTCTAGAAAAGAACCGATTACCTGCGATGTAAATAATGTTTAGTCAACATGTTTTATGATATAGCAATACTTACCTGTAGATTTGCTAATCTTATGCAAGTAAGGTTTCATTTTAACGAATTCTTTCGTTAAAATGAAACGTTTCTGTGTAGCTCATTTGACATAAGAATATATTTTTTAATAATCTATTAAGAATCCTCGTAAATTTTTTTTATTAAAAAAAAAAATTTGTATAACAATCCAATCGTTCTCCTTTAAGAATATTTATTTGCGAAATTAAAAATATATTAATTTTTGTAATTTATTTATAAAAATTTAATTTGTAGAATAAATAAATAAAAATACATTTTTTTTCCTTTCAAGATATTTATTTAATGTTCGTTTAAAAGTCCAGTTTTCTTTTTATACATTGTTAAAAAAAATTGCATTGATGTAAATTGAATGAAGTCAAACTTTCATGATAAAGTCGGAGGCCCTGAAAAGGGCCATTATTGGAATTTTGTTGGGGTTTCTTTTTTATTGTTACTAATATTTTACTTCGCTGCTTTCTGTGTCTTTTTAGGGAGAAGGACAGCTTGGATGTTTGGCAGGACGCCGCCCTGGGCAATGGTCACTCCGGACAAGAGTTTGTTTAATTCTTCATCATTACGGATAGCCAGTTGAAGATGACGGGGGATGATACGCGATTTCTTGTTGTCGCGGGCGGCATTACCTGCCAACTCGAGGACCTCGGCGGCCAAATACTCCATGACTGCGGCAAGATAGACAGGGGCGCCGGCACCCACACGTTGTGCATAGTTACCTTTACGTAGAAGACGGTGGATACGACCGACGGGGAATTGAAGTCCAGCTCGAGACGAACGGGTCTTGCTCTTCCCTTTTACCTTTCCTCCTTTGCCGCGACCGGACATAATTTGGCTTTTGTAGTTTTAGAATGACTGCAAAAATAAATGCAGACGATTTTGGGCTTAAATACCGTCAAGTGGCTCCCAAGCAGTCGATGAGATATTTTTATTTATTAACCAATCAAATCGTTTGAAATAAATAAGCAGACGTTGTAACGGATTAAATAATCATTTATTGACCAATCGGATGGCTCGATAGGAATAAGTTGAAGCTCGTACTGATTTTCTAGCGTTGGAGCCTATTTTAATGAGGAAGGAAGGGGGAGCTTATGTTAAAATCTTTTTCAGCCAATCAAACCCGAGAAGACTAATATTAAACGTGATTACTCGTTCGCCAGGAGCCACCCGACTGCATATAAATAGAAAACTAGATATTATTCTATTTTCTAATAAGCAAGTATGCTATCTAATGGTAGCGCTAAAGGTTCTCTGTGCCGACGAAATAAGCGAAAGAAGGAGAGGAAGGAGACCTAATAAACTGGTATTGTCCTGGCCTTTGGGTCTGGATTTACGCCGGTCTATTGGGGGTTGTCTGGTCCTGTGCAGTTCTAGGAGGTGCACCCTCCCAGGCTTCGCCTCCCCTCTTTGGGGAGGAGTAAGTTTATTGCTTACTGTCTGAGGCGCCCCTACCGGGGAATGCCGACGGGACTGCTCAGGCAATTTTTAAATGGTCAGATGGCTCACCTCTCGAGCGCTGGCTTACCTAATCCCACTTTCCCGACCTTGTGTCACATTTTACCTTGTGGGAGGTAGATAAATAACTATTCGATCTATGCTTTTTGGCTAAGATCAAAGTGTAGTATCTGTTCCGATGGATACTGCACCCCATAGACTGGTATTGTCTTGACCTTCAGGGCTTGATTTACGCCGGTCTATGGGTCTGTCCTGTGCAGTTCTAGGAGGTCCACCCTCCCAGGCTTCGCCTCCCCTCTTTGGGGAGGAGTAAGTTTATTGCTTACTGTCTGAGGCGCCCCTACCGGGGAATGCCGACGGGGCTGCCCAGGCAATTTTTAAACCCCACTTTCCCGACCCGACCTTGGGTCACATCTTACTTGTGGGAGTAAGATAAAAACTGGCCTTGTGCCTAACTCCTGGAGAGGAGTAAATCAATATTCGATCTATATCTACAAAGTAATGAAACCGGCCCATCATGAACAGTTTCAGTAAATGATTTCTTTGAGAGAATCGCTGCAGAGTCAAGTCGCCTTGTCTACTACAAGACGTCAACGATTACGAGTCATGAAATCCAGATCGCTATCCGTCTCCTCCTACCCGGCGAATTGGCCAAACACGCCATCTCAGAGGACACCAAAGCTGTCATCAAGTATACGAGCAGCAAATAGACAGAAAAAAAACAACCACACCTTCCCCAAAAGATTTTGGTTAAAAAAAATGAAATTTTTAAACGATCAATTCCTGACACTCTGGCCCTTTTAAGGGCCACCCAAAATATATTGAAAGATTTCTACTACAACAAAAAATGTGATTTTTTTTTTTAATAAAAGTTGGCATATATAAAACTTGTAAAAGTTTAAACAATTAGAATACTATTGGACAAAAAAAAATAGAGACATATATTTATAATAATAAAAAAACAAAGGGAAAATTCATTGTTTCCTGGAAAATTCTTTTTTAGCTGAACACCCCCCCCCCCAAAAAAAAAACTGCTGAAAGAAAATTATTGTTTTAAAACAATGAAAACGAACCCAACTAGTTTAGAACAGAGTGATGATTCAGTTTCGCGTATAAATTTAAAGTAAAATTATCCCGAAGTTCCAGACTACAATATTTAGGACAGATACCTAAAAAAGATTTTTCGATAACTTTTGTGCATTTGGGGGGGGGGGGGGGGGGAGGAGATCAAGCTGAAAACTTTGTGAAAATAATTACTTTTCATTATTAAAAAAAATTAGTTATAGGACATTTCAAGAGAAACAAAAAGCTAACACTAAGTCTGAGTTATAAATCTCCGCCCCCAATAAATACCACTAACCCTAAGTCTGAGTGGCAAAAAGCCCCTATTCCAAAAAAATCTTAAGTTCTAGTGGAGCGGAGTGATTGAGCATAAAACCACACCTAATAGCTCCCAAAGGTAGAAGCCCTCCCCACCCCCGAAACGCACAGAATGCAGCTTACAGTAGAAAAAAAAATTGCTTATCTGCACTAAAAAAGATAGAGTGGTCCAGAACTGGGGGATTATTCATGTTAAATTTATACGTGAAACTGATCCCACACTCTAAATTTTAAAATAATTATTTTTTCTTCTTTTCATAAGTAATCGCCCCCACAAAGTAGAATCTCTTTTGTGAGTGTGATTTAGCTGAAATTGTTAATCTACAATAATACCAAAAATAATATAAGACCTATTAGTGATAATGACCTATTATTGATTTTTTAGAGCTTAAAAAGGGATATGCTTTAACTTTAATTTTTTTAATTCAAAATTTTTAAAAAATGATTTAAAACTTGTATTTTTATTCCTCACGATTTAAAACTTTGAAATATCATCTTCAGTATTTGACAATATGAACATAAACCAATACTTTTTTTAAATTGCTCAATAACGTGTATATATATATATATATATATATATATATATATATATATATATATATATATATATATATATATATATAAATTGTCAATACTAGAACTAAATAGCAATGCACCGGCTAAATCGATGATTGTTTCTGACTAGACAGTCATGGTTGACAACTGTCACTCAGTTTCATTTTCCAGAAAAAATTGAAATCCAATCACTTTCATCATTTATATATTCTATCCGGTCCAATGACTATTTCAATAATATAAACTTACAAAGATTTACCGTTTGTTATAAATTCAAAATTCAAAATGGCATCTAGATTCACTGTTTTAATAAGAAATCTCTCTTTTTACCATCGTACCATTATCATATCATTTCTCTTCATGCAACACGTATATTCAACCCTCACCGGCCAGGTTTCACTTCCATACAGCTTCACCCTGCGCACACATACCTGATAGACTCTTCCCTTCCTCATCATGGCTGACGGTATGAGAACAATCTACCCCCATGGATTAAATAAAGTGTTCAGTTCAAAATTCTGTACAGATCCCCGAGTTTAACATAAAGATTCCTGAGTTTGACAAAATGCACCTGAAGAAGACTGAAGGTTACATCTGCCGAAACGTTGTAAGAATAAAATCCAAGATGAGAACAGTAGTCCGAATAATCCAAATAATCACAATTATCAATTTTCATCTAAAAAATTCTGAAATCTAAAATCTAATTAGGGTCACTTTTTCCTATTACACTGTGCAGTAGATAACTTTGTATTAATTACTATGTCGATTAGTGCTTGAGCAGCTGATAAAAACGATTAACAAAATTTTTTTTCTGATCATAAATTATACACAAAAACTCTTTTCCCAAGAAAAATATTTGAATATACATAACAAAATGGACCCTGCATTTCGTTTTTAAAACTGAAGCTTGCTAACGAGTTTGTGTTACGTTATGAATAAAATTGAAAGTCTCTTACAGTCACGTTTCTCGAAACCGAAACCTTAGAAGCGTTTTCAAAACTTTTTTAACACTCGTGTTTTTAACATTAATTTTTAAGCCTTTAAACTGTCGACATTAAACAATTAAACTGTCCCTTCTTTTTTATATAGAATTTTACTCGCTTGCCGTTACTGTGTGGGCCGATGTGATCCGGGTGAAAGGTCTCTTTTAACGGGGACTTTTGTGGGTGTACATTTATGCGATGACTAAAAGTTATTACAAACATCTTAACTCCTTTTTATAACAATGTTCTTAATCTCTTAATGCATTTTATATTTCACCTTATTTCGTCTGGCCGTAATTTCACTCTTCGTTGTCTAGTGGTCTACTGGTTGAACGTTGTGCCGTGGGTTTTTCTTCGATTCTTCGTCTGGAAGTGATCTTTTTCTTGGTCGTCTAGTGGTTTAACGTTTTGCAGTGGGTTTTTATGTTCTGAAAATGTGGTCTACTGGTTGAACGTTGTGCCGTGGGTTTTTCTTCGATTCTTCGTCTGGAAGTGATCTCTTTCTTGGCCGTCTAGTGGTTTAACGTTTTGCAGTGGGTTTTTATGTTCTGAAAATGTGGTCTACTGGTTGAACGTTGTGCCGTGGGTTTTTCTTCGATTCTTCGTCTCGAAGTGATCTCTTTCTTGGTCGTCTAGTGGTTTAATGTTTTGCAGTGGGTTTTTATGTTCTGAAAATGTGGTCTACTGGTTGAACGTTGTGCCGCGGGTTTTTCTTCGATTCTTCGTCTGGAAGTGATCTCTTTCTTGGTCGTCTAGTGGTTTAACGTTTTGCAGTGGGTTTTTATGTTCTGAAAATGTGGTCTACTGGTTGAACGTTGTGCCGTGGGTTTTTCTTCGATTCTTCGTCTCGAAGTGATCTCTTTCTTGGCCGTCTAGTGGTTTAATGTTTTGCAGTGGGTTTTTATGTTCTGAAAATGTGGTCTACTGGTTGAACGTTGTGCCGCGGGTTTTTCTTCGATTCTTCGTCTGGAAGTGATCTCTTTCTTGGTCGTCTAGTGGTTTAACGTTTTGCAGTGGGTTTTTATGTTCTGAAAATGTGGTCTACTGGTTGAACGTTGTGCCGTGGGTTTTTCTTCGATTCTTCGTCTGGAAGTGATCTCTTTCTTGGCCGTCTAGTGGTTTAACGTTTTGCAGTGGGTTTTTATGTTCTGAAAATGTGGTCTACTGGTTGAACGTTGTGCCGTGGGTTTTTCTTCGATTCTTCGTCTGGAAGTGATCTCTTTCTTGGTCGTCTAGTGGTTTAACGTTTTGCAGTGGGGTTTTATGTTCTGAAAATGTGGTCTACTGGTTGAACGTTGTGCCGTGGGTTTTTCTTCGATTCTTCGTCTGGAAGTGATCTCTTTCTTGGTCGTCTAGTGGTTTAACGTTTTGCAGTGGGTTTTTATGTTCTGAAAATGTGGTCTACTGGTTGAACGTTGTGCCGTGGGTTTTTCTTCGATTCTTCGTCTGGAAGTGATCTCTTTCTTGGTCGTCTAGTGGTTTAATGTTTTGCAGTGGGGTTTTATGTTCTGAAAATGTGGTCTACTGGTTGAACGTTGTGCCGTGGGTTTTTCTTCGATTCTTCGTCTCGAAGTGATCTCTTTCTTGGTCGTCTAGTGGTTTAATGTTTTGCAGTGGGTTTTTATGTTCTGAAAATGTGGTCTACTGGTTGAACGTTGTGCCGTGGGTTTTTCTTCGATTCTTCGTCTGGAAGTGATCTCTTTCTTGGTCGTCTAGTGGTTTAATGTTTTGCAGTGGGTTTTTATGTTCTGAAAATGTGGTCTACTGGTTGAACGTTGTGCCGTGGGTTTTTCTTCGATTCTTCGTCTGGAAGTGATCTCTTTCTTGGTCGTCTAGTGGTTTAACGTTTTGCAGTGGGTTTTTATGTTCTGAAAATGTGGTCTACTGGTTGAACGTTGTGCCGTGGGTTTTTCTTCGATTCTTCGTCTCGAAGTGATCTCTTTCTTGGCCGTCTAGTGGTTTAATGTTTTGCAGTGGGTTTTTATGTTCTGAAAATGTGGTCTACTGGTTGAACGTTGTGCCGCGGGTTTTTCTTCGATTCTTCGTCTGGAAGTGATCTCTTTCTTGGTCGTCTAGTGGTTTAACGTTTTGCAGTGGGTTTTTATGTTCTGAAAATGTGGTCTACTGGTTGAACGTTGTGCCGTGGGTTTTTCTTCGATTCTTCGTCTGGAAGTGATCTCTTTCTTGGCCGTCTAGTGGTTTAACGTTTTGCAGTGGGTTTTTATGTTCTGAAAATGTGGTCTACTGGTTGAACGTTGTGCCGTGGGTTTTTCTTCGATTCTTCGTCTGGAAGTGATCTCTTTCTTGGTCGTCTAGTGGTTTAACGTTTTGCAGTGGGGTTTTTATGTTCTGAAAATGTGGTCTACTGGTTGAACGTTGTGCCGTGGGTTTTTCTTCGATTCTTCGTCTGGAAGTGATCTCTTTCTTGGTCGTCTAGTGGTTTAACGTTTTGCAGTGGGGTTTTATGTTCTGAAAATGTGGTCTACTGGTTGAACGTTGTGCCGTGGGTTTTTCTTCGATTCTTCGTCTGGAAGTGATCTCTTTCTTGGTCGTCTAGTGGTTTAATGTTTTGCAGTGGGTTTTTATGTTCTGAAAATGTGGTCTACTGGTTGAACGTTGTGCCGCGGGTTTTTCTTCGATTCTTCGTCTGGAAGTGATCTCTTTCTTGGTCGTCTAGTGGTTTAACGTTTTGCAGTGGGTTTTTATGTTCTGAAAATGTGGTCTACTGGTTGAACGTTGTGCCGTGGGTTTTTCTTCGATTCTTCGTCTGGAAGTGATCTCTTTCTTGGCCGTCTAGTGGTTTAACGTTTTGCAGTGGGTTTTTATGTTCTGAAAATGTGGTCTACTGGTTGAACGTTGTGCCGTGGGTTTTTCTTCGATTCTTCGTCTGGAAGTGATCTCTATCTTGGTCGTCTAGTGGTTTAACGTTTTGCAGTGGTGTTTTTATGTTCTGAAAATGTGGTCTACTGGTTGAACGTTGTGCCGTGGGTTTTTCTTCGATTCTTCGTCTGGAAGTGATCTCTTTCTTGGTCGTCTAGTGGTTTAACGTTTTGCAGTGGGGTTTTATGTTCTGAAAATGTGGTCTACTGGTTGAACGTTGTGCCGTGGGTTTTTCTTCGATTCTTCGTCTGGAAGTGATCTTTTTCTTGGTCGTCTAGTGGTTTAACGTTTTGCAGTGGGTTTTTATGTTCTGAAAATGTGGTCTACTGGTTGAACGTTGTGCCGTGGGTTTTTCTTCGATTCTTCGTCTGGAAGTGATCTCTTTCTTGGTCGTCTAGTGGTTTAATGTTTTGCAGTGGGGTTTTATGTTCTGAAAATGTGGTCTACTGGTTGAACGTTGTGCCGTGGGTTTTTCTTCGATTCTTCGTCTCGAAGTGATCTCTTTCTTGGTCGTCTAGTGGTTTAATGTTTTGCAGTGGGTTTTTATGTTCTGAAAATGTGGTCTACTGGTTGAACGTTGTGCCGTGGGTTTTTCTTCGATTCTTCGTCTGGAAGTGATCTCTTTCTTGGTCGTCTAGTGGTTTAATGTTTTGCAGTGGGTTTTTATGTTCTGAAAATGTGGTTTACTGGTTGAACGTTGTGCCGTGGGTTTTTCTTCGATTCTTCGTCTGGAAGTGATCACTTTCTTGGTCGTCTAGTGGTTTAACGTTTTGCAGTGGGTTTTTATGTTCTGAAAATGTGGTCTACTGGTTGAACGTTGTGCCGTGGGTTTTTCTTCGATTCTTCGTCTCGAAGTGATCTCTTTCTTGGCCGTCTAGTGGTTTAATGTTTTGCAGTGGGTTTTTATGTTCTGAAAATGTGGTCTACTGGTTGAACGTTGTGCCGCGGGTTTTTCTTCGATTCTTCGTCTGGAAGTGATCTCTTTCTTGGTCGTCTAGTGGTTTAACGTTTTGCAGTGGGTTTTTATGTTCTGAAAATGTGGTCTACTGGTTGAACGTTGTGCCGTGGGTTTTTCTTCGATTCTTCGTCTGGAAGTGATCTCTTTCTTGGCCGTCTAGTGGTTTAACGTTTTGCAGTGGGTTTTTATGTTCTGAAAATGTGGTCTACTGGTTGAACGTTGTGCCGTGGGTTTTTCTTCGATTCTTCGTCTGGAAGTGATCTCTTTCTTGGTCGTCTAGTGGTTTAACGTTTTGCAGTGGGGTTTTTATGTTCTGAAAATGTGGTCTACTGGTTGAACGTTGTGCCGTGGGTTTTTCTTCGATTCTTCGTCTGGAAGTGATCTCTTTCTTGGTCGTCTAGTGGTTTAACGTTTTGCAGTGGGGTTTTATGTTCTGAAAATGTGGTCTACTGGTTGAACGTTGTGCCGTGGGTTTTTCTTCGATTCTTCGTCTGGAAGTGATCTCTTTCTTGGTCGTCTAGTGGTTTAATGTTTTGCAGTGGGTTTTTATGTTCTGAAAATGTGGTCTACTGGTTGAACGTTGTGCCGCGGGTTTTTCTTCGATTCTTCGTCTGGAAGTGATCTCTTTCTTGGTCGTCTAGTGGTTTAACGTTTTGCAGTGGGTTTTTATGTTCTGAAAATGTGGTCTACTGGTTGAACGTTGTGCCGTGGGTTTTTCTTCGATTCTTCGTCTGGAAGTGATCTCTTTCTTGGCCGTCTAGTGGTTTAACGTTTTGCAGTGGGTTTTTATGTTCTGAAAATGTGGTCTACTGGTTGAACGTTGTGCCGTGGGTTTTTCTTCGATTCTTCGTCTGGAAGTGATCTCTTTCTTGGTCGTCTAGTGGTTTAACGTTTTGCAGTGGGGTTTTTATGTTCTGAAAATGTGGTCTACTGGTTGAACGTTGTGCCGTGGGTTTTTCTTCGATTCTTCGTCTGGAAGTGATCTCTTTCTTGGTCGTCTAGTGGTTTTACGTTTTGCAGTGGGGTTTTATGTTCTGAAAATGTGGTCTACTGGTTGAACGTTGTGCCGTGGGTTTTTCTTCGATTCTTCGTCTGGAAGTGATCTCTTTCTTGGTCGTCTAGTGGTTTAATGTTTTGCAGTGGGTTTTTATGTTCTGAAAATGTGGTCTACTGGTTGAACGTTGTGCCGCGGGTTTTTCTTCGATTCTTCGTCTGGAAGTAATCTCTTTCTTGGTCGTCTAGTGGTTTAACGTTTTGCAGTGGGTTTTTATGTTCTGAAAATGTGGTCTACTGGTTGAACGTTGTGCCGTGGGTTTTTCTTCGATTCTTCGTCTGGAAGTGATCTCTTTCTTGGCCGTCTAGTGGTTTAACGTTTTGCAGTGGGTTTTTATGTTCTGAAAATGTGGTCTACTGGTTGAACGTTGTGCCGTGGGTTTTTCTTCGATTCTTCGTCTGGAAGTGATCTCTTTCTTGGTCGTCTAGTGGTTTAACGTTTTGCAGTGGGGTTTTTATGTTCTGAAAATGTGGTCTACTGGTTGAACGTTGTGCCGTGGGTTTTTCTTCGATTCTTCGTCTGGAAGTGATCTCTTTCTTGGTCGTCTAGTGGTTTAACGTTTTGCAGTGGGGTTTTATGTTCTGAAAATGTGGTCTACTGGTTGAACGTTGTGCCGTGGGTTTTTCTTCGATTCTTCGTCTGGAAGTGATCTTTTTCTTGGTCGTCTAGTGGTTTAACGTTTTGCAGTGGGTTTTTATGTTCTGAAAATGTGGTCTACTGGTTGAACGTTGTGCCGTGGGTTTTTCTTCGATTCTTCGTCTGGAAGTGATCTCTTTCTTGGTCGTCTAGTGGTTTAATGTTTTGCAGTGGGGTTTTATGTTCTGAAAATGTGGTCTACTGGTTGAACGTTGTGCCGTGGGTTTTTCTTCGATTCTTCGTCTCGAAGTGATCTCTTTCTTGGTCGTCTAGTGGTTTAATGTTTTGCAGTGGGTTTTTATGTTCTGAAAATGTGGTCTACTGGTTGAACGTTGTGCCGTGGGTTTTTCTTCGATTCTTCGTCTGGAAGTGATCTCTTTCTTGGTCGTCTAGTGGTTTAATGTTTTGCAGTGGGTTTTTATGTTCTGAAAATGTGGTCTACTGGTTGAACGTTGTGCCGTGGGTTTTTCTTCGATTCTTCGTCTGGAAGTGATCTCTTTCTTGGTCGTCTAGTGGTTTAACGTTTTGCAGTGGGTTTTTATGTTCTGAAAATGTGGTCTACTGGTTGAACGTTGTGCCGTGGGTTTTTCTTCGATTCTTCGTCTCGAAGTGATCTCTTTCTTGGCCGTCTAGTGGTTTAATGTTTTGCAGTGGGTTTTTATGTTCTGAAAATGTGGTCTACTGGTTGAACGTTGTGCCGCGGGTTTTTCTTCGATTCTTCGTCTGGAAGTGATCTCTTTCTTGGTCGTCTAGTGGTTTAACGTTTTGCAGTGGGTTTTTATGTTCTGAAAATGTGGTCTACTGGTTGAACGTTGTGCCGTGGGTTTTTCTTCGATTCTTCGTCTGGAAGTGATCTCTTTCTTGGCCGTCTAGTGGTTTAACGTTTTGCAGTGGGTTTTTATGTTCTGAAAATGTGGTCTACTGGTTGAACGTTGTGCCGTGGGTTTTTCTTCGATTCTTCGTCTGGAAGTGATCTCTTTCTTGGTCGTCTAGTGGTTTAACGTTTTGCAGTGGGGTTTTATGTTCTGAAAATGTGGTCTACTGGTTGAACGTTGTGCCGTGGGTTTTTCTTCGATTCTTCGTCTGGAAGTGATCTCTTTCTTGGTCGTCTAGTGGTTTAATGTTTTGCAGTGGGTTTTTATGTTCTGAAAATGTGGTCTACTGGTTGAACGTTGTGCCGCGGGTTTTTCTTCGATTCTTCGTCTGGAAGTGATCTCTTTCTTGGTCGTCTAGTGGTTTAACGTTTTGCAGTGGGTTTTTATGTTCTGAAAATGTGGTCTACTGGTTGAACGTTGTGCCGTGGGTTTTTCTTCGATTCTTCGTCTGGAAGTGATCTCTTTCTTGGTCATCTAGTGGTTTAACGTTTTGCAGTGGGTTTTTATGTTCTGAAAATGTGGTCTACTGGTTGAACGTTGTGCCGTGGGTTTTTCTTCGATTCTTCGTCTGGAAGTGATCTCTTTCTTGGTCGTCTAGTGGTTTAACGTTTTGCAGTGGGTTTTTATGTTCTGAAAATGTGGTCTACTGGATGAACGTTGTGCCGTGAGTTTTTCTTCGATTCTTCGTTTGGAAATGATCTCTTTCTTGGTCATCTAGTGGTTTAACGTTTTGCAGTGGGTTTTTATTTCTGAAAATGTGGTCTACTGGTTTAACGTTGTGCCGTGGGGTTTTCTTCGTCTGGAAGTGATCTCTTTCTTGGTCGTCTAGGTGTTTTGGTTTCTGAAAATAAACACTCTTGGGTACGACAAAAAGGCTCTGAAGACATTTCGAGAGGTTCA
>OY744519.1:166500569-166805569 GCA_963556195.1 Sepiola atlantica
TATCGTTTGGTAACAGTTATTTGTTGTATACTCGTTCCCCCCCCCCCCCGTTATTTCGTTAACTATACTACACTTTTGTCGGAACTAGTTGAGGTTATGTATGGCACAAGGCCGGGGCTTAATGTGGGTCAACGTGTGACGTAAACACAAGAGAAACGACAAAAAGCTTCCATCCAAAAATAGATGCTTACAATTTGAAGGCATCTTTTTTAACCCGCACCTCCCTGTATTATTACTTCTCTGTTTCTTTCTTTTTCTTCTTATTATTAGTTTCTTCTCCTTTTCACTTTTCTTTTTCTAGTCATTCTTCTTCCCTTTTTCTTCTTTTTCATTTTCTCCTTTCTTTTCTTTTACATTATTTTTTTTTTAGTATTTTCTCAGTATTCTTATTCTTGCTCTTCTACTCTCCTCCTTCTTTTACTCCTTACCTCTTCCAGTCTTTTTTTCTCCCCCTTTGGTTCTTCTTATATGTTGTTACTTCTCCTTCCATTCTTTCTACTTGTCCTCCTTCTCTTTCTTCGGCTGAATCAGCTGCTGCTGCTTGTTGTGACAAAAGAATAAAAGAAAAAAAATCTAACAATAACAATAACAATAAAATAAAACTTTTGAACAAAGAATTTAGTTTTTTTAACCGCCAAGTTTAAACTCGTTCAATCCTTTTTTTTTTTTCACGAAATAAAAAAAATAGTTCGAGAAATAAAAAAAGTGGTGCAAATCGCTGAACTATTTGCTTGGATTGTGTACAAATTTTCTCAGTATTAATAAAATTATCAGAAAATATTTCGTGTGTTTCTCGCCTATACGTAACATTAATAAATACATTTTGACTTTTTTTTTTAAATTTGCTATTAATCGAACATTTCTTGAAATAAGAGAAAACTAAAACGAAAAAAACATGACTAATTAATTATTATTATTTATTGGCCTTTTGGCTTGGAGCAAAGTGTAATATATGTTCATCTTTTTCTGCCCTGGTAAATTTGCCGTTTCTTACTCAAAATGGCGGACAACGCTTTTCCGACCTCACAAATGAATAAGTAAACCCAAATAAATTGTTTTGGGCTAATTTGCTAATTGTATTTCCTTTCAAATAATTTTTGGTAAATTTGAAATTAGTCCAAAACTTTGGGTTTACTTATTCATTTGTGAGGTCGGAAAAGAGCATGCGCTTCATTGACGTCAGAGTTGTCCGCCATTTTCAGTAAGAAACGACAAATATTACGAAATCCTTCTGAGACAATTTTAATTTTTTGCTCCAACCCAGAGTGCCCCTTTTTGGGAAACTGACCTTATTTCTAACTGCCATCGTGGGGAGGCAAGTAAATAAAGGGTGCCCGGAAAACTCGTCACAGGAAAATTGGGCACCGGAAAATTCGTCACCGGAAAATTCGTCACTTTTGGCCAAGTAGGAAAATTCGTCACTTTTGGGCAAGTAGGAAAATTCGGCAATTATCGAATAAATATCGATTGAAAATAGATTTTAGAACCGATTTTTAAAAAATGCAGCTAATTTAGATAAAATTAATTAAATCCATTAACCTCACAACTAAGACCGGATTGATGGTCGAGAATGCCATGCTTAAGTGTGAAATAGAATTTTCGGCGATTGTCAAGAATTTTCAACACACAAAAAAATGGTGAAGAAAAACAAAAAACAAATACGTAGTCAACTACCTGCCTATTTTTTTGTTTTTAAGTATTTTAATTCGCTTTTATTTGTATTTGATTTTTTCTTAAAATTTAAGCTTAGATTTCGCCGGCTGCACCCAGTTTACGGAAACCACCGAAGTTTGTAACTTAATTTTTTTCGTCATTTTCTACTTTCGGGCATTTATTATCCTTGATAATTGGTGAAAAATCGAAAAATAAACAAAATAGTGTTAGAAACACATCCAATAAATGTCACTAATTGTGTGGAAAATATAATGTTCTACCAGTATTTTTCTTAAAATTTTCGTTTTTTGAGAGATTATCGAAACTAGCCATTTTTTTTTCGTTCTAACTTAACAGATGGACACCAGGTTTGTTTTGAACAACAACAAAAAAACTCTTTAAAATAAATTAAAACACAAATAAACTGGGTATCTTTTACAATAATCCGCAGAGTGAAAACGCTCAAAAAACAAATATACAACAAATAAAAGTAACTGTAGCCGATAAAAGTTATTTTTCAACTTATCTGTGACATTTGTTTGTATTTTTAAGCTGTTCCAACTGCTATTTATTAGAAATCAATATTTTTGTCACACGAACATAGGGGGGGGGGGGGGTCGTAAACGAGGCTGGAAAATAGGCTCACCGGCGCCATTTTTTTATAGTAAAAATCCGTGCCCTAAAAAACAAGAAATTTTTTTTTACATCTAATAAAAACCCATTCATACTACGTAAAAATACAAACAAATGTGATAGGTAAGTAGGAAAATATCTATTCGCGACGTAGGTCACCTTCACTTGTTGAATATTTTTTTTTTTTTACCCCGTTCTCGTTCGTTTTTTGGACCCCGTTCGCCACTCTGCGGATTATTGTAAAAGATACTCAATGAATTTATCCAGGTTAGTAGAAGAGTAACTTATCTTACCTTTCGTAATATTTATTTGTTGCCTATTTGTTTTCGTTTTTTACCCTTCTTTCTGTTAGCTGTCGTTATAATTGCCCGTCAATTAGGCAGAAAAGTAAATCCAATTGCGTTTGGAATAAAATCAAAACAATTAATTTGCACGGGGGTGTTAAAATGCACAAGTGCCGACTCGTCTCTCTATTACAACTGAAAATAACTTTCCTTTCTTCTTCCGTGTGGAATTTCCATGAACAGTTTTTGGCACTTGTGCAGAACAGGAACACGAGGTGAAATTTATTTAAGAGAGCTCCAATGGTGTAAGAAGGGGCAGACAACTATGTTTTTTAGAAATTCTATTTTCACGCAGGAAATATAATACCAGCCATATTCCACGGCAACTTTGGGTTTTTGGTGGCTATGAAAAGGACACTAAATCTGTTTTTTTAATAAAGTCCAGAGATGCCGCCACATTAATCCCAATAATAAAACAATATGTGCGCCCAGGTACCACCTCTGATTGCTGGCGCGCATATGATCGACTTGGATCTGAAGGATTTCACTATTTGCATGTAAATCATAAGTATAATTTTGTCGATCCTTCGACAGGTGCGACCACCAATCATGTGGAAGTCAACAAGTCAAGAGGAAGAACAAATTAGAATGTGGGACCCACATGCAAATGGTGGAATCCTATTTATCAGAATTCATGTGACGGCAGAAATTCCCCCCCCCCCCCCTACAGAGTCTTTTTGAACACATTTCTGAATTCTGTCCCGTTTATAAATACAAAAACAAGAGAAAAAAAAATTCAATTTTTTAAACTGTAAAAAAAAAAAAAAAAAAAATATTTTAAACCAAACCCGATGACTGTTCGTTTTGAAATTTAAAAATATACTGTTGATTTTCCCCAAATTCTATTTTCTACAATAAATGTTCTATCAATATACCGCTGATTTTCACAAATTTTAATTTCTGCGATAATTTAATATTTCAAACTATAAAAAAATTCAAAATCTGTTAATCCAAACAAGAGGACTGTTCGTTTTGTTGGTTTTGAAATTACAAAATATACTCTTGATTTTCACAAATTGTATTTTCTTCGAAAAATTTTCTATTAATTGAATTTGCAAATTAAGTATGAAAAAAATGTTTTTTAATTAGTAAATATGCTAGTGTTATCGGCTTATTTCCAAAATGGTTGCATGATTCATTGGATTTCATTGGTTAAATGATAGTTGCAAAAAACGGAATCTGAACTAGGTTCAATGAAAAGAAGCTAATGCATTTGGCGAGATGCTGTGCTGCATTGCTGATATTAATTGTTTATAAGAAACTTTATTTCAGATTGTAAAACGTTTTCATAATTTTTATGTTGAGAAAACACAAGAATTATGTTGTGAAAAAATATTTTTATAAATATTTAAATTTTTTAAATAAATTAATTTTATGTGGTGCATTGCTGATATTTAAATAAAAACAATTTTATGTGGAGAAAACACAATAAGTGTTGTGGAAACAAGAATTATGAAAAATATTTTTAACTCAGTGAAAGCAGCCATCCGACGAGCAATCTAAGGACAGCCACCCAAACACATGAGAGTACGAGAAATCTAAAGCGAAAGAGGAGAGAAAGTAAAGCACCACCTAGAGGCGTCCTTCAACCGGAGTAAGCAAGTTACCATACAAGAAGTTGACTCCGATCAGGGCACCATCCAGAGCTCAAATACTGTCTCTTCAAAATCAATCTGACGTAATTTACGGGAAGTGCGGACTCGGTGATGAGACGGCCAATCATGTAATAACAGATTGCCAAAGAGTTCACAACCACTTACTACCTATCCCCACCCCTATAACGTTCTAACCTCCGACCCAGAGTGTGCATTACGGATCTCGGAGAGATGGAAAGGACTACCAAACCTCTACAATATCTCTCAACCAGGTGATCTCTGTGCCTAACCGAAACTCCTGCGATTGGGAGCCTAACAAACAAGTCAGCATCAGCAGCACCTCCAAAATCCAACACCATGATAAGGGCGGCAGCAATGTGGTAATGTCAAAGCTATGCTGTCTGCAACTCTGGTTCGTGGCAGGGCCACCAATGGCGGACAGGTTTGGCATCTAACAATATTAGGGTTAAAACACAGCTAACAAGGTTTTGATGAAAATCCAGAAGGAGTCGGCATCAGGATCTGTCACCCTCTGGTCATCTCTGCATGTGACTAGTAAGAATGTGTCAGGTATGGAACTGCAAATCCATGGAGTGAAGATACACTGTTGTCCTCTGCATGTGGGTATGATGTGTCACACAAGGAAATGCGTTATCACCAGGCGTGAACAATAAATTTCCAGATTCAAATAGAAATAATAAAAAAGATTTTATCCATCCTGAACTCCGCTTTTAGTCTCAAAGAAGATATCAATAAACACGTTGAAAAACAGCAGTTACACAGAAGATAAATGCATAAGTAGAACTACCATATCGATGTCTAATGCTGGTATCTATAATCTTGTGGACCTGTAAGGGATGCGGAAAGAATACACGAACCGGGGATTAAGTAAAACAAAGTATATTGGAGAAAGTATAAACACAGCATATAAAGAGAGTGGTTGAACGTTTGTCTGACTGCCAGTATTAGACTGGGGTAGTTCCAGGTATTTAATCGCTTCCCACAAAGCAATATGTGACACAAGGTCGGAAAGTGGGGAGATCAAGCCAGCCAGCGCCCCTAAAGGAGGAGCATTCTGGCCTATCAAAAATAGCCTGGGCAACCCCGTCGGCATTCCCCGGTAAGGGCGCCTCAGGCAACAAGCAATAAACTTACCCCTCCCCAAAGAGGGAAGGCAAGGCCTGGGAGGGTGCACCTCCTAGGAAAACCCAGGACAATATACCTCAGCCCGGCAGATAAAAGGCCGACTAAATGGCCCAGTTCCTGCTGGACTGATTGTCGAGAACGAATCCTCGACTGGTATTACCCCATCCCGACGTCCTCAATCAACCGAAGTTAATGAAAGACTGATCGGGTTGGGGTCGGTTCCAACATTGAAAGGCATGTGCTCCTGGTATTTATATTGAAGCGGAAGAGTTCACGTAGTCTGTAAGGTAGGTACCATAACATCTCCCTCCTAAACATTACCTCCACAGGAGTCTCAGTATCGTTTCCTTTTTGGATTGATACCAATAAGATCCGGAGACTGCCATTTTATTTTAGATTGTCGCTGTTCTGGGGCTGCTTGGGGTATCTGTATTTCGAAAGTGTTGTATATGATATCCATAATTTCTTTTTCCTGGGGAGTGCTGTCGGTGTCATCCGACAGTCTTTTCCTAATTTGATTTAGGTGTCTCTTATGAAGCCACTGAGGGCCTTGGGTTATGTAAACCATATTTCCAGTTCTTTTTTCTATTGTATAAAGTTCTCAGAAAGATGTGTTATTTCTAAACATCTTGAAAAATACTAATGTAACGTTTTTTTGGTACAATAGAGGTTCATTCTTGTTTGGTTTGGTTTAGCAGCAATTTGTCGAAAACAGATCTTATCTTACACGCAAACATTATTTCTGCAGGAGATAATAAGGATTGTGTGTTAACATTTGGTGTGATCCTGTATACCTGTAAGAACTGCTGCAGGGCCATTTCCGTGGGAGTGCCGCATTTAGTTCTGTCGAAAAATCGGTACAAACACGGATTTCTTCAGAATTTTTTGTCATAGACAGTAGTAAAATGCCGGTCCTTACTAATCTGTCTAATTCCTTATTTATTTTTTTCTAAGAAAGTGAAAGGCACATTCCTTTTTTTTAAATACAGGTTGAATGTTCTCTTTCAGTTCAAATTTTGCTGACAGTTTTTTACATCGACCTAGACTGTCAGAAAAAAACTTTTGGAAGGGTTTTTTCGATTCCTTCTTTAGTTTTTCTGACTAGGTCGTCAGATTTTCTATTTTCTGGCAAAACGTGTTGATTGGTAAATCCCATAGATTGAACTGTTGCATCCAGTCTGTGCCAAATAATTTGGTGTTTTTTAATACAAACATTTTTTATTTTTAGTAGTTCCGTTTAAAGTAATGTTGATAATAATTTCACTCTCAAATTTAATTTTTTCACCAGTCACCGTTCTGGCTATTTTGTTCGTTTTTAGCATGGTTGGTTTATCAAACCTTTTTTTTTGTATGCAGATTGATTATCGACACATCTGAACAAAAGTCTAGTTGTAACTTGACATTTTTATTCATGATTTTTACCTGTATGTACTTTCTTATATTTATGCCATCCTGTTTATTTGGTGTCCTACTTTATTACAAGTTAAACAGGTTTTAAAACGGTATGGACAATCAATAACCCAATGAAGGGATCCACAGTGGAAACAGGGGCTAGGCAGTAATTTTTCCGGATATTTATTGGGGTGGCTTGTTTTTGTAAGAACGTGAAAATAATCTCCCTTTTTGGTTTAACTTGTTTTTGAAGGAAAGTTAAAATGTGATTTCTGACATATCTTTCTTATGTGAGTGTGAGCAATGCCCGACTCTTCAATATCTTTAGAATCTTGTTTAACACTTACAAATCTCTGGCAGTCTTTGGCTATTTTCTGTAATGTTAAATGTGGCTCACTTTCTAACTTGTTTAAGACTCTACGTCTGATTTCTGCGTCTTTGGCTGATACAAGTCCTTGCACAAATATTAGGCATTTAAAGTTATCCATGCTAAGTTCAGTTAGTTTGAAATCGTCACAGTGTTTATTAACGATTGATGCAAAATTCGAGTAGTCTTCGCTGTCTTTTCTGATTAAGTTCATGCACTGCCACCTTATGTAGAAACAGGAAAATTTTAGGACTAAATAATTGTTAAAAGTTTAACAGCTTCAGAAAAAGTCAAGTTGCTGGTTTTTCGGGGTAAAATATAGTCTGCGAATTTGGTATGTTTGGTGGTCCCTAATTTTCAGAGCAGTAGGCGAACTCTTTTAAAGTCTGCCTAATTTTCACAATCTATTTTGTATAGATCCTCATACGTTCTGAAATATGAAGTGAATGTTTTATCCTCGTCTAGGGAATAAGTGAAATTGCACTCCAAACAGCATTTTAAGAAAAAGCATTTTCGTTCTCGCTATTTTGATCCTTATTCGATATTGTTTGTAGTATTTCTTCGATTTCTTGCTTTCTTCGATCTTTTGTTGCTGCTGCATTTGGCATTTAACGAGTCCTTTGAAATCTTCCATGTTTAGATGTGTCTTTATAGAATATGGCTTTAGAATTTTTTCTTTTATATTACGCTGCTAATGTAATATTAGTTGTAAAAGAGAGAAAGAAAAAAGTATAAAACCTTTTGGTCGACCAAAAAAATCACTTTTTTAGTAAGTTTTTCACGTAACAGTAGTTTTTACGGTTAGCAGTTTAGTCAACAGTAAAAATTAGGTTTATAATTTCGGCAGTTGTACTTTTTTTTTCTTTTGGAGAAAAAAAGAGAAATAATATATTCCTTTCTTGTTAAAAATTAACACAGTGCCGGAATAGAAATAATGAAATCACTGACTTTTATTCTTAGAAAGAAAATGGGTTGGTTTCTTCATAAGAAAAAAGATAAGAGGGAAATCACTTCGGCTAAAAAAAATCCTGTAGTTGAATTTCTTTCTTGGTCTGTCGATAAAGCCTGTTTTTAGAACTTTGGAGTAATTTCGCTGTTGGTTTCTCCACGTTCGTCCTTTTGAAGGTTCTTAAATAAAAGTCGTTTAATGTTCCTCGTTGCCAGTGTTGTGGATCTGTAAGGGGTCTGGAAAACAGACACAAACTCGGGATTAAGTGAAACAAAGTATATTGAAGAAAGTATAAATACAGCACATAAAGAGAGTGGTTGAACGTTTGTCTGACTGCCAGTATTAGACTGGGGTAGTTCCAGGTATTAAATTCCCTCCCACCGCAGGAATATGTGATACAAGGTCGGAGAGTGGGGGAAGAGTCAAGCCAGCGCCCCTAAAGAAGGAGCACTCTGGCCTAGCAAAAATAACCTGGGCTACCCCGGTCAGGGCGCCTCAGGTAGCAAACAATAAACTTACGCCTCCCCAAAGAGGGAAGGCAAGGCCTGGGAGGGTGTACCTCCTAGGAAAACCCAGGACAGTATACCTCAGCTCGGCAGATAAAAGGCCACCGAAATGGCCCAGTTTCTGCCGAACTGATTGTCGAGAACGAATCCTCGACTGGTATTACCCCATCCCGACGTCCTCAATCGACCAAAGTTTATGAGAGACTGATCGGGCTGGGGTAGTTCCAACACAGAGAGGCATGTGCTTCCGGTACTTATAGTGAAACAGAAGAATTTATGTAGTCTGTAAGATAGGTACCATAACAAATCTCCTCGACAATTTCTTAATTCTTGCATAATAATTCCATTCCCTGAATTATCCATAAGTTATTTATCATGAACTGTAAATACAACAAAAACCATGCCAGGGCAACCGGAACATTGAATCCTAACCACGACAGGCGATACTAAGAATATAATAAAAAATCACTTAACATTTCTACCCGGTCATAGCTGATGGAATGAGAAAAATCTACCCTTATGGATTAAATAAAGGGGTCAGTTCAAAATTCCATTCCCGAGTTAGGCATAAAGATTCCCATTATATCGGCCGAAACGTTGTGAAAATAACAACCAAGATGAGTTCATATAAACCAAATAATCCAATTTTTATTTCATTTTCATTCGCCCGTCTGTAGAGTATTGTTGCCACATCTGGCTGGTCCACCAACCACTAGCTTCTCTCTCTTGGACAGGATCTAAAAAAGACTCTCTAACCTAATAGGTCCAACACTGTCTGCCAAGCTCCAGCCACTGTCGCATCACCGCAATGTTGCATCGCTGTGCTTGTTTTACAAGTACTTCTACAGAATGTGCTCCGATGAACTTACTGCATTTGTATTCCCTCAACGAAAATATCTTTGGCCTACTGGACTAGCAGCAAAATCCCACCCCTTCACTTTAGAGGTCCCTAGATACTGGAATATTTTCTACTGTAATAGCTTCTTCCTCAGACCACTTGCTTTTAGAATTCTGCTTTCTGTTTCCCCCAACAGTATCAACGTGCAGAAATTTAAATGTAATGTGAACAAACATATTGCTCCCCAACTTCCCACCCAGGTTGCTTCTCTATAAATCTGGCCTCTATCACAGTGGACCCTTATATCTCAGCGGCAATATTCTTTGTTCGAGGTGAACAAAAGTAAAACAAAAAAAAAAAATTTTATTCATCGAGTGAATGTGTCTAAAATTAAGATATTTTTAAAAAGACTAACATTCCTCAAAATGTACCTTTTGTTAAAATGCCTAATAAATATTGGCATTCACGATAGACGACGTAGGTAGGTGTCGTTAAGTAGGTAGTGACAATAGTCGATAATTTTTCTAAAAATATAACCCATTTTGACATGACTCAACATGTTTGTAGTTTTTATTTTTTTTTTTTTTTACCCCAAACAAGGCACATTGTCACTGAAAGGTAAGGGGCTACGGTGAATTAGGGGCCAGATTTCTAAGGGCATTCTAAGTGAAGAGTTGCGCAGAAAGATGTTCACATTACATTTAAATTTCTGCATGTTGGTATAGTCGGGAAAACAGGGAGCAGGGAGGAAATTCCAAAGGCAAGCAGTTTAAGGAAAGAAGTTATTAGAGTAGAAAGATTTCCGACATCTGGGGACCTCTACAGTGAAGAGGTGGAATTTTGCTGATTGTCGGGTTTGTCACGGGTATTTACGTTGCGGGGGCACAAGTGCAACAAGGTCGTCAGAGCACATTCCATTGAAGTACTTCTAAAACAAGCACAGGGATGCAACATTGCGGGATGGGATAGGGACTGGAGCTTGGTAGACAGTGTGGGACCTATTAGATTTGAGTCTTTTTTGGACCCTGTTTGAGAGGGAGAAACTAGTGGTTGGTGCACAAGCCCAGATGTGGCAAGAATACTCGATGCATTGGTGAATGGCGGCTTTGTAGAGATATAGGATACTGGCGGGTGTGAGAAGTTTTCTAGCACGGTAGAGAGAGCCCACCTTCTTTGCAGCAGACTTGGCAGTATCTTCTATGTATTTGTTCCAAGCACCTTGATTTGTTCCAATTCATGTTACCTGTGAATGTTAGGCCGAGGAGTTTGAATGTTGGATTTTCAGGTAGGGTGCTATCATCCATGGCAATCAGTGGTTGAAAAGATTTCTTATATTTGTTAAAGGAAAGGAGTTTTGTCTTGGTAGTATTGAATGTGACCATCCATTTTTGGCCACATTCCAGTACAGACTGGAGGTCATTTTCTAAGGATTCTGCCATTGCCTTAGATATGTGTGTGTTCGTTTGGCCTACATTGTAGTATTATGGATTCACTTTTTCTTTCTAAAAATATAATCTTTTTTGGCATGACTCATCATGTTTGTATTATTTATGGATTCACTTTTCCAAAAAGAAATTTCATTCATTTGGTGTAAAAGGTACAAAAAAGGTCAACAAGACGGGAAAATATCACCATAATAATTGATAATCTCAGAGAAAAAAGTCATCTAAAAAAGAAAAAATTCAGCGAAAAAAATTAAAATGTCATCTAAAAAAATAAAAATCACCCTAAAGAATAAAACGCCCCACTCCCCCCAAAAAAACATTCAAAAATAAGAAAAAAGTCACTAAAATGTTTTTGTGTCACTATTTACTTTCCTTGCCCACGAGAGCAGAATACATAATAAAATAAAATAAAATCTTATAGGGTGGATATATTTTTTTTACAATACGTTTTAATAAAATAGAAGGTTCTTCTATTTTTCGTGTTGTATATTTTAAGAAAAAAGGGGGGGGGGGGGTATATTAAATATTTATTTTTTCATGTAGTGTGCCTTTTTTATTTAAAAAAACTTTTTAATAAATAAACGACATATATAGTTCAAAAAATTGTTCAGTGATACGAGTATCGTTAGTTTTAATGCGGTGACCAACTCCCTCTTCTTAGGCCGAGGAACTCAGACGGACCCACTCAAACACCCCCTGTTATGAGCTATCAATCACCCACCTGATGTGTCAAGGGCATCGAACCACCTAACAACCGGTGCCTCACTAACAACATGGATGCTTCTCAGTCCCAATACACATCAAACCTACCACTGTATTGCCACTTTTCAATGACAGACTACAGAGTGTTGAAGCGATCTTTCCAAAGTGCCACCATACACCTCAATCTCACGTACAGCAAAGAGATGGATTTTCTCATAAAATGGCTTGGTAAAGAGTCGAGAAAACATGCTAGAAGACTAAGGTCAGCCCATCTGAATAACCAATAGAGAGGGTTTACGAGAATATGGGACAGACTCGAGGAGTGTTACGTTGCCCCGAAATGATAGAGGATGCACTCTTTAAACGAGTAAACGACTTTCCAAAACTATCAAACAATGATTTCTCAAAGCTAAGGGAATTTGGCGACTTAGCTACGGAACTCCTATCAGCTAAGGAAGATGGAGACCTTACTGGCCTCACCTTCCTGGATACTGCTTGAGGACTTCACCCCTTGGTACCACCCTCACTTCAGGATAGAGTGCTATCTGTCGGTTTGGAATACAAAGAGAGACATCATGTCATGTTCCCTCCTTTCAAAACATTTGTGAACTAGCTAAGATGAAAAACGATCCCAGCTTTATAATTAACCCCCCAGTGAGCAGGTTTTTCCCACAAGAGAACAAGCAGAGGGGATATCAGTGAATAAGACTGAAGTGTCTCCCATGATCTACAACTTTATGCAGCAGTTAAACAAGGATTACAAGGACCCCACTCAATATTGTCCCTTGTATAAAACATTTCACTCGCTGTTAAAATGCTGCGGATTCTGAGAGAAACCATTGAAAGAACACGAGATATTTGTCAAAAATAATGGCATCTATTTCAGATGTCGCTCATCCATGGTACACACATCAAAATTACGTAGGACAAACATCAAATGCGATGAGTGCGACAATTAAGAACGCAACACTTTATCCAGGACTATCACTCCGGACCATAGACGTGAGATCCACTTCAGAACATGCGGGCAGGATAACTCCCCAATAGCAACTGGAGTGGTCTAACACTGCATGGCAACACTCAAATATTTTCTTTTCTGCAATATTATTTTGCTTACAGCTCACTTTATATCTTAGTAAACTCCTCATCTCTGCCTTGCCTTCGTTTTGTATTTACGTGTTTCTGAAGCAATGTTTTTATTCCTTTTCAGTTTTTACATTTGTCGATGATCAATAAACCTGTGTCTAAAATATACTATGCCTTAGAGTCTTGATTGTTGATAAGAGTTTATGCTAGTTTATGCTAGCTTTTACAGAACATACGCATCCCAAAGGCAGCATAAAAAATAACAGTAATTGCTTCATTAAGTTCAGAAATGGAGATAAAATATGTACTTTGCAAAACAGTAAAAGAAATTGTGAGTAACATTTAAAGGAGATATAATTCAAAATTCGAAAAATTTATTGCAGAAAAAACATCAAAAGCTGCCAAAAGAAAAGTCAAATCAAGATAACATTTTTTTTTATTCCTGATATGGGATCTTGTGATAAATACGGTGAGCGTGCTGTGATACTGACATCACTGAGGAATAAAATATTAAAGGACTTTCATACGAGGCATCCAGGAATCACTAAGCTGAAGTCTCTTATAAGAAGTTACGTTTATCGGCCTTGCATGGATAAAGAAATTGAAGTCGTTGTGAAAAGTTGTAGATGCTGTGCAATGAGAGCAAAATCAACACTAGTGAATATTAACCGGTGGCCGAAAACGGTCAGACAATGGCAAGGCTACATATTGACTATGCATGACCCATGAATGGTATTTATTAACTTATTGTAGTGGATAGTTTCAGAAAGTGGTCAGAAGTTGTGGTTACATATTGACTATGGAGGGAGAATGAATGGGATTTTTTTTATCTTATTGTGGTGGATAGTTTCGAAAAGTGGTCAGAAGTTGTGGCTACATATTGACTATGCAGGGAGAATGAATGGGATTTATTATCTTATTGTGGTGGATAGTTTCAGAAAGTGGTCAGAGGTTGTGGTCACAATTTGTGGTTGTTATCTTTGTGACCCCTAGCACGGATCTACAACACTTATTGTGGTGGATAGTTTCAGAAAGTGGTCAGAGGTTGTGGCTAGATATTGACTATGCAGGGAGAATGAATGGGATTTATTATCTTATTGTGGTGGATAGTTTCAGAAAGTGGTCAGAGGTTGTGGCTACATATTGACTATGCAGAGAGAATGAATAGGATTTTTTTTATTTTATTGTGGTGGATAGTTTCACAAAGTGATCATAAGTTATCAAATGTAGGAGAATAATGTGCAAAAACACAATGAAATTTTTTAACAAAATCTTTGCAAGATCTGGTATTCCTCATACAATTTTGTTTTATAATGGAAC
Source organism: Sepiola atlantica (assembly GCA_963556195.1). Lineage (NCBI taxonomy): Eukaryota > Metazoa > Mollusca > Cephalopoda > Sepiida > Sepiolidae > Sepiola > Sepiola atlantica. Next base: position 166,514,546 of record OY744519.1, read on the forward strand.
TCAGTTTATGGCTAAAGAGTTTAAAGATTTCTGCAAATAATTTTTTTTATTAGTTAGGTGACAACTACTCCATTCTACCCAAGATTTAATGACCAGGCCGAACGTTTCGTAGATACGTTTCAGCAAGCATAAAAAAAAAAACAGATACTTAAGAAAAACTATTACAACAATTTGTATCGGATAACTCTTAACCTGAATTACAACTTCAGGAATGTCACAAGCATAACTCATGTGCTACGAAAATAAGATCGGTATTCGATGAATAAATACCAAACAAAAACAAAACCGAACGAAAACATTTATTTCAAAAGCTATAAAAAATATAAAAGTCAGCTAGAAAAATGGCGTTATTGAAAAAATAAATGTAAAGTAGTGTACATTTTTAAACATCTCAAATGGATTGTGAAATGACACTACAATCAGATAAAAAAGAGGACAACTTCTGAAAAAGATTAGTGGGAAAAAGAAACTACTAAGGTAATTTATGATTTATTCTAACTACCTAGTAAAAAAGGATTACCCTAATCCGACTGGAAAATATCCCCGAACTTAGGGTTAGTGGTTTCGTAAGCCTATTAAAAAATTTTTTAATAAATTTTACGCCTGAAATAAGCGACCACCAGAAAAATTCGACTGCTATTTTGTTTGACGAAATCGGTAAAATGAAAGTATTGAAATAACAAAACTTACAACAATGTTTCCAAATGCAGATCGATTTTCTATAACAGTTATTTGTTGTATATTTGTTTATTTTACACCTTTTGGGTATCTTTTACAATAATCCGTAGAGTCGCTAACGGGGTCCAAAAAACGAACGAGAACGGGGTAAAAAAAATGCAACAAGTGAAGGTGAGCTACGTCGAGAATAGATATTTTCCTACTTACCTATGACATTTGTTTGTATTTTTACGTAGTATAAATGGGTTTTTATTAGATGTAAATAATAATTTCTTTTTTTTTTTGGTCACGGATTTTTACTAAAAAAAAAATGGCGTCTCGGCCTTATCTCGTTACGATACCCCCACTTGTCTTGTCCAATGTTCGTGTGACAAAAATATTGATTTCTAATAAATAGCAGTTGGAACGGTTTAAAAATACAAACAAATATCACAGATAAGTTGGAAAATAACTTTTATCGGCTACAGTTACTTTTATTTGTTGTATATTTGTTTTTTGAGCGTTTTCACTCTGCGGATTATTGTAAAAGATACCCCACCTTTTTTTTTTACTACACTTCGCCACTTTTTGTTATTTTGCTCCTAAAGTTTTCACGGTGTTCACACGTAATCGCCTAAAAAAGTAGAATCTTATTTTTTTTGGGGGGGGGGTATTAAGCTACAATAATATAAAACACAAATAAACTTATCCAGGTTAGTAGAAGAGTAACTTATCTTGCCTTTTGTAACATTTATTTGTTGCTTATTTGTGTTTTGTTTTTTTGAACCTCTTTTTCGTTCTGCTAGCTGCCCCGATTCATTTAATCAAACTACACAAAAAGAGTTATTATCGTCTGATAGAACAATTAACAAAAGAAGAAAATTACTTTTTCGTTCGATTGTAGCATAGGAACCGTTGAAATATCTTACCTATTTCGCCAAAATTCTCGGCTTCTTAACTTTTACTCAAAGTTTTTGTTCATCTTCTCTTTTTAAGTCTTATTCCTAAATTATCGACGAGTTGTTTTAAGCGCTTCTTTTTTTACTTTTTAAATTTGTTAAATTCATTTCAAACTTTTCGTGTGTAAAAAAAAATGTTCAGTTTTTTTATTTATTGACATAAAAACGAACTTTGCTTTTTTGTGTATAATAACATTTTTAAAGCGTAAAAATATTTTTTATATAAGAATGAAAAAATGGAAATTTTATTTTAGGAAAACGACCGTTTTCCTAAAATAAAATTTCCATTTACTTTTTGAAGTCTTCAAAATCTAATTTTCAAATTCAGTTTTTGTGGTTTAATTTTTTTTTCATTCTTATATAAAAAAATATTTTTTATAGTGAAGCGGTTTGCTCCCCAAATGAGTGCCAACTTTTATCGACTAGTTTCTTCTGATTTCCCAAAAGGTGACAGGGCAAATTAATTCACTGTAGTAATTTGTCTGATTTTTGCAGATTTTTTTTTTCATTTTTATTTTGCAAATATTAATTTGTTTTCTGATTTTTACGGATTTCTTTTTTGTTAATTTTTATTTTGCAAAAATTAATTAAATAATTAACAATAAAATCAAAAACAGTGCTAAAATAATAATAAATTAAATAGTTAAATTAACAAATTAACAAATAAAATGAAACAAAACAAATTAATGATATTTATTCACAATAAGATTTTTACGTTTTTGTGACTTTTTGTTTAAATTTAAAACAAATATTGCGTCACGTGACGTACGTGTGACCAGAAATGAAAAATAAAAAGTTTTTGCTATCATTTCTTGTTTATGCTGAGTAAAAGATGCCCCAAAAACACATTATTTATTATTTTATTTGAAATAAATTTTTAAAAACATGCTATAATAAAACATTTTATTGAATTAATTTGAATAAAAACAAATTATCAACCGAAAGTTCTTTTTTCTTTCTTAATAATGTTACTTTTTTATTACACTTCATAACATTTTCTAATCTCATATAAAATGTTAAAAAAAAAAAATTCGAATAAATCAGAAATAATAAGAAAAACATTTTGTTTTAATTTCTCGTCATCCGTACGTCACGTTGTATTTATTTCATTTCATGATTAAAAAAGAAGCCACAAAAACATAAACATCTTGGAAATAAACCCCTCAGTTTAAAATATTTTTATTTTTACAGCCAAGTTTTTCAAGTTGTTTATACGTAATCAGGACCCCCCCCCCCCCTACAAAGTAAACTCACATTTTAAATTTTGGGTGAACTAGCATAGGGTTCTAATGTATCTTTTTCCTCTTTCAGGAACTAGAGTTTAATTTTCGGATATTATCGTAACTCATTACCGGATTTTAGCGAGCCATTGGGGTTAGTCTATAAGCAACTTCTTTCGATTTTTCGAATTAAATTCCATTGTTTAAAATATAAATTAAATTTATTTATTAAATTATTATTATTATCATAATGGTGGGGGGGGGGAATTCTGACTCAAGTTTAAATAAAACTTGTTTGGTTTAAAATAAACAAGATTTACTTCCAGAAAGAACTTTATTATTTTAATGTTGTTTAATGTTTATATAAGTATAAAACTTTCGACTTTTTCATGTTTGGACTTGAATAAATAAAAACTTATTGATCAATTCTATTTTTACAAAATTCAAATTCTATTTTTACAAAATAAAATGAAAGAAAAGACATGAAATTATAATTGAAATAAAAGATATTGTAGATTAACAACAACCTTACCCCCCCCATGATATTCTATTTTTTTAGGCGATTGAACATGAATATCCTGAAAAAAAATGGCGGAAAGAAAAGAAGCAATTCAATTAGAATTTAGAGTGCGAGATCAGTTTTGGATATCATAAATTTAACGTAAAATGATCAGCCATTTATTTTTACATTAAAGGTCACCGCTTATCAATGTCCAAAGGCCACTCGAGGATAAGGGTTAAAGAGTTTGACTCGAGGATAGGGTTAGATCGTGTTCACCGGCACGATGGTGGTAGCCTTGCAGAAATTGATTGATTACGAGGACTGTTCAACAACAACTTGTTTACATTGGACTTGAAGACGACCATAGTGTAGTCGGCAGGGGAACAGGCTGGCGGTACTGTGTTCAACAGACGGGCAGTTCTAGGAAAGGAGCTCTGGCCATGAAAGTTTCGTTTCGTCTTGAGCAGGCAGAATTTCCGAGCCATTCTACCGTTTTAGGACATTAACTAATTTTTTTTAGATAAATTCTGCTTTTTATTGGGGGGGGGGGGAAATACTTTTTTAGGCGATTACGACCTTACCACTCGAACTTAGGTTAGTGGTTATTTCTTTTAAATCTAGAATGAGCTGGAAATGGGGTATCATTTTACGTTAAATTTATAGGAAACTGATCCACCACTGTAAATTTAAATTTTGGTCTCGCCGCCATTTTTTCAGCGTGTTTACAGGTAATCGACTAAAAAAGTAGATTCTCATTCTAGAAATTTAGCAAATAAAAATGACAACATTTGTATTCTTTTAAATTAAAATATACGAGTATTTTTATTCAATAAAAATTGCATGAAAAACATTTTTCATGACAAATATTAACTTTTATTTTCAAAATATGGTTTGATACAAAAAAGAAAGTGAAGTTAAAAAGAAATAGAAAAAAGAAAGAAGAGCGGAGAAAAAAAAAACAAGAATAGAAAAAGGAAATCAAAATGAAAGAAGAAAGAAAGATAAAAAAAAATAAAAAGAGACTTTAACAAAAATGAGTAAAAAACGAAATAAAGGAAAAAGAAGAAGAAAAAGAAATCATTATTCGAATGTGTTGGCAGCTGCAGATCACATGACTTTCTCGACTAATGAGGATTCGATAAAATTTGAAGCCGTTGTCCTCTCGACCAATGAAAACTCTTACCGCGCAAACTTGAAAACTCTCCCTCCCTAAATCCCGACTATAAATACGCGTGTCTCAGTGAAAATCTCATAATCAAAAAAAATTTCACTTGAATTTTCTTTTGCTTCTCATCCTCTCTGATCATCAATGGCTCGTACAAAGCAAACCGCCCGTAAATCTACCGGAGGAAAAGCTCCCCGCAAGCAGTTGGCAACCAAAGCCGCCCGTAAAAGCGCCCCAGCCACCGGCGGAGTGAAGAAACCCCATCGTTACAGGCCCGGAACCGTAGCCCTCCGTGAAATCCGTCGTTACCAGAAATCCACCGAGCTCCTCATCAGGAAACTCCCCTTCCAACGTCTTGTCCGTGAAATCGCCCAGGACTTCAAGACCGATCTCCGTTTCCAGAGCTCCTCTGTAATGGCACTCCAGGAGGCCAGCGAAGCCTACCTTGTCGGTCTCTTCGAAGATACCAACCTGTGCGCCATCCACGCCAAGAGGGTGACCATCATGCCCAAGGACATCCAACTCGCCCGTCGTATTCGTGGCGAAAGGGCATAATTTCCCTTCGTTTCTACCTAAGGTAAAACACCCAAAACGGCCCTTTTCAGGGCCACCCATGATATCCAGAAAGTTCTTAAAGCAACTATTTAAAAAATGCAAATATTTGCACGTGTTTCTACACTTTTCAATCTTTTTTTTTTTTTTTTCCCCTTTAATCTGACTTTTACGAAGAATTTTTAATTTCTTTTAGAAAAACGTAACGTTATATTAAACTTCCTTCTGTTATTTCTCATGTCTTGATGTCTACTCGTTAATCTTTAATACGTTACTTGCCTCGTTTTAAATTTCTTTCTTTTTGGATTTTTTTCAATTCTAACCGTCTTTAGCTTTCGCCATTTATATTCCCTTTTATCCTACATCTTAATATTCAAGGAAAGATCTAGTTTTTTAAAATTTTTACTAAATCCTTGTTAAAAAACCATCTCGATTTTAGCGGGAGATTTTCGCCCGTTTGCTCTTATTCTCCCCCCCCCCCTCAACCAATGTTCCTTTTTATCGCTATCCTGAACGCATTTAGAAACTGCCTTTAACTTCGGTCCCCGTCATCGATAGGCAAATACAATTAGCTTGGACTGTAGTGTAGAACTTCGTTTCGGTTATAAATTATGGCGCAATTTTAACTTTTCTTTTTTTCCGTTTAAAGTGCTAACTTATTTTATATATATATATATATATATTGAAAAAAACTTGGCATTTATTACCAGATTAAACAATAGTGCAGACACGGCACTTCTGCATTTTGTATGAACACGCAGCCGATTAAGAAATCGAAATTGAAGAGTTCCGTTTAGTTTTCTCCAAGTCCCATTTATTCAGAATTCACCGGAAGTCGAATTTACCGGGAGTGGAAGTAGAATTTAGTAGAATGGAGTTAAATGATTTGAATCTTCGCGACATTGGTAATTTAATGAACCAGACGCAGAAAACAATTGATTTTTTACAGGCACATCGCCTGATTTCTTGCAGTCGGACATGCCGGTCAACTGTGGGTATTTGGTGGCTATGAAGCGGCCACTAAGTCTGGCTTCTTAGTAACAGTCCCTTACAGAAATGCCGAAACACTAATACCCATAATAAAGCAGTATGTGCGTCCCGGAACAACAGTAATCTCAGACTGTTGGCGTGCATACGACCAACTCGCTTCAGAAGGATTTCACCATTTGCGTGTAAATCACCGATATAATTTTGTGGATCCATCCACAGGTGCCACAACAAATCATGTGGAAAACATGTGGCAAAAGGCCAAAATGCGTAACAAAATAGAATGTGGCACCCACACGCAAATGGTGGAGTCTTACCTAATGGAATTTATGTGGCGGCAGAAGTTTTCTGCTAACCCCATGGAAGCCATTATAAGTCAAATTGCAGAACTTTATCCTGTTTAATAAAAGAAAAAGGACAAAAAAAATACAGCCCCCCCCCAATGAAAACTTTTCATTTAGATAAAAAAAATCTCAAACAAAACTTTTCTACTACAATATATTTTAAAAAAAAACAAAATCAATGTTGACCAAAAAATTCATTCCCCCCACCCCAATCAAAACTTTACATTTTTATTTATAAAATTTTTAATTCATATAATAAAAAAAAGAAATTGTTAATTGTTTCTTGTTACCCAAAAACAAATCAGTCTTGCATTTTTTTTAAGTTGTAAATAAGTAACTTCCGGTTGAATTACTTCCCTTTATTTTCAGTAGAAGGACAGAAAATCTGCGTGTTCATAAAAAATGCAGAAGTGCCGCAGACACTAATAGGCAACATCAATGCTACCTACCGGGATAATTTTCTTTTGACGTTATAGACTTCAGGTACGCCGAAAAAGTCTATAAGCGTAGTGCCCCTGAGGGAATCTTTTACAATGATCAGCAGTCACGAACGGGGTCCAAAAAAAAGAACGAAAGGGTTTAAAACCATAAATTGGCAACCAGTAAAGTTGACTTATGTCGAATAGACATTTTTCTACTTATGTAATTTGTTAGTATTTTTACGTAGTATAAATGGGTTTTTATTAGATGTTAAAAAAAAAATAAAAATTTTTGGAACATCGGATATGGCAACACAGAAAATGGCCACCCGGCCTCTATATTATTACATAAATCGGCCATCTTTGTGTGGCGAATACTTAAATTTCAAATAAATAGCAATGAAACTGGTTAATCTTTTTAATAGTTGAAAAAGACACGATAAAGTTTGAAAATAACTTTATCGCCTACAGTTAATTTTATTTGAATATTTGTTTTTTGAGCGTTTTTACTCTGCTGATCATTGAAAGATTCCCGCCCCTGATAATCACTTAAAAATAGAAAAATAAAATACTTGTAGAAACACTTCTGTTAATCGTGCGAAAATGAAATAACGGTGTTTAACTCTTTTCCCCCGTTTGTTTCGTTCCCTCGTGTAATTCACAAGTTGTACTTTTCCAGATTAGGACCCAAGCTAACCCAAAAATTTTAGAGGTACGAGAAAAACACGTTTTCATTAATACTAAACGCGTTAAGTTCGTTTATTTTAATCCAACCTTTTAAAGTTTCCTGTCCATTTGTTTCATTCACTCTAAAATATACGGTTGTTTTAACAATTACAAAAAGGACTAAAATTCTATCTATTGCGATGGGCATACAATTAAAGAAACACATCTTTGATTACTCGGCGTACATCTTACGTTGTACACACTAGATACTCGCCAGTATACCGCATTCACTTTATCGATTATGCTAAATACACAAATGGTTTTAGATGAAATTCTAATGTAATAATCGGTCAGACGGCGCCATTCCGCCATCAAAGTCGATTTTTACCTTGGCCCCTAATCTGCCAAAAATCTTTAAAATTTGAGAATTGGGTACTTTTTTTTTGGTTTTACGACTAAGTCGGTTTTTAGTACTTTACGACGGTTTTTGTTAGTCTCCGAAGCGAGACTAATAAGACGAAAGCTGAACTTGTAAACTGATAGAAACGCGATTTCAACACTTCGTTTTCTGCCTGCCATGATCCTAATTCCCGTACCTTTTTTTTTTTTTTTTTTTTTTTTTTTTTTTCCTCCCCTTCGTGGCTTCGCGTCGTCAACGTTCGGTCAGGTTTCGGAATACCCAGTGAGTCGATTACTTTTGGAAGAAATTAATCGCGTTCAATAATTTAAAAAAAATGAATTTCTATAATCTATGCCAGCTCGTTGAAGAACTGATTGAGTATTTTGGAAAAAAAACAAAACTGTAAGAACATCGTTTAAAACTTTCTGGTGCACTAACAAAATTAAAAAAAACAAAACATCTGATTAACATTTAATTAATAACAGTTGTTGGGTATCTTTCAGAATGATCAGTACGCTGAAAACGCTAAAAAAAAACAAATATACAACAAATAAAAGTAACTGTCGTCGATAAAAGTTAATTTAAAACTGACCTTTGATATTTGTTTGTATTTTTAAACCGTTCCAACTGCTATTTAGTAATCAATAGTTTTATCACGCGAACTTGCAAAAAAAAAAAAAAAATGGCGCTTGCTCGTAAGACGCCATACTGTCTAAAAAAACGTAAAAAATGAACAAGAAATTTTTTTTACATCGAATAAAACCCCATTTATAGTACGTAAAAATACAAACAAATATAGGTAAGTAGACAAATATCTCTTCTCGACGTAGGTTAAACTCACTTGTTGCATATTTATTTTTATAACCTCGTTCTCGTTAGTTTTTTGGACCCCGTCCGCGACTACTGATCATTCTGAAAGATACCCCAGTTGTTTAGCTAATCTTAGTTGTTTATTTTTATGTATTTTAGTTTGGTTTTCTTCGTAATTTATCGGCCGTGTCAACTCTGGGGCGCCTGAGATCTGGCCGAACGTTAAAAAAAAAACGGGTATCTTTCAGAATGATCAGTACAGTCGCGGACGGGGTCCAAAAAACTAACGAGAACGGGGTTATAAAAATAAATATGCAACAAGTGAGTTTAACCTACGTCGAGAAGAGATATTTGTCTACTTACCTATGATATTTGTTTGTATTTTTACGTACTATAAATGGGTTTTTATTAGATGTAAAAAAAAATTCTTGTTCATTTTCAACTAGTACTTTTTTCTATACAAGATGGCGTCTTCTACTCACTCTCTTACGAGCAAGCGCCATTTTGTATTAGCAAGTTTGTCTTACAAAACTATTGATTTCTACTAAATAGCAGTTGGAACGGTTTAAAAATACAAACAAATATCACAGGTCAGTTTTAAATTAACTTTTATCGACGACAGTTACTTTTATTTGTTGTATATTTGTTTTTTTGAGCGTTTTCAGCGTACTGATCATTCTGAAAGATACCCAAAAAAACTTATTTGAATCTCCGTAAAAAAATTATTTTATACAAAATTTGCTTTTGTCCTTTTTGTAAATCCAGCCTAGGTTTTATATTTCGATCAGAAACTTTACAATTTAGGCGCCGTTTATAGTAAAAAAAATTTCCTTTGTCGCAAATCCTACCATAATTTATAAATTTAAATTTATTTATTTTTTTTTTTTTTTTTTTTTAGCCCAGAAATACGAAATTAATTGGCATAAATATAGATTATATAAATTCTATATCGGACGGGCTATTTTGAGCGGTTAACTCCTAAATGTTTTACACTAGTTTTGTCACGTTATAATATTTCATTTTTGCATGCGAGTGTATGTGTATATATGTATGTGTAATTTTACAAATTACACTAAAGAAATGTATTGTGTATAATAATAAAAAAACAACCTTCACGAAATGGGAAATTCGAAAAGGTTTTAAACCGACTTGCATTTCTGGCATTTTGATTTAGTCTAAAAATAATTTGGGCATGAAACCCTAATTGTCTTGGGAGAAATATGGCTAAGAAAGTGAATACAAAAACTGCCGCCTAAAACATTGGGGGGGGGGGGGGTAGTCTTAGCGCCAAAATTCAAACTGCTAAATAAATCTAACCTTGAAAAATAACGCTAGGATAAAAACATGACTTTAGTAAATATAGGATCGCTAGCTATTCACGAGAAAAATTAAACATTTTTTTAATGAAATTGGTACGCTCATATCTGAACACCATGTTTCCGTGACTTCGCGTCGTCAACGTTCGGGCAGGTCTCGCAATTGACGAAACTATTAATCGAGCAGCCGATAACTTTTGGAAGAAATTAATCGCGTTCAATAAAAGTTCTACGGTACGAAACGGGTACCCAGATTTTTCGTCTGCAGGAAGTCTCGTCATATTAAAGGCACCGCTTTTTTTGTCTCCTTCCCCCAAAATACCGGGCGGAAAACTTCAAAAGTACCGGCAACGAATTTTTTTTTTTTTTTTCATGAAACAAGTAATTTATTAAAATAAACAAAATAGAATAAATGGCAGCTTCACCCTTTCCAAAAAGCTCCCACTTTTTATGGATATGTGCTTGCCTTTATGTGAAGGGCATCATCCAAACAAATGTTTTTATTTAATTTTATTTTTTTCAGATCTTCTGTCATGTCTGCTGCATACAGAACACAGCGGACTTTCGGTTTTAAGTATTTTTGTCCCTTAAAAAACTTTTGCTTCATTATGGGTTCCCCAAATCTTAGTCATGGTTGATATGTCCATGTTGCAAAACAAGTTACTAAATCAATGTTCCGCTCTCCCCCTCCCCCCCCCCCCAACATGTAGAGCTTGTCGGGAGGAATTTTATTTTTTATTTACATAAACCAATAAAATACACAAATAAAAAATAAAAAAAACGAAGTACAGGATAATCCGCTTCTGCGACATTCTCGGTTGACGGGAACTTTTTGGGGAAGGGGACAAAAAAGCGGTGCCTTTAATATGACGCGACTTCCTGTTTGCAGACTAAAAATCTGGGTACCCCTTTCGTACCGTAGCAACAAAAAAAAATGAATCTATAAAAGTTTAAGGACATTTACAAAAAACAGTCGCATTTTCTTTGTTAAAGACCGTAACTTTTTTCGCCAAGATCAAAGTGTAGTATCTGTTCCGATACTGCACCCCATACTTGTCTTGTCGTTCGGGGCTAGATTTACGCCAGTCAATGGGTCTGTCCTGTGCAGTTCTAGGAGGTCCAGGCTTCGCCTCCCCTCTTTGAGGAGTAAGTTTATTGCTTACTGTCTGAGGCGCCCCTACTTGGGAATACCGACGGGGCTGCCCAGGCAATTTTTAAATGGCCAGAGTGCTCACCTCTCGAGCGCTGGCTTATCTAATTTCACTTTCCCGACCTTGTGTCACATCTTACCTTGTGGGAGGTAGAAAAATAAAAAGTTCTAATCTTAGTCCCCCCCCCCCCCAAAGTTGTCAGCCCCTTACACTCTTCTAAAATGAAAACGAATAAATGTCGGCTCGTCCAGAAGTGGCAACTATAGTTTAATAAAATGTTTTATTCGTAGTTATAATTTCTTGCCGAAATGGTTTTTAAATGGCGTACGATAGGAATTCGTGTCTATTTTTAAATTTAATAGACACCTAATTTTTAAAGTTTCGTAGCAAATGAACCGGGCAACCGGAAATTAGAGCTTAATGTCAAGCGGTTGCCAAAACATTTAATTTTCGTTAATAAATTTTTTGAAAAGATACTTATTTTTTTTGTGAAACTCAAAAGGGTGAAAAATCACGTTTGTTACATTTGTTTAAAAAAAAAAAAAAAAAAAATGAGTATTTTTTACTATCCCTACCCAGCGCAGTTAACCCCTTAAAGTTCAAATCCTACTTTTTTGTGCAAATACATTTAAACAGCCTAAAAAAATATCCGGGCATCTTTTACGAGACTCAGCAGAGTAAAAACGCTAAAAAAAACAAATATACAACAAATAAAAGTAACTGTAAAAGTTAGTTTCAAACTTGCATGTGCTATTTGTTTGTATTTTAAACCCGTTTGAAGTGCTATTTATTAGAAATCAATAGTTTTGTTACCGTAACTTGGGGGGGGGGGTTACTAACAAATGCACTAGGAGCGGCCATATTGTTTTTGTGAAAACGGTGGGGAAAAAAACAAGACATTTTTGTTTTTTTACATCTAATGAAAACCCATTTATAATAGGTAAAAATAAAAACAAATTACATAGGTAAGTAGAAAAATATCTATTCTCGTCGTAGGTCAACTTCACTTGTTGCAAATTTATGTTTTTAAACCCTTTCTCGTTCTTTTTTTGGACCCCGTTCGCGCCTCTGCTGAGCGTCGTAACATATACCCAAATATCCTATAGAAGGAATTAAAAAAAAAAAAAAAATTAAGATTTTAGCGTGGGGATCACTTTCCTTAATAAATTTAACGTAAAATGAGCACCCATTTCCTGGCCAATTAACGTTAAACGAGATATGGAGAATTTTTTTTGTTTTTTTTTTTAATTAAATAAACACGTAGAAATTTGGGGTGGGGGGTGTATTTTCATAAAAACACGTAGAAATTTAGTCTTGTTTTTTTGTGTGGGGGGGGACTCAAATCGGTTACATGTCTCGTTTAACGGTAAGTGGCCAGGAAATAGGTGGTCATTTTACGTTAAATTTACGCTAAAATCTTAAATAATTTTTAGCACTTCTGTCGTATCTATGAAGCAGCTGCCGATTAAGAAATCGAAATTGAAGAGTTCCGTTTTTTTTTTTTTGTTCAAGTACCATTCATTCAGAATTCACCGGAAATTGAATTTAATATTTAGAAAATGGAATTAAATGAGATTAATCTTCGAGACATTGGTAATTTAATGAAGCAGCCGCAAAAAAAACAATAGATTTTTTTACAGGCACACCGCCTGATTTCTTGCAGTCGGACATGCCCGTCATGTCAAAGACAGATGCAGATGGCAAGCCACAATGGAAGTGATGGATTTATTTGGAAATGCTCACGTAGATACTGCTGCAAACACTATCCATTAGGAAAGATAGTTTTTTTGCTGGGTCACGGCTTCGCTTAGATGACATTTTTAGTTTCATATACGTATGGGCAAATGAAATGGCTAATTATAAAGCTGAACCGGCCACTAAGTCTGGCTTCTTAGTAACAGTCCCTTCTAGAAATGCCGAAACATTAATACCTATAATAAAGCAGTATGTACGTCCCGGAACAACAATAATCTCAGACTGTTGGCGTGCATACGATCAACTCGCTTCGGAAGGATTTCACCATTTGCGTGTAAATCGGATACAATTTTGTGGATCCATCCACAGGTGCCACAACAAATCATGTGGAAAACAAAATAGAATGTGGCACCCACACGCAAATGGTGGAGTACTACTTAATCGAATTTATGTGGCGGCAGAAGTGTTCTGCTAACCCCATGGAAGCCATTGTAAACCAAATTGCAGAACTTTATCCTGTTCAATAAAAGAAAAAGACCTCCCAAATGTTAAAATTATATTTAAAAAAAAAAAAAGTAAAATCAAAATCAATGTTGACAAGAAAATACAGCCCCCCCCCCCCCAATAATCAAAACTTTTCATTTATATAAAAAAATATCCCACCAAGCAAAACTTTTAAATTAAAGATCAGGGCACTTCTGTCGTATATATGAAGCAGCTGCCGATTAAGAAATCGAAATTGAAGAGTTCCGTTTTTTTTTCTCCAAGTACCATTCATTCAGAATTCACCGGAAGTTGAATTTAGTATTTAGAAAATGGAGTTAAATGACATTAATCTTCGAGACATTGGTAATTTAATGAACCAGCCGCAAAAAAACAATAGATTTTTTACAGGCACACCGCCTGATTTCTTAGGGTTAGGGTTTTTATTTTAATTTTTTTTTACTTCATATAATAAAAAGAAATTGTTAATTGTTTCTTGTTACCCCAAAACAAATCAGTCTGGCATTTTTTTTATGTTGTAAAAAATCACTTCCGGTTGAATTACCTCCCTTTATTTTCAGTAGGACAAAATCTGCTGCTTCATAGATACGACAGAAGTGCCTAATTTTTTTAAAAATTCCTTTGCGGATATATTTGTAGGCTGTTTAAATGTATTTGCACAAAAAGTAGGATTTGAACTTTTAAGGGGCAAACTGCGCTGGGTAGGGATAGTAAAAATTTACCAAATTTTGTCCGTCCGTTACAAAAAAAAAAAAAACTTCAAATTTTTATTTTTTAAAAAATTACTTGTATTTCTTGGCATATACCGTGAACCGCCCGGTACCCCCCCCCCCATTTATAACGGCTAACAGAACGAAAAAGAAGTTTAAAAAACAAATAGGCCACAAATAAATGTTACGAAAGGCAAATTAATCTTCTAACCTGGATAGGTTAATTTGTTTTAACTTATTTAAAAAAAAATTAACAAAAAAAACTGGTGTCCACCTGATAATGCGACGGCAACCAAAACCCCACCCCTTCACTAGAGATGCTGGAAAGCGTTCTACTGTAATAGCTCCCTTTCTCAAACTGCTTGCTTTTGGAATTTAACCCCCCCCCCACCCCCCGTTTCCATTTCTCTGACACTTTTTTTTAAACAAGGCAGTCCGCCACTAGATGTAAGGGGCTACTGAGAAACAATGCTAATTTTTAATACGGAAAACACCAAAAAGTACAATATTTTTAAATCGAGAGCAGACTTAGGAATGTGCAGAAAATGCATCAACTTTAATTCTATTTCGAAAAGTTAAAATAAAAAAAACCGAAAAAAAAATGTATTCGAGGGGGGGGGGGGGGGATAAAATGACAATTATATGCTTATTTTTAATAATGAAGACGATTCTTTGTTTAAATGACTGCGATTGAGTCACATGAGCTAAATGCTCGATGGAGGGGTTCGGCGGGGTGGAAAAGTGCTGCTGGAAAGAAGCTTTTCTAGTAGAAAGCTCTCCGGCATCTGGGGACCTCCACAGTGAATGGATGGGATTTAGTTGATTGTCGAGTTGGTCTAATGAATTTACGTCAAGGGGGGCACCAGAGTAACCAATTCATCGGAGCATAATAGATTGAAGTATTTGTAAAACCAGCACAAGGATGCTACATTGCGGCGATATGACAGGGACTGGAGCTTGATTGACAGTAAGGGGACCTTATAGGTTGGCGACTTTTTTTTTTTTTTTTTTTTGACCTTGTCAAGGAGAGAGACCAGTATATAATGCACCAGCCCAGATGTTGCAACAATACTCCATGCATGGGCGGATGGTGACTTTGTAGAGATATAGGATAATGTCAGGTGTGAGGAGTTTACTAGCACGGTAGAGGGAGCCAACCTTCTTTGCGGCAGCCTTGGCAATGCCTTCAATGTATTTGTTCCAATTCATGTTACCCGTGAAGGTTAGGCCGAGGAGTTTGAATGATGAACTCTCAGGTAGGGTGTTATTTGCCATGACAATCGGTGGTTGAAGAGGTTTCTTGTAGTTATTGAAGGAAAGGAGCTTTGTCTTTGCGGCATTAAAAGTTACCAACCGTTTATGACCCCCCCCCCCCAATCCACTAAGATTCAACCATTGCCTCGCGTATGTGTGCGTCTGTTTTGCCAACGTGACTAGAGTAAAGTGTTATCGTCAGCAAATAAACCAGACGCTGTCATCAGGGAGATCGTTTATATAGACTTAACATGCAGAAATTTAAATGTAATGTAAACACTAAAGATCTCGCTGCACAACTCCCCACTTAGGGTGCCCCTATTAATCTGACACCCTAATTCACAGTTACCTCTTACGTCATTCTGCCAATTTGCCTTGTTTGTAAGTTTAAAAAAGAAAATCCATGGAAAAACCAATATAGGATTCTTTCTGCATTTCTATCACCATCAAAGACACCAGGGGTCTTTCCAATATAACCATTCAAATCTCTGCCCAACCTTACTATAATTAGCCTGCCATAATATGGCCGATATAAATAAATCATGCATAGTATGGAGGAAAAGTGACCCTATTCATGTTATTATCACATGAAAAGTAATTCGTAATTTTATACTTAGTATCTCCTGCACTTTAACCCACAGAAAACCGATTACTTAGCAGTTATGCAAGCATGCACTAGGCTGCATGTTTTAGTGGTGTATGCGAATGGTAGAATGTGCAGGAGATGCTCGGACAAAGGAAAATTGAAAATATATATAATATATTAATTTTTATTTTTTATTTAATAAAAACTGCCTGCTTGAGGAAAGTTCTTAGAGATTGACTCCCTGATGAATGGAGAGGGGCCTGCCATCTTGGATTTTTTTATCTATGGGAGGCGGAGGCTAGTTGGACTTAGCTCTCTGTGCGTGACATGACAGTTTTTTGTTTGTTTGGCGATCAGTTGGGCCAGGTGCCTCTCCGGTCAAGGTGAGACTCTTAGCTGAGGGACTGTTAATAGAACTTAGTTTTTATCTGGTCGATATAAGAGATCTCATTCTTTTAAGTCGGCTGTTCAACCTAAGAACACGTATCATTTGTAATCTTCAACAAATGAACCTGGTGCTTGTTTTAAAACTGGAGTTAAACGAGTTCTTTGTTGCAACACTGACTGAATCGAACAACAACTTTGGACCGGCACAACGAGATGATCCCGGCGAGTGCAGTGAACGCACTCATGCATGTTCACACTTGTGTTACACGTGACTGATGAAACGAGAACCAGCTACCCATGTGGATTAAAGGGTTCCATTCGAAATTCTGTACAGGTTCCCAAGTTCGAGACACCTGAAGGTTATAGGTTACATCCAAGATGAACAGTAGTCGAAATAATACAAATCAATCTTCATCTAAAAAAAAAAAAAGATCAGAAGTTTCTGAAACGATCTCCTTAGTGACCCCCCCCTTCCTACAGAAAACATCACGATCAAAAACTGTATACCATTCTTTGTAAATGTGGGGAAATTATACATGTTCGGCCGCTGATGCTCACGTTGTTGCAAATGCAGGGGGGGGGGGGTGACTAGGTTCGACTAAGAAAATAAGCAACAATAAAGAGAATTTAGGACGCTGAAGTAATCAATCGAACAGTGAAACAATTTTATGTTAAAATTGCGTCCTTCGAAAATTATCTTTTTACTTATTAAAGATACGTTTAAAAAATATGTAGTGGTTCCAGGTTGTAAAAGCACATGTAATTGCCTGAAAAAGTAAACCTCCGTCCTAAAAAAAAAAATAAAAATATTTTTTTTTTTTTTTTTTTTTTTTTTTTTTTCATAACGTTGTTTCATTGTTCAATTGATTATTTCAGCGTCCTAAATTCTCTTTTCATTTTATGCTTATTTTTTTAGTTAAACCTAGTTATCCTCCCTGCATTTGCAACGACGTGAGCATCAGCGCCCATGTTTGGCCACGAAATAAATTTGTGTATCAGATCCACTCTTAAACTAACTGATCATGAGGAATTTGGGAACACAGCTGCTAGGTGTAAAGGGTAGGCTATATTTAATTAAATTTAATTTTATTCAAAGGTGGGAGGCCTTCGTAAAAATTCAGATACCTGATTTTTGTGAAATTTTAACAGTGGACATTAGACATTAATAAATATTCATCCTAATTTTAGTTTCTTTCAAGTATTTTAAAGGGTTTTAGGGGGCATATATTATGCCCATTTGGAAATTCAAATATTTCAGATTTGCATTGAATTTTATCCAGTCATTAAGCAAGATTCCTTGAATTTCTATTCTTTATAGAATCAAAATCATGTTTTTCATCAAAATTAGAATAAGCATTCTAAACAAGGATTTGTAATCTCCATAAGGGGAATGTAAAAGTGGTGCATAACTTCTGTTCAGGGAGAGAGGGGTCATAGTACCCTTCCTGGGACGGCTATCGTATACATACAAAGTTATCTTGTTGCATTTTTCAAAGTCTGACCAAAATTGAATCCTTAGAAATGACCTCCAGTCTAGTGGGATGGAACAAAAATGGATTGTTACATTTGATGCCACCAAGACTTTTCCTTGAACAATTATAAGAAACCTTTTCAACCACTTATTACCGTGGCGAATAGCACCATACCTGAGAGGCCAACATGAGCTGGAAGAAATACATAGATATAGCCAAGTCTTCTGCCGGCCTAGAAAACTTCACACCTGCTAGTATCCTGTATCTCTACAAAGCCACCATTCACCAATGCATGTAGTATTCTTGCCACATTTTGGTAGGTGCGCCAACCACTCCTTAAACAGGGTCCCAAAAAAGAGCCTCTAATCTAATAGGTCCCACACTGTCTACCAAGTTCCAGCCCCTCTCATCACTGCACTGTTGCATCCCTGTGCTTGTTTTACAAATACTTCAATGGAATGGGCTCCGAACTTGCTGTACGTATGCCCCATTCGTTGTAAATACCCCTAAAAGCTGAAAAATCGCACCCCTTCACTCTAGAAGTCCCCAGAATGCTTTCTATTCTAATTGCTCATTTCCGCCAACCGTTTGCCGTTGGAACGCCCTGTTCAGTTTCCTATACTGTACTAACATGCAGAAATTAAAATGTAATGTAAACAAGCATCTCTCTGCACAACTCCCCACTTAGAATGCCTCTATAAATTTGGTCCATAATTCACAGCATCTCTTTACGTCTCAGTGCCATGGAGTGAATTGAAGTTAAAAAGAGAATATTAAAAAAAAAAAAAAAAAAAAAAAAGCCTGACAAATCGGACAGTTTTTGACTTACAGATTTTCACTTATGTTGCCCCGTATTATTGACAATATAATAACATACTTGCAGGGCTTTACGCGCTCTACTACTTTTGGAGTTGCTCCCGCTCCTGCTCCAACGCCCAAAATTGGAGCTGCTCCTCTCACGCTCCCCATTTTCAAAAAGGAGCCGCTCCTGCTCCAACTCCTATAAAAAAGGAGCGGCTCTTTTTCAGCGCTCCATAATGAAAATGTACCTTCTTTTATAAACGTTCTATTCTGCCAATGAATGGTCGAAGGATAGGGATGGGCGTCAAAGGATCTCATCGATATGGGTTTGGATGTCACTTTAAGTGTAAGACCATAAGATAATATTTGACAAAATCTCGCTAATATTTGGAGAGTTATAGAACATGTCGGACGAAGCATAGGATTATACGTAAATTTTCGTTTCCTGAAGTATAAAATAGAAATAGAAAAATACCTGAAGTATTTTAAAACAATTTTAATTTTCATTACATTAAAAACCTATTTTTCAGGAAAGGAAAATTTGACACGATATTTTTTCTATTTATTTTGGAAGGGAATTTAGATTTGTTTTAAGTAAATAAAGTTTTACTTATAAACGTTATTAGTGATTTTCTTTTTAAAGAAAACATTTCTCTTGAAGAGGAGACAGCCAGGGCAACATTACTCGCTGTGTTGTTTAATATTTGTTTGTTTTACGAACGTAACTATATTGTATAATGTATATTATTATTTATAACAGAAACGCGCAAGTACTTTTAAACAAATACATTTATCCATTTTTTTTCTATAGTACAATTTGGAGCGAAAAAAAAAACCAATGTTTATTTTTTAAAGATTGAATAAAAAAATATTTTTCTTAAGTTGCCCAAAAAATATCAATAAATTGTCAAACAATTCAGATTCATTTAATGTCTTAAAATTTCATACAATATATCTGGCCTAGACCTTGGGAGTTGAAAAATCATCGGGACAAATAAGCAGAAGAATAATTTAAAGAATTTGAAATGGTCAAAAGGAGGGATCAGTCTACGTTGAATTTACATTGAAAACTGATCCCTCGTCTTAAAATCTAACATTTTTGAAATTTCTTTCTAAAAACCCCGGAATTCTCTATTGACATGATAGGTAATTGTACACCGAAAAAGATTTTTTTTTTAAATTGAGATGGTCAAAAAGAGGGGGATCAGCCTATGTTGAATTAACATTGGAAACTGATCCCCCCTCCTAAAATGTAAAATATTTGAAAAAGATTTCCAAAACCCCCGGAATTCTTTAGCAGCCAGATAGGTAAGTGTACACCGAAAAAAGAAAAAAAAACTAGTCTGTAAAAAGTTGTGAAAAAAGGACTGTGGGAAAAGATGTTGCCGAAAAGACGACGGGTAAAAATGTGGCATAAAAGTTCAATTTGATATATGCTAAAAAATAAATTAGAATTTTTTGTCAGGACAAAATGTACCATTTCACCCCAAAAATCGATTTTATCGAACATTTGGGTGAATACCGAGCGAAATAGGCGAGAAAATCCAACGGCCCCTATAGTATAATTGAACCTAAAATGCTTTATTTAAAAACACGAATTAAAAGAAAAATTGGCTTATTAATAAATAAGCCAATCAGCAATAAATATCGAAATTTTGCGGTCGTTAGCAACATTCGACTTTAGGGTAACAAAACGGGGTTAGTAACATAAAATAAAGGAAAGTATGACAACGGCAAAGTGAGCAAGTAAGAGGTTGTGAGTAAATAGTTTTATTAAGAAAAAGGGGGCTAACTGCTTTTTTGTTCCAAAACTAGGTTAACTACGTTAACCTGGGTAACATTAATAAAAAAAACTTAAAACATAAAATGTCACAAAAGAATATAAATTCGTTGGGCACAACGATAAGGAAACAAAATTAAGTATTTTTCACAAAATAGGTAACAAAAATGGTCCAAGAGGTCTTTTTTACAAATCTGACAAAGGGGTAAAAAAGGGTACATGAAACAAAACTAAAACTTATATATACAGGACCTTAATAGCAGCAGGTTGGCAAAGTCTGGTCAACAAGGATCTTCAACTCTGTATGTCTCTTTAATCTTTTCTCAAATCTGTCCCGGCTTCTCTCATTTTTCTTCAAACTCTTCCTTCCTCAGATTCTTAAATTTCCTTCTCAAAGGATAATTTCTTCGTCCTGCCAAGGACGGATCCAACAAAATCTTCACAAACTTGAAGTTTGCTGTCGACCCTTTCTAGAGACCCTTTCTCTGTACTTAAAAGGGAGAGATTAAAAAACGTTGATGTAATCCCCTTTTAGAGCCGTTTGCTCTTTACTTAAAGGGGTGGGGGGTAGAAAAACCCACTAAAAGGGACGTGTTCTTTCTCCAAGAACGAGCTGGTACTGACTAGAAAAAGGGCGCCAATAACAGAGTTGGGCTGAATAAGGGACGACCCTGACCTCACAGGTCTTTCGGTACATTTTTAGTACAGACCTTGCCAACCGACTGCCAACATTCCCACCCCATCATGGAAGAAAAAAAGGCAACGGATCATGACGGTCAACTGTGGCAATATGTTGACCTCCCCTCCCTCAACCCACACTGCCATAGCCAAGAAAATAAAATTTCAAAATAAACTTTTGTCATAAATACAAAAAAAAAGTTAAAATCTGTAAGAAAATAACTTCAAAGACATCTATAGACTCACTGCCTCATTTAAAGACATTTGGTGCCAAATTGTCTGTCTTCTGCCTTAAGAAAAGTGTCCCATAAAAAATTTAACACAGATGTAAAAATCTGAGGACTTCAAATGTTCTCCTTCTTTATCTCTGTCTCTCCCTCCCTCCCCCTCTCTCTCTCCCTATCTCATATACATTTACCAGATATAATTTAAAAAAATAACTCAGAGTAAACTCTGAGACTTTCTTTTCATTTTTATTGCTAAATAAAAAACTAATGTTTAAAAGAAAAAAAAATCAAATAATTTTGGAGCGCGGAGCGATAAAACCACCGCTCTTTAGTCCCAAATGGAGTTGCTCCCGCTCCACTCCCGCTGAATATAAAATGAGCCTACTTCGCTCCAGCAAAAAGGAGCGTGCTCCTGGAGCACGCTCCTTTTTGAAGGGCTCTGTAACGCCTTGCATACTTAGTTTAAAATTTACTTCGTCCGACCCATACAATTATGGATTATGAAAGTTTTAGCCAATCATAAAAAAAACAAAAAAAACGAGCAATAACTCAATTTTAATTGAAAAGTTTCATGTGCAATTTTTTTTTTTTTTTTTTTTTTTATAAGTTAAAAGAATGTCTAAGCAAAAAGATTAAAACTAAAATTTCTTCACTGCATCCCGGGAAATACTGGGTAAGTACAGCTAGTTGAGGGTAAAACCTGGCTTGTATCAATTGTGGCAACTTTACATTACCTTAATGAACAAAATAAGATTTATTTATTTTATTTAGACTCTATTTTCTTGTATAAAAAATTTAAAAAAAATTGGTATGACTATTAATCGAGTTTGACGATTCTCTCCAATTGATGAGGACGAAAACATGTTTAATTTCAACGTTCACCCGTGCGATCGAGACCTTAAATTTGGCTTCAACTCATTTGCAACAGTGTTTAAAAATTTAAAAACTTTTAAAGATATCTTTAGAACCATCCTTGTAAGTACGAAAGAAAAAAATCTATTTTTTATATATAATTTAATCTTGTAACCTTTAATTGAAATTGAGCTTTGATGTCGTGCACATTTTTTTTTTCTTCTCTAATTGCCACACTGACGTATGGTTGAGAGCTTTTTTTTTGTGTGTGTTTTTGTTTGTTTTAAAGGACGTTTGTTCGGGGACCATTAAGTTTTCAGGAACCGAAGAAATTAAAAAAAAATTCTCCAATATTTCACATTGGGGTTTGTGGTGCTGCGCTTCATCTTGGATCCGTATTGAGAAGTTATATATAATTATCGACAAACATGGGATATTTTTCCTTGGGGCAGAAAATTAACAGTCAAAGGGAGGTAATTTTATTTTCTTTAAAAAATCCGTTCGTTTCAAACATTTTTCAATTTAACTTAAATTTGCATT
Organism: Sepiola atlantica; assembly: GCA_963556195.1. NCBI lineage: Eukaryota > Metazoa > Mollusca > Cephalopoda > Sepiida > Sepiolidae > Sepiola > Sepiola atlantica. The sequence goes on from OY744519.1 coordinate 166,537,180, forward strand.
TCAATTAATTTAAATATAAAAATTATTTTTTACTTTTTAGGTTAAAATAGATATTTTTGAAAAAAAGTACTCTAAAAACATTGTTAATAAATATAAAAAAATATTCTCATCTCTGCAAATAAATGTATTGTCTGTTTATTTGCCCACTGTTGAATGAATTTCAACCAACCAAGGCGATCCATAATACAGGCCTGGCGACTGGGGCGGACATGTGAAGACCAAAATTACTACTAAATAATAATTACAGAGAAAAGTTTTAGTAAGAAATTTCTTAGTAATGTCCAGTAATCAGCAACTATACATATTATTAGGAAGCAGCTTACAATAATTTATTTATTTCTGTCAAATGTAAAAAGTACAAACATATAAAAGAACTAAATTCACAAAAATCATTTTATTCACCATGAATTAAACACATGTTTGATGTTTCAAAAATTATGAGTCAATTTGTTTATATTGACTACTTGATTGCAAAAATATAAAATAATACAATCAGAAAGCAAATTCAACATTTCACAAAATTAAATACTTTGTGAACAAAATGTTTGGAAAAACTATTTTGATAAGTTTTATAAAATACATTTACATATGCAATTTGTTTTTACAGAAGATGAAGAAAGTGCTTATTTCTTCATGATACGATAATACAGTCTTAATAATAAAATCAACTTACATTAACAAGAATATAAAACCAATAAAATATATGTAAAAAAGAGGGAAATGTAAAACATATATTGGAAAATTATGCATTATCAATACTGATTGTTTTCATGAGAATTGTATAAACATTTTTATTTTATAAATGATATTTAAGATAACTTTAAAACTTTTAGTGCTGGTTCTTGAATTGCCTTAAGTGAATCAAACAAAATAATTTTTGAAAAATATATATTGGATAATATAAACTTATGCTCTCTTTTCATATTAAAATGATGCATATCAGAAACTGATAAGGTTTTACTTATTCTATATATTAATACGATAGCGTGTGTGTTATTTTGTGTGTCACGCTTACATCAAAAGCTCTGCGCATGCGTGCTACACATAGATTTGGAAAAGCATTTAAGTCATCTAATTTTCGTAATATTTTCAAGTATTTCCCTTTGGCACAACGGTTAGCGACGTAGGATTTTGACGTCGATTTTTTTTTTTTTACGTCGGCCTGACTGGTTTATAATTCGATCCCAACCAACCTCTAAGATTTTTTTTTTCTACATCGAAGTGGGGTAGGGAGGGGACGACCGGGAAGACATATTAATACAGTAGCGTGTGTGTTCGTGTGTCACGCTTACATCAATAGCTCTGCGCATGCGTGCTACGCATAGATTTGGAAAAGCATTTAAGTCATCTAATTTTCGTAATATTTTCAAGTATTTCCCTTTGGCGCAACGGTTAGCGACGTAGGATTTTGACGTCGATTTTTTTTTTTTACGTCGGCCTGACTGGTTTATAATTCGATCCCAACCAACCTCTAAGATTTTTTTTTTCTCCATCGAAGTGGGGTAGGGAGGGGACGACCGGGAAGACATATTAATACGATAGCGTGTGTGTTCGTGTGTCACGCTTACATCAAAAGCTCTGCGCATGCGTGCTACGCATAGATTTGGAAAAGCATTTAAGTCATCTAATTTTCGTAATATTTTCAAGTATTTCCCTTTGGCACAACGGTTAGCGACGTAGGATTTTGACGTCGATTTTTTTTTTTTACGTTGGCCTGACTGGTTTATAATTCGATCCCAACCAACCTCTAAGATTTTTTTTTTCTACATCGAAGTGGGGTAGGGAGGCGACGACCGGGAAGACATATTAATACGATAGCGTGTGTGTTATTTTGTGTGTCACGCTTACATCAAAAGCAACGACCTTCCGAATCTTTGTATGCTACTCATGAATTGGAGCCAAATTTAATTTAATCTAAAGCATTTACAAAGTAAGGTTTAGTCGTCGAAATATTACCTTCACTAGAAATATTGTGTATAAAGAAGTTTTGTAAATTTTTTTCATGTATTGTTCATTTTAAAAAATAAATATACTAGTCAAATCTTATATTTTATTCGGACCAAGACAACAATAGGGACCCCAGATCATTAACACAAGACGCGGGACATATTTTGAAAGTCACCGGTTGACCTCGCAATACACGTGGTCTCTATTTACAAAACACTTGTAAATAGATCTTTTATTTATGTTAATAAATGCAGTATATTTCGGAATTTTTTTTTCTTTTAACATGTTAATATTTATTTTAAGGCAGAGAGTCCATAAATAAAACAAATAAAATATTAACATGTTTTCTTTTAAAACATGTTTTTGTGTCACTATTTACTTGCCTCCCCACGAGGGCAGAAATGGGGGGGGGGTATGAAATATTTATCACCGTACTTAAATAATCTTTCGTTTTGTAGGGAAAAAATCAAGCTTCCCAAAAAGGGGCACTCTGGATCTTACCTCAGTTTAGAAGGATTTTTCCATATTACACTTTGCTCCTAGCCGGAGGAGGCAAAACGGAAGATTACGCAAGTTATTTTAATAAATAAACGAAATATATACGCTTATATGTTGCTTAGAGAAAAAAAAAGGACAAAAACTTCATAAACTTTAAATTGCTTCCGTTTAGAAACTGATTTTTGAAGTCTAACTCCGCCCTCGTGGGGAGGCAAAACGAAAGATTACAAGTCAGCCGATTTTTTAAAAAGCGTATATATTTTGTTTATTTATTAAAATAACTTGCGTAATCTTCCGTTTTGCCTCCTCAGGCTAGGAGCAATGTGTAGTATGGAAAAATCCTTCTAAACTGAGGTAAGATCCAGAGTGACCCTTTTTAGGAAGCTTGATTTTTCCCTACAAAACGAAAGATTACTTAAGTACGGTGATAAATATTTCATACCCCCCCCCCCCATTTCTGCCCTCGTGGGGAGGCAAGTAAATAGGGACACAAAAACATGTTTTAAAAGAAAACATGTTAATATTTTATTTGTTTTATTTATGGACTCTCTGCCTTAAAATAAATATTAACATGTTAAAAGAAAAAAAAATTCCGAAATATACTGCATTTATTCAAATAAATAAAAGATTTATTTACAAGTGTTTTGTAAATAGAGACCACGTGTATTGCGAGGTCAACCGGTGACTTCCAAAATATGTCCCGCGTCTTGTGTTAATGATCTGGGGTCCCTATTGTTGTCTTGCTCCTTTTATTCAAACATGTATAGGTTAGGAACAAGATAATTAGTATTGAAAACATCATTTTGTGTAATTTACACGAGTCCCGCTAGTGATAATTATTTTATCTGAAGAGAGAGGATAAGTCAATCAAGTAAAATTAAATGAACAAGTTTATTTCTATATCTGTCATTGCGCTGCAATAATGTAATTACACACAAAGGAATTTATTCGGATTGTACGCTGATAATGAAGTTACAATTAACTAATTTTATTATGTGGGGGGGGGGATAGAGAAAAAGAGTTAATTATGGTAAGGTCATTGCTCCTCATTATATTAGTTTTCGTTAGACCATATTTATCAGATTTTTTTCATCCATTTTCCCTTCTCCCAAATAAGAGTGATCGTTCACAACTCTCTCTGTTGTTCATCTGACGTTATAGGATTATACAAATTCCCTATATTATGCTTAATATAATAATATATGTATTAATATGTTACACCTCAAATTAATTATGCCACTGTATATTTTTGATAAAATTTAAATTTCATTTAGTACTGGACCTGATGTAATCATAAGTATTTTTTAAAACTCTCTTAGATCGTTCAAGAAATTTTTTTTTTTTAAATTAGAGAAAATACATTCCTTCCGTACTTTATTCAATAATTGATTGCAAAATATTTTATTTCTATAACAAGTTTATTTATGAATGCAAAAATGTTATCTTACAGCAAAGGATAGCAACCTTAAATTACATCTTTTAGCTGTGATCAAGCTAACATGGTGGCCTTGATTTATGATCACGAATTATTGATGTATACAAGATATGTTAGAATACTTTTTACCTTCAAATAATTTTTAAATTACATTTTCATTTTACTTTAAACTTATATTTTAAAATTATTTCTTACTAAAACTGTTTGAAAATTCTTGGTTTTAGGGAAATGGGAATTACCTCCCTTTAACTAATCTTCTGACTTCTGGTTTTCAAATCTTGTCTATTAGAAGAAAAGTATGCGGCGTAAAGATCTCCGACATTTTGAATGTTATAAATATATATATATATTTTTTTTTTATTTTTTTTTTTTTTTTAGTTCTGATACAGCAAGTCAATCTGGATGACTACATATCCCCCCCCCCCTCGGTAGCTGAACATTCTGTTAAGGGAGATCGTTGGCTACAACTAGTGGTCATGCTATTAAAAGAATAGAGCACTCTAGGTAGCTGATATTTCCTTTATTTCGCAGCTTGTGCTGATGGAGTAGTGGGTAAAAAGTACGACTGTTGACAAAGCGGTCGGGTTTCGGTCGTAGCTTGACGTGTTTGTGTGATGCTCAAAAAGCCCACCAAACCTATGGTTCCAGATTAACCGTTTTGCTGGACCATCCAATTTCACCTGAACAATCCCCCCCCCCTATAAACTAATCAGAATTTAATTATTTCAGAGGATGGCAATAAACTTACTCGAGGTAAAGCCTGGGAGGGTGAACCTCCTAGAACTGCACAGGACAGACCCATAGACCGGCGTAAATCAAGCCCTGAAGGCCAAGACAATACCAGTCTATGGGGTGTAGTATCCATCGGAACAAAGGCCGATCAATAACACATTTTATTTACCTCCCCAGGAGGTTAGGCACAAGGCCAGTTTTATCTTACTCCCACAAGGTAAGATGTGACCAAAGGTTGGGTCGGGAAAGTGGGACTTGAAAAGCCAGCGGCCGGGAAGGTGAGCACTCTGGCCATTAAAAATTGCCTGGGCAACCCCGTCAGCATTCCCCAGTAGGAGCGCCTCAGGCAGTAAGCAATAAACTTACTCCTCCCCAAAGATGGGAGGTAAAGACTGGGAGGGTGAACCTCCTAGAACTGTACAGGACAGACCCATAGACTGGTGTAAATCAAGCCCCGAAGGCCAAGACGATACCAGTCTATGGGGAACAATGGCCGATCAATAATACAATGTTTTGAATAATAATGGAGTTTATGTATCTGTCTGTCTTTCTGTCTGTCTGAAGCCGAAACTCCATCAGAGTAGTATGACTATCTGCTACGTTTGCCAGCTTTATTATATACTATGAAAATAACCGCCGCAAACACTATGCGCGTCTATCAATTTACATAATCAATTGCATTTGAACTTCTAATAAATTAGTATTCTCAAATATACACTCACGATTGTTTTCTTCAAATTTCAACATGTATTTACGCAATTTTGCTCGCTAATAATCTTACTTATAAATTATAATTATTGAATCAAATTGTTTAATTAAAATAATAATTGATTTAAAAATTAATGAGTTACTTAGTTATTTCATCTACGCCCAACTGATTAAACAGCGTTAATCCATTGAAACGACCTTCCTCCGTCAAATTAATACAGACGCAAGACGGCGCGTATTTTCAAATGTAAACAAAACGTTGGCATTTAACCGTGTTACTTTAAAACGTTCTGAGTTTGTTTATTTTCTTAATCTTATTAACCATTATGTTTTAAAACACAAATTTATTGAATCAAACTGTTTAATTAAAATAATAATTGATTTAAAAATTAATGAGTTACGTAGTTATTTCATCTAACACCCAACTGATTAAACAACGTTAATCCATTGAAACAACCTCCCTTCGTATTTGATTTCTTAATACTTTCATATCCAATATTATCATTTTTTCACAATCTTACCTGAATTTATGATTCCATGTTTTATTTATTAAAAAAAAAGATGTGATGTTCTTTCTTTACTGTCAACAAAAAAATTGTATTTGATTTTCTGGTGCTTTTTCATTTTAGGACCCGCGCTAACTTTGACCCGTCGTTAGGGTTAGCGTCAAGGTCAACGTGAGGGGTTAGAGTTAGGTTTTCTTTTCTTTTCCTTTTTAATTAAATATATTTATATGTATGGGGAGAGAATAACAAAAATTGGGAAGGCGGTCATAAAAATTCTTTTTCCTTTCTTAACTAAAAATATTTCTATGTATGGGGGAGGATAAAATTTAAAAAAATGAGGAAGGGGGTGCAAAAATTTTTTTTTTTTTCTTTTTAAAGTATAAATATTTCTATTTATGGGGGAGAATAAAACAAAAATCGGGGTAGGGTCAAATTTATTTTTTTCTTTGTTTTTGACCAAAAATTTTTTTAGTTGAAAATAAAGAAAATCAATGTCTAACCACCCAAGAAATATGACTGGGGCTCCATCGGTTTACGCGTGAGCGTTCATTTCTGACGCGGCAGCCTAGCAAAAATATGCGACCGGAGGGAGCATATATTTGCTAGTAGTACTAACGAAAGAACAATAGACATTCAAATATCTGTCTAATTTGCATAACTACTTTTTAAACAGTCTATAATAAATCAATGTTTGGTGTTATTCATTTGTAATTTTATTGTTATTTTTCCTATATATGCAATAGTTTCATCGATATAGTGATTAATTAAAGTCATTTAATATAAAAAAAGGATGAATTATGAAACCTGTTCTTAAAATATGCTCATTATTTTTCAAGGAAGATCATTTAAATAAAACTAATATTGCTTAGGTCACAGAAGGGGGGATGGCTGCTCTCTCTTTCTCTTTCTCTCTATGTGTGGGGAGGGGGATCCCACTCTCTCTCCTTCCCCTTCTCTTTCCTCACTCTCTTTCTCTAGCCAAATTTTCTTTGTTATTGTTTTTAAAAGAGACTCCCCCCACGCACATACTCTATTGCTCAGGCGAATTGATTTCTTCTTTTTTCTTTCATTTTTTCATAAATTTGTGAAAATTACCAAAATGTTAATATTTATCTATTTATATAAATAAATACGAAAGTTTTTGTTTTGTGTTTAGAAGAAACTTATAAATGAATTGTTTATTGTTTAAAATGTTGGTTTCAAGTAGCGAACTTTGCCAAGTGATAGCAAGCTGGCAAAGCTAGATTGTGTTTGATATTAACATTAATTTATTCATTAAGCAATACTGAAAATTTCATTAAGATCGGATAATTCACTGATTTTGTGGATTTCTTTTTCAATCCGGAGTTTTATTCATTTTGTTTGAAAACAAAATACTTTCATTGTCATTGCCTGCCCCTACATATTTGGGTAAACATTACCATTGGCGACATAAATTATTTTAAAGGAAATACAGTTGGGCAATTAGTCACAAACAATTTAATTTTTATATATTTATGACAGGTTTGCATTAAAAAATATTTAATAGGAAATATTGTAGCAGTCATAAGCATTAAGATTTCTTTCTTTTTACAGAGAGCAGCCCCTGTGAGGTGGTTAGGTCACACGATGACCAATCAGATTCCTGGGCATATTAATTTCCACTGAACATTTGAAGGACTACTTCCAGACCCTTAGGGATTTACACAGCAGTTAAAGAGAGCTTCCTGGCACCAACGAAGAAAGACGTCTTCTCTTTCTCCCCCCGGGCAACTTGGCCACTCAAAGACAACCGGCAGACGACCTTTCTTACTTTATTATTACTTCATTCACTGTGACACTTTTTAAAAAACTATCGGCAACCTACACCGTTAGGTGTAGGTCACTCAAATACATATATTGTTATATTTATAGAAAGGCTTTCATTTGACGACTGTTTTATTACAAAATATTATAGGAGTTGTCTTACAGTACATGCAAAGATGAGCTACTATGATATAAGTAACATGGCTGAACACTTTACTCATAACCAATATTTACATTGGTTATGAGTAAAGTGTTCAGCCATGTTACTTTACTTATTGTATACCTTTACAATAAAGTATAGCATGGCTGACAACTTTACTCATAACCAATATTTACTGTAACTTTACAGGCTTATATCATTTCCATTAAATATTTAAAAAAAATTTTTTTAATGCAAATCCGTCACAAATAAGTAGGTAATCCAAAATAAATTGTTTGTGACTAATTGCCCAGCTGCATTTAAAAAAAAAAAAAATTTATGTCGCCAATAGTAATGTTTACCCATATTCGATATTGGAAAAAAGTTAAAAATCAACCTACCCCTCGGATGCACTTATAGGAGCTTATCTTAGCATGGACTGTAAACAGACTTCTATAATATTTTGTAACACGGACTTTAAACAAAAGGAAAACAAAGTCCTTTTTATAAACAACAACCATATATGTATTTATTGAAGTGACCTACACCGTAGCATGGACGGTGGCACCGGGGGGTGGGGGGCAGGAGGCAGGGGGACTCAAGCCCCCACCTCACTTTTTGACTTGGCCCCCCACTTTACGGTCATCAATAATGAAGTTATATATGCATGTGTTTAAACCGCCCCCCCCATCACTTTTTAGGAGAGCCCCCCCCCCCCCCCCCCACGACTTTTATAACTGTCCCGCTGGTCCTGTGTAGGTTGCCGAAAGTTAAGACAATGTCAGTGGAGAAAGAAATAAAGTAAGAAAATTCGATTGGCTTGGAGCAATATATTTTCAGTGAAGATAGCTTTGCTCGGTGATGGAGGCAGAGGAGCAGGGGGCATCCTTCTTCGTTTGTTCCAGGAAACTCTCTAGCTGCTGTCTGCGATTCCCGAAGGGGCTCGAAGTAGTCTTTCAAGGGTCAGTTTAAATTAAAACGCCCTGGAAGCTGATTGGTTATCCTGTGACCAAATCACACAGAGGCTGCTCTCTGTGAGAGAAAATAAATGTTTATGACTGTTACAGATTGATACAAAATTTTATCGTTCCTATTCTACGATTGAACTGTCGGTAAAGTTGCAGTATAGTTAACAGTTAAATTAAATTTTACTGCGTTTGGTAAAAGTTATTTGCTGTAATTTTTGCTTTTGATTTCTCGGCTGTTAACTATACTGCAACTTTACCGAACCATTATATCATTTAGATAAACGTGAAGTTTCCTGGCCAGACTTAAAGTTTAGGTGACAGTTAATCTTATCGGAAAGACGATATGCAATAGCTCAAAAGTTGTATTGTTTTTAAAGATTATGACATGCTGAACGTATTGGCGTTAAAATCAATTTAGTATTATTTACCACCTCTTCAGGAGGTTAGGCACAAGGCCAGTTTTATCTTACTCCCACAAGGTAAGATGTGACCCAAGGTCGGGTCGGGAAAGTGGGGCTTGAAAAGCCAACGCCCGAAAAGGTGAGCACTCTGGCCATTAAAAATTGCCTGGGCAGCCCCGTCGGCATTCCCCGGTAGGGGCACCTCAGGCAGTAAGCAATAAACTTACTCCTCCTCAAAGAGGGGAGGCAAAGCCTGAGAGGGTGGACCTCATAGAACTGCATAGGACAGACCAATAGACCGGCGTAAATCAAGCCCCGAAGGCCAAGACAATACCAGTCTATGGGGTGCAGTATCCATCGGAACAGATACTACACTTTGATCCCGACCAAAAGTGTTAAAATCAATTTAGTATTACGTATGAAATAGAAGAAAAAAACACTTTTTAAATTAGTAAATATTCTAAAATATCGGCTTATTTTTAATATGGCAGAATGTTTTATTGGCATAGATGGTAGTCGATAAAAACATGAATAGAAACTAGGTCAAACAAAACTAAGTAAAGTCTTTTTGTGATTTATATAAAAATAATTTATTTAAAACAATTAAAATATTTATTAAAAATATTTGTATTAAAACATAATTCTTGTGTTTTATCTTATAACTCACTAAAAGACTATTTTTTCTTTTCGTTATACTTTTTCCGGTACCTTGTTGCCATTCCTCTTTTTGTATCGATCATTACACTATATTGAAAATAAGTCAATGTATTAATTTAAAAAGTGTCAAAGTGTTTTTTTCTCCATATTTCATATGTAATACTAAGTTTGTTTTAACGCCAATACGTTCAGCATGTCAAAATAAAATAACATTTTTGGAGCTAGTGTATAGCGGCTTTCTGATAAAATTATCTGTCACCTAAACTTTAAGTTTACCGTTATTTATTGCATTTTTTTTAATTTCGATTTCTCGGCTGTTAACTATACTGCAACTTTAGCGAACCTCTCGTTCGTTTCATCTTCATTGTTTTAATGGCGATTCTTTCAGCACAAAAGGTCATTGTCTCGTTGAAGAGAGCGTGATATTTTATTGTTCCATTGCACTTCGCCCATCATAAGCGAATCGCTCAGGCATATCGCAAGGAAACAATTACTTCTCCATTCGTTTGAATGCCATCGACATTTCACTGGAAATAACGTATCCAGCCCGAAGATATTGTTTTTTTTTGTTGTTCCACTCGTGTACAACAGCTGATTGTTGTGAAGATTTCTACTTTTCAAACCTTATTCACTCTTGTCGCTTTCCTGTCTAAATATCTCCCTTTCCATTTATCTCTCTATATAGAAACTAGCAGATTTGCCCAGCGTTGCCTTCATATCACACATGTTGAATGAATAAATGTGAAAGATTTTTTCATTTGTCACTCCTATATTAGCATCAAAACGGGTAACTATTATTTAAACCAATATTTATTTACTCCTCTGCAGGAGTTAGGCACAAGGCCAGTTTTATCTTACTCCCACAAGTAAGATGTGACCACAGCTTGGGTCGAGTAAGTGGGGTTTGAAAAGCCAGCGCCCGAGAAAGTGAGCACTCTGGCCATTTAAAAATTGCCTGGGCAGCCCCGTCGGCATTCCCCGGTAGGGGCGCCTCGGGCAGTAAGCAATAAACTTACTCCTCCCCAAAGAGGGGAGGCGAAGCCTGGGAGGGTGGACCTCCTAGAACCGCACAGGACAAACCCACAGAAAGGTGGAATCAAGTCCCGAAGGACAAGACGACACCCGTCTATAGGGGTGCAGTATCCATCAGAACAGATACTACACTTAATACTTTGAAATACTGTATATACATTACAGATGAACGATTCAAAGACAGTTCTTTGAATGCCTAATTTGCATAACTATTTTTTAAACAATTCATGATAAATTAATGTTTGGTGTTATTAATTTGTAAATTTATTGTCCTATTTTTACTATGTATATACAATAGTTTCGTCGCTATTAACAGTAATTAATTGAAGTGATTTAATGAAAAACAGATAAATTACGAAAAACTCTTAAATTAAACTAACAGTGCTCACTACGAGGCATAAGCGAGAAGAGTCAAGGGTGGCTGGCTAGCTCGCTTCCTTGCTCGCTCTACCCCCCCTCACTCTCTCTCTCTCTCTCGCCCTCTCCAATTAGCGACATATATTTTCTTTTTTATGGGGTTTTAAATTTAATGATTGTTTTGATCCTGTAGGCACAATGTTTTGCATTTGTGTTTAAACGCCTGACTTTGTTTTCAACAAGTTGCCAACTGTTTTTAAATTGTAAGTTTAAAAAAGAGCACACACAAACACACACCATCGTTCAGGCGAATTGATTTCTTTCTTTTGATTTCATTATGGTCTTATTTTATAAGATAAATAAATTTGTATCAAAATTACCAAAATGTTAATATTTATTTATATGAATAAATGTGAAAGTTTTAGTCTTTTGTTTACAAGAAACTTATGAATGAAATGTTTATTTAAATTTTGGTTTCAAGTATTTCAAGTAGCTAGCTTTGCGAAGCAATAGAAAGGTGCTAAAACCAGCTAGTTTTTAATAATGTCTTAGATGAATGAAAGATAGATGAAAAGCCTGAAGAGCAGAAGATGAAGAGGTCGCAAATGCATTTTTTATACTTGTAATTGAGTTACCCAGTCTTCGGCCAAATAAGGATTGTTCTTAAGTCGAGCACATGGAGCGATAGAATAAATAAATAAATGAGTGTAGGGGGGGGGGACGTGATTTATGAATGGTAGGGACCTCGACTTAAATCATTGAAATTACCCCTGCCCACTATATTTAACTTAATGAAATTTGAAATAAGGTTAATTTTATCAACATCATTTTGGGAACATTAAGAAACTCTTAATTTAAAAGTTTTTTTCAGCCTTTGAAAAAATTTGTAGAATCAAATAGACATATGTAAATAATTATAAATAATGATGTAAATAATAATAAATAATGATGTAAATATTGCTTACTTCAAGCAAGACTTTGCCTAATCTACTCATGGACTAGCAGCCAATCAGAACTCAGCCAGCTAGTCTAAATGAATAAATGCAAAAGTTTTTTCATTTATCACTCCTGCATTACCATCCAAACGGGTTACTGTTATTTAAATCAATAATACAACATTTTATTTACCTCCCCAGGAGGTTAGGCACAAGGCAAGTGTTATCTTACTCCCACAAGTAAGATGTGACCCAAGCTCGGGTCGGGAAAGTGGGGTTTGAAAGGCCAGCGCCCGAGAAGGTGAGCACTCTGCCCATTAAAAATTGCCTGGGCAGCCCCGTCGGCATTCCCCGGTAAGGGCGCCTCAGGCAGTAAGCAACAAACTTACTCCTCCCCAAAGAGAGGAGGCAAAGCCTGGAAGGGTGGACCTCCTAGAACTGCACAGGACAGACCCATAGACCGGCATAAATCAAGGCCCGAAGGCCAAGATGATACCAGTTTATGGCGTGTATCAATCAATGATACGACATATTTTATTTACCTCCCCAGGAGGTTAGGCACAAGGCCAGTTTTATCTTACTCCCACAAGTAAGATGTGACCCAAGGTCGGGTCGGGAAAGTGGGACTTGAAAAGCCAGCGCCCGAGAAGGTGAGCACTCTGGCCATTAAAAATTGCCTGGGCAGCCCCGTCGGCATTCCCCGGTAGGGGCGCCTCAGGCAGTAAGCAATAAACTTACTCCTCCCCAAAGAGGGGAGGCAAAGCCTGGGAGGGTGGACCTCCTAGAACTGCACAGGACAGACCCATAGACCGGCGTAAATCAAGCCCCGAAGGCCAAGACGATACCAGTTTATGGCGTGTATCAATCAATGATACGACATAGGAATTTTAAATACTCTATATATGGTGGAGACGAATGATCTAAGGACAGTCATTAGATAGACTAATTTGCATATCTATTTGTTAAGCACTTCATAATTAATTAATATTTGATGTTATTTAATTTTATTGTACTATTTTATCTACATATCTGCAATAGTTTCGTTAATATTAACAGTAATTAAAATGGTTTAACAAAAAAATGGATAACTTCAGAAAAACTATTCCTAAAGGAATATAGTAACTGGCTAGCAAGTTAGCTACTATCTGTCTCTCTCTCTCTCTTTCTCTTTCTCTTTCTCTTTCTTTCTCTCTGATTAGCTGGCTATCTATTTGTCTCTCCACTCTACCTCCTTCCCATCTCCTTTTCCCCTCTCCCGTAAACAACACCATATTACTTTGGTTATTGTTTTATATTCACATCTGGTGTTACTGGGATGCTGAGAACAGATACTACACTTTGATCTTAGCCAAAAGACCAAGGAACTATAAAAAATGTTTTTATGACTAGGCATTTTTAAACGAATGAAAAACCCCATGATTTAATCCATTATTGTATTATCTTTTACTGAGGGTGGGCAGTGTAGTATCAGTTCTGTTGTCCTCCTAGAAATTACCTCCTCTTTTTTAAGGAGGTGGGGGGGGGGGGGGGGTAATCCTCCCAGGTATTACATCCTGCTTTGAAGGAGGATTAATTTAGTATCTGTTCTTTTGTCATGAGACCATCTTCTCAGGTACTACTTTCTCCTTTTTGAGTGGTGTAGTATCTTTTTTGTTGTTCCTTCTCCTTTTATGGGAAAGATCCTCCCAGCTTTAACCTCTTCTATTTTGTAAGGGAGTATTTGTAGTACATGTTCTGTTGTAATGATAACATCCTACCAGGCATTACCTCCTGCTTTGAGGGTCAGTGTACAAAGTTCGTTCATCATGACATCCTCCCAGCCTAGCAAAAATATACGACCGGAGAGAGCATATTTTTGTTACTAATATATAAAGTACCCCCCCCCCCCCCCCAACGTTTTGTGATTAAAAACATTTTTGCTACAAACTACAAAAAAAAATCTATTTTGCCAGTGATTTATGGCAATTATTGGTCTGTATTGTTAAAAACAAAAATGTTATTTTCACTCGATTTCATCGATCTTTTATATTTAATCCTGATCAATATTTTATTTTTTTATTAGTCATAAAGGAAGACAGAATTTATTACTGTGAACATGTATGCGTGCATTCACTGCACTGGCCGCAATCGTCTCAGACGTTGTGCCGGTCAAAAGATGTGCGATCTAGTGAGTGCAAAGAATTCTCATCCGAAGTAAAACCATGAATCCAGTTTATAACAAGTAACAGGTTTATTTGTTGGAAATTACAAAAGATACTTGTATTCTTAGGTTGAATGGCAGACTTACAAAATGTGATCTTTTATCCCGGCGAAATAAAGTATCAGTCCGATCAACAATCCTTTAGCTAAGAGACTCAAATGGGCACACCGTTCCTGGAAGGTAGAAGAGTTCTATTTTTTTTCCGTTCACACATTTACGGCAGCTGATTATCATGAATGTTTCCACTTTTAAAAAACTTCTTCAACCTTGTCGCGTTTCTGTCTAACAAGCCTTGTCTGGGTATCAAACACACCGTATTACATAAAATGCAGTTGTCTGTTTGCATGTGTGTTCACCTAAAAGTCAGAAACTACACAAGACACACCCACAAAGCTGATATATTCTTTTTCAGTATTGCCTCAAACAGAATATGGACACATTTCTTTTGGCGGTTAACAAGAACAAAATTAGTTAGCATGGAGTCGACATTTACTGCGATTTAAAATTTTTATCATTCTTTTTCCATCAACCTTATAAAGAGAGGGAGAGGCAAAATAGGGGGAGAGGAAGGGGATAGAGAGAGAGAGAGAAATTTTAAAAGAAAGATGTTACACTTTTTAATTCTTCTATTTTGTTGCCCCCTGCCCCCCCCCCCTGCTAATATATTGTAACTGGAAAGGAAATTATCAAAAATGACTAAATCTATCCATACAAAATATATAAATTTAAATTGACAACTTCTTAAGACAACTAAAAATAAAGAGTTAGTAGTGAACGTTCCAAGTGAAAAGTAGAATTTAGTTAGTGTAAGAAATTGAGTAGACATGTTTATTTTGCTGTCATTGTGCGAGTTTACGTGTGACAGTGTGTAAGTTCAGTAGACTATGTATGCAGTGTGTGTGTGTGTGTGTGCTTGCCTTGGTATTGTCAGTGTGAGAGTATATGCATGAACTTGTGTGTAAGTGAGTTCAGTAAGCAGTGTGTATATGCTGTTGCTGTGTGTTCAGTAGTTTGCGGTATTTTCTTGTTGCATTTGCTGTGTGCCTTCGGCCCAGAGGCTAATTTTTAAGGACGTACTCACATGCACCAAGTCTGAAAGAAACTGGAAAAGGAGAGAGAATGTGTGCTTGGGTTTTTATATTACGTGCAGAGGTGAATATTTCGGTGCTTCTGATTGGCTGAAAGAAGCTGCTGATTGAGATTTTGTCCAATCGAGAGTTGATACGCATACGGTAGTTCCACAACAACAAATAGAAAAGTTGTCATAAATTATCATAAATTTTGATTTAACCAATTATATTTGTTTTTGTGAGAGTCAGAGACATCGACTGGTGATACCAGATCAGGCTGCCCTGTGGCTCCCTGAGACGAAATTCACCTACATTGACGTTTTTTTTTTTTTTTTTGTTTTGTTTTTTTTTTGTTTGTAAAACTTAATTATGTTCTACAAAACCAAAAACAAAAACAACAGCCCCTCTCCTTTTCTCCCTCCCCTTTTTTATTTTTATTTTTCCTACCCTACTCCCGGTCCTGGATATGACCTTAAACTACATCCGATGGTGAGATCCGGCTTACGGACTTTGGGGAATGTGGAGCCTCCTCTTAATTACCATTGCTCCCAGGTCCACCCTGACCCGGAGTGGTAGTACCTGTTAGGGTCCCAACTATGGGTTAAATAGAAACAGATATTAAAAGGGGAAAGAAACAAAAAAGAGAAGAAAACAAGACCAGATTCGGCATTAAATAACCCAAAAAGGGTTGATATGCCGTAAAACAAAACTACCAAACCAAAAACCATGATTAAACATTTGAAGATATAAAGAACTTGAAGCATAAAAACTTTCACCAAAATGACCAGATTCGGCATTAAATAACCCAAAAAGGGTTATGCCGTAAAACAAAACTACCAAACCAAAAACCCTGATTAAACATTTGAAGATATAAAGAGCTTGAAGCATAAAAACTTTCACTATAATGACCAGATTCGGCATTAAATAACCCAAAAAGGGTTGATATGCCGTAAAACAAAACTACCAAACCAAACCAGAGACATCGAGGAATCTCGTTACGTATGAATTTGGTATAGCAAAGACTCAAGTAGATTATCTGCTGGTAAGGAAAAAGGACCGAAAGCTCTTATGCAATGTGAAAGTGATACCTGCTGAAGAAATCATGACACAGCACAAACGGGTTATTTGCAATTTCAGGCTGAAAAAAGCTCATGAGGTAAATAGAAAGTTTGTCAACAGGAGAAAGGTGTGGAGGTTGAATGAGGAACATGTGAAATGTGAGTTTAGAGAACAAATGATGAAGCATTTGCCTTGCAAATCCACTACAGGAAATGTGGATAGATGGAAGGCCTCGCAAGGCATATGGTGGAATGAGGAAGTTGAGAAGTGTATCACAGAAAAGTGGATAAAGGGTTTAATGAATAAGGTTGTGTATCTGGAGGCAAAGAGGGAAGCAAAAAGAGCAATATACAAAGCCAAGAAGGAGGCTGAGTAAGCCAGATTTCCAGGTATACTACGAAGGGATGACCAAAAGAATGAAGTAGTCAGATAGCAAAGACAATATGGATATTGTTGGAGAGAAATGCATTTGAAATGACAATGAAGTCTTAACAACAAATGAACAGGACTAGAAGGATGCTTGGAAATGCCATGATGTGAAATTGTTGAATACCGAGTTTTCAGGCTGGAGGACCCTCAGGCATTATTGCAGAAATGTTGAAGACTGTGAGTGAAACAGGCATTGCGATAATCACAGACTTGACAAATCAGATCATGAAAGAATTTTGAATTGATAGAGGTAACTACATTTGATGGATCAGGTCCTGAAAGTGGTTGAGAGAATAATTGAGCAGCAAATAAAACGTCAGATAAGCAGAGATGAAATGCAGTTTGGTTTTATGCATAAGCAAAGTACTACAGGAGCTATATTTATCCTGAGACAAATGCAAGAGAAGTATCTTGGCAAGAAGAACCTGTATCTTGTCTTTATGGATCTAGAGAAAGCTTTTGCCAGAGTGCCAATAGAGGTTGTCTGGTGAGTTTTATGTAAACAAATGAGAGGTTGGTGAAGGTTGTTCAAGCAATATACAGAAATGCTCAAAGTCGTGTTAGAATTAACAGCACATTTAGTGATAGCTTTAATGTTAAAGTAGGAGTACATCAAGTTTCTGTACTGAGTCTATTGCTTTTCTTTTGTGTCTTAGAAGCATTGTCAAATAGAGTTCTATATGGGTCGTCTGGAAGAAATGCTGTATGCTGATGATTTAGCTGTTGCATGACCTATTTGTTAAGTTAAAGACTTGAAGGAAGGCTATGGGAAAGTAAAGGTTTGAAAGTGAATGTTATGAAGACCAAAGTGATGATTAGTAGTTGTAGTGTTGAAAGCTCCCCAAAAGAGGGAAGTTCTGCTCAGTTTGTGAAAAAGGAGTTGGGTGCAATTCAATGTTTTTGTGATACCCGTAAGCATTGGGTACACAAGAAGTATGGTGGAATTACTAGTAGGTTGAGAGAGGATAACCAATTTATGTGCAAGAAATGTAAGACAATGAAGATGGATGAGAATTCAGATGTGGACAAAGTATATTTGGATGGCGAAGCTATTGAGATTGTTAAGAAGTTTTGTTACCTTGGTGATAGCATTAGAGCACAGGGTGGAGCTGGTGCTAGTGTGATTACAGGAATTAGGAGTAGATGAAGTAAGTCAAGGGACAGTTACCAGTCTATCAGGCATTTGTATGCAGTGTGATGATATATGGAAGTGAAACTTGGCCAGCAAGGGTTGAGGGCATGTGCTGCATGGAGAGAAATGATATGAGAATCATAGGATGGATGTTTAATGTGAGTCTTAGATCTGATGACCTCAGAGAAAGATTAAATCTGGACAGTATAGGGAGATGTGTGCATGGGAGGAAGTGATAAAAATAGACCCGAGGAAAAGAGGGATAAATAAAGACCTGGCCAGGGATAGGGTAGTTTGGAAGTCAATTTCTTAAAGCCGTCCAATGCACGCCAGTATGTAAAACAGACATTAAACCGAATATGATGATGATGATGATGATGATTTATCCGTAATACGAAAACACAAACAGACCATCTGTTTCCGAAAACCCCAGAAAACCAAACCGACTGTGGAACGCCCTCTGCCCTGCTGCTGGAATATATATAGAGATATCACCGGGGACCATCTCAGAAAGACACTTGAGATAATGGGCAGCCTTATCTATGAACATATCTTGCCGGTTATTATTTTTAGCAAAACTCAAAGGGAACCTCGTATTTGAAGGAACATTACTTTCTCAAGTGGACGAATCGAATTCTGGGTTGCCAAACCCAAAATCAGATGTTTCCCATATTTTGGGTGATTTCTATTTTCTTAATTAAATATGTCTTGTAGCGGTCATAAACAGACCTATTTTCTCCCTCCAAAAAATGTCCCAATTGAGTGAGCTGGTCACACACTGACCAATCAGCCTGCAGGGCACATGGATTCCTTCTGTTGGCTGAGGAACTACTTCAGCCCTTTTGGGAATCCCAGGTGGTTACCAGAGAGACCCCGGTAAGCAACGAGGAAATACTTCTTTCACTCTCTCCCCTACCCCTGTCCACTGGACGCTCACAGGAAATACTATCTTCGCCTGAAGATAGTTGCTAACAGACCTCAGGCAGCTCTAAGAACTCTTAATTTCCTTTTCCTCTCTCGGACACTGTCCAAGTTTCTTTTTATCTATACCAAACGGTATAGGTAACCTTTGTGAATAAACTTGCACGACAGCTTCATTATCCATATGTACACCAAGCGAACTTCCAACTACAAATTCTTAAATGTCTTAATGATTAAAAAATAAGAGGCCCCCCCCCCCCTCCCCATTTCTGCCAACAACAAAAACATGTCTGTTTTTCCAATTTTTCAGAAAACGAAAAATAAAACATTTTTTGTCTGGATATTTTTTCCTTGGACTATTTTTGTACATTTACGCTTTTGTGTCCAATCGGAAAAAATATCTTTTTTAATCCAAACAAATAAAAAGTTAATGTGATTAATGCCGTCATTTCTAAAAAGAACTAATTTCATATAAGTGCACCCCTTCACCCCCACGCTTTTGATGAGGGGTGTTTATAAAACGGATTTAATTCCACTAATGAGTATCTTCTTCTTTTCTTTTCTTCTTTTTTCTGATATTTTTGTTCTTTTACTTCCTCTTTTCTTTGTCTATTCTTTTATTCTCTCTCTATGTCTTCTTTTTCGTCTTTTCTTCATGTTTTCTTTCTTTTTCTCCCTCTTCTTCGTCTTTATTTGTTAATCTTTTCAATTTCGTCATCTCTCTTTTTTCTTCTCCTCTCTTACGTCTTCTTCTTCGTCTTTTTCTTTTTTTTAACTCTTTCTTATACGTCTTTATTTTCTCTCTTTTCTTTTTTTTCTTTTTCTTTTAATTCTTCTTTAATCCCATTTCTTCCCTCTTTCGTTTCATCATCATTCTGCTTTTAATATTCCAAGTGTTGCAAAGCAGAAGAATTTAGTGCAGCTCTGAAAGACTAAAAGTCCCAAGCACTAGTCCCTTTCTTTATTTTATTTTAATTTTTAATCAATCCTTCTCTGCCGGCTTGTGTAGTAAGCGGTGTCATCACCATTAGTAGTCAGAAGTATTTTCTCTTCTGCAAACTCTCTGGTTATCTCGCGCCTTGTTTGGGTTAGGGTTCTTCGTTTTATCACATATCAAAGACTTTTGGGTTATTTCATGAAGAAACTCAGCCGTTTTGTTAAAAATAGCCTTTATGATTTCAAGTCTTTAAATATTCAGGCTAGAAATTTATTCGTTTTTAATATAATCTTCAAATAACATGCATTTATATACTTTGTCATGAGCAGTTTACAACTCTATCAAATATTCTTATCTTTCAACGCGTTAGAATTGCAATTCTATAATCTGTTAACAGACAAAACCAATAATAGTTTGGAGTCAATTCTTCCAAATGTCGAAACCTTTATGCATCGATCACTTATGATGACCAATTCTATTGGGAAAAAAGATCTTTTTAAAGTTGAAAAAAAAAAAAATCAAGAATGAACAGAGATGCACCAATATGTGTTAGCATTAGGATTGTTACATTTTATTTATAAGAAGGTCTTTGTCAAGATTCTCAGAATTACTTAAAACTGTATTTCTCATAGATCCCGCAAAAAAGCTTTAAAACTGCAAATGGATCGTTTGTTGACTGACAAAAATCTGAGTATGGAATCAATTTTTCGAAATGTACAAATTTCTCCATGCATATATTGTAACATTGTAGGAGTGTTACATTATGAAGAGGTTGCATGAGCTAGTATGAATTTTAACAAGGGTCGAACTAAGTGCAGGTCGAGTGGCACAAAGTTTGGGAAACGAATTGATTTTCAGGCTGAATGATAACAGAGATGAACTATAGGGGTTAAATTCAAAGATGAGGTTAAATAGGTTAGCCTCAAAGAGATACGAGTTGACATGACGCATGACATCACGAATATCGTATACAAGGAAACAAAAGTTTCAGAGACAGTCGTTATGGAACTCAAAATGGAACTGATCGTCGGTAAAAATGTCACACTTAAAGAAAAGTTAAAATCGCTGGGAAGCGAGCGTCCATCCCCCAAGATGTCTGTTCGTCATGTCCACCCATTTATCCTTAATAAGATAGTTAATTAATTAGAAGTTAAGTAGAATTTAGTCTCTCTCTTTCTTGTGTGAGTTATTTCTCTCCAAGAATAAACTTAAAAAACTCTCAGCCGTCTTAGTCATCTTTTTTGCACATGATAGAAAGATCTGTTTGTCTAGCTAAACTGATGAGGATGGATCACGGCCATGGAAGAAGAGGAAAACGTAGGAATTAATGCGGAAACCAGTAGACGATCGGAGTCAATGTGGCAGCAGTGAAGAGATTACGCATGCAGTCAATCAGCAAAGAAGAAGAAAAAGAAAGACAGTGAGAAAAAGGTATTTCACGTGTAAAAGAGAGTGAACAGTGAATACGCACGTATATAAAGATTTTTAAGTAAGGTAAAACGTTACATGAGGACCAATTTCTTGTTTGATATTATGCAATGCCTCCTCACTCCCCACAGCTAGGACCACCGGGAGAAATTAGCTAGAAAAATGAATGACAATAAAAATACCAGCTAATCCATTGAACTCCACAGACCTGTGGCACCATGATAGTTACTTGTTACCTTTCTTAGTGGCCAGATAACAATAGCAAAAGAGGAAAGAAAAGGATGCCGCCAGTTTCTGGCGCTAGGCTCAGAGAAAATCGGATGTATCCAATTTCCGGTTGAAACTAAATATATTCGGAAGACAATGGCTGTTGGAAGAAAGGGATCTCGGTGTGGGACACTGGAGCCGATACGACTGAACAACAATCGACAGATAGCGTTAGGGTCCCTAGCCACGACAGTATCACCCCCCAAGCACAACTAAGTGATCCTTACAACTATCTTATATTGTTTTTACCATAGCATGACCATTGAGACAGTCATCGGGTCATACTTGATCCCAGCAGATTATTTGGACACAGTTGGAATCCTATTGTTTCGATGACACATAACAATAGTTCTTTCTCTTTTTTCTTTGTTGTCTCCTTTTTTTATAACAGCAGTTGTAAATTTATTACATGATAACAGCACACGATTTATTTGGGGTTTAACAATTCTTTTCCAGTATACAGTATATATATCGTTACAAATAAAGCGTAGCTGAATTGAAATTATAAGAGAAATAAAATGTATTTCATAGATATTAAATCAAAGCGAGTCAAATCTATCTTATCCTGTGTCGTTTCTATTTGTCCTTTGAACCTAAGCAAGTCATAAAGGAAGAAATATTGTATCCTGTTGGACCGACACCGTCTAACCCACTCCTATCCTTTCACTTAAGAGAAGCGAATCTTGTGTCCTATTAGCGACACTCTGCACCTAGCAAACGATACAGCCGGCCGACTGTCGTCTCTTAAAATATTTACGAACATCGTGACCTCACATCAAAGGTCAAAGTATCGTCGCCTTTTAACTCTTATTTCCGGTTAGCGACACTCTCTCCTCCATCCTGAACCTTTAGTTGAAGGGAAGTCAAACGCCGGCCAAACATCTTGTATCATCTCTGAACATTCACGAATGCCTTGACCCCAAATCAATGCAAAGTATCATCGCTTGGTAGCTCAAAGAAACCTTTCACCTACCCACCTTTCCCACCCATGCATATCGCCAGATAAGATATAAAAAACGCATTGGCAAATCAACCAGTGAGTTCCTGTCAGTCGAAGAGGAAACCCATTACTACCAGCATATGCACTGTGAGCTATGAAAAGGAAGAAAAAGATGAAGAAGAGGAAGAAAAGAGCAAAGCAGAAAAAGAATCTCACTCCATAACCGGACGGATTGCCCCAAGATTTTCTTCTACGCTGAAGGTTAATTTAACGAAAACAAAAGCTTTTCGAAATTGCATCACCCAACTGGCTGTTGATTGTAAATATATCAAACTATAACCCGGATGATGAATACATATGCTATGCAATCTTTACATAGGATATGTATTCATCATCTGGGTGGTAGTTTGGTCCCGACGAAGGCTGTGTGTGACAATATATATTAGTGAAGGGACATTTCCAATGCAATTACCGATTCTGTTATAAATTCCCGATTCCGATACAATTACCGATTCGGATTCTTTCAAAATTTCCAAATATATAGTGACAAATAAACTTAGTTGAAAACATAACCTTGGCATAGGTAACAAACTCGACCGGCAACATAACTTCCGCTTAGGTAATAAAGGTACATCTTATTTAAATGTTATTATGATCTATAGATTTTAGTTTTACTGCTTGTTTTAAATCAATAAATCATTTCATCATTTGAATCAACAATGGAAAATTAATTTAAAAAAAATTATTTTTAAAGAATCGTTTTGGAATCCAAAATTAAGCTAAAATTTGTCCGATAACCCAAAAAGTTCTGATATTTTCGATTCTCGATTCCAAAAAAAAAAGAAAGATCTTATCAGTTTATCCGCTATGTGGCACTACTAACTTCCTATTTGTGACTCAATATCTTGACACATCGCTCTAGCTCTCACTTGACTTCTAATAGAATTTTCCACTCCTCTAAGCTTATGTGGAAAAATACCGTTTTTATCATTATTTTTACACACCTGCATCTAAATATTGCTACATTATCACTCACTTATGTTGATCAATTCTAGTGGAGTAAACAAAGACTGTTGGAGATTCATGACTGAAACTTGGTGGACAAATCAGGCATAGACTGGAGTTTATTGGTACCATATATGGTTGGATTTCAGAAAGGATTGTGTTTTTTATTAACGATTTTATGGCATTTGGTTCACTCCGTATTTTAGCATACAATATTTTGTTATGATCCCTGGCAACACCGGATATCTTGGTATTCTGAATTTTATTAACGATTCCATCAGTGGAATTTTTTTTAGGGCGGGGCACCCTGTATAATAAACAAGTTCTTTCATACTAAATCTAAAAAGTGTTGATTATGAGAAGATCCGGTGTTGCCCGGGATTGAATGAGAAATTATGTATCCTCCTGTTTCCAGCCCATATTATCTTTTCTATTCTTATCTTTTATCATCATCATAATCATCATCATATTCTGTTTAACGTCTGTTTTACATGTGGGCATGCGTTGGACGGCTTTTAGAAATTAACTTCCAAACTAACCCTAGCCATGTCTTTATTCATTCCTCTTTCTCTCAAGTCCATCCTTATCACTTCCTCCCATGTTTTCCTTGGCCATCCCCTGTGAACTAAATCTGTCTTCAAGGCTACACGTCCATCATATCATTCTCTATAACTTCCAACCTCTGTATATCTTACTTATCTCTTTGAAATCCAACTTCAAAGTGAACGTCGCCCAAAACAACAAATCAACCCTCTTTTATCTCCAACCAGGAGCATCTCATTTACATATCAGGTGGTCACATTGCAGGCATATAAAGAGACAAGGCAGCCATTTTTGTTTCTTTCTTCTTCATTCATTTACTTCCACGACAGACCCATTGAACTATGCACACATGCTAGTTAGGTAAGTCCCGCGTTTCCCTACACTCCCCCCTGATCTCATGATCACATACAGGGCAGGGGGGTGGCCGTCGTTGTCGAGTACTTCTTCGAAGAATCGGGGGGCAGCACTTCCTCATTGCCATCTTCCTCATTACCACCGTTATTGCCACCAATCTGTTCCATTATCTCCTCTCGTGGTTCCCTATGCGGTGTTTCACAATCAGGGCATAGGGGCAGTATCCGTCTTTGTCGGGTACTCCTTCGAAGAACCGGAGGCATCACTTCCTCGGTCCCATCTTCCTCAGTATGTTCCATCATTCTCATATCATTTCTCTCCATGCAGCATATAGTATGACCGTGTGCACTTTAAAAAATTTGTAACTTTTTTTGTATTTGCGATAGAAATAATCTGTAAAAAGGATAAGAAAGAAGTAAATCGATATTTTTTAAGGTTTTATTGAAATTTTATTTAAGTTTCCACATGTCCTCCATTATTAGCAATGCAAATGTTAATACAATTTTGCAATTCACGGAAAACATTTGCTAGTTGATTAACAGTAATGCCTGAAATCACGTTAGTTATTTTAGCTTTCAAATCTTCTAATGAAAAAGGTTTGATTACATGCACAATTGTTTTCACATGTCCCTATAAAAAATAATTTTATCCAACAAAAGGACACAGTTTACTTTTTTCCTCAGTTAAAGCCATGGATCGAATTGATTCTGAAAAGTAAATTTTTTTTACTTATCTAAAAATTGTTGCAAATTTTGTGGTGAATATTTATTCAATAAAACTAGGTAAATGAAACTTTATAACATTTTTTACAACTTATTTCTGCCGCAAATATAAATAAAGTTATAATTTTTAAAAAGTGCAAACAGACTTTATGAACACCTTGTATATCTGTAGTGTGGCTTGGATAGAATATAGACGACATTCGCGTCTTCGGAAAGTGTGAGCATAATGTTGTGACATGTTCTGTCTTGTTTCTGGCCCCGTTGGACTCTCTCTTCTGGTTTTTGGTTGTCAAGTTGCTGTTTTTATTAGAAATTGGTATTTCACACAGGCCCTCTAAGTTTATCATTTTGAACAAGCGAGAAATGATTTTCATTGGTTGAAAATAGTAGAATTATCACCTTTGTGTGAAATCATGTTTTTCTATATTTCGGCAGCGGATGTAGCACAAAGTTATTGATTTAACTGTCTCCCATTTCAACTCGATGCAGGAAGGAAGAAATGAAAAGTCAAGAGTAAAGTAACGAATGGAGAAAGAAAGAGAGTAGCTTATACAAGCTAATAACTTTTTACGTTTGTTTGTATCACTTCATATCCTCAACCCTAACTGGCCAGGTTCACATCCATACATCGCCGTGCTGCACACACATGCCCGAAATTATCTGATTCTTGACTCCTGATTTTATAATCAGTTTTAAAAGCCTGAGTTTGACTGTCCACCTTTGATTGTGCTCCAAAAATATTTTTTCACACATGATAACAAAGTAAAATAAAATAAAAGAACATGGCCGCCAATGAAACAAAACAAATATTAAAAAGTCAAATAAAAACTGAAAAATTGATTAAAATTTTAATTTTTATTTTGTAATTGGGTTGCTTTTATTTGTAAATCTTTAAATTTTATTTATTTTTTTATTTGATTTTTGTTGTTTGACAGCAATTAGGAAATAATCACAAAGCAACAAAAAAATCCAAGAAGTAAAAATTTGGCCTTTCTGTCTGCAAAGGTTTCTCCAGTAACAGAAAAAAAGAAGATTTTGCGCTCTAAAGAATTTCTCTTTATTGGAAGAGATCTGTGGGCGTTGCAAAGATATGAAACCTTGGAAAAGCAGAATTACAAGAATCAAAATGACAAATGGTTCCGAAATGTTTTTAACAAAAATGTTGAGGAAAAAAATGT
Source organism: Sepiola atlantica (assembly GCA_963556195.1). Classification (NCBI taxonomy): domain Eukaryota; kingdom Metazoa; phylum Mollusca; class Cephalopoda; order Sepiida; family Sepiolidae; genus Sepiola; species Sepiola atlantica. The sequence continues at coordinate 166,563,465 of OY744519.1, forward strand.
GGTGATATCAGGGAAGAAATTTTTTTCTTCAATTCCGGAAATTTCAATTTTGTCCGGATTTGGAAATTTTGGAAAATTATTTTCCCGCATTCGATTATTTACGATCAGAACCAAAAAATTAGAAACAAAAGGATATGTTTATACTTACTTGCATATTGTTTATTGCTAACTTCATGTAGGTAAATAGTGAAATTGATATGAGCAAAAAATGTTTTAGAAAAATCAGTATCTTTTTGGTTTGGAATTCAATGTTTTTTTCATTTTAGGAATTTTGTGTTTTATGGTTTTTTTTGGGGGGGGGGTGCGATTCATTGTTTGTTTTTTGTGGTTTATTGTTTTTGTTTTTTTGAGATTCAGCATTCTTTGTGTTTTGGAATTTTCTTTTGTTCAGTATTTTTTGTTTTGGGGAGTTTTGGCATGTTTTAGGAATTCTATGTTTTTTGGATTAGTGATTCGATGTTTTTTGCTTTGTGGATTGATTGTATTTTTGTCTTGAGATTCAGTGCTTTTGTGTTTTGGATTGTTATTTGTGGTGAGGAGAGGGTGAATCAATGTGTTTTTTAGTTTTATGGATTTTTTTTTGGGGGGGGGGGGAAGGTATTTGCGATCTAATGTTTTGGGATTTTTAGATTCAATGTTTTTTATTATTATTTTGGAATTTATTTTTTGGGTTAGAAATTCAGTGGGTTTTTATTTGAGAGGATTTATTGTATTTTTGTTTTTGAGATTCAGTGTGCTTTTTTTTTTTTTAGGAATATTTGTCTTTTTTGTTTTGAGATTCAATGTGTTTTAGGTTATACGAACATTGATGCGTCTTTTTTTAATGCAGAAAAAACTTGAAAGAAGCACGTGACAATATTGTTTTCTCTCATTTGAACGATTTGGTTGATTTGACTGTTTTATGGCAAATCAAAACATTTGTGGATCATTTTAATTCAAACACAAGCACAATAATACCTATTGCTAACAAATTATTCATGGTAAATGAATTTCCACAGATATATAAGCCGTAGCAGGAAGTGTAAGTGTAATAATGCATAAGAGACTTGTCTCACGGCATATCAACCCTTTTTGGGTTATTTAATGCCGGAGCACAATTGCTATTTTAAATAATTCATTGTTTTCATATAGTACCCAAATAAGAAGCATGGAATTGTCTGTATTTTTTTCCTATAAAAAGAATGAGAACTAATGAAATCTAATGGGACTTGTTAGCTCAACTGTTCATTTTGTATTTTTTGTTTAGTAAATAATATTTGTTTAGTGTCTGATATTCAAATGATTCCGAAGAAGAAGGTTTCACTTATTGATGTTTTCTCTCATTTTGTGGCGAATCATTTTTATTTGCTCCACCATTTTTTTTCACGTTTTGAAGAATTAATTCATTAACAAGGATAGTGACCCTTTTGGGGGAGCTGCAATTCCCCATATTTAAAAGCCCTTGTCCCAGGCTTTCTATTGCTCTCTGTGGGAGACATGCAGGGCCGCCAGCGATGCACCTCAGATGTTGGCCGTGTCAGAGAGGCAAGTTGTTTGGGAAATCATAGACTGGTGTCGAAGAAATCCAGTGACAGGTGCATAAGATGGGGTTAGAAGTCAAATCGGCTGTTGCATGAGACATGTTGAAATTGAGAACAACAATGACTATATTATCTCTCTTTCTTTTTTTTATGTATATTGTGTCTCTTTCTCTCTATCTCTCACTTTATCATAGCGAGGGAGATATAAGCAGTTTGGTTGATGACTTTGTACTTTTATTAAGGGAATGTGCCTATCATTTGCCACTTGGGGAGCTGGGTACCGTGCCAGGACGAAAAGAGCCCTTTCAGAAAAGTGCAGACTACTAAGTTCACACTCCCCCGGCAAACGATCATGTTACACATTTTCATGTTTGCTATCATTGCTCATTTTTGTGTTGCTTGGGGTAAGTTCAAGAAGCTGCTGCCAATCCTTACATCTAGACGCATTTTCTTTAAGATTCAGGGTAAGGTTAGGGTTTTCGACCTGTGTTCACTTTGCCATCTTGCATGGCAGTGAGACATAAGCTCCAAATTCTTCTGATGTGCTTCAGTATAATCGGATAAATGTGCGGCTGCAAACTGGAAGAAAAGATCCCATCAATTGTGCTTCATCAGAAACTTTTGGTGTTGATGAGATTATGGATGCTTCACGCACTCAGCGTCTCATGTGGTTCGGCCACCTCTTGCATCAACTCCATAATGCATTTAGATATCTCGAGCACTAGACATGATTCAGAAGCGATATAACTGCATGCACTGGTCAATGTCAACCCTATGGACCGGACTGCAGTGACTTGTTGCCATGGAGTTCGAAACACTCAAAGCAACATAAATACAAAAAGGAGAGAGAATATTGGTCAAAATTTATGAACATTGATGTGTCGACTGTAACAATCAAACTGAGACTGGGTCTAAAATCTGTAAAATGTGTAAACATGCACTAGATGGTTGCATGTTTAATGGGGTGCATGTTTAATGGGGTGCATGTTTAATGGGTTGCATGTCCCCTCGAGCACATAACAAGAAACCGATAACATATTTGGAATCAGAAGGTTCCTGCGAGTGTTTTAGCCTCGTTTTAAATGCTTAAACGTTTGTTCTCTTACAACAATATATAATAAAGTTTAGTCATTTTGTTTTTAATGGCATATAAACCTTTACGATCGTTTAATGCTGGCAACCATTTTTGTAAACGAATCAGTAAAACAATAGTTGTAGTATGTAATCCATAAATGGGTGCAATGAAGGGTTCATACCTTTCCCCAAGTTTCATTTCAGTAACAGGAAGACTCGGCATTGCCCGAGATTAAATGAGGAACCCTATACCCTCCTGCACCCAGTCCAACCCTCGTGCCCATTTTTTCTACTTCCGAGACCATATTGTTGTATTTCTGCTATGCTTAAAAGAATGAAGACATATATATATATATATATATATATATATATATATATATATATAATTAAATATCTTTATTGTCGGTGGCAGTGAGTGCAGATTAGTGAGGAAGGTTGTTATTATGTAACAATTTGTGACCCTCTGCAACTGCAACTGCCCACCGTGGGACTTCACTGTCAATGTAGGTACGACTCCAGGGCGTTTTATTCGGTTACAAGGCGTTTTCTTTTGCTGCTAACTTTAAAAAATTATTTTATTTTTCACAATCCACCATATTTGTTTTCCCCGGCCATGTGCCTGACTGCAATCACTGATTATTTTAATTTTTGACAATCAGTCATGTTATGTCGTTATCTTCCGGCCAAGTGTGTGTTCATGCCAAGTGCATTTTTTCAGTACACCCGGCCTGGATATTTAACAATATTACGTTTTTTATTCTTATTTTTATAATGTTGACTTTTTGGAGTGGAGCCAAAGGATGTACTCAGCATAAGTGGGGTGTAAGTAAAGTGACATTAATTGAAATAAATTTTGGTACATTTATATTTTTAACCCCCCTCGAGACACACCCAGCGTTTTTTTTCAGGAATGAATGAAGACCATTGTGCACATTTCTATTCTTTTTTTAGAATTTTAAGTTATAAATAAAATGAAATAAAACACATTTCCCTTTTTATGGATGTTAAGTGCGAAAGCAGACCCCATGATAATGTTGACCTCCTTTGATCAAAATGAAATATACTTATCCAAATCTAGCTGGTGCTATTTCACCCATAAATGAGCGAAATACAGGGATTCATACTTTTCCTAAGTTTTATTTAGGTATTTTCAACATATTTGAGTAATTTACTAATTTAAAGGTTATTAATTACGTATAGTGAAATGGCTTTCGGCATTATTTTCCACCAACTTATTTTTACTTTAAATCCTGATTTTGTAAAAGTTAGTTTAAACAATTTTTTTTATCGGAAATCGCTCCAGACAAAGCATGGTACCATTTGATGTAAGGAGCTAAAAAGAATGAAAGATGGTTATCGCAAAGACAAGAGATGCCTATTGGCCGTAATCTTTTATTTTATTACTTTTTTTGCAATCAATTACTAAATGTTTGTTTACTGATTCGAAGTTTTGTGTTGTGTTACAAACAACATTGTTAATAATTTGGACAATTGTTTTTATTCTACAATTATTTTTATGTGTTTATTTATTTCAATATATTTATTTTATTAATCTGGGTTCAATTAGCAAAGCAATTTTGTGTGTGTTGACTGTCCCATGTGTTTGTATATCTGCTAATGTGCTTGTAGATCTTGTATATGCGGGTTTTGTTTGTAGTTCTATAAATCAATTGGGGCTCATGTGGCAGAAGAGGTATTTGGTCATTGCAGATTAAAAAACATGTAATTTATTCAATAATTTTAGCACATTAATGTTGTACTATTATTTAATTTTGACTAGATGCATGCAATTACCTCATTTATTGCAAAATTTAATTTATTCAAATATTTGGCTTTTTGAGGAATTAAATTTTTTTTTTTATTTGGCTGAGGAAGGAGAAAGGGGGGATTGGCTGACTCATATGACTAAAGTAATTTAAGTCTAGGTTTACCAATTTCTTTTAGTGTTTTTTATTTCTTTTTAATTTGTTAGTCCACTTTATTCACAACATTTAATTAAAAATATTTTCACAGGATTACCTGTTGAAATTTAAAAAAAAATCAATTATTTTTAAAAGAAAATTACTACTAGCTTCCATAATCGCTAAATAAGAAAAATATTTGAATTTAAAAAAAGAACATTAAAAAAGTGAATTAAAAAATCAATTTAAAGAGAAAATCTTTTAAAATTATAAAAAAAAAAAAAAATTTTTTTCTAATTATTTTTAATTTAAAAAAATTATAAAAGGAATTAAAAAAAATTAAATAATAAAATATAAACATTTTTTTAAATTAACAAACAAAAATAATCCAGTGTGAATTATTGCTGAAAAATAAGTTTTAAAAAAAAGTATCTAAAAAAGAAACCTGAAAAATTTTTATAATTATAATAAAACACCCTTTTTTTTTTACCTGACTTCATATTCTGAATACATTTATTTTCAGATATTTTTATCAAAGAAATATATTTGGCATAGTTCGTTTCTTTTCTTTCTTTATTTTGAAATTGAAAAAGTAACTATTGTTGATTTATTTTTTAAAAAATTCAATAAATTTATAAACACCTAAAAAAACTTGCCAGGCACAGATTCATTAGATCCTTCAACAATTGTTTAACATTTTTTCTAAAACATTTCTCAGCAGTGAAAAATTAGAAATGAAAGCATCTTTTAAACTAATCCCATTCATGACATGCAGCATATTTGGCATAATGGTTAAAGTTTGCTAATGGGCTGGGAGGCCGGGGTTCAATCCTCAATTGAGTCATATCAAAAACTCAAAAAATGGTATTTGACACTCCCTTGCTAAACACTCAGCATTATCAAGTGACAATCAAGGATAAGTGGAGTAATCCTGGGAAAGGAGTGGCGCCCTCCCCTACATCTCAGTGTAGTAGCTAACAAAAAGGGAGCCTTCAGGCCGCCCTCAACTATGGCCGACCACTTTACTTTTTTTAATTTTTTTTTTTACTTGTGTTCAATTTGTGGAATTGTAAATATTTTCTTGAAAATCCAAGACAGACGTTCAAAATGTAGTAACTAAAACTGGGTGCGAAGGTGACCTACAGAAAGTCAAAGGTCAAGCAGCCTGTAGCAGTTACATGATTAAGATCTATTTTCTTTTGTATTTACATGTAATCCTTTGCATAGTGATTGGTACGTTGTTAGGTTGGCTAACACAGGCATATCCAAACTTGCGTAGTGATAAACAAGCGATTAAAGCAGCATTGCGCATTCTCAGACTTACGTAGCAATGCTGTAGACGTTTGGAACACAGTGCACATGCTCACATGTCGGCATTTCTGACCAGCCTCATTTTAAATATTTATGAAAATCATTTTGAAAGAAACAACTATGACAAAATAAATTTGGTTATGTAGTAAATAAAACTGGACCAGGGTACTGCTTGTACCCTGACTCCCACGGGACAGTGAACGAGACCTACAGAAAGTCAAAGGTCAACCAGTTTTTAACCGACTTAAACTCCAACAGACGAACAGACCATAGGCTACAAGTCTTCAATTAACACTGGTTATCGCAAAGGGAAGCGAGTTTATAACGGAAACCGACGAGAACTGAGTGGCAGACTAGTCACCAAACGAATACACTGAATCATTTGCATAACCAGACGCATCTCACTTTGTTATCCCGGATCTTTGTCTACATTTTTAGACATTTTTTTCCATAAAACATTTCTCAACAGTGAAAAATGAAAAATCAAAGTATATTTGGTAACTGGTACATATGTATTGCATTAATGAATCATAATTTGACTTGTGTTCAATTTATGCAATTGTGAATTCCTTCTCTAGATATCCCAGATAGATTGAACCCCAATCTCCTGGCCATTAGTGAACCCTTTAAACATTATGCCAAATGATAATACTAAGCTGTAAAAAATAAAACTTGATCAGGTACCGCTTGTATGCTGACTCCCACGGGACAACAAACAGGACATGAATGAGCCTACAAAAAGCCAAAGGTCGACCAGCTTTTAACTGACTTAAACCTCAACAGATGAACAGACCAAGGGCTACAAGTTTTCGACGAACACTAGTTATTGCAATGTGAAGTGAGCTTACAACAAAAAGTGAGTAGCAGGCTCATCGTTGAACTGCTTGAATAGGCAAAATACATGCCTGCTTATATCTAGCCCATAATGCTATTGATTGGTCATTGAAACAAATCATTTGCATAACCGAACACGGCTCACTTTGTTGTCCCGGATGTTTATCTACAAGCGCTTGTTACCTCACTGTTACTTCCTACTACAGGCACAACAAAAGTTGGTGGCGTTTTGACTGGTGTGGGTAGCCATGATCACTGGTAACAGTGAGCAATTCATTGGTTGTATCAGCTCCACGACACAAGATTAATTATAAAAGGATTTACTTTTTATTAAACTTGTTTCTTTATAAACCACCATTAAATGTCAGATGTGAAAAGTCGTCACATTATTTTATAATTTGTAGAATTACAAAAATTCCTGATGTTTCAATTTGACATTAAGTTTATGTAAGAAAACTAAATAATAATAAAAATAATATATCAAGAATCAAATGCTCCAGTGTAATGGGTGACAGGCAGAGCACATGTTAATGAGAGGTACAAATCCTTCCACCTTTAGTGTCAGCGGTGGAAATATGATTTATAGAGTTACACATATTTGTGAAATTTCAATTTAAAAAATATGATCATCTCTATATATAAATTTGGGCCATGTTGGCACTGACAGTGAGATTAAAACACCAAATACACATTCAAAATAGAAGAACAATAGCTTCCTAATGATCAGCTGTATGCGATCAACATTGTAAGGTCAACTAATTTGCATATTGCTTTGCCAAAAGACATTTCAATAATTCACTATTCGTTTTTATTGTTTTCTAATTCAATGATTGTTTTTTTAATGTTATTATAATACATTGTTCTATTTGTGCATATTTTTTATATCGTAGATAGAAAATTAGCATTTTGGGTGAATAAAAGTTTTTCCAGGTCAATTTACTTCTGGGGTTGTGATCCGGTTCTTTTTTTATAAATTACCCTCCCCTACACCAACACATACTGCGGCCAAGCAAACAAGTTAGTGGGTATCCCCTAACTTTTTTACAAATTGGGTAAGTTGCGATTCTTGGTTTCCTCAATTTTCATGGGCAATGCTGGGATATGGGTTCTGCTAGTGAATAATAAGGACTTCAGTTATTTTGTTTGACGGCATATCAACCTTTATAGTCATTTAATGTTAAGAACCATTTTTGTAAACAAATTGTTAGAAGAACTGTGGTTGTACTATTTAACCCATAAATGGGGGGGGGGGTAAGGGTTCATACCTTTCCCCAAGTTTTATTACTTATTTTCAACATATTTGATAGCCGGGTAACGCTGGGTAAAAATCTGCTAGTTTTAAATATATGCCGTAAATACAAGTTGTGGTCGAGTTTATGTTTGTGCTGAAATGCCGGAAGTGAGAGTTTGAGGGCAATTAAAGATGTCCCAATAGGGCAATTATAAAGTAAAAAAAAAAAAATACTTCCATGCTTTTTCATTTTTATTCACTTATTTTTTTAAATGAGGAAGATTTCTTGCACCCTGATAATAGAATTAATTTTAACAACCTTCATTAAACGATTTCATTAACAAAGAATTTTATATAATTCTTGACCACTCATTTTTATAAAAAGATTGGGACACTTGGTTTACCTTTTTCTCACCTGAGATTTTTAGAAAATTGACGATAAATTTTTCCGATTAAAAGTAAATAAAGCGTCTTCGCTGTTTTTTAAAAAAACTAAATAAATCATGTTTTTTGTCAGTTATATCAGATTTTTAGATGCGCCCAACTTGGTCTGTTCGTTAGTCTGGCATGCTTAAGTTTGAAATAGCATTTTCGTCAATCTGTCATGCCTAAGTTCAAAATAGGATTTTCGTCAATGTGTCATGCCTAAGTTTGAAATAGCATTTTCGTCAATCTGTCATGCCTAAGTTCAAAATAGCATTTTCGTCAATGTGTCATGCCTAAGTTTGAAATAGCATTTTCATCAGTCTGTCATGCCTAACTTTAAAATAGCATTTTCGTCAATCTGCTATGCTTAAGTTTGAAATAGCATTTTCGTCAGTCTGTCATGGTTAAGTTTGAAATAGCATTTTTGTTAGTCTGTCATGGTTTAGTTTGAAATAGCATTTTCGTCAATCTGTCATGCTTAAGTTTGAAACAGTATTTTCTTAAATCTGTTATGCTTAAATTAAAAATTTTCGAAACATCCAGATTGAATGGTTTCATCTTATTTTGAATGGTTTGTCTAGCTGTTATGCATTTTCGTTGGTCTTTTACGCTTAAGTTTAAAATAGCATCTTCATCACTAAACGAATAGATTGATTGGATACATCTTAAAAATATCTGTTCTTGTTTTTTTATTAAGTGTAAATATCCCCCCTCCCCCCAAAATGCCTGCCAATGATTTAAAATGAGACTCATGAAAAGTGCAAAAAATGTCCCCAAAAGATGCCAGTTTCAAAATAAATTATTACACCGCAGTTATTGAAAGCCATTTATAGTCTGATCCTTTTGAGGATTTGCATCAAAATTATGTTAGTCCAACAAAATATACCAGGTCTCTCAACATTAGACCCCTTCACAAGGTCCCATAGCTGCTATTGATTAAATACATGCTTGTTACCCGGTTGTAAGCTACAAAAAAGTGTTTTTTATATAGACATAGCTAGCGGTTCAACCAATCAGGTACAGTCATGATATAATATATACAAAACAGGTAGCACAACTTGTTGGGAGTTGTCTGCTTGGAAGATTGGTATTACGCAATATTCCAAGCAATCTTCCCATTTCAACTTAAGGGTCAGGTCAAACTTAGTATAATAAAAAGCCAACGCATAATAACAACTTGTTTTGATTTTGTTTAACCCTAAATTTTTTTTACTTCGAATAACGAGTGCTGCACTCATTTAAATAGCCTAGGTCCACAAACCCTCGGGGCCTCATTTTTTAAAATATACTTTTATTTTTTCATTAGTTTGTAATTAGTTAACACTAATTCATTAAAAAAAATTAATTAGTTAAAAAAAAATTTTGATCATTAATAAATAGGGATCATGTATAATTGTCTTAATTTTTTCATCCAATTTATTTATAGAAAGGTCTCAAATTTTATAGAACTTTGGGCCTTAGTGGGTGAAATGTCTAACCTTGCTAATAATTATTACGTTATTTTCGTTTTTTTTGTTGTTTTTTTTAGATTATTTTTTATTTTAAGAGAACATCAGGGAGAAAAGTTGCATAATTAATTAATGATGAATTTAATTTAAATCTGAAAGTCATTTGAAGGTTGTACAACAAAAGCTGATCACAAAAACTGAAAGATGGACAAAATTTCACCACAATCAAAATAAATTAAATTGAAAAAAATAATAAAAATTATATTTTTACATTAAATGTTTATTTTTTTGCCAGTTTTTGTTTTGTTGAAAACAAAGTTTTAAGAAAAATAATACAATAAAACCGATACTTTCTTTACTTCTATATAAGAATAATAAAGAATAATACTTCTATAATAATAATAATGATAATAATAATAATAATAATACTTCAATAATAATAATGATAATACTTCTATAATAATAATAATAATAATAATAATAATAATAATACTTCAATAATAATAATAATACTTCTATTATAATAATAATAATAATAATACTTCTATTATAATAATAATAATAATAATACTTCTATAATAATAATAATAATAATAATAATACTTCTATAATAATAATAATAATAATAATAATACTTCTATAATAATAATAATACTTCTATAATAATAATAATAATAATAATAATACTTCAATAATAATAATAATAATAATAAAAATAATACTTCAATAATAATAATACTTCAATAATAATAATACTAATATAGAAGTAAAGAAAATTATTTTTAGTTATGCAAGAATGCCTCGAAAGATATGCTACAGTTTATGAATTACCTTAGTTCTCGAATTGCGTTATGTTTTAAAAAATGTGTTTTAACTCTTCTTATTAGCCGTAATTTGCAATTAACTAAACAATTAACCTATTCTCTTGCCATCTCTCACTCTATGTTGATTCAACTACACTCGAATATTTTTAATGTCTTTGTGAGCATTTAGAGAAAGAAAGGGACCCTTTTTCAGCATTGCTTCTTAATTGCTTTATTTTTCCATCTAATTTACATAGTGTGTTCATACACACATAGCAAACTAACAAGTCTCTTTACAGAAGTAAAGAGAGTTATTAATTTTAGATACATGAGAAGAATGTCTTAACAGATATGTCACAGTTCATGCATATTTTCGAATGAAACCAAAGCGCAATAAATAGTGGTAGTGATTGTGACCCAACGGGTCACGGGTACTTTCTAGCTATTCATTAAAAATGAAATGTAAAAAATTGTTGGATTATTCGGGTTACTATTCTCATCTTGGTTGTTATTTTCACAACATTTTGACCCATGAAACCTCTAACCTTTTTCAGATGCATCTTTTCGAACTGAACCCTTTATCAACGGGGGTGGATTGTTCTCGTTCCGTCAGCCATGACTGAGTAGAAATGTTAATTATTATGTTATCCTTAGTTATGATCGTCTATATTAAGGATTGAATCTCCAACCTCCAGAGTACTGTCACTTAGAACTGATTGTTAATCAATGTCTTTAACCATTGCGCCACGAGATCAATGTGGTATATTTCTTACTACATGCGATAATAGCTAAGAATAACATAAAAATATTAACACCTCTACCCGGTCATGGTTGACGAACGAGAACAATCTACTCGGTGGATAAATATAAAGGGAAATCCCGTACTAGGTTCCAAAGTTTGAAAAGATGCACTTGAAGAAGGTTGGATGTTACATCGGCCGAAACGTTGTGAAAATTACAACCAAGATAAGAGTAGTAGTCCGAATAATCCAAATATAAATTAGTAATTCACATCTAAAAAATTCCGGAAAAAAAAAAACTGGCAAAAATTCTTAATTCTAAAAAAAAATTTAGATGTGGAAATCTTTTAGGTTATGGTGTGCTTTTGTCCGGTTCACTTTTGTCCGGTTCACTTTTGTCCGGTTCACTTTTGTCTAGTCACTTCATAAAAATTGAATCCTGAAATTTTCATTTTGACATTTTTTTAACCTTATTTAATTTTTTTTTTGTCAATTTTATTATTTTTTACGAGTGTCTTAGGGAGGGGGTATTTCTAGGGCAAGTGGGGGTCTTATTTCTGTGGGTGTGGGGTAGGGATAATGTCTTAAAAGAGTCAAAAACAGTTCTTTTTGAAGCCTCCTGCAAAGTCAGAAGTGCCTGCGCTTCAAGAGGGTGACGCGGTCTTTCCGCCTTATGATGCCGCTTTTAGCTCCTGGCTTCCACTCTGGCCAATAATGGAGCCGTCCTCGTTAAACTTTAGAGAGTCAACCTTTCCGTAGTCCTCCAAACTGTCCGAGCCACTCACGTCACTGCCCTTGTCTCCGTTGCTGACCGTCTTGTCATTTTCATCGCTGAAATAAGAAAATAAAAATAAACAAATTAAATTTTCGAAAATATTTATTTGTTTTGCCCCGTTTGGTCATCAATGAAATAATTAAAAACAAAAACATTGAATACATAAAGTTAGTCTTTTTCTCGATTTTTGTCATCGATAGTTTTTTTTCATACAAAATCAATATTTCATTTAGTGGATCATTGGATGCTTTTTAGGAATAGGTATCCATAGAGTTGCAGTCTTAGCATAAACAGAGTATTGGAATTTATTAACGTTCCCCTCACTGACTGGCTGCAGCCTTGTCCCTTAAGGGTCTCACGGATTGGCTGTCAGGCATCCCAACCCCTACTCCCTTAAGGGTCACGTGAGTCAGCCCATAAAAACGCTTGCACGCTGTGTCCCGGCCTCTTTTCGACCCATCTTTTGAACCTGGTAGGACCGCGGCTGGATCCTTCTGAGACAAAGCCCTCGACGGCAGTCACAGAGAGCCCCCACTCCTTCCTGTTACTGACAAGAGCCAGAATTGGAGGTGGGCACACGTGCAACCTGTTACCAGAACTCCCACAAGATAAGTTCGCGAAGCACGTTTTCGCAAACCTAAATTAACTTCCTCCTTTCTGAACTTTGAACTCACCATTTGTTGTATATATATGCCCTCATTTTTTCTCCCAAGCAAAACTGTTTTAAACTTATATACGATTGTTGTTGTGTTCCTTCTCACAAAAGCTGTTGCCCTGTTTCTATTTTGCACTTATCTACATAATTGTTATTGCATTCTCATGTGCGAGAATTGAACTTTCTTCCAGGGATACTTAATCCCAACAAGAGAAAGACAAATCAAGTTCCGACTTTTACCGAAATGTACAAATAAAAAAGGTTCCGACTTTTACGTAATTTCTTAGATACCTTTATTACTTTTGCAACTTTTCATTTGAAATTTTTTGGATACGTTTTCATTTATCTTTTCTAAAGAGTTAATAATTAATACTTTGATTTTCTTTCATTAGTTTCAAAACTAATTAGAACAATAGAATCGTGTTGTTTCTTTCTTTTTAACAAGATGTACCTACCCAGTGTGGCCCGGGATTTTTTTTCTTCTTTCAAATTTCTTCTTTTTTTATCAAATTCTTTTCAGTTAGTTAGTCTTAGTTTCAGCGTATACGTGAAACGCCGAAATTTAAATAATTACTATTATAGATTTATTAAAGACTAACTGGCAGGTTTACACTAAGTGCAATCAGACACTCCCGGGCAACGCTGCGTTAGGTCAGCTAGTACATATATATGGCCAACGCCTCCTTCTGTCTCAAGAGAGGGTTGAACAAGTTCCAACCTGAAACGGCAAGAAAAATTCCAGAATGACCTGAAACAATGTCAGGATGAATAGAGAAAAGTGTTATTTCAGAGTTTTCTTTTTTTTCTAGTCTAATTGTGCTAGCAAGACTTGAGAGTCTATTCTACTATTAGAAAAAAACACAATCAAATTTTGTGGTAGGATTAGTTTTTTTTAAATCTCTCTTGTTAATAAATATCCATTGATAGATTCATGTGTTATTAACATTAGAGAAGTGAAGAAAAGATGTAAAAGAAAAAATAAAGCTCAATAAGAACTCAAATAATGTAAGGGAAATAAGTCATATTTTAAAGATTTATCTTCCTTAAATTATTTGAGCCATTGTTTAAAATTGTCACCATCGTAATAATCTTACTAACTAGAATAAACTGAACCGAAAGACATTTTGGTATTCTAAAGCACATGTTGGATCTTTCCAAAGAAAAAGACAAAGTGGCTAGACAGAATCAAATATCGATGTGTCAGATGCGATGTTATTTACGTCTAAATTCTAAAATAAAAACAAACAAAACACAATCAAATTGTGTGGTAGTTTTTTTTCTTTTTAAATTTTGTTTGTCCACTAATGAATTTGTGTGGTCCACCAAAAACGTTTGTTCCTCAATGATATCATTGAATAATTGGAAATAGATAAAATCGAATACTTACCTAAAACTGACAGAAACGTTAAATTAGTTTGAAAAACAATTAATCAAGTGAAGTCGAAAATGAAAAGCTCTCATTAAAAATGTTCTTTTCTAGAATAGTGATTCCACTGAGAAATACTGTTTATCTTTGGGTTCATCTATAAACTTTAATATTAGTTAGAAATTACTATCTATCCACCAGTTTAAAGGCTTAAAAATCACTTTCGTATTTCTTACAAAGAAAAATCAGCCCAGTAACATTTTTTTAATATAATAAAAAAAAACCCAAAAAATATGTCGGACAAAATGTTTATGGTATCAGTGGAAAATTCGAATATGATTTTGAAGCCTTTAAAATGTCAATTCGAAAGTAATTTCTGACAGCAACAAAGACATCTCTGGCACTGCCATTTTTATGTAATATAAATAAAAATATGTCCGACAAGATGTTTACGTACAAGACTTTGAAAATGAAAGTGATTTTGAAACCTTTAAATTGTTGGATAGAAAGTCATTTCTGGACAAAATTAAAGTTCATAGGCCAAAATCGAGTATTATGGTTTATTTGTGCTTCACGGCCCATTTGGCATAATGGTTAGAGTGGTCGCTTATGGACTGGGAGACTCGAGTCATACCAAAGATTCAAAAATGGTACTTAATGCCCCCTTGCTACATACTCAGCATTATAATGTGAAGAGTCACGGGTAAGTGGAGTAATCCTGGGAAAGGAGTGGTCTCTTCCCCTACACATCGGGAAGCCTTCGAGTCACTCTCCTAAACCACAGCTGAAGAGTATTTCTCAGTGGAGCCACTGATCTACAAAAGAACTATAACCTAAAAAAAAACAATAACCCAAGCCAAGTCGAAAGCTCTCATAAATAAACAAATGCTTTTTAATAAAACAAAAAAATATAAAAAAAAAAAATGATACTTCCATTCTAAAAATCATACTTGCATTCTAAATGTGTTCGTCACAAAAAAGTGAACGATTTACTTTTCTAGTGTTGATCATTTCTCATAGAAATTAAAATTTTTCTATTTTTTTTTTAGTGATTTGATATAATTTTACTTTCAAAAACGTCTGAAATTACTTTTAACAAATTAAACATTTTAATCTTTAGTTGGGGCTGCAGTTTGTTGTTTGAATTTAACATCGAATGATCACTGCTTCCAGGCCAGTAAGCATTCTCAACAAAGGGGGGGGGGGGAGGCAAAGAGGTTTCGCTGTGTTCCCACATACAGGGCCTGGGATTCCCAAATGGTCATCGATCTTGTACTGACCAGATTAAACATTGCTTTACTTCAGTGATCTAATTAGAACTGTTGTGTCAACGTTATTATGCCGTAGATTCTAGTGTTGGGACGATTAATCGGAATCGGAGTCAGGAATTAAAAAAATCAGAACCTTTTAGGGTAACGGAATCGGTATCGGAATTGGAAAATATTGAGCTTAATTTCCGATTCCAAAAACGGTTCTTTTCATTTTTTTGTTTTGTTTAAAACTTAATTTTCTATTGCTGGTACAAATGATAAAATGATAAATATTTATAGATTTTAAACTACCAGTAAAACTAAAATCTATAGATCATAATAACGAATTTAGGTAAAAATGGAACTGGAAAAAAATGGCACCTATAAAAATAGCATAGGTAAAAATGGCACCGGTAAAAATAGCATAGGTAAAATGGCACCTATAAAAATAGCATAGGTAAAAATGGCACCGGTAAAAATAGCATAGGTAAAAATAGCATAGGTAAAAATGGCACCGGTAAAAATAGCATAGTTAAAATGGCACCTGTAAAAATAGCATAGGTAAAAATGGCACCGGTAAAAATAACATAGGTAAAAATGTACTAGTGCATAAATATAGATGAAAATCTTACAATGAGTTTATCAAAATCTTGGATACAATATACAAAGGGAAAACATTAAGAAGTTTGTTAAATTAAAAAGAAAATTATATCTACATTTAAAAGTAGATGAGGACTCCCTGTTAAATATCCCCCCCCCCCTCTCAATATGAACTTTCACCTTTTTAGACGATTTTAGAATCAGAATCGATAATTGTATCAGAATCTGAAAAAGTAATGGAATCGTCCCATCACTAGTATATTCAACATTATTTGTATATTGCGCATAAGTTGACGCAATACTCTCATCTTCCTTACTGAACACAGTCTATAAGTGCTATGATTGTATTATTAACAATTAGCAAGACCTGTGTCCTGGCGTTGCCCATGGAAAATATAAGATACTGAATTTATTTTTAAAAATAAATAAATAGTAGAGTATCAATTCTGGAAAAGAAATCAGAAAAGAACCCATTTTACTGTAAGTAATTTAGGTGATTAAAATAGAGTTTAATATGTTTTTTATATGAAGATTAAAAAATAATTGTTATAAAAAATTATTTTTCTAAATAAGTAAATAAAAGCGATTCATTTAAGTTTTAAGTGGAGGTTAGGCTTGTCTTGATAAAAAGAAAATCTAACTAATTAAAAGAAGGTAAGTAAAAAATGAGTTTAGAAAATGCGAATGTGAATCGTTCGTAACTAGAATCTAGAAGCGTATTCTGCTAATGTTAGTATTTTGTTGTTACATGAATCGTATGATGTTAAAAATGCGAAACGAATGTAAAAAGGAAGAAGTCAATATGTATAAGCCTTAATAATGAAATGAGTATGTTAGAATTATGAAACTGTTATTCGTATATTTTCCATGAAACTAGAATGTGGAAAAAAAGTGAGCAGTCATTATTTTGATCGAAAATGTACAGTAGTTAACAGAGGAAAGAAGTAGCATGAAAAAGTAAACACTAACAGGCGCTGGTGTTATGTGTGGAGGTAAGAGTAGATATTAAAATGCAAGTGAAAATGGCTGCGACCTTCTTTTTAAAAGGTTTATTTGGGAGCAGCAGCTAATCCAGACAAAACGTAAGAAATTTTGAAAGTGAACGTATATTTTCTGGAAACACAAAATACATTTTCTTGTCAATGCATAAACAATCTATAGTCACGTGACAGGCGTGATGAGCCTGAACCTAGACTGGCCAGCGAAAGTGGTTCCAACTTATCTCTGCCAAAAAAAGTATTGCTCTTCTTTTCCTAGGTCGTGAGTTCGATCCTTGTTAGTAACCTATGATTTTCACATTTCCTTAATTTTCAAACTACACACCAGGCAAAAACGAACCCTTTTATTCAGGCTCATCATGAACTTTGTATTTCTTGATAGAAATAATTTGCTTGTTGCTACTAAGTTGTCCGTTTCATACTTCTCTAAAAGTCGCTGATTTAATTGGGATTAAGCACACAACAATGTCGATTATGGCTTTGTGTACAGCAATGACAATGTCCAAGAAATTTCATCAACAAATAATATCACAGCTTGCTCTTGTTCCGTCAGCCATGACCGGGTAGAAGTTTTGAATAATTCGTAATTGTATTCTTAGTATCGCCCACACTGAGGATTGAACCACAAAGACCTGTGGCATAACAGATATAAGTGTGAAGTAATAATCAGTTCAAAGTGACAGTCTTATGGCGATTGAAGGTTCAATCCTCAGTGCGGGTGGTACTAAGAATAAAATTACAAATTAAGACTTCTACCCGGTTATGGTTGACAGAACAAGAGCAAGCTGCCCCCGTGGATTAAATAAAGGATTCCGTTCGAAATTCTGTACAGATTCCCGAGTTCGACAGAAAAATCCCCAAGTTTGACAAGATCCACCTGAAGAAGGTCGGAGGTTACATCGGTCGAAACGTTGTGAGAAAAACATCCAAGATGAGAACAGTAGTTTGAATAATCCAAATAATACAAATTATCAATCCTCATCTCAAAACTTCCGAACCATAACAATGTGTGTTACTTACAAATAGAGCCTGCTGTAACAGAATAAACCTGGGTGGGTGTTATGTGTCTGAAAATCTGACTAACTAGATCGAGTGAGGACTGTTGATCTTGGCTCGTAACTCACTTAGAGGTTGTGTCTCAATAAAACACGCAGACCCCTGATTTGTAACATGTTGGCATTTGGATGGGCATCCACCTGTAAAACCCTGCTTCAGTCCTCGCTATGACTATTCTGAGTCAATTTTTTCATGATAAAGGGAATTTCATGGAGAAATTTTAGAACAGCAGCCGATTAGAAGAGAATTTTATTGATATAAAATGATGTCTTAAAACATTAACCAGAGAAGACTCAAGTTATATCCCCCCCCCCCGCAAACACACAATATGGCTGAACGGAAGAGTTAATAAAGAACAAAATAGTTTATATAAAATCGTCTCCGAGTTTTCAATTGAATGTCCTTAGAAACGATCTAGCCAGACAAACGATCCCACAAGAATCATCACTCGTCCTACTTCGAGCAGATAAAATAAAGAGTCTCGTTTCAGATTTATTTTTATCATCATCATCATCATCATCGTCATATGTAAATGGCGCAACTAAGGACCAGAACTGGAGGTGAATGAAAAAATATTTGCATTTCAGATATCTAAAAGTATTAAATTCTTAATAAATTACTTTTTCCATTAATTTTATAGCATAAAATATTGTGTTTGCTTCTATTGTTGCTCGCATAACTGCGGTACGGCCTATTCTTGAGTATGCCATCCAAGCCACAAATCCCTATCTCCAAGAAGAGATCGTTCACCTGAAATGTGTTCAACGGTTGGCAACCAGGATGATGACAGGACTCTCCATGTTTACTTACAAAGAGCGGCTTCAAAGACTAAAGCTATTCTATTTTTACTTGAACGTCGGAGGATGTGATTCTGGTGTACAACATCGTCAACGGGAATTTCCATCTAGCTTTTGAGGAGTTTTTCGCCCGAGTGCCACAAAAGATGCGCCAGTATTGCTTTCATCTCAACAGAAGAAAAGTAGCATTCTCTGTTCGTGTTGCCACTCCGTGGATCAGCCTGCCAAAAGAGGTGACGATGCCTACAATACCCAGATTCAAAGTGACAAACGTTGATGAAACAATCTTCTGTCTTTTCACATGGATTGTTGCACTTTACGATTTTTTATGCAAATAAATTTGAATACTTTGTTTTTTTAATGATAAATTATATTAAAATCAAACATAAATTTGTTTTTAAATATATAATTACATTCCTACATAAGAAATGTAACATGGGCGAAATATGCAACTGCAACATAGAAACTAACAAAAGTACATTTACGTTTTTTGTAATATAAAACTTGCTGTTTATTATAACATATATTAAAGTTCTGTGTGCTCAATACACTTTCAGGGACCGAGCGGCAAACTTTATTTTGAGCGTATCTTCTTGTCGCGATCTGAAAATGTAGCAAATGTGGCTGAGACATATTTCTTTTGTATGTACATGCAATCTTTACGCAATTTTAGTTGTAGTTCGGTTGGTGAAAACAGGCAGGTTAAAACTTGCGTAGGAATACATCTGGCGATTAGTGCATCACTGCACATGCACGACTTTCAGTCATTTCTCGTTTCTGCCCACCTTGTTGGTGTGAAGATAAAATTCAGTTCCTGAACAGACGCTGTTAAGATGAGATGCCAAAACCATCTCTTCGTCGATTGCCAGGAAACGGCAGGACTGGATGGAACTCCAGGACGCAATTCTCTGTCGATATCTAATGCTTGCCGAACCAACTTGCATTAAATGCTTGTGTTCCTGTGTTAACAGAACCGTTAAATAAAGTTGATTTTATTACAGTGAAGATTTTGGTATTTTTATATGGAACTCTGGTGACTCTTCTTTTTCTTCGTTTCACGCCAGCTCGGTCAGATAGATACAGACACGGCCAACTCTACAAAATGGCTATCTCCCATCTATAAAATTGAATTAATTTGGCAAAAAATAAATCCAATTTTATTCAATTAAAAAAATAAAACAAGTATGTTTCAGTTGCCATGTAATAATAGGGTGGTAGAAATTTACACAGAAGCACTTGTTCAAATTCACCTTGAATTGCTGTGTCGTTGAAAATCTATTCCAAGGTTCAGGGATCCTGATTGAGAAAGCAGCCTTCCCCTGGTTCAATTGAAATCGACAGTGAAATAGTTTCCTGTTGTGCGGGAGTGAATAATAGGTCCTGATGGATATCGTAATGGCCATTGAGAACATTGTAGGCCAAAATAAAATAACCGCATAATCGTCGGCGCTCAAAGGAGGAAAGATTAAGTTTCTTGAGTCGGCTTTCATAGGGCAGATCCCATAGACCCTGCACTATTTAAGTAGCCAGTCTTTGAACTCTCTCCAGATGGACACCATACTCGAACAGTGGTCTGACGAGGGAGACACAAAATGGGAGAAATATTTCAGGAGTGAGTTTGCAGAAGGAGCGTCGAATGAGAAATAGGGTGCTCCTTCCTTTGTTTGCAGCCTGAACACAATGTTTAGATGACTTGAAGGACGAGTCAACCTTCTGGCCAAGATCTTTTGTCTCATTTGCATCCTTGAGCAGAGGTGTGTCACGGCCGGAAGTAAGAGCCGAGTCAGATGGAGAACCTAATGCAATATGGCAGCATTTATCAACATGGTATAAGTCCTATTCAATGGACCATTTCCAGGAACGTTAAAGGCTAGACTTGAGATTGTCAATTTCGCTTCTATGAGTTACTAATTTGACGTCAGCTTCAAATAGGAGCATGTTTCCATTAATCACTTCCGGAATGTCTATCTCCCGTCTCCGGCTAGCAACTCTTCAACACATAACCCTTCACCATAAAAGAATGTGTCATTTTAAAGATTGGTTATCTTGACGGTAGGAAGTCGTTGTGGAGCAAACTGTTTTTTAATTTGATTCTGTTATCTGGTTTAAAGTCAAGAAACTTGTATTGCTAAAACATATAGATAATTTATTTGTACATATTATGTTGTTAATTTATTTGTACATATGTTGTTAATTTATTTGTATATATCATGTTGTTAATTTATTTGTACATATTATGTTGTTAATTTATTTGTACATATTATGTTGTTAATTTATTTGTACATATTATGTTGTTAATTTATTTGTACATATGTTGTTAATTTATTTGTATATATCATGTTGTTAATTTATTTTTACATATTATGTTGTTAATTTATTTGTATATATTATGTTGTTAATTTATTTGTACATATTATGTTGTTAATTTATTTTTACATATTATGTTGTTAATTTATTTGTACATATTATGTTGTGAATTTATTTGTACATATTATGTTGTTAATTTATTTTTACATATTATGTTGTTAATTTATTTGTACATATGTTGTCAATTTATTTGTGCATATTATGTTGTTAATTTATTTGTATATATCATGTTATTAATTTATTTTTACATATTCCTCATTTAAAAACACCCGATCGACAGAGAAGGACGTTTGTTTTTTTTACTCGCGACCATTGCACGAGTATATTTCAAAAGGATTCTTTATTTTGATTAATTCAACAGAAGCGTTGTTTTCCTTCTTTCGCCAGGTAAAAAAAAAAAAAATATTTAACGACATTTCGGGCACGTCTACTTCATTTATGTGTCACTATTTTGTTCATTCAAGTGGAATTCTTGTTTTATACTTCACCAACAACATCTTGATAAGCAACTCACTGGTAATGTATGACATTTGTACATGCTTAAGTGGAAACGACATCAGCCCTAGTTAGATGGGAACGGTGGAGGTCTTGGACTGCCAAAAGTGTTCAAGTTGGTAAAGGATAGGCATCCAGCCGTAAAATTGCCTTAAATACAATGTCTAGTCGAAATACAGCAGGAAAAAAGAAAGGCAGTGCCAGTAGCACTAATGCTGCTGGTAATGTCTTGGGCTTCGTAGATCCCAGGATGCGTGGATCTTCAGGGCCTATGGATTCCATCAAGCCTTGCCAAAGACAGGAGTGGAGAGGAAGACTTAGATTTCGAGACTTGACAATCAGGCCCCACCCTCATCAGAGGATTAATTGTGGCCTGATTCAACAAATAAACCGGTTGATGATGATGATGATATTATGTTGTCAATTTATTTGTACATATTATGTTGTTAATTTATTTGTACATATTATGTTGTTAACTTATTTGTATATATTACGTTGTTAATTTATTTGTACATATTCTGCTGTTAATTTATTTGTACATATTATGTTGTTAATTTATTTGTACATATTATGTTGTTAATGCAGTAAACCCGAATTTACATGGTTAATTTATAAGAAAACATTTTTAAATGGTGTAAAAAAAACAAATAAAAAAATGGAAAATTTTCTTTCAATTTATCTTAATCAAATATTCAATTCAATTAAAAAATGACATACACACACGTAATATATACAAATAAGTACAAATAAGTTTTAGTGTTTTAAGAATTTTTTTTTTTTTTATTAGATTGTATTAGAAAAAAAAGAAGTGGTGCATCTCAGGACCAGAAACAAGTCGTAGATTGCCTGACGAATGTGGGATTTTTTTCTGAAATTCTGAGACACTTGTTGCAATGATGACTTGTTCTATTTAAAAAAAATTTTTTTTATGGAACTCTAGTCTTCACAAGAAGGCACCAGCAAAATGGGTGAAGCAGTCAAAATTCAATATATGTAAAGATATTCTGCCTCCACCGTCTTCCTTGGCAGTATGAGCACGGTGCGATATGTGCAAAGTGAGAAAAATAAAGAGAGAAAGAAAAAAGCAGCAATTTTAGAAGACACTGAAAATTTATAAGGAAAGGGGAAAATCTGTTAGGAGTGTCAGTGTAACGAATTTACACTAAAAAGAGAACTATGTTCGGAAAAAGGAAGACGTTGGAGGCAGAATACCTTTACATATATTGAATTTTGACTGTTTCACCCATTTTTCTGGATTCAAATATATTCTTTTTTGGCAATTTATAATATAATATTCTAATGCCCCTTGGCACCTCATAATATATATGGGGATTCACTTTTGCAAAGACATTTTACCTCCTTTGCAAGTACATTTTTTTTTCAGATTTCATAAATGATTGATAATCATTTCAAATTAACAATGAAAACCAAAGTCTGTTAAATAATTTTTTTCCTTCTGAAGAGAGGACTTGCTTCTTTGAAAAACCATGGTTTAAAGGAATTTTTCATAATTTATAAACTATTCTTTGTTGCACTGTTTGATTTTATTAAACCTGTAAAGTATGTAACTTTACGTTTGTTTTATTATCATTTTATCTTTTATAATAATGCTCTATCCCCAATAGTGAGCATATTTTTATCGTATTAGGAATTAATATATATATATATATATATATATATATATATATATATATATATAGAGAGAGAGAGAGAGATACGAGAGAGAGAGAAAGGGAAAGAGAGAGATGCATACATAGATTTTTATTGGTCTAAGTTGATGTTGTGCATAATGTCAAGAAGTTAAAGTGAATCTTAATATGAAGAAAGTTCTTTGCGATTTGATTAACTGTAAAAAGTAAAAAATGAGATACAAAAGCAAACATGGTGGCTAAAGTTTAAAAACGTTTTAAACAAAAGCACACTAAGAAATGAAGCTGGAAATTTTGTCGAGTTTAAAATTGGAGACACAGAATTTTTTTCTCCAAATTATTCAAAACAAATTTTATTTTTGGTTAGAAAACTTTAAAAAACACCCCGTTAAACAACGAAAGAAAAAAGTGAAAAACATTCACATTCTTCCATGCTTAAAAGCAGCACAAACTTTTGTGAGTGCACACAACAGCCATTTGAGTGACAGGCGAGAACAATGGAACAAAAAACAAACAAATATCAACAAAAACAGCCAAGAAATCACTCTATAATAATTACCTTTGTGTAATATCTGAAATCGATCTATCATCTCCGGCCAATGTCTGATCGGTACAGATCACAACGAACGGCCCAGGACTGTTCGTTGTAGTTGCAGAATGGTAGCTGGTCTTTGGCTTGCAAACCCACTAGGACTGGGTTTTAGAAGGGGTAGTGGTTTTTGGCCGATTACCTGAGGTACTTCCCCGAAAAATACCGATGGGTTCATTCATGGTTATTTCTATACCAGTCTAGATCGACCCCTTTTGGGGGTAGCTAGATTTTTCACATTAAAATTGTGCAACATTTTAAAGAATCAGGACAGTGCCAAGAGAGGGGTATGTTAGAGTTATTGACAATTTTGCACGTTGTATCCAGGTGTGTATCCAGGTGTGGCTGCAGAGGTATACATTTGGAGCATATCATTGAATACTGATAAAGCAAAGACAGTTGGATATTCATTATCGAAACTTGGTGGACAAGTCAGGTTTATTGGTACCAAATCGTCGGCCAATGTCTGATCGATTCAGATCACAAAGAACGGCCCTAGGACTGTTCTTTGCAGATTGGTAGCCGGTCCTCGGCTTGCAAGGCCATTAGGATCGGGTTTTAGGAGGGGTGGTGGATTTTTTCCGATCGCCCGAGGCGCACTCCCCAGGAAATACCGATCTGTCTGTTCATCGCTATTGTTGTACTCATCCAGACTCTCCACTCTTTGATAGATTTCCCACATTAAACTGACCGATAAAAGTCCAGAATAGTTAATAGTCAAGAATTCGTAAACAAAAAATAAAACAACAAATAATTTATAGCAAACACAGTAGAATTAAATTCTCTTCTGACTCGTATACTTTTAAAACGTGTAGAAATTTTATTTCGATGTTTTCAACATGAAAACCAAAATGTAGGCTGAAGTGATGGCTTAACTTCGGTTAACTTCATGCTGAAAAGATAGTAAAAAGAAAAAGAAATACTTACCCTATAATTAACCCTAAGTCCGAGTGGCATGCCCGCCCTCAAACAAAACCTCTTGTAAAGCCACACTTGATCGCGTAAGTTTAGCAAAGTTAAGCAATAATCTTGGCCGCCATATTGTTTTTCATGTGTCGATAAGACACAGGCACATCGAAATAAAATTCAATTTGAAATAAAAAATCTTACGAACAGTTTTCACACATTAAAAGTATACGGGTTGGTAGATAATTTAATTCTACTGCATTTGTTATATATTATTTATTGATTTTGTATTTTACTCCACCGACTTTGTGTCGCATTCAAACTCATATGGGATGTCAAATAAAGTCTGAGTTTAACAAAGCTTAGAGATGAGCCAATTATATTTTCATCATCATCATCATCATCAGGTTTATTTGTTGAATTTCAGAAATAATATTTCAACAATCGTCTCGATCGTCCTGTGTGCTCTGAACGCTACGCAGACAAACAAGAAAGCTGTAAAATAAAGAATTTGCACATAAAATACTCGGACGATTTCTACCGAATAAAACTGCTATAAAGACAGCCATTTTGAAATTATATGATTAAATGATTTCCACATTTACAGTTTTGTCATACAAATCGAATAAAGATGAAGCTTTGATGATTGTCGTACAATTATAAAGGACTAGCTGAACCCGTGTAAATTACACGGTATTATTATTGCCAATCGATCATAATATAATTATATTTTTCTTTTTTATTATTTGTCTGTTATGCCTCTTTGAAGATCTTCTTTTTTAACTATCTTTTCAATTCAGCATTTACACTATTAATATGATTGAAAGTCAAAGAGTAGCTTCCTCAGCCATGTCAAGCCCCTAACAACACCCCAGGAAAAGACTCGACTGCAGCTGTGGACTAGAGGTCTAGAGAATGGCTTCCCTCCTACTGGCACGGGAATCCCTCCTATTCTGAAGCCCTCCGTACTGGCTCAGATGCACCCTGGGTCCATAGGACACTCAACCACGTGAATGGGCGATCAAAAGTTGTTATGGCCAGATGGGGCTACAAAACCGACCCAACCATCTGCGATGTCTGCACTGCAACACTGCCTTGTCTGCCCTCTACTGTCCAACCAATTCAGCTTGAAGAATCTTTCAGAGTACAATAATAATGCAAAGGACTGCATAAAAAAGTGGGGAAACTGTCGCATGACCACATGCTTAAAAGATACACAAAGAAAAAAAAAACTATTAATACATCAACAAGATTACATTTTGTTAAATATTTCATTCGATAGTCCCCAAAAATGCTCTCTTAATTGCTTTTTTATCATTATTTCTGAATTTATCCATTTCCATTTTAAAATGTTCTATGCTATTGCCGTCCTTAATCTGATCTAGCATCTTTTTCCAAAAAGACATGACTATTAGCAAAAAACATTTCTACTTTTACACAATTTGAACCAAATAAACCAAGCCTTTTTCGAAGTTCTAGAATTAGTCGCAAACAAACGAAGTGTTTTTCAAATTGGAAGGCGCAAAAAAAAATTCTGGCAGACGACAATTAAAGACAGCATCAAATATAAAATGATCAAAGCAAAAATGAATTTAAGCGTGTTAGCACAGGCTATCCAGTCGCCCGAAGGAGTAATTGAATACTGCCAAGGAACAAAACCCTTTAGCAAAAAAAAAAAAATCCTCTAACCCTTCTTCTTTCTCTGCGCTAACTCCTTCGTCTGCATGAAGCAAAAAAAAAATTTACAGAGGACGACTGGTTTTTGAAGAAAATTTTTTTTTACAGATGATAACTTATTTTTAACCTTAACTCTAAACTAACCCAAACCTAACTCTAAATAGGTCATAGGTCGTTTAGTTGTTTTTTTTTAATCGTGTGGTATGAGCCATGGTATGAATGAGATAGATAATGGCCTTTCATCTTTGATGCTAACAAGTAAAACTTGGTGAAAAAGAGGAAGGTGAAAACAGAATTAAGAAACATAACATATATATATATATATATATATATATATAATTATTCATGGACACATATTTCGCCGTTAATATGTCTTATCAGCATGGCTGACTTCAGCGCGCTTTGAAACCTCAACAACAGAAGCTGCAGTCAGGAGCCTTACCAAAAAGATTCGCCTGAAATACAAGGACATTTTACCGCACTTAAATGTTTTTGATGTTGGTATCACTTTTTAAAACAATTATATTTTATAAATAAAAATATATATATACGTCCCTCATACAGGCATGACACATAGTGGGCATTAACTCTTCCTCAAGCATTTAGGTTAAATACAACAGCACAAGATAGCTGGATTCGTTCAGCTGTCTTTATCGCAATACATATATATATATATATATATATATATATATATATATATATAATTTAAAGATATGAAAGTTGTTTGTATGAGTGAATTATTCCTTTTGTGTGTGTAAGTTCAGACAGTTAAATTGTTTTTCTTTTGTTTGTAGAATGGAGAAAAATGAATTAGTTTGTGCAAGAAGAGTGTGTGTATATATGCTTACCTTCGTTTATTAGCTTGATAGTATGTGCATGACGTTGTGTGTAAGTAAGTTCATAGTAGTTCATGAGCCCCAGGAGAGAATGTAGTTGCGTCCTTTCTTTTGACTGGTTTCTCTTGGCTGATTGGGGGGAGACTCTTTTGTTGCTGTTTGAATTACTTTTATCAGGAATAATCAGCTTGCAGGACGAATTTGTTTTAGCCTGCAGACATAGTTGAAAACAGGTCACATGATTGTTATTTTTATTAATTTCGTCTTTTTTCTGATTTTTTTTGAAAAATTTTTTTATGCTTATATTGGTTAATAATTATAGAACTGCGCTAATTGACCAAATGTCAAACAGAATGACAGGTCAGTTGGCAATGGAGGCATAAATAGATTCGTAAAACAAAGCAACAAAATCGCCTCAGCCATTCTCAGGGAATTAAGATCAAACGTTAAAATCTGAATCCAATAAAGAAGACATCTTTTGTCTGAGACGATGGTAAAGCTGGCTTAATTGTGGACATGAATGGAAGAGTTCGAGCCCAAGAACTGAAAACTTTCAGCTTTTGGGTCTTTATTATGTTAACAAGAACGGAGCCATTCGTAATCATCATATTCGCTTTAACATCCATTTCTGGCACAAATGCAAAGTGTGTATGTATACGCAAACAGAAGACAAAAAAATTGCTACCAACTATTCCAATTGTCCAAAATATGCCGGATGGAGATAAAAAATTTAAAAAAGCAGTGAGTTGCAGTTTTCTGTAATTTGTTTTTGCTTTTATTTACATGTTGGCATGTGCTTAATGGCTTTTAGAAATTGACTTTCAAACTAGACTATCTCTGGCTAGGTCTTTATTTATCTCTCTTTCTCTCAAATTTATCCTTATTACCTCCTCTCATGTTTTCCTCAGCCTTCTACTGTCAACTGTACCTATTTACTTGCCTCCCCATGAGGGCAAAGCTAGACACAAGGTCGTTTTTTTAATGTGGGAAAATCCAGATCTCCAAAAAGTGGCACTCTCGATTGGAACAAAAATTAAAATTGCCTCAGTCAAGAAGGACTTCTTCACTGACTGAGGACAGTGTAGCATTAGAACAGATATTACACTTTGTTCCTAGCCGAAAGGCCAAGGAAGCGACTGCCTTAAGTGTCCATTCAATCTGTGTATTTAGCTATTACAATCCTAGATTATCTGTTATGACACATAATCAATGTTTGTTTCCTAAAGCTTTTTCCTATATACTTCAATCACACAAAATACATGCCAAAATATACTTTAGTTCTAGGATTGAGTGATGTTTTAAATTTTTTTTAATTGTTCTAATTAGCCGTAATTTGTAATTAACTGAACAAGTAACCCATCTCTCACTTAGCTATGTATATATTTCTTTTGACCCTTTTACTCTATGTTTATTCAACCACTCTCTAATATTTCTTAAGATCTTTGAGAGAATCTAGAGACAGAGTGACTGTTTTTTAGTGTTGCCATTTAATTTACATAGTGTCTGTTCACACCACAAACACGTATGTGAATTAGATATAAAAATAATAAGTCTCTTTACTTCTTTATAAAAATAATAAGGAATAATAATACTTCTAGGTACTTCTGCAGTTTACGGAACATGCTGAAATAATAATATTATTTAGAAACCCATTCTTAACATGGGGGAGGAGGGATTTGTTAACTATTCTGTACTTTCACCTAACAATTTAATAAACAAAAGATACTATCTAAAAAATAGCCCGGTCGGTAAACTGCAGAAGTACCTACTTCTATATAATAGAAATACTTTTATATAATAAGAATAATAAATAATAATACTTCTATATGTTGCATAGTCCTTTTTATTTATTTCTTTTTCTTTTTTTCTAATTTGAATATGTGTTCTTTTTTTTCTTTTTGTCATGTAGTTTCTCTTATATTCGTGTCGCCTATTTTTTCGTCGCTGCTACGTATTTTCGTGTTGTCAGTTTTCGTTTCCGTGTTGTCTCTGTGGCCAGAATGTATTGTTCGAATAACTTCGTTGTTCGTATAGAAGAAGAGGAATTAAATTACAATCTACACTTAATTATGAAGGAGAGAGACAGTTATATTCCGAACTTAACTATAGATAGATAGACAGGAAGATAGATGGATAGACTGATAGACAAATAGTTAGACAGATCGGCGTGATCGCCGCATGCGATTCTCACAGTTTGTATAGTTTTAAGGCATCTTATTAAGCGACTGTACGTTTTGAGGTTTTACAACAGTCTGTGCTAAAATATAATCGTTTCTTCTCACTCTGTTCTCACGTGACGTCATACCCATCGCTCTGATTCATCCCCTGTAATCTTTACCCCACTCTTCAAATCTGACCCCAGTCTCAGATCAGTCTAGAATACATTCTGAGAACATTTTTTATTTCACGCCTGGGCAGGTCATTGTGGCTGTACTCATTCACATGTGTCAAAATCTATGCTAGTGGATCTACCCTTCATAATCTAACCAGTATAATTATAATACTTTTATATAATAAAAATAATAATAATAATAATAATAATAATGATACTTCTATATAATAATAACAATAATACTTTTATATAATAATAATAACAATAATACTTTTATATAATAATAATAACAATAATACTTTTATATAATAATAATAACAATAATACTTTTATATAATAATAATGATACTTCTATATAATAATAATAATAATATAGAAGTAAAGAGATTTATTATTTTTAGTTATGCAAGAAGAATGTCTTAACAGATATGTCGTCACAGTTTATGAATTTTCGAATTAAATCAAAGTAGAATATTAATAGTGGTTGTGACTCAACTACTCAAACTGATTTTAAGTACATTTTATGGTGTTGTCTTTCACGTATGCGTCACTTACAAGCATTGGCGTTTGAGAGAAATGAAAGCAAAAACAAATTACAGAAAACTGCAACTCACTGCTTTTTTTAATTTTTGATCTCCATCTGGCATTTTTGGAACAATTGGAAAGAATTGTTAGAATTTTTTTTCTTCTGCTTGCTTGTAACCATGCACACTTTTCATTTGTATCTGAATGTTTTAGATGGAATAACGTAAAAAAAAGACATGATAAAAGAAGTGGTGGTAGGAGGCGAATGACGTAAATAATTAAAATAGAGAGAGAGAGAGATAGATAAAAGAAAGAAGAGAGCGAAGGAAAGAGAGAAAAAAGGGGTCTATGATGACATCACAAGAGAGTTTCATAAATATTTGGAAATTCCAAATTTCTCCTCATTTTTGCAAAGATCGCTTGCCTTTTATAAGACTGAGTTTGGAAATATTGTTACATCATTTTTGCCATTATTTTGTAATTGAGACATTTCCATCCCCCACTCTATGAAAAAGAGCGAAATATATATATATATATATATATATATATATATATATATATATATATATATATATATATCCGTCTTGTCACACCAATTTATTGAATTAATAAATACAGAAAATGTCATTAAAATTGAATAATTCTGACTTTTAGTGATTGGGAGGAAGTCAATAATTAAAAGAGAGGGTGGAGAGAAAAGATAGAGAGAAAGGGAAAGAATAGAGAAAAGAGAGAGAGAGGGATAGAGTGGTTAAAGAAAGAAGGTTCTATGATGATATCACAAGAGTTTCATAAATATTTGGAAATTCCAAATTTCTCCTCATTATTCCAAAGATCGCTTGTCTTTTATAAGATTGAGTTGGAAATATTGTTACATCATTTTTGCCATTTTGTAATCGAGACGATTCCATTTTGTGATATTGAACTTGGAATCATCCATCACGACTTCTAAAGTTAAACAATCACAAAAGCATTTCATTACCTCCATCCAAAGCTCCTCCTCCTCCTTTATCCGTGTTACAGTCACATGACGAAGATCTATTTTCTTTTGTACTAACATGTAATCACTTATGTAGTGATTGTTACATGGTTTGATTAGCTAACACAGGCATATTCACGCTCGCGTAGTGATATATAGGCGATTAGAACACTTAATGCATACTTTACGCTAAGGTCTATTTTCTTTTGTATTAACATGTAATCTCTTGCATGGTGATTGGTATGTGGTTTGGTTAGCTAACACAGGCATGTTCAGACTCGCATAGTGATATATGGGCGATTAGAACACTTGGTGCATACTTTGCACATGCGCACCTTTCTGCTACTTCCGCTCAAGGCTTTTTGGCATCTTTTACAAGCAGTTTCTCGAGAGTTGTCGCTGCAACTAGACGCCATATTGCTTTTCTAATCTCTCGCAATGGCATTGTGGGACGAGATGAACCTCAGAGACCTGATTTTCTTTCTTTAATCCATGCCTGCTAGCCGAACCAACCTGTCTTTCATTCTTATGTGCCGAACACCTGATTCCTATTCTGTGTTGACAAAACTGTCAAATTAATTTGATATAATTGTCGAGAAGATGTTTGTTTTTCTAATTGGAATCTGGTCACCCTTTTTTCTACGCTACTACAAAATGGCCACCTTCAACAAGCATCTCACAACCTCAACTAACTCTATGAAAAGGGAGCCTTTGAGTCGCCCACAACTAAAGGTCGATCCATTTGTTTTTTATTTTATATAGATATATGATAGGTATTAAAATTGTCTTTCTTTATGTGTAAATATGGCCGTCTCTGAAAAGATAAAAAATCCCTAGATAGAAATCTCCGCCAATAAGACCAAAAGACCTGGACTCAATTCTTTTTCTCTAATAATACATGCCGGCCGAACCAACCAGTCTTATATTCTTGTGGGCTTAACTCCTTATGCTTCTTTTTCTGTGTTGACAAAATTGTTAAATAAATTTGATATAATTGTAGAAAAGATGTTTGTCTTTTTAAATGAAACCTGGTGACCCTCTTTTTCTCTTCTTCATCTCAAGCAAGTTCAGTCAGATAAATACAGATGCAGTGACGCTACTGCAGAATAGCTATCTCCAACAAGCATGTCACCTAACCCCAAAACTCGATGCAGGCATAATTTATTTGTAAGTTGTCTTTTGAACCTAATGCTGCCCAGATTGGTGTTTGTAGGGAAGTTCTTATATTTGTTAAGTTCTCATCCAATTTATTCTTCATATTTGTGTCTTATCACTCATAAAGGCCACATTTCAAGCAAGGCCAGTCAGATGAATAGATGCAGCGACGCTACTACACAATGACTATCTCTAACAACCTCATCACCTCAAAACCTTTACACATTTCATAATTGTACGAAGATACAAATAATTCACAACAAATATTAAACCTGTAAAATTTTATATGAAACATTGCAAAAAAAGCAACCTAAAAATCATCTTTTTAAAAGTGAGTAAAAAACAAAATCGGTCAGTCTTTTCCGAAAAATATTAATACAAAATGCGAAGAAAGTAATTTCCTATTACGTGTTCTTAATTTGTTACTGACGTATAATTCTTACAAGAAATCAATAGAATAAGAGGATTTTAAAATTCAATATGGCCGCCAGCATTCACCACCAGATTTTCAAGCCACCTGGGAGACGCAGCAACTAATTTCACAAGGAGTCCCCCCCCCCCCTCTCTATTTTACTTTGCCGCTTACTGGATATCGTAGTGAATATATTTATTTAAAATGATACTGTTTTAGTCGACGGGACGACATAATTTGATTTTGGAACAATTCATTTTAAAATGGGTAAAGTCGGAATTTTTTCCCTTAACGGCCATTTTTTTTATTGATTTAATTAATTTAATTAACTAATTGAATAATTAATTTAAGAAGCATGTCATTTTCATACTTCTACAGAATTTGAACAAAACAAAATCGACTTTTGCCGAAGCAGATTAACATAAACAACCGGAAAAAGCCGAATCAAACGGAGCCGTCAGCAGTAAAAAATAAAAATAAAAAGCAGAAAAAACACCCATTGTATTTTTCTTTATGAAGGAGGATTTATTTCGGACGAAGGTAAATAATGAAACAACTTTACTATTTTTTTTTTTCGATAATTGTTTTTAGTCATTTAAAAAAAAACAACACAAGGGTTTCTCGGTTATCAACAACTGTTCCCATTTTTTATATTTTTAGTCCTTAAAAAACATAAGGGTTGTTGACAAACAGTCAATTAGTACATAGTTTAGGGTTAGGTTAGAGTAAAAAAAATAACAGTCAACCAGGCATCATTTTCGGTTAATTTATACGCACATCTGGGGAAGTGGCGATGATTATATAACCGCCAAGCTGAATCACAACTCACCTAGATCGTCAGAAAATAGTCCACTACGTAAATTAATTAATTTACGTTGTATTTATTTGTCATCTGCCAGGATTTTTTTCTCGGCTTCCGATTGGATAAATGCTTTGGTGGTTTCCGGCTGTTTACGTGAATCTGCTTCGGCACAAGTTGGTTTTGTTTGGTTCAAATTTTGCAGAAGTACCGACTAACGAAATGACCTTGGTCCTTGGAGGCACGACACATGCACAAAAGACGATGCCGGCAAGAAGAGAAGATATGATTTTGAGTTGATTAAAGTATTAATTGTTTTTGTCAAAGATCAAAGTGTTGTATCTGTTCGGATACTAAACCTAATCTGTTCTGTCCTCAGTCAGTAAAGAAGAGTTTTTTTTATTAGACTGAGGCAACTTTTATTTTCGTCCCAATCCAGAATGCCCCTTTTTGGGGAGCTGGGTTTCCCCACAATAAAAACAGACCTTGTGTCTAACCTTGCCCTCGTGGGTAGGCAAGTAAATAGGGATTTTTTTACAAGTGACTGACTACCTAAGGGTCAATTCGGTGACGACCCCTTGAGCTATGGATACATTAAAGTTTTGGCCTCACAAGTAAATATATCCTTGGTGATGCGTAATACCTTCTTGGGAAGACGAGAAACGTTTCAGACTGAAACACACAAATATAAATTGAAAGGGACAAAAAAACAAAAACAAATAGAAAACAATTTTAAATTCAAACTTAAAAAGGTACTCCTTGCTTTGAATTTAAAAAAAACAACAACTCGTACATTACATCATAATAAAAACATTTATGGTGGGGTAAATGGCGTCCCTATTTTCTTAATGATCGTGTTTCTATTTTTGTTTTAAGGAATTCAAAATACAAATAGAAATAAGAAAGACGAAAGCAATTTTGTTTTGTTTGTACGAACAAAGAAAATGTTTTTTTTAGAGATGAGAAAGCCATGTTAGTTTGGGTTAGGGTTATCTTGTGAAGAAAATCAGATTGACGAACTTACTTGGCCAAATCTGACTGAAATATAACAAGCAAACAGGATCACGAAATAAACGATGGCTTCACAATGAAAGAGATATGCAGTTTTATTCACAGGAAACACGGGAACAAAACAAAAATATAATACATTGGGTTGAGTGAATGTAGACAAGAAGAAATAATCTTTTCCTGGAGTTCGTTGATTCTCTGGCCGCCCAGCGGCAAAAAAATGCAGGATCACATCTTGTCTGTTTGGGAATAAATTTCGAACTAAAGGTTAATGTCGATCATCTGACCTGGTTTTAACACATCTTAGTGTTAAAACCAGGTCATCGCACATGAATCTCGTTACACGCAGACGCGTTATACGCGCATCTGGGGAAGTGGCGATGATTATATAACCGCCAAGATGAATCACAACTCACCTAGATCGTCAGAAAATAGTCCACTCATGTAACTGCAACAGGTTCAAATGAGCATGTAAATATCCTGTAAAATGGAACCACTACTTAAGACGTTATTCTTGCATAACTAAAATAATAAGTCTCTTTACATCATCATCATCATTAATAATAATAAAAATATTAATAATAATGTTAATAATAATAATAATATTATTAATAATAATAATAATATTAGTAGTAGTAATAATATTATTAATAATAATATTAATAATATAAATAATAATATTAATAATAATATTAATAATTTATATATTGCCAACCTCAAATATATTCTCACTGAATGCAAGCATTCCCTGAGAAACTACATATAGAATAGAGTCACAATGAAGTATTGGAGATTGTTGCGGAGGCTTCAAAGATATGTTGTGAGACTGCCAATAAAGCTCTTAATGTCACCAGTAGAACGATTCATTTTGTTAAAGAAGGAAATAGTTCAAAGTCTTTGTGTAAAAATAGGCAACGATTCTCATTGTTTGATGGCTGCACGGACTGGCACATTGCATTCGACTTAGAACGCCGGCTCGTATTTCCAACTGAAATAACGTTAACAGATTAGCGTCCAGATATTGTCATTTGGTCTGTTAATTTGAAAAAAAGTTTTCGTCATTGAATTAACGGTTCTATTTCAAGAAAATTTTGACTGGGCACACCAGCGCAAGTTGGAAAGATATGAAGATCTACGAGAACAATGTATAAGAAACGGCTGGAAAACCATTGTATTTCCTATCGAAATCGGATGCTGAGGTTTATTGCCAACTCAACTTCAGCGTTTTTGAATAATCTTGGTCTTTCCCCATTGGACAAGAAAAAATACACAAGACAAGGCTCTATCTGCATCAGCATGGATATAGTAACCCCACAGAGTGACGACAACCCAACAAAGTCTGGTAGTATCGTGAGATACTGCTGAGGTGCTTTGGGTTAATGGCAATGATGCTTCGGCCCCAAAACAATGCCTGAACCCAGAGTCATCATCCGATGAAGATTTTGTTGGAAGCAATGCTGCTGTACAAGCAACAGTTATTGTATATATATGTATATATATATATATATATATATATAATCAAAGTCGAGGAGAGGAGGAGGGAAAATGAAGAAGCAAGACGAAGAAGAAGAAGAGAGCAGCATGAAAACAACCTCGTCCGCCCACTACCATTCTCTGTAAACACTGTCCGCGGCTCTTCCACCATAGACTAGGCCTTCAAAGCCACACTGCTCATAAGCATTAATAAAGAGGATAACAGACAGACGACAGAACCTGATACTTTGACACGAGTGGGAGCCGCCGACAACGATATATATATATATATATATATATAAAAGTAAAGAGGGAGGTGACGGTGGCTAACGACACGGACAGTTTGCCTTCAGTTCGTTCCATAGAAACGCTTTCACTTAGGATGTTGGCAACCTTCACGTGGTGCCTCCTGTAAGTACCCGGTGTCTTTCTAGAAAAACTTCTAACTAGAAAGATATCAGGGAAACCAATGCCAATGATAGAATCATCTGTTTAATATGAAATGAATGAAAGAAGTAAAGAGGCCTATTCTGCCATCTAATTTACACACGTGTTTGTGGTGTGTACGGGCACACGGTTGTAAATTAGATAGCAACTTTGGAAAAAAAGGGTCACTCTGTATACACACGCTTATGTGAATTAAATGACAATGCAAAAAAAAAAAGCAGTTACTCTTTCTCCAAATTATCACAAAGACATTAAGAAATATTAGAGAGTGGTTGAATCAGCATAGTGAAAGGTGGCGAGAGAAATACTGGATGGTTGACTTGTTAACTTAATTAAAACAGAATTTCTTTCAAATATAACTCAATCTCAGAACTACGGTATATGTTAACATGTATTATTAGGAAAAAAGCCTTATGGAAACAAATGTTAACTCACATTTAGTATAATAATAGATATACTGGTGGGACTCAGTGGAAATTCCACGGTGCTTTCTACGTCAATCTGTATAATTTACTGTTATAATAATATTCCTTTAGAAATAATAAATGTTGCTTCTGAGTCAATGCTATTAAGAAAAATGACTCTTCCGTAAAAATAATTGTCATTGTCAGCTAAATATTTTCTAAATAAATAAAATTATTATTTATTTATTTAAAATAATGTAGCAATTTAATTCTTTTCAAAACAATAAATATTCTCTGTCTTCTTACCATAGAAATTATTGTCAGCTATTCTTTAAATCAATGAAACGAATGTACCTTTTTAAAATGTATTTATTGAAAATTGTAGTTTTAGTCGATGAGACGACATAATTTGATTTTGGAACAATTCATTTTAAAATGGATAACGTCGGAATTTTTTCCCTTTAACAACATCAGATAGCAATCACCATCTTTGCTGATGAGATGATCTCATTTTTTTAATGCGTGTGAAAGGTGATAACGTACGTACGAACAGTGTATTATTATTAGCTTTCGTCTTCTTGTCTCGTGCCTGCAGTTGAACGTTTCGTGAATGACTTCCAACTTTTCCTGTCTTTTGCAATTTCGCTTGTGCCGCCTGCCTCGTCATCAACTGATCCCCTCCATATCTTAAGCGGCCTATCTTGTGGCTTTGGGCCATCGACGTCAATATATAGATAAATAATCTTGAATTTAAGGGAATTAAAAAAAAATCGGGTTCTTCTTGACATTACAATCATTGCCATCATGATTGACGATTGTCTGAAATTTACTTGTCTAAGTCTGGTGTGGTAGTTGATGATCCAAGGATCGGAGTTGCTATCCAAAATCCAGCTCCATTTAATGTCCAGATTGCACGGTAGTCAAAATGGCTACAATTATAAACTTATGAATGGATTTTTCCTATAAACATTGCTCAGGGTCTATTTCCCAAAACAGTTTTACAACAAATAGATCCCCTTCATAAGTAAGAAATAAATAAAAAGATTGTTAATAATTTTGTGTTTATAATCTTGAAATTTATTAAGCAAAATAACTATTTTAAAACATCTAAAAATATATACATTTTAGAGGGGTTATACTTTTTTTCGGATTTATTTTAAGAGAAAAATAGAGAAAGAAAAAAAACATGTTTAATATGTTGTTTTTCTTTTAATTATTTGGAAAATAATCAGAAAAAAATTATAAATTAATTATAAAACAATTTAAATTTTTAAATTACAACAAATTTAGTTTTAAATATAATGTAAATTTAAAAATCAATTTGATTTTAAATGAATTTAAAATAAAAATAGCAATAATTTTGATTTTAAATTCAATTTAGATTTAAAAATAACATTTTATTTGAAATTAAATTTAAATTTTAAAATATCAACTAATTTGATTTTAAGTACAATCTACATTTAAAAAATAACATTTAATTTTAAATACGATTGGCATTTAAAAATAGCAATTTGATTTTAAATAAATTTAAATGAAAAAAATAGCAACAAATTCGATTTTAAATAAATTTAAATTTAAAAATAGCAAGAGTGTTTATTAAATTAATGCCTAACAAAAACTACGATCATTAGAAAAATGGAGACATTTCTTTAAGCATCTTAAATATATTTTATCACCTAACTTTTTTTTTTTATCTAAGCCAGGGGCACCTCTTAGACTTTCAAAGCAGGACGATTGTACAAAAAAAGGTGAAAAAAAAACAAACTAAAACAAATACACAACAAATAACTTTTACCAAACGCAAGAAAATTTAATCTTCTATTGATATGCGTAGATTTTCATTTTTGGAACGTTTTTTAAGTGTTTGTTTTTTCAGATTTTGTATCATAGCCTATAAGGCTTTGATAAATAGGGATTCAAGATGGTGTCGTTTCTTTACTTGACATGAAGGTTCGCTGTTACAACAGTTTAACTACTGAAAAATCGAAAATTAAATAAAAATACAACTAATAACTGTCACCGATCGGTAAAATATTCGATTTTCGACCGATTTGTATATTTTTAACGTACTGAAACTGTTTTAAAATTCTTCTTTATTTCAAAATAATCTGCAATGCTTCAAACCATTCGATTTCACGTGCCGGCAAAATTGGCGGCCATGTTGGAAATCACATGAGTTGGTTAAGTAAAAATGATGCTCAGAAATGCATAGGTAATAAATCTTACAATCAGTAAACACATTACAATTATATAGATAAGTAGAAAAGTAAATTTTATTGCGTTTGGTAACAGTTATTTGTTGTCTATTTGTTTTTTTCCTTGTTAACTGCACAATTGCCCAAAGTAGATATACACACAGTTCATTTGGTTCATACAAACAAATCAACACAAATAAGACATTTTTAACTTTTGCTGAATGTCGTATTCTTCAC
Source organism: Sepiola atlantica (assembly GCA_963556195.1). Classification (NCBI taxonomy): domain Eukaryota; kingdom Metazoa; phylum Mollusca; class Cephalopoda; order Sepiida; family Sepiolidae; genus Sepiola; species Sepiola atlantica. Next base: position 166,602,735 of record OY744519.1, read on the forward strand.
CTGATTTAATTTTGTAAAAATTGCTTTTGAAATGTATGGAAGGCCATAATGGATAAATTTGTGAACATTCCAAAAAATCAAAGTGCAATAAAAAAGATTTCTAAATGTCGTATGAATCTGCAAGACGTGAGGTAGAAAAATGAAAATAAAAATGAAAGATTCAATTGTAGAATAGGGACTGTTGAAATATCTCACCTATTCAAAATGTGTTCAAACAAAATACAGGGTGACAAAAACAAATACAACCTATGGAATCGTTAATAAAATTCACAATCCTTTATGAAATCAAACCATCTTTGGTACAAATAAACTTCAATCTCTGCCTGACTTGCCCACCAAGTTTTAATCATGAATGTCAAACAATCTTTGTTTTATCAGCGTTCAATGATTAAATAGTTGGATAGACTAGATTCTCAAATCTTGGTTGTGCAACTAGTCTAGGAGAAGGAAAATAAGTCTTTATCTGTATTATTTGGATTATTTGAACTACTGTTCTGTCAAACTCGGGAATCTGTTCGGAATTTCGAATGGAACCCTTTATTTAATCCACAGGGGTAGCTTGCTCTTGTTCAATAAGCCATGATTCACGAATTCGGTAAGATGCACCTAAAGAAGGCCAGAGGTTACATCGGCTGAAACGTTGTGAAAATAACATCCAAGACGAGAACAGTAGTCCGAATAATCTAAATAATAAAAATTATCAATCACGATCTCAAAAATTCTGAAATAAGTCTTTTTCTCTTTATCTCGACATTGTTTTCAGTTTTCCTCCTCGAGTTCTCCTTGTCACTGAACTCGCGCCATGCCGGTACAGGAGTGGTGCGGTAGGGATTGTGCCACCCTTGCTTTACTAGAGACATGTAAGAATTTTTACAAGGAGTATCAATTGTCTCTCGAGACTGAAAGGAGGTGTCTTTATTATGTAAAATCAAATAACATTTTACAAGATAAATATGCAAGCATTTAATCCTTGTAACTACAATTACTACATTCCATTTTACTCATCTTTTTTTTTCTTTTTACTTCAGTAAGTTCTCAAAAATCAAGGGACCCCTTTTCTCCTCTACTACCTCCCAAACATTGAGTAAGTAAAGAAGTGAAGAACATTAATTTTCCTCTCTTATAGTTAATCTTTCTTGCAGTTTTTACTGATCTTGCCAGATTCCAGAACAAGAATTAATCTGGTCTGGTGGAATATCCAGCTTAGTGCTTTTACTTGTGGTAACATCACTAGGATAAGGTGCACCATTCCTTGCATGAGTCGGTTTATAGCCGTGTCGAGGGGATCTTATTTGAGCTTCGAATACTATGTTATTTTGAATATTTGGTGAGGGTTTACTTGAAGGGTGAACTATCCTCATGTCAGGTTGTACTGACAAACCCTGTACAGAGAGATCGAAGACACTCGAGGATAGTGTCTCATATACATTTAGACTCATTCTGAATCTGCTTCCAATTCTCCAGACCATGACCTCAAAGATTTTTATCTGTGGGGTTATCTCAAAGGACTATTGCTGCAATGAAGAGGGCCATCACAGCCAAAATCAGAAAAGTGCCAAGAGAGAAGTGTGTGAGAGTTATTGAGAAATTTGCGCATCATATCCAGGTGTATTTACCATTGAACGTCAATAAAATAAAGACTGTTAGACATTCATGACCGAAACTTGGTGGACACGTCAGGCATGGATTAAGGTTTATCTGTACCAAATTTAGTTGGATTGCAAAAAGGATTGTAAAATTTATTAATGATTCCATGGGTGATATTTTTTTTTGAATCACACTGTGGGTGAGATATTTGAACTGTCCCTATTCTATAATTGAACCGAATAAAATTTCTTTTCACATGCACTTTTCAGATTACCCCACCCCCCTCCCTAATTTCCGGATTGCTAGAAATGCCCGACCGGTGAGAGTGTCATCTATCTTGAAAACTAATATAAACAGACTAAAATTTTAGGTGCTTCTTTCCAATCGTCCCCTATCAAAAGAGACTCACATTAGTTTTTAAATAGTCCAAATCTTACAGTGCATTTCGATAACAAGTATTTTTTTAAACTGTTTGTTTTGTTTGTCTGTTTGTTTTACGGCATATCAACCCTTTTTCAGGTCATTTAATGCTGAATCAGGTTGTATTCTTTAAAAAAATTCTTTGAAAAACATTATTTTTGCAAACTGGAAACCTAATTCTTTGAAAACATTTTTTAAACCTTTTTGTTTACGGCATATCATCCTTTTTCAGTTCATTTAATGACAAATCAAGTTGGATTTATATTTCTTATATAGATCAACAACTTTAAACTTTTATTTTTTTCAAACAGTTCCTTCATTGTACCGGCTCTGTAGAACGTTTCTCTTATAATGGCCAGATCAATGCATGCAGTAAGAATATCACTGTAATTTGTCTCCATATGTTCGGGAATTTTCCCTTTATCCATATTTTATTGTAAATTTTTAGGAGCAATTTCAGTGATTCTCCCAGTAGTTGCCTTAAGAACGCATAATGGACTCCATCCGGTCCGACAGCAGTATTACGAGACCTTTCAATAGAGTCCCTTAACTCACTCAATGTATATGGACTATTATATTTCTCCCGATTTTTTTTATTTAAAATTCAATTTATGCTTTTCTTTTGATGGTTAGAAATTCTTGTTTTTCACCCTGACTTGATGAGTTTTATGAAAACTATTTAAAATTTTACTTAATACACGTGAAGAATTAGAATATTTGATATTCTAATTCTACATTTTTTGTAGTGACTACGTTTTTGAGGTTCTTCATTCGCATTATCATCTGGTTTAACATCCGGCTGATTGACACAGAAACACCTGTAAGGACATCTGCATACTCACCGGACGAAATACATCAGTTTGCTAAATAAACAATACATAGCTGGAAACCACGACCGTAGAAGGCACGTGGCCACATTAAGTGCATAAGCGAAATCCAAGAATGGAAGTGGCAGTTGATGATGTGTAGGTGTTATATTAACTGGCTTGAATTGAGACCAACACAAAGAGGCTGGCTAGTGAATTCGAGAGATCAACATTTGTCAACTCCCTGGCATCAACTCTTCATCCGTCATAAAAATATACAATTACATTTTTATACATATGTTTCCATTGTCATTATTTACCTGTTCCAAGTATTGGAACATTCAAAGCATCTCTCCAGAGTGCTCGTTCCTGGTATAGGTTTAGGCTTTCGATCATCTCTGATTATTTCTTCTCACCTTATCAGGTGTTTGTCATTGAACAGCAATAAAACAAGGACTGTTAGACATTCTTGGTGGACACGTCAGGCATAGACTGACGTTTATTTGTACCAAATATGGTTGGATTGCAGAAAGGATTGTGAATTTTATAAACAATTTCATGAGTGGCATTTTTGTTGTTGGTGGGTCATCCTGTACATCTATATAGATCACCTGCTTTATTGTTGTTATTGTTGTTGGGTTTTATGGCATATCAACCATCGTTGGGTCATTTTATGGTGAAATTATACATGTTTTGTATACAATTGATTTGTAGATTAATTTAAGAGATTTTTATTATCTGGTTTTCCCAAATGTTCATTCATTTGGTACTTACCAGGCTTTACGTTGCTTAACTTCAGTGATCTAATGGAAACAGATGTGTCAACGTGACTATAGCTGTATTTATGTAATGAGCCACCGCTTATCAAGGCCCATAAACCATTCAAGGATAATTGTTAATGAGTTTGTCAGGGGACAGTGAAACAATAACGTTGGGATCGGTAGCAATGGTTAGACTGGTCCGAATTAGATTATTTAAGAGGAAGGCTCAACAGGAATTTTTCAACATTGTACTTGAGAACAACCATGCTATAATCAACTGGGAAGCAGTCCCATGGTATTGTGTTCCACAGACGAATAGTTCTTGTTACAAAACTTTGTTCATGGATGTTCCGTTTAGTTTTAGGTATACAGAGGGAGAATAGGAAAATTATTGATAATTGTTATAGCTATATGAGTTTTTAAATGTCTTACAGGAGGGGACCATAGATTTGAGCTGACTCGAGCACCTACCATGAAAATAACGATGGTTTAAGGTCTTTACTTGTCACAAGCATTTGATGTTTCAGTAATCTCTTTCAAAGCATCTCTCCTTAGCGTTCGTTTCAGGCTTTCAAATAATCCTTGCATGTTTAACGTGGGCACCCCATTCCTCCATTTATAATTTTAGCCCATTACTGGATCTGCTACGATTCATATGTCCAAACCTCGAAGTAGTCTACATGATCATAAATCAAAGTCGAGTGCTGTTATCTTTAATTTTTTGGTAACGAGATTCGGTCTGATATATTGATTCTGTAACGTTGATGAGCATGTAGTATTTGACATTCCATATTTAGGTTTTCTGGACGAAAATCCCAGTAAAAATAGATGGGAAATGTATTTTGGGGGAAATGATTTCATTCAAGCGGAACTGCATGAGATTTTGAAGTCCAGACACTTCGTCACAAAAACTGGTCTGTTTCTTTAGCATGATGTGTTGGTTGAAAATAAATTTTTGAAAACTTGAAATTTAGCGAGATTCTAAGAGTTTATGACTTGAAATATCCACAAAAATCAGGGCTGTGGAGTTGAAGTCCGGAAGTCAGAAGCAATTAAGGGTCCACTGGAGTCTGAATCTGAATCGGTAAAACTCTAGTTTATTTATTCTTTGATATAAACCACTGATAATGATAATGGCCACGTTAGGAGTGTATGACTTGAAAGACACTGTTCTTTAATATGATATTGCCATTTGCAATAAAAAATATTATTATCAAAAGTAGATAGTTTGGGAAGAAACTTTTGTTTTAGAAATAATGCATATGGAAAAATAGTTGTCTAACCATTATGAAGATTATGAGATACTAAAATAAGTATCAGTACCCGGATGTAAGGCTTTATCTATCAGTACCCGGATGTAACGCTTTATCATAGATATGGCCAACATTTTGTATGAAACACTTTACATTGAACATCTTATGAGAAATTCAAAACCATATATTTACACTTATGTTAAGATTTTCTCTAAAGTTCTCTAAAATTTGAGAAAAAGCAAAAATTAATAAATTTAATTAATTTGGTCCATTTGACATAATGGTTAGAGTGTTCGCTAATGGACTGAGAATCCATACAAAAAACTAAAAAAATAGTACTTGCTGCTCCCTTGCAAAACACCCAGCATCATAAGGTGAGAATCAAGTAGTAGTGGGGCAATCCAGGGAAAGGAAGTGGTGCCCTCACCTACATCTCGGTATAGTAGCCAATGAAAAGCTAGCCTTCAGATCACCCTCGACTACGGTTAATAAATTTATTTTTTTTATAACAGAAAAAAATCATATTAGATAAGGCTCTTTTTTTTTTTTGCAAACCATTATTTTCGACCATTGTCAACTAAAATTAACTTATTAAAAAATCATCTTTATTCTCATTTAATTTTCATGATTTGAATAAAGATCACATATTGATAAATATAAAGTCATAATTTCATATGGAATTTTTTTTAGCCTTTCTTCTTATTAAGACATTGAATTATTTTTATTTTACAAGTTTTTAATTTTATTTATTCTTATGAGATTAAAAAAAAAGCGGGAAATTTTGGCCATACCCACTTTATGAGAAATATCACTTAATTACATAATGAGGAGTCAGAGTCGAAGTTTTTGTGTTCTGACTCAACAGCTTGGTAAAAATTGGCCTATTTAAAAAACAAACAATTATAAGGCGCTTTTTTCATGGGGAAGTGATTGTAATATAAAGAAGCACTATTTTATCATTGCAGGTGCAAATAATAAAACTAACATTAATAAAAAAAAAAATCTTGATAAATAGCAATAGATATAAAATAATTACGTATTCGTTAAATGCCACATATTGAAAACGGGCTGCCATTGCGGGACGACGCTGTGAGATAGACAGAAAGAAGTTTAAAGGTTGTCAAATAAAAAAAATATGGAAAAGATTTTGTGACAGAATAAAATCACCTCAGTTCATATTTTTTAGAATCACATGAAAAAAAAAAGCGTTTTTTAATTTTATTTTTCAACTAGTTGTCCTTACCCGGGAGGTTTTTTTCTTTTTTTACTTTACTTTCATTGATAATTTACATGACTGAAATAGGATTTCTTCGCCTGCAAAAAAAAAAACCGTTGGTTAAAGAAAAACAGTCTACTTGATGACTGCTTCCGGTTTTAAATTCGGAAATAGAAAAGCAGTGTTTATCAGAAAACAATCCCACATCAGTTTGACGAAATTTTTTATTTCACTAATTTGAACTAATAAAAAAGAATAAATAGACTATTTTAAAAATATTTCACCCCCCCCCCCCAAAAAAAAAAATTAAACACATTCCAATTATAGAAAAAAAGGTTTATTTTATTAATTGTAATAAAAAAAATTCCAATTATAAAAAGCAGTTTAATTTTATTATGTGTAAATAATTAAAAAAAATGCTGAAAACAAATTATTAGTTGCCCCCCCCCCCCTAAAAACAACCGCCCTAAAATATAATGGGTAACACTGCTTGTCAATTTCCGAATTCAAAACAGGAAACCGTCATAAAGTAGACTGTTTCTCTATTACCAAAACGTTATTTGGGTTATGAATGAATATAAAAAAAATGAAACTACATGCTAAAATATTCATCAGTTTTGGTATGGTATATGATTATATTACAATGAAAAAAAAAAAAGTCGACCGTGGATTTGAGACCATTAAATTAATTAGAATGACATTTAAATTTGACTAGACTAATTTTGTCTTTCTTTTTTTAAAAATCTGTGCATTGTAATAATTAATATCATTTCATTGTAATAAAATAATCACCTTTAACTTAAGTCTTTTAATAAGAGTTAAACAATAACTAAAAAAACATTGTTTTCAACTCTCGTTTATTTTAAATAAATAAAAATTAAAAATTGAAATTGTCTTCTTAAAAATTCATTTAAAATAATAATTAATCTACATGAAGAAAGAAAAGGTAGATCGTGGATTTGAGACCATTTTTCGATTGCGTAGGTTTTAGCGTCTCAAATTCATCATCTGTCAATTTAGTACCGTTCTGCTACCAGAGCACCTAAATCTTTTCTGAAATTCTTCTTTGTTTTTAAATTAAATTGAGAAGATAGTTGAAAAGGGCGATCCCCAAAGAGGCATGACGAACGAACAAACAAACAAACAAACAAACAAACAAATGGAATGTCCGCAGGTAATCTACACTGGAAATTGACTTTGCAATCTAGTGGGGAATGATCTCTTCTGTTTTCTACAGCCCCTTTCTCACAGAAGAGACATTGCTAGTCTTTCTCTACTCTATCCTTCATTTCCATGGTACGTGCTCGTCTGAGCTCAAATGTCTGGTCCCTCTCTAAAACATTCACAGCAAGAACTTGTCTTCTTGCCAATACTGCAAAGAACGTTTCTTTCTACCTCCGTGTTCCTAATGTCAGGCGGAATTTCCATGAACAGAGTTTCTTTCCAAGAACTTCTCATCTGTGAAGCACATTACCATGGGACTACTATCCTGCAGACTACAACATATATTTACGGAACAACTTGCGATATTAGATTAAGAGTATCAACAACAGCATCGAAATAATGGTAAAAAGAAATTAAGAGAGCATATCAAGTGAAATATTCAACAGGATTTGATCTGTGTATTTGCACTGTATTAACGTTTTCTGAAATTCTGTTTTTTAAAGAGTTGAATTGAGAAAATACTTAAAAAGGAAGATTCCCAAAACCAAAACTCCTTAGGATAAAAAGAGTTAGTAACCAAGAATTATTGATACATGAGATCCTTCCTTGCAGTTAGCAGATTCGCCAACTAGTACTATTGGAATATAGAAGTTGTTACCTAATTTTAGTCAGAATTCCAAATCGAATTCGGTTTGAGACATTTTGATGAACCGTATTTATCATTGTCCATTGATTGCTTTATTGATAATAGGTCAAAGGAATGTTGTGATTTCCAATCTCTCTATATTGTGTTACAAAATAATCTTTTCGAGTTTTTTCATGAATCGTATTTATCATGTGTGTGTGTGTGTGTGTATATGGATGTATGTCTGTCTGCGCACATGTGTATATATAAGTAAACATACGTAGGTGAATGTGCCGGTGTGGGTATGTATACGGACATGTTTACTTGTGTATTTATCTATATATTCATTTATTTATATCTAAGTACACTTGAACCAAGTTTATGACCCACTTAACCCTTGCTTCTCAGCCATTAGGAATGGATACCTGTTTGTTCATCATTTTACTGGCCTTTTTCCCCTGCTACCACCATCCACATACAATCCCTCAGTGCACTGCCAAAGGCCGAAGGATCGCGTCCAAAAATTTTGTTCCCCTTTAAAAAAACTTTTTTTTATATAAGGGACAATTAATATTCCTACACGTCAAAATATAGAAAAGAAATAAAAGATATATTAAAATATATATTTTTCACATCAATTTTTTATACATTATATATATATATATATGTATATATATATATATATAGATATAGATAGATAGATAGATATCAGATATCTGCAGTATTTAAATGTATCCTAGAGAATTAATAATATCTATCTTATTCATATGAATTAATCTCACTAATTGTTTTGATTCGTTAACTTAAACTTTTCCTGACTAGTTTGCTGGTCGAAGGAAGGTTGTGATTTCCAGTCTTTCTCCATTGTGTTATAAAATAATCTTTTCGATTTTCTTCTTATTTTTTCATTACATGGCTTCGGGTTGAGACGACTTCAACCATGTTTCTAACATAAGCTATCTCTTGTTTGCATTATATTGTTACAATAACTGGTCTCACCCTAATTAGAGCAGAGTTCAATGTGATAATACCAAAATGTAAACTTGTTTAATCAATTATTACAAAGGTCTCATAGCTATTCTTTTATACTGAATAAGAACACCCCAGTCTAAAATTATCTCCAGTCTATAGATAACTATAAATAGTTATGTATGTGTGCATTAAACTATTCTTGAATAAAGTTTCAGATGCTATATCGTTTTTACGTGTTTTTATTACATTAGCGTTTGTAGAAAAATCGGAATTCCAACCAGATCTCAATTTCTTCTCCTTAGCTTCAAAAAGCTTCCATGAGACGGGAAGCTGCTCCATTTGTGAGAACCTCACATTAAAGGCAAGTTCCAAAGAGAAAAAAAAAATGAAAATAAACTGTGACTTTCACAATATGAAGGGTTATGTTTGTTACGTTTGTGCATACTTATAAGCTAATGTTAATAAAGTATGGAAGCCCAAAAGGAAAAAAACAACAACAAAAAACAAATATTAGTGGTGGCAATAAACAAAAACCATTTGTAGATGTCAAGCAGTTTTAAAAGCTTCTGAATGCATAATATTACAACAATAAAAAAAAAATCAATACTTTGTTAGTTTCACTGCAAGCAATTGAAATATATATATATATATATATATATATAATGATTATTTAAATTCCAATGACCAAAATTAAGCCTTTACTCATATCATTTATTTTTTACAATTCTGCCAGTGCAAAAAATAAATGATATGAATAAAGATTGAATTTTGGTCATTGGAATTTTAAATAATCATTATATATGCGGTGAAATTTGTAAAGTAATTTTCATCGAGCTTGTGATTTGAACAATTTGGAATGTCCTATTAAGGAATATATATCGAGAAAAAAATATACATATATATATATGTATATATATATATATATATATATATATATATACATATATACATATATATATATATATATATATATATATATACATATATATATATATATACATATATATATATATATATATATATATAATTAAATATTACAGATAACTTGTGTCTGCATATCTTTTCTTTGATCTTTTCTAAATTCCCAATTAATTTTTTAGTTTCGGGCTGAAACTGACAGATGTATTTGCTGTACTCATTGTGTTGCCTAGTACTTTCGGTTCCTTCCGGAGCCATCTTCAGGGGTGGGTGTCTAGTAAAGAACATGTATTTTTAAATATTTAGTGATGGTTTTAGCGGGAAACGTGTGATTGGTTGTAGTATTAATAGAGTATTAGTATTAAAAGCATTTTAGGATGTTTTCACTTTTCGAAATTAATTTTGTTAATGGATGCCTTTATAGTTTTTATGTGAAGAGCTTCTAATACCTGTACTCGTAGTTTGTTAGTTTCGTGTTCTAGCATCAAAGCCTCCTCTTCTACATACACCTCACCATACTGTCCAGATTCAATCTTCCTCTGAGGTCATCAGATCTGAACCTGTCTTTAAGACTTGCATTGCACATCTAACGTATCTTTCTCATATCATTTCTCTCCATACAACGCATGTCCTCAACTCTCACGGACCAGGTTTCACTTCTATACATCATCACACTGCGTACACATGCCTGATAGACTCTTCCATCTAAATGCGAATTTCTTGTTCAAATATTGATTCATGAATTTTGTATTATTCAACCTGAAACCGATTTAATTTCGTTTGCTGAGGACATGTAGTTACTCAGGGATTCACATTTCAAATGACGTCATTTGTTTGTGAGACACCCTGTATATTACGGTAGGTGGATTTAAAACTTTTTTGAATATAAAATAAGCCTGTGGAGAAAGTTGGGCCTTAGACAATAGTGAGTACTGACACCAAAAAACTAGATTTCTAATTTGTACCAATTTTTGAGCAATTAGATTTAATGATTGTCCAATAAGAAATGTTAGAATATGCGTTATTTTATTTCACAGCCCATTTATTAAACATATATTCTAAACATATCCATCATTAGAACGAAAGGCTAAGACAAGTATGGTTAACACATTTATTTTAGTTGAAAATTATCAAAGAAAAACAACGTATATTATACATAACAATAACAAATATTTAGAATCGATTCATCTGTAAAGTTTATTAGGATTCTGGCTATCAATTAAAGATAAAACATTTACTCTCTTCTATGGAAAACTTTCCTGTTTAAATTGGAGAAAAAATGTTCCTTCTGTCGGTCCGAGTGACGCTTTTGGTGAACTTGTCATATCAACCCTCTATCTACCTTACCAAGTAACCGAGATCAAATTACTGGACCTACCACGATCGAGTTCACTGACTGAGTGTTGACGTGCAAAATATTGCGATTTTTAGCAATATGTCAGGAGTTTCAGACACTGGAACTGGAAGAGGGGGTGGCAACAAAAAATCCTCTGCTGCTGCTTAGTTGCCGAGTAGAAACAAAACTGCCTTTCCCCACCTCTTTGGCGCCTTATAATCATGAGGAGAGTGGTTCTACGATACCATGTGACCATAAAAGACATGTGGCATCTCTTTTTGTCTTTTTTCCTTTCTAATGTCGCCGCATAAATATAATTCTTACATACTCTACCTTTAAGATAATAATATTGCTTACTGGGGTACCTAGCTTCTTCATTCAAGAGAGGTATGACCGTTATTAATAGTCGCTGATCCTATTCGGGCATAGTTAAGAGGAAGCAATCAGCGCTGCTCAAGACCAATGCACCATGAGAATCGGTTCACTACAGAAGCATTAGAAATTCCTAGTTTTTGAAGCAATTTTTGTATAAATAAAAATATCTACATAAGTACAAGGGATTAGCTTTAAAAAATTCGTCTGTTGATTGCAGCAATAGTCCTGGATATCTGCCTAAAATACCAAAAATGCTGAAGTTATTTTAAAAAACTAAAAAAAACATTTTCATTTTCCCGGCTCATTTAAGTACTGTTTTTGTTTTGCATACTTTGTAGTCTCGAAGATATTTACATTCATACAAAGGCTGGGATTCTGAAAATTAGTGTCTCAATTGTAGCAGTAGTCCTGAATATGTGCTTAACATTGTAGCATGACCTTCCTTTCTCAAACACGATTACACAGCCTTACACCAGAAGGCGTTTTCAGTCCCAAGTTATCTGCCCTTTGGAAACGCCAGACGGTATCACGATCGGGGAATATGACAACTGCTTCACAGGCAAAATTCATTCTCTTCTTCAGATTGGCCTCGACATCGACAAACCTAGACCACGGTCTGGGGGTTGCTTTAATAAACACTTCAACATGTGTGCATTTCATACAAGCACACTATACTGGTATATAAGAACTTTTCTCCACTCACACGCATACATACACAATACTCAGACTTTTTACTATAGACATTCCCAATGGACACGTACAAATCAGTACATAAACTTTTCCTCTCTACGCGCGCACTCACACACATCATTCCACATACACTCACTTTGTATACGTTTTAATGAACACTATTTTATACTCGGTTTCGCATACAATAAATATTTTATTGAATCATATATTGTCTTTGACTTGTTACTTTGCTTTCATTAGTACATGCTTGTATTGTGAACACAAATATAAATATACTGCCAAAGCGTTGCATCGGCACTGTCAAGCGTCGGCCTAAACCCCTAAAACATTTGGTTCGAAAATACCCCAAATTATTTTTTTAAATAAATAAATAAAACGATTTTCATTGTTTTTTTCAGTGATTCTTATAAGATGAACTTTAAAACGAATTGCTAAATAATTGTTGTAAGTTAGAAATTTAGTTCTTGGTGCCAGTACTCCGTACCAACATCCAAATTTCTCCACATGAACATATTTGATATTAAAACTAGTGATGGGACGATTCCAATATTTTTCCCGATTCCGATACAATTACAGATTCTGTTTCAAATTCCTGATTCCGATTCTTTTTAACTTTCAAATTTTTGGTTGTTGGTTTTTAATTTTCGGATTACCGAAAAAAAAACCCTGTAATATGTGCATATATTTTCGCAGAAGTAAAAATATACTTGTAGGGGGGGGGGGGGGCGTACATTACACAACTAGATCTTTCTAATTATTTTTTTCTCAAATGTTTTCCCTGTAATTGATTAAAAATAGTGAGATTTATTTCTCTTTTAAAACAAAGCCGATTTGCAGTAGATCGTCGTAAGTTGACAAAATGTTATTTCGATTTTTTTATAAACAATTGAACATAGTCGACCAGAATTTTTTACAGTAAAAAATAAAATTTTAAAAAATCGAGTAATAAGTAACTTATTTTAAAAATGAAAATACTACAAAGAGAAAAGTGGGGAGAAAAAAAGGGGAACAGAAAACTGTCCCCCTTTTTTTTCTTTCTTTTTTTCCTATTTATCCAGTTGCGCCATTTTTTCTGGTGTCATTTTTACCTAAATTCGTTATTATAATCTCTAGATTTTATTTTTTACTGGTAGTTTAAAATCAATAAATATTTATCATTTTATCATTAGTATCAGCGATAGAAAATTAAGCTTTAAAAAAAACAAAAAACTCTTTTTTTGGAATCGGAAATTAGGCTACAATTTTTCCGATTCCGATACCTCAAAAATTCCCGATTTCGATTAATTGTCCCAGCACTAATTCAAACAAAGTTGAAAATCAACCTACCCTACCTTATCGATTATTATACTAAATATGATGCAATCAAAGTTTGTTTCCCTAAGGCTTTTTTCCTATATACTTTAATTGCACTAAATACATACTAAAATATACCCTAGTTCTCAGATTTAGTTATTATGATTGAAAAGAATTGTTTTAATTTTTCTAATTACCCATAATTTATAATTAACCGAACAAGCCAGCCATCTCTCTCTTAGCTATCTATGTATATCTCTCGCCCCCTCTCATTCTATGTTAATTCAACCACTCTCTAATATGTCTTGAAGTCTTTGTCAGCATTTAGAGAAAAAGTGACTCCTTTTTAAAGCGTTGCAATCAAGTTTGTATACCGTACTCACCACAAACACGTGTGTAAATTAGATGGCAAAATAAGTCTCTTTACTTTTATATAATAATAATAAAACATAACACCTCTATATAATAACAATAATAATAATACTTCTTTATAATGATTATAAGTATTAACTTTATATAATGATTATAATAATAATAATTCTATATAATGATTATTATAATTATAATAATAATAATTCTATATAATGATTATTATAATAATAATAATTCTATATAATGATTATTATAATAATAATTCTATATAATGATTATAATAATAATAATAATAATAATAATAATAATAATAATAATAATTCTATATAATAATTATAATAATAATAATAATAATAATTCTATATAATAATTATAATAATAATAATAATAATTCTATATAATAATAATAATAATAATAATAATAATAATAATAATAATAATAATAATAATTCTATATAATAATTATAATAATAATAATAATAATAATAATAATATACAAGTAAAGAGACTTATTATTTTCAGTATGCAAGAAGAATGTCTTAATCGATATGTCACAGTTTATGAATTTTTAAATCAAAGTAGAATAAATATTGGTAGAGGTTGTGACCCAACAGGTCATCGGTATGTCTAGTTTATAAACTGTTCATTTACACAAATCCGTTTTGTATGTATGTATGTATATATATGTATATGTGTGTGTGTGCGTATGTATGTATATATATATATATACATACCCTAGTTCTCAGATCTTTATGAAGATTTAGAGAAGAAGTAACTCTCTTTACATTTACATACCACAAACGTGTATGTAAATTAGATGGCTAAATCCTAAGTCTCTTTACTTCTATCTATAAGAAAAAACAAAAAAAATCGATTACATACTCTTTCCAGAGAGCTTCGCCACATGACTGAGAACAGAACGGGGTGGCGGTTGTTGCATTGTGTCAAAACATGTGTGGATTAAAAGGTTATACTGAAGTACTTGCCAGAGGCATCTTCAAGCTGTATTTCTTTTTTTTGGGGGGGGGGGGGGAAGTTCGCTTTATGCAAGACCGATTCTAAAGCGGATTCCAAAAACCATTTGAAAATTTTGGAATCCGTCAATCACCATTTCTAAACTTTCTTTATGCCATCAGATCGTTAAATCTCTTTGAGGAACTTTAACCCCTCCCCCAATTTTTTTCTTTATTCTTCGCTGTGTCCTTTTTATCGTTTTTAAATGAATATTGAATGAAACTTATTTTAACCGTTAGTAATTGTTTAACATTTATTCCCTGGCACAATCAATTTCCCCCTTTGTGCTCTTTACTTTCGTCGCTATAATATTTTTCATTCATTTGAGAAAAAAAATAAAACCTAACGATGTTCTCCTGATGACATGTTAGTTGAAAGGACCTTAGAGATTTTTCCGTCCATTTTATTCAAATGCATTTATAAATTTCGTACCTCTAAACATATATCTTTCTTCTATCTATCTATCTATCTATGTATACATATAAAGTTGAGTTATTTGTCGCACTGGCATTGATATTAAAAGTTCACTTTTCTATTTAAAAAGTAAAAACAACTTCCTAATATACTCAGACGTAGATATTCAAGTGACTTCAAGAATGATAACTCATTTGCATATTCCATTTCAAAAACGAACTCTCATTAATTCACTATTCGTTTTTTCTCTTTTCTTATTGGATGATTGGTTTCATGTAACTATTCCGTACTGTTCTATTTATGTATATTGTCTACATTGTGCATTTGGGGTGAAAAAGTTCTAGCACACACACAAATGTGTATCTATATATAAATATTTCTATGTACAGGATAATCTCCTAAAACTAATAAACAGATCATTATGGAATTTGGAATATATATTCAAGGCAGTACGGCGAGTTTGTTTTGTTTTGGTTGTACAGTATATCAACCCTTTTGGGTTATTTGGACACATGATTTTATTTTGTAAATTTTAACATTTAGGGTGTGCATATATACAAAGTTAAGTAATATATTTCATTGTACAGGATAAACTCCTAAACCGCTGTACAGTATAAACTCCTAAACCGATCATTATGAATTTTTAAATATATTTTCTCAACAACTCGGTAAGTAACATGGTAATATTTTTTTTTTTGTAAACTTTACCATTTAGAAGTAACCAAACTCGTACTCGTCCCCAAAAACCTTTTAAAATAAGTTAGATAAAAAAATATTTTATAGAGAAAAGAATTGCTCTACATTAAATTTTGAGTTGGAATATGTATTCTAGGCAACAGGGTGAGTAACGTGTGCACATTATTATTATTATTTTGTTGTGAACTTTAGCATTTAAGCGGGTTCCACCGAAACCGTCCAATATCTCCCAAAGAAAGAAAAAAAAACCCATTAAATTTAAAACTAATGCTAGAGACGGTATTCTACTAATGTGTGTATTGGTTAGAGCACTCAGAATTGAGTTAAAGGTGATTTGTGTTCCGGGGTTCGAATTGTGTGACCAGTTTGAACACTTATCTACACACTGAAGATTCCGCAAGGATGAAACGTATACGTATGTGGATAATAATTAAATATTTATTATATATAAGGGTCTATATAAATAGACAAGTCAAATGTTAAGACTTAGGTAGTATACAAAAGAGCAAGCTTACATGCATCTTAAGATACTGATATAAATAATGTCATAATTTTGTTTATTTCAATTGATTATATATATATATATATATATATATATATATATATATATATGAATCCCAGCTAATCAACTGCATGCTGTTTTTTAACAATTTGATATCACTGTAAAACCAAAGATGATGATAATCGTATCAAAAATATTTTATTGAAAAATTTTCAGAAACAATTCAAGGTGATAAAAACATGGCTGTTTTTGCATTCTGTCAATTCGAAAATTCTGAGACAAAAAGAGATTGCATGCAACGAGTCAAAGAAAGGCCCAAAGAATGGAATTTTTTTCCTACATCATTCCGATTATTTTGACAAAAAACATTTCATTTAAAAAATCATTCATCAAAAAAATATAATCAAAATTTACATTGTTTTTCTTTCAACTATTTTATTCATTCATACACGTTGATATTTATGTTTCTGTTAGCAGGGTCACTCGGCGTTGCCCGTGTATTATATAAAAATAATAATAATAGGAATGAATAAATAAATGATCTAATCTTTAGAAATATTAGAAGAAAAAAAGAAAATTCTCATTTCTTCAGTAATTAGCTAATTCAAGATAAATTCTTTGCAATTTAATTTCTTTGATATTTATTCATAAATATATTTAACTGACATCCCAGACTTAGGGTTAGTGTTAGTGTTAATGGAGAGTATGTAAAACTTCCACTCATCTATACTCTTTGTAGACAAGTGCATGAATCAGTGATTTTTAGAAATAAACCCTCCTCATAAGTAATCAAACATTTTTCATTCCATTCATCATTTTCAATCCTCTCATAATATTCTTCATCATTCAACTGACAATCCATCTGTTTCATTAACCCTTATTCTCGAGTGGCTTTTGGCCTTGATAAGTGGTGACTCATTAGTAAATATATATTTTTAAAAACTGCAAATGTTTTCATATTTAATGCCTATGTTAGTCATTTTTTTACAACAACGTGTGCAAAGCAAAAAAAAGGACGCTGATTGGATAAATAGACATAGCACCTTGGCAACACTGAAACATTACAATACAAAATTTATTTTTTTTAAACTTTCGGTGGCCATGTTGAAATTGGTACCAATGAAATGAAATCACACCCAAAATAGTCTGAAGAAAAACAATATAAATTATGATAATCTAAAAAAATTCAGACAAAAAATATCACTGAAATATTTTGGCCCAAAATGACAGGAATGTTAGAAGAAAATTGGTGCCATTTTGTGAATTAGCGAAAGATTTTAAAAGAAAAGTGAAAAAATTTTCCTCAGAAAATAAGTGGAGGAGCAAAATTAAAAAAGAAAATGGTGGATTAAAAATCAAAGTGGGTGCAAATTGTTGGAAATGGCGAGAGCTGATCATCGATTCAAAGGAAATGTATGGAGCAAAAAGCGTTCAATAAGTTCTAAAATCCGAAAGACAAACCTGGATTAGAATTATGTCGTTCGTTCGTCCGACCAACTCTGTATGTTCGTGTTCAGATGAAGTCTCGTTTCACCTGATCGGAAAACACTGATTTAGATTCGTACGGAAACAAAGGACACATTTGTCTGTAAAGGTTTCGATGCAAAAATATGGAAGAAGAAGCAGACGAAAAAGAAGAAAATATCGTAAAAGACCGACGAAGCCGTAAAGTAATCCAAAAACTTGTCGTCCAATATAAAAAGACGTTAAATAGTAAAGATTATTGAAGATCCCATCAACTAAATAATATAAATACGCATTTGACCAAAAGAGAAGGTTTCAATATAAAAAAAAATTGGATTTAAAGAGAAGGATTTATTTAAGGTCTCAAGAAATTTATATAAAACACATTGGATTAAAGATATGGCGACACACATACACACACTGTGTGCCGTTATATGAGACTAGGAAAAACTGAACAGTAGTAAGAAACCACGAATATACAAATATACGAATTATCCTTGAGTGGCCTTTGGGCATTGATAAGTCGTGACTCATTAATACAAAACAAAAACTTGCACAGATTCCAAACTTAAACTCATAATAATAGTTTGTATATCTTTCTTGGGCAAGAGCATACTGCTCAGTGCCTCCCCCCCTCCCCAGATAGACTGTGTTAAATAATGAATGCGGTTTTCGGAGTTGCAGTTATGACCTATTGTAAAGTAGTCAATGGTAGTAGATGGCGCTGTTGATTTATTTACATGGAAGCAAGGCGATCCATAATAAGGCCGGGCAAACATGCTACTGGGGTCCACGACTGGGGGCGAACATGTCAAGACCAAAATTACTACTAAATAATAATTACCGAGAAAAGTTTTAGTAAGAAATTTCTTAGTAATCTTCAGTAATTAGCAACTATACATATTATTAGGAAGCAGCTTACAATAATTGATTTATTTCCATAAAATCAAATGTAAAAAGTACAAAAATATAAAAGAACTAAATTCATAAAAAGTCACTTTATCGACCATGAATTAGACACATTTTTGATATTTTAAAAATCATAAGTCAATTTGTTTATATTGACTACTTGATTACAGAAAATACGACATAATACAATCAGAAAGCAAATTCAACATTTTACAAAATTAAATACTTTATGAACAAAATAATGTTCGAAGAAACAATTTTGATAATTTTTACAAAATTTGCTGTATTTGTTACGTATACAATGTGTTTTTACAGAAGATGAAAATGCTTATTTCTTCATGATACGATAATACATATTATACACAGTCTTAATAATAAAATCAACTTACATTAACAAGAACAAAACTAATACAATATATGTAAAACATATCTGATAACTGCTTGGAAAATTATGCATGAAAAAAATGAGATTCTTAGCAGAAAGAAGAAAATAAAACAATTGTTCTAGAATTTAGAGTGATTGATCAGTTTTGCATATACATTTAACGTAAAATGATCCCCTATTTCTTGGCCATTCTAGCGTTTTAAGGCAGTTCACTATTTTTTTATGCTTGTGCGGTTTTTTGAGGGGTGGAGGGCAAGTAGTGTTTCTACTTTTTCTAGGCGATTACGTGTGGTTTTACGACCTTGACACTCGAACTTAGGGTTATTGGTAAAAATCTTTTAGTTAACTGTTCTAAAAAAAAACTAGAATGGCCTGGAAATAGGGGATCATTTTATATTAGATTTATATACGAAACAAATCCCCATTCTAAATTCTTATATAATTGTTTGTTTTTCTTCTTTTCAACAGATTTTTCAGGATGTTCACGTGTAATCGCCTGTTTTTTTTTTTTTTTTTTCAGATTTAAGTAACAGAACAGAGCACTGATATCTCCCATTATTAGATAGTCAAACAAGCGTTATTTTTGCTAAAGGAGAAAAACGTAACTGAAAAAGAGCTTGTTAAAAAATAACTAAAAAAAATTCTGTCAGGACAAAAGTACCATTTTAGACCAGACCAAAAATCAATTTTATCCAACATTTGGGCGAATATAAAGCAAAATGGACAATAAAATTCAACAGTCTCTGTAGTACAATTGAAGCTTAAGAAGTATTTAAACTTGTTAATTTAATTTTACTTGAGTGATTGATCCCCTACCTCCCTCCAGATAAAATAATTATCATAAGTAAAATCTTATGTCAGTTTCTGATATGCATCATTTCAATATGAAAAAAGAGCATGGGTTTATATTATCCAATATATTTTTCAAAAAATTATTGTTTGTTTGATTCACTTAAGGCAATTCAAGAACCAGCACTAAAAGTTTTTAAATTATCTTAAAATATTATTTATAAAATAAAATGTTTATACAATTCTCATGAAAACATAATCAGTATTGATAATGCATAATTTTCCAATATATGTTTTACATTTCCCCCCTTTTTTACATATATTTTATTGGTTAATGTAAGATGATTTTATTATTAAGACTGTGTATAATATGTATTATCGTATCATGAAGAAATAAGCATCTTCATCTTCTGTAAAACCAAATTGTATATGTAACAAACATAAAAAAACATAAACAAATTGAGTCATGATTTTTGAAATATCAAAAATGTGTCTAATTCATGATGAAAAAAGTGATTTTTAAAATATTTTTGTACTTTTTACATTTGATTTGATGGAAATAAATCAATTATTGTAAGCTGCTTCCTAATAATATGTTTAGTTGCTGACTACTGGACATTACTAAGAAATTTCTTACTAAAACTTTTCTCGATAATTATTATTTAGCAGTAATTTTGGTCTTCACATGGAAACTGCTAATATAGAAACATTTTTCAATTATGATGAAAAAATCAAAATCAGCAAGGGAATAACTCATTTTTAATTGAAGAATATAAAAAGAATTGTCTCCCTTCCAACCAAAATTTTATTTCTTTTCTGTATAAGTTTTTAAAAAAATCTGCAAGCAAATACAAATTTAAAACTAAAATAATTTTAATGCATCTCGGGCAACGCCGGGTAGGAACATCTAGTTATTTATAAACTTAATTTAACTAAAATCTTTCTGATTCTCACTATTCCGACCTATAGCACGTCGTCCAATGGGGTAAAAGGCGGCTGGTTACTTTTAATACGTCTAAAACCAAGATTCTCTCCTTTCACCACCAACGCTCTGATCCTCACTTTGTCCCAATTGTAATGAATGGCTCCCACCTTGACGAAGCCTCCTGCTTTGATAATGCTTATAGGACTGACTTTCACTCCAGACCTAAAAATGGAAGATTTACATCAAATCCGTTGACAAGATCATTGAAAAAATGGTTAGATCATTCTACTGCTCCCAAAAGTATCTCACTTCTGACGAAATTCTCTACCTGTATCAGAGTCAAATACCTCCTAAGATGGAGTACTGTTGCCACATCTGGGGAGGTACCGCTCACAGCATTTTTTCTGCATTGACAGAGCACAAAACCGACTTCGAAATCTAGTGGGCGATGTCCTCTTTTCCACCCATCAGCCTCTTTTTCACAGAAGAGACGTTGCTAGTCTTTCTCTACTCTATCGTTATTTTCATGGCAGGTGTTCAACTGAACTTCAATCTATGGTGCCCCCCCCCCCCTGTAAAACATTCACAACAAAAACTCGTCTAGCTACAACCACTGTCAATAAATTTCCTTTCTCTCTCTATGTACCTAGAATTAAGCAGAACTTCTATGAGTGGAGTTTCTTTTCTAGAATTGCCCGTCTGTGGAACACAGTACCATGATGCTGCTTCCCGACGCACTATAACATCGCCTTTTTAAGCCCAATGTAAATAGGTTCTTGTTGGGCCGTCCTCTTAAATAGTCACTTTCTGACCAGTTAAAACCATCGTTACTAATGCTCCCTGTGTTTCATCGTCTACCTGTCTACGTGTCAATAACCCTTATCCTCGAGTGGCCTGTGGGCCTTGATAAGTGATGACTTGATTGTAAAAAAAAAGAATGTTAACAAATTTTTCAATGGTAAAATATTGGGCGAACAATATCAATTTCATGAGTTCCTATTTACTTGTATCCCCACGAGGGCAAAGTTAGATACAAGATCAGTTTTTTATATGAGGGATATCCAGCTCCCCCAAAAAGGGCACTCTGGATGAGACAAAAATTGCCCCAGCTAAGAAGGATTTCCTCTCCTCTGACTGAGAACAAAACAGATATTACATTCTGATTCTAGCCAGAAGGCCAAGAAAGTAAACGTCTGCTTTTGCTGTCAGATACATTTTTTCTTTTTAAATAAAATTAAATGTGAAAGTCAAACGAATCTATCAAAAGTCAAATAATTATTGGATTTGAATAATATTTTTGGTACTCATCTAATAACATACAAGTAGTTAGCAGTAAGGGCTAGGGTAAGGATCAGGGTTAGGTTAGGGTTAGTTTATTTTTACAATACGCATATTTTGATATTGCATTGCTTCATACTAAAAGTTGTCTGATATATGATGATAATTTTTTTGTTACTTCTGTCAGGATCACAATTATCTCACTTTGGGAGACATTGTTTGCTAGGTCAGAGTTATTTCTCTTGGAAAAAAATCTTAGACCTTTTATCTAGTATTGAACACATGATCTTATGAGAACTCTCTTGTACCAATACATGATCGAGAATTAAGACCAGATTTCTTCTTCATTTGCTGGCCTGATGTGCTACAGGCATCATCGGCTTTGGGGAACTTCCCCCAACAGAAAAAAACACCACAAAAAATTTAAGTCCTCACTTGATCTTTTTACATGAATAACTTGTGCATTCTTATTGTATGGGAACAATGTATTTTCGTATGTGTGCAGAATAGGAGACTTCGTTGGTTTGGTCACAGTAAAAAAAATGGATGAAAGTGCTTGGGTTAGTAAATGTTAGTTCAAGTAGCAAGATCAGTTGGCAGGGGAAGGCCAAGAAAAACAGGGGAAGCAGTGATAAGGATGGATTTGAAAGACAGAGGGATAAATAATAAAGACCTTACCAGAAATAGCTTAGTTTGGAAGTCAATTTCTAAAAGTCGGCCAACACATGCCAGCATGTAAACCGAATTATTATTTTTCACTAGGAGTTCTCACACAGGTCATCATCAGTGATTGCTCACTGATAACCGGTGGTGTTCCCTGGAGTCTGAGTTACAATAAGTCTCCCCAGATTTCCAGTACGCTTCACCTCTTTCCATAACTATTGCAAATGATTTTGTGTTATTGCAACAACCGCTTACCATTGATTTTTCACTGGCAACGACCATTGGTCTTCTCTGAAATTTGGTCGGCAATAAGCCTCTCCAAGTTCCCAGTACTCTCTGCACCCTTCCAGTGGAGATTTGGTTAGTGCTCTCCCTCCTCGATCTTTCCATCCTCCTTGACCCTTCATGATTATTTCGTTTGGTATCAGCCGACACTGGTGCCATCACTGTTTATTATTATTATTATTATTACTATTACGATGACAACGAGTGTAGGGTGAAAATGTTGTGTAAGTCCCAAAGAGTTATGGTTAATACTTTTCTCTTGTCATCTTAACTATTTTAGATCTTGAAGGCAATTGCACACTGCAATAGGATCGAGTTGTCGTTGTACAGGGTGGGCCAAAATAAGGGTCCTATCTTTAAATTTGAATAACTTGAATTTGAATAACTTCCACAAAATAAAAGTTAAACTCACCAAACTTTATGTGTGTGTAGACTGACCCTTCCGAGATTTTTTGAAATAAACAAAACAAATTTTAGCCGAAAAACACTTCTTAAAACTTACAAAAACTAAAGTATTGTTTTTTACACTGTTTTGAGCTTTTTAAGCAAAAATAATGTTTTCTAAATGAGGGTACGTTCCTTAGGGCTAATACGGCTCATGCTTGCTTCGGAAGGGGTCCTTTACTTATTCTAAAAAAAAAATTTAAAAAAATCAATAAATAAAAAAGTTATGAATTTTTAAAAATAGGACTCTTATTTTTGCCCACCCTGTATAACCAATATAAAAGGTTTTAGTGTACATTGTTATTTATAGAAACACAATTTCCACATGGAAAGACGAATAGCCACACGCACATTTCCTTATTTTGGTTATTGGTAAATTGTAATTCGCAGAGGATGTGCTTTTGGGAACCTAATGAATCTTGGACCCTAGGGCTCTGCCATGGGTTAATACGATACAGTTTGCATGGCCGCTCCCTCTCGATCTATGATACACAGGACCGCGTGTTAATCGTATCCGCACTGGATGCCGACTGCACAATGTCAGAAATATAATGATTACAGAAACAAATATGTCTGCAGACAGGAACAGTGGAAGTTGGTAGCCCCCCCTCCCCCGAAGCATTAATTCGAGATGACTCAGGGCCGAGGAAGGGGGCGGCGATGAGAAGAAAAAGAAGAACAATTGGCCTCATTAAATTAACTATTACAAAAGCAAGAAAAAAATAGAAAGTATTTCTTTCAGTGACTCTTTCTGGCAACATTTTTTTTTAAAAGTATATTTTATTACACAAAGCCGCTTCCATATAATTGTATCCATAAAATAACTCTCTCTATATATAAAGTTAGGTATGTGTATGTTTATATTTTTTATATTTATATATTGTATGTACAGAATTCACTTCTAAACTAATCAACCAATCATTATGACTTTTGGAACACAGCTGCTAGGCGTAAGGGGTTGTAATCTGGGCTATATTCAGTTTAATTTAGTTTTATGCAAAGGGGGTAAAAACGGGTTGGAAGTCTTTCGTGAAAATTCAGATACATCCGATTTTTGTGAAATTTTAACAATAGGTATTAGACATCAATTAATAAATATTCCCCCAATTTCAGTTTCTTTGAAGTATTTTAAAGTGTTTTGAAGAGGCAAAATATGGGCACAATCTCCATTTGAAAATTCAAATATTTCAGATTTGCATTAAATTTGATCCAAAGTTATTAGAAATCAATTAAGCAAGATTCCCTGAATTTCATTTCATTCTATTTAAGATCCTTAAACTTTAGACATGTAATGGATTTTGTTTAAAATTAGAATAAGGATTCTAGACATAAAATTTAGTCGCATTACATCTTGATTTTTACCTAAGGGGACATAAAAGTGGTGCAAAACTGTTCTGTTCAGAGAATTAATTTTATCCATGCTGGGATGTGTATTCTTTTAGTCTATCTATAATGCTAATTGCTAAATGAATGTTCGTTTGCATATGAATGTCTTAGATAGCGGAGGGAGAGTGGGAGGGAGGGCGAATGGCATAGATAGAGAAAGAAGAGATTAAAGATTAAAAAGGCTGACTTGTTTCCAAAATAACAGAAATGCATTCTGGTGGATTTAATTTCGTAAATAAATTATTTCTTTAAACAAGATTTTTAAAGACTTGTAATGTCAGAATTATCAAGAAGTTATCTCTTTTGGATATCCAAGTGATCTCCCATGCATTATTACTTGCCAACGTGAGAATGCACTCTTCTAACTGGAAGTTAAGAAAAACTCATTCCACATTCCTGTAACATTAAGAACGAGATTTTTTTTCTTTTTAGAGGCCATTCAAGGCTGGCAGACGCCATCCGCCTGGCTCTCCATCCTTGCGTAGTTTCTTACTCAGGCTTTTCACATTATGGGTGCAGTCATCTTTAGTCTCCCTTCACTGGTTTCAACTAAAGGTTCTAGAACATCCTCAACAAAGTCAGTCGTATTTACTTGTATCTTACTCATGCATCTCTTGGCATTTGTTTACCCTGACAATACATGCATTTTCGATTGTGTTAAGGACAATTACCTATGATTTTCAAATCCTTTATGTATCATAGTGTGTATAATCCTCTTTGCCAAACCGTCTTTGGGTTGGTAGAAAGAAATCCAACATAGTGCTCAATTATTGAATAATAAGAGCATAATATTTATTTTATTAATTGTGATATATTAATATTAGGGGTGGGACGTAATGGGTGAACATTTCAGATTCATGCGAGTAGTATTTTTTTGTGTTCATGTATACATAAAAAATAATAAACAATCAAACATTTTGAAAATTTTGCCAAATTCAGAAGGTGCAGGCCACTAGGTTTTGGCTATTTTACATTCATGAAAACCCTTTCACAGCCTGAAAATGGTCCTAAATTAAAGTACTATATCATTCATAGCTTTTGAGGATGTTTTAGGACCTGCAATGTCGCATGAAACCTCTTTTTCACCGAAAAATGATGGATTTCGAGTCCCGTGGAGCCATAACGGCTATTTTTGGCCTGCACCTTCTGAATTTTGCAAAACTTTCAAAATGTTTGATTGTTTAGTGTTATTTATGTATAAATGAACACAAAAAAATACTACTCGCATGAATCTGAAATTTTCACCCATTATGTCCCACCCCTATTAATATATATATATATATATATTTGTATTTCATTTTACTTCAGTGTAAAGTCTCAGAAATCAAGGGGCCTTTTCTGAGGCTAACAATTGGTCTCTATATGAGATACATAGATATCTGCATGTTCAACTAAAGTTCTCCTTTACCTGTCAAACGTTGAGTTAGTAAAGAAGTGAAGATTATTAATTTTCTTCTCCCCAATTGATCAGTTAACTATGTTATAGTATATCTTTCTTGTGGTCTCTTGGTCTTACCGGATTCCAGGACAAGAATTCATCTAGTCTGGTGGAGTATCCAGCTAAGTACTGTTACTTGAGGTAACATCACTAGGAATGCATTGGCTTTAAGAAATTGACTTCCAAAGTAGGTCTTTATTTGTTTCTCTTAGATTCATTTTTATCACATAAATTTGAATTGAGCAGGAGAACTTTTCTCTTTCTGGGAGCTTTTCAACACTGATAATCACTTCGATCTTGGTAACACTCACTCTCAGACCATTACTTTCCATAGCATTCCTCCAAACAAGTAGGTCATCCATTGTTTCACAGGCAAGTATTTAAAGACACAAATAAAAAAAACACACTCAATACAGACCCCTGATGTACTCAGATATTAACATTAAGCTTTCAATAAATGTGCACTTCCGTTCATTGCTATAACAAGCTTCGTCGTTTGCCCCAAGTTTATGCAAAGTCCATCCGACAACCTCTCTTGGTACTCTGTCAAAATCTGCTTCGAGATTCACAAAAGCAAAATACAGGTTCTTCTCATTAAGGTACGTCTCTTGCATTTGTCTCAGGATAAATATAGCACCAATGGTACTTTGCCCAAGCAGAAAACAAAACTGCATTTCATCTATGCCTATTTGACCCCTACGATATTATTGTATCGTCTTTGAACATATATTACACTTTGATCCTAGCAAGAAGGCCAAGAAAGTGTATTTTAGTTTTGATAGTAGATGAGAAAACACAACACACAACAACATGGCGACCGCCTGTTTGGAAAGAACCCAAACACGTGGTCACTAGAAAAACGTAGAAAGAGAATAGCATCTATGCGAATTCTTCATTAATAAATAGTCAATTAATAGTGAATAAAAATTAATAATGTGTAAGACACGTAGAGGCGAGAAACACAGACACACGAGAAGTGGTCACATAATGAAAACAAAAGATCTCGTTTCAAAATAAAATTACTTTACCATTTCTAAATTCAGTTCTACTCATCATCATCGTAATAATAATTATAATAATAATAATTATAATAATAATAATAATAATTATAATAATAATAATAATTATAATTATAATAATAATAATAATAATTATAATAATAATAATAATAATAATAATCGATTTAACATCCTTTTACTTACTGGCATGTGCTGGATGGCTTTCAGAAATTGACTTCAAAACCAACCTATCTCTAGCCAGGTCTTTATATATCCTCCATTCTCTAAAATCCATCCTTATCAGTTCCTCTTATGTTTTTCTTGGCCCTCCCCCACTAACTGATCTGGCTCTCTCAACTGTACTACATCTAAGAACTCTCATCAATTGTTTCAATGTGACCAAATCAGTGAAGTTTTTTGTTCTTCACACATCTCCCTATACTTTTCAGATTTAATCTTTCATCTGAGGTCATCAGATCTAAGCCTGTCTTTAAGATTCACAATGCACATCCATTGTCTCATCTCATATCATTTCTCTCCATACAAAGTATGTCCTCAACCCTCACTGGCCAGGTTTCACTTCCATACATCACACTGCATACACCATGCCTGATATACTCGTCCCTCGGTTGACAGTGGTAACGCTCTGTTGGTTAGTAATGACAGAAGTTCCCTAAATTCACTTCATCTATTCCTAATTCTTGCAATCACATTAGCACCTGCTCCATCTTGTGCTCCAATTGTATCACGAAGGTAACAAAACTTTTTGACAACTTCAATAGCTTTGTCATCCAGATATACTTTGTCCGCATCTGAGTTCTCATCCATCTTCATTTTCTTACACTTCTTGCATACAAACTGGTTATCCTCTCTCAACCTACCAGTAATTCCACTGCACTTCTTGTGTACCCAATGCTTCTCTTGGTCAACAGCAGTAATGCTCTGTTAGTAATGACAGAAGTTCCCTCGTAACTGAAGAAAACAAAAAAGTCGCCAAAGTCGATTAAATAAAGGGTTTAGTTAAAAAATTCCCAGAAGTTTACCGATTACGATCAAAAGCACCTGAAGAAGGCCAGAAAATACAACAGTTGAAACGCTGTGAAAATAGCAAAAACGAAAATGAAGACTGAGATCTGACACATGTAAATAACAATAATTCCTTATCTGAGAAGGCTAGAGAGTCCAACAGCCGAAATGTTAAGATAACAACAGCCAAGATGTGGGGAAAAAGTTTGAAACAAGTAAACAATGAAAATATCATCAAATTATTATTCAGAATACTACTCTTATCTTGGTTGTTATATTCACAACGTTTTGGCCGACGTAACCTCCAACCTTCTTCAGGTGTATCTTTTTGACTTGAGAACCTTTATGTCGAACTTGGGAACCTGGACGGAATTTCGAACTTTATTTAATCCACAGGGGTAGATTATTCTCATTCTGTCAGCCATGACTGGGTAGAAATGTTAATTTTTATGTTATTCTTAGTTATTACCGCCTGTAGCAAGGATTGAACCTTGAACTTCCAGAAGACTGTCACTTAGAACTGATTGTCGACCAATATTTTTAACCATTATACCATGTGTCCATGTGGCTATTAGGCTCCCCGAGTTCGAAAAGATGCACTTGAAGAAGTTTGGGCGTTACATCAAACGTTGTGAAAATAACATCCAAGATGAGAATAGTAGTTCAAATAATCCAAATAATCCAAATTATCAATCCTCATCTCAAAACTTTCGAAACTCATATCCTTACTTCAGAAAAAATACAATTTGTTATCTCAAAAATTCAAGGAAAGGTTAGACAGTTGGGGTCTCAAAAAACAAAAAGTACAAACTTTTCACAAATATTAATTACAAATAGCAAAATTAGCCAACAACGAGCACATCTTTAGCAAAATAGTTTTGCTCTTAAAACAAACATTTTAATTAAATTTAAAAAAAAAACAAACTTTTTTGTGACTGATCTTTTTGCTTTGTATTTTAATTTTCCTTTACTCAGGGAATTTGTTAGATTAAAAAAAAGTTTTATGATTTCAGAAGTGGGGGTTCTGTTTACAGCATAAATATCCCGGACTTTAAAGTAAAGATAACGTATTTCCAAGAGATGTTAAACTGTGAGGATTCTTTTAAAAAGCAAAAATTTTCATAAGTGTTAATTTGATCAATTATACTTGCAGCACCCCAAAATCAAAAACGACCAAAAGGACACATGTTGACTCGACACTGTTTTTTTTTTTTACTTCCGATTAAATTATAAATAAAACATATGTAGATTTTTTTACAAAAAGTTTTGTTTTGTAAACTTTAGAAATTTATGAAAATAATAAATTTTTAATTAAAAAAAATACAACCTTTTTTTTTATCAAAATGTATAAACAAACTAAAAAAAAAATTAAATAAGTGGTTTACAAAACTTTGTGGAAATAACAACCAAGGTTAATTAACTAGCTGTCCCGACCTGGTGTTGCCCGGAATTATTTACACTTTCATTTTTGTTTTGCATGTATTTTTAAAGCCTGTTAATTTCTAAGTCTTCATATAAGCATAGTAGTATTTGCTTTTGTTTATAAACAGAAACAGTAATCCAATATCGATTTGTCAGATTCAAAGTTATGTCTGTTAACCTTCAGAGAGTCAGACATTGTTTCAACATTTTATTCATATTATAAACAGGATGTTCCTCCCTGATTGTCTAGTGTAGAGGTTCCTAACTAAAAGGTTGGGAACCTCAAGTGGGAGTCGGCAAGTGATTTGTGGGAGGGGGTTGTGAACTTGTGGGATACGAGATGGTCGTTTTATTGTCCACGTTGTGTGGAGATATAGGACAGGCCTCTTCCCACCTTACGAGAAATATGAACAGGGTGTTATTATTTTGGGGTTATTTGAGAGAGACACTGAAAGGGAAATAATACTCTGAAAGCCGAGCAAATATCGTTGAAAAAATAAGGAAGATTGATGGAAAGAAAAAGATGAAACATATTTAACATGAATTAAATAAGATTAATTTAGAGTGAGTGCCAAGTGGAGATATACATGTGCATAAAGATTTCAGAAGGAAAATGTTTCTTCTTTGGATAAGGGTTTTGACTTGTTAAGTTCGTGAATGAGAAGATGTATGTGTGTGTGTGTAATAGACGGATACACTAGCATGAATGAAATATTTAGTCATCATCATAGACGTTAAACCGATGATAATGATGATGATGATGATTAAAAGTTTTGGTTTAATTCACTAATGAGTCACCACTTATCAAGGCTAAAAGCCACACGAGGATAAAAATTAAGGAGATGGGTAGATTAATAGTTGAATTATGAAGAATATTATGAGAGGAGTGAAAATGATGAATGAGATGAACAAAGTTCGATAATTTATGACAAGTATTTGTTGACATTGAATTTGAAGACGATAATGTTGTAGCCGCAGGGAAGCAATCCCGTGGTATGTGTTCCATAGGTAGGAAGTTCTTGGAAAAAACTGTTTATGAAAATTGTGTTCGATGGAGGAAGAAAGGAAAGTTCTTTGCAGTTGTGGTAGGAAGACGAATTCTTGCTGTGAATGTCTTACAAGGAAGAATCCAGAGATTGGAGATCAGTCGAACATGTTTCATTGAAATAACGATAGAGTAGAGAAAGACTAGCAATGTCTCTTCTGTAGAGAACAGAAGAGATAATCCCTCACTTGGATGCAGCGTCGGTTTTGTAGTCTGTCAAGGCAAGAAAAAGTGCTTTGAACAACACCTCGCCAGATGTGGCAGCAGTACTCCATCTTGTGACGTATCTGACTCTTATATAGGTAGAGGATTGCATCGCGAGTCAGGTACTTTCCGGAGTGATAGAATGATCCAACCATTTTTCCTGCAACCTTTGCAACAGATTGGATATAAGTCTTCCATTTTAGATCTGGAGTGAAAGTCAGTTTAAGAGCTTATCAAAACAAGGAGCTTTCTCAAGGTGAGAGCAATTCATTTCAACTAGGGCAAAGCAAGGATCTGAGCGTTGGTGGTGAAAGGAGAGAAGCTTAGTTTTAAAGGTGTTAAAGGTAACAAGTCATTTTTTTTTAAATAGTAAAAAAGGTCGTTGTTTTCGCCACGTCTTATGACTTGGTGAGATCTGTAACACGAACACCATTTGTCAATGTATCATGAACAATGAACAATGAACAATACGCAAATCTGAGTACAATTGATGCTCTTCAAAATGCAATAGCCCATGAGTCTGTGTGTTTGTAAACGAACATTATTACTATTATAGCTCCCAGGCAACACCATGTCCCATGTCTAGTATACAACATCGTAACAAAAGACAGAAGTTCTTTCTCCTCGGCAACACTGTGTCTAAACACACCTGCTCTATCTAGGATATTGAGCACTTTTGGATTACTATATACCAATTACCAAATGTAATACTGTAATATTACTATTATTACTCCCGGGCATCGCTGAGTACCTTTTCGATTTGTTTGATTTGGAGCGTTTCTGAACCAAGATACTAGGGAAAATGAAGGTAAGGACGACCAGAGCACCAGGTAAAGAGGAACGCAACAACAAAATTGAGATTTGCATATTTTTCATTTTATTACGTTGCAAAATTTTAGATTATTTTCTTTAATGTTCATTACTGTTTGAGTTCCAACGTGTGTGGATGTACGTTCAGCTATGTCGTTTGCAGTATTTTGAAATAGTCATGTTGTAGCGTTCGTATGTGTAAATAATGTGACTAACCATTGCCATGGAAACTATATTAATCCGAGATACTGTGTTGTTTGCTGGAACCAAACTTTTGGTCAGCGAGCTGTTTTTTTTTTTATTCTGTGAAGAGGCTCCTAACTGGCTGTTAAATCATTCAAAGTGGTTAATGAACGATAAATTACTTTTTAATTGTGAATTGGTCATGCGACCTGGTTTTGAAGACATAGTTGTAGACAATAGTTATAAGTATCTCCCCTTTCCACTTTTATGTAAGGCTTGTTTTTAGATAGGGAAGGGAAGGATAGAAAAGGAAAGGCAGAGGCTTAACATGCCAACAATCGATTTTGCTTTTTCTAGTCTTGACACTATAATTATTTTTTTTAGAGAAGTGCTGCAAATTTTAGAGAGCTTAAGTCCGCAGCAGGTGAATGCCTGGCCAATCGGAAGAATGTCTAATGAATGTCGACTAACGAAATTCAGTCACAAAAAGTTTATGTTTCAGAATTTTTTAGATGAGGACTGATAATTTGGATTACTGTTCTCATCTTTGATGTTATTCTCACAACATTTCGGCTGATGTAACCTCTGACCTTCTTCAAGTGAATCTTTATGTCGAACTCGGGAATCTGTACAGAATTTCGAACGGGACCCTTTATTTAATCCACGGAGCTGATTATTTAAAAATGTTTCATATTAGCATTTGTCTGTGTCAGACTAAGTAATTTTTAAATAAATTGTAGTGAATTATGTTATTATTTTGCCAATAACAAGGTACAGCAATAACACATGAAAATTGGCTAGTCAGAAGCAAAGTTTCATTTATCAGCTTAAATGCTATTTAGGTCTGATTTTGAAAATCTCACAAGTTATGTTAGATTAATTATAGAGATCTGTTGATGGAAAGAAACACATGGTATTCCTCAGCACAAGTTCAAATCAGAAGAGGGATGGAGTTGTGAAATTTTGCAATAGTTAGTCACAAAATTTTTTTTTTTTTTTTTAAATCAACTCCGGAGACGGTAGCTTAATTAAGATTTCTACCCAGTCATGGCTGACGGAACGAGAACAAGCTACCCCCTTGGATTAAA
This sequence comes from Sepiola atlantica, assembly GCA_963556195.1. NCBI lineage: Eukaryota > Metazoa > Mollusca > Cephalopoda > Sepiida > Sepiolidae > Sepiola > Sepiola atlantica. Next base: position 166,635,891 of record OY744519.1, read on the forward strand.
TAAAGGGTTCCGTTCGAAATTCCGTACAGATTCCCGAGTTCGACAAGACGACGCAGGTTGTGAGCATAACATCCAAGATGAAACTAGTGGTCTGAATAATCAAAATAATCCAAAAACGTTTATATTTTAAGTTTTCTTAAGAGCAAAACGATTCATTAAAGTTGTGCCCAAACAACACATTGCGGTTTACAATAGAATTTGTTCACTTAACCCCAACAAGAGAAGCAACGTGCACCACACAAATAATAAGCATTTAAAGTAGCGTAACAACAAAACTGTACACCAAATTCCGTACAGAAATCTCAGACAAAACAACAACAACATCAAAAGATCGAGATAAAAAAGTTTTTTTATTGCTTTATGAATTGTATAACATCGTTTTTTTTTTTATATATAAATATATATATATATATATAATAAATAAAATTCATGACTCGGACAACGACCGACACATTACGGGGTTGCGGATTTTAGAGACGGTGAAATGTAGAAAATTCAACAAAGCATTCCGTAGAAATAAACGGTAGGAACTTACTTGTCTTCGTTACCGTTTGGTAAGCCTTCCTCTTGGACTGAAGAAGCGGAAATACAGCAAGAAATTTGAAATAAACCATTTGGGAAATAATTCTTCAGGGTTTAAACAACAACAACAAATGGTGCTTCTTGAGTTAACAACCTGAGAGCTAAGATCTGTTAGAATCTGTAAATACGATTCTACTTCTATGCTAGAATTTGGAAATACAATTCTAATTCTATGCTATGCAGAATTGTTATTGTGTAGAGAAGTCATATTCAAAGTTGTAGTCAAAACAAGTGTAATATATTGAGGTGGGTAAGTTAGCTAGTTCTGAATAAAAATTATTTCAAGGACAGAACTGTCTGGCGGGGATAGAGGTCGAATCAGATGAATGTAAGAATGAGAAAATGTAGCAAACGGAACAGGATGAGGTATTACATCATAAAAGAAGTCAGAACGGATTTGTTAAATGATGTCAGTTGGTGCAAGGAGAGAAGCTGGACAGACACAAATTAATATGGGTTCGTAGTAAGAGTACTCTTGTTCTATCGCCACCACCCTCCTGTCAACGAAACAATTTGAGATCTCAAATAAACGACCACCATTAAAAGAATGGAGTTGGTCTTATGCATTTTACTTGAGAAAAGTTTTGCTTAATGAATTTGATTTCAGCTCTTCAGGCAGTCCTATCCACACTCATCACCACTGGATGAGAAACAACTAATATCACGACCTAGATATGGGTCCTAAATCGATAAGGACAACACACAAAATCTCTCTCTCATATATATATATATATATATATATATATATATGAAGAAGAATGGAAAGGAATTAGAGAAGCAAAAGCCAAATCAAATTTCAATTCAATTGCTCAGAGCAAGGTATATTCCGCAAAAAGGCAATTTATTCAAGTTAAATTTTCCTTAAGCCAGGCTTTTCAAAGATCAAAATCTTATCATCAGAGGAAGTCACTGGGATAGATAAGTTGGCAAAGGCCAAGATTTAAAATTTGAAAAAGTAAAATAAAAGTTGTAGAGAAAGAAACACAGGGCAAAACTCTGCCCGAATGCAAGCAAATGTCTGATTGCTAAAAAGTCTGGTGTCGAAAAGTCAAGCAGAGAAAATGAAATGTAGATATGTAGGTCGTTAAAAGGCACGAGAGGTGGTGAAAGAGGATTCAAGGTTAAATTCCAAAAACCACAACTTCAGGTGCGGCGAAGATAGAGTGAATCCAAAGGGTAAAAAGTCCAATAAGAGGTACGTTCATGGATGCAGGCAAGGCTCAGTAAAACGTGAGGTGGAAAATATTCGCCATTAAAAAGACTTCCTTCATTACAAGTCGGTTTTCTCAACGGGCAGCTTTTAAATATTGTCCGCTGTCTTTTTTCCCATTTTAAAACATATTCCATGATATTTTGCCCAGGAAGACTTTTTAATGGCGAATATTTTCCACCTCATGTCTTCCTGCTAGTATAAAATAATACAAACTACTTGTTCGCTTTGACTAATAACAATTCGTCTGCACAAACATTTGAATCGTATTTTCAGATTTTAGAAGATTTTAGTTTGGTTCGTTAACTCAAGAATCATCAAAAGAAAAAATATAGTCCTACCAGAGTGGTCACTACCCACTAGGCGATCGCCTAGGGTACCAACATCTGGATGTGCCACAAACCCTGGACAAACTTGGATAAAATTAAAATGAACAGAAAACTGATCAAAATTTGGTAACAAAAGTCACATACATAAATCTGTTAAGTTAGTGATTTCTGTCACATATGGGTCCATGTTGTTAAAAAAACAAAATTTTACTTGTGATCGATTTTTTCATTTTTAATATTTAGTCCTGCTCAAATTTTTTGTTTTTATATACAGGAAGTTGGGGGGGGGGAGTTTTTACTCTCACACTGGTTTCTTGTTATATATATATATATATATATATATATATATAAAAAGACAAAATGAAAAATAAATTAAACACAGGAAGAAATCATTATAAAATGAGAGATTTACCGATTTCATTCAGATCAACAAACGTCTTCAGAAAAACTGAAGATTTTAAATTTATTATGGATTGATTTTTCCTTTGATCATTGGAATGCACATATAACACACACACACACACACACACACACGCACAATATTTAAGTAAATATTATATTATTTTTACCTACATACGCCGGCATTTCAAGCTTCCTCTATTATCAGCGTAGGACATGATAATTTCAGACGGTCGCAAGATTCGAACCCAGTTACAGAATCACCCTAAACTCCGCAAGCAAGTGTTCTAGCCAATCGACCACGAGAAATTACCACGTAAAGAAAGGGAATTAAATTCTATTTATGCCAAACAGGCACAGACAGTAGCCTATCAAGAGAGTGTTCAACGAACGTTTTCGGGACACATAAATTATGTTTCTTGTTGTTCTTTTTGCGATAATGACAGCTTATAAAAGCTATCTTATTGTAATTCACTTCCTAAGTGATTGAGAGAGTTAACTCCCTTATATGCATTGCCTGCATTATTACTGTATCTACAGCTCTTCAGCGTGTACATGGATAATTATTTTATCAATAAATAAATATATATATACGTCCCTTAATGGGACGATGTAATGCAGGCAATGCACGTAAGGGAGTTAACTCTCTCAATCACTTAGGACGTGAATCACTATAAGATAACTTTCATAAGCTGTCATTATCGCCAAAAAACAACAAAACATAACATTTAAGCGATAAAAATCGTACATATTTCAGGCAAGGCTTCGTAGCTCACTGGTAAAATTTCAAAATACAGACAATGTGGTCATGGGTTCGAATCTTGCCATAGTCAGCCACGCTTATACAGCAAAACATGTGTACGTGGATAACTATTCCATCTATAAATAAATAAATATATATGAAACTTATATGTATGTGAATAATAATAAAAAATATTTATTATAATATCATTTAATAGCTTCCTTAGAGAATTAAAATAAGCTACGAGTTCCATCCATTGGAGATGTCAGACACTGTGTGGCAGCTTGTTATATATGTTCGCTCGTAAAAACATAAATAGACTTTAATTCTCCCTTTTCCGCATAGCTGTCAGGTTGGCCGCATGGACAAAAGGGTTGAGACTTGAGTTAAAAGATGACTCGTGTCCGAGGGTTTGAACCGTGCGACCAGCAGAACAGTTATCTACACACTGACGATTCCCGAAAAGGATGAAACATATGTATGTGGATAATAATCAAAAATATTTATTATAATATATATATATATATATATATATATATATATATATATATATATATATATTGACAATGATGGATGGTGTTTGAAGCATAAAACGATGTTGTTCTTATAATAATTCTTTATTATTAGTTTGAATAATTCAATATTTCAAACGCCCTCATAATAATCAGAGAAAAGAAAAAACCCGGAAATTAGGTCACCCATGCGCGGGTATTATTGTGCTCGGAATTAGACAGTCTAATTTTTTTTTTTTGTGGGGGGGTTCAGTGAGCGGAGAACAATAAAAAATAAATACAGGTTTTATCCAGACCTATAGATGCAATTAACAAGTTCTTGAATATAATATGGTTGGATTGCAGAAAGGATTGTGATTTCACGGATGGGGGGGGGGGGGGGGGCACTCTGTAATAAGATTCCATCATAAGAGTTCGAAAACCTAAATGATAATAAGTTTTCTTAAGGGAATGGTTGTTTTAATTGGATATATTATTTTATAATCTTTTAATACATGAGGATTTGCTAAGAATTTTGCGATCTAAAGTAAGGTATGTGTTTATATACGTATAGGATTCACTCCTAAACTAATCAACCGATCATTATGGAGTTTGGAACGCAGCTGTTCGATTTTTTTGTGAAATTTTAACAAGAGTTATGAGACATCAATTAATAAATATTCCCCAAATTTCAGTATTTTTGGAGTATCTTAAAGGATTTTAAGGGATATAATATAGGCACAACCTCCCATTTGAAAATTGAAATATTTCAGATTTGCATTAAATAGGATCCATAATCATTAGAAACCAATTAAGTAAGATTTCCTGAATTTCAATTACTTCTTAAGCCCCTTAAGCTTAAGCCTTAAATTTTAAACATTTTCTAGAATCAAAATCATGTAATAGATTTTGATCAAAATTAGAATAAGGATTCTAGATTTAGTAGAATTATATGTTGATTTTAATCTTCGTAAGGGGACATAAAAGTGGTGCAAAACTGTTATATTCAGGGAATGATTTTACTCGTCCCGGGACGAGTATTCTTTTAGCTGTCTATAAGAAACTGCCTAATGTTCTTATAATTTTTGTGTACATTACCAATTTGCTGACTTATAGCACCTTTGACTGATAAATGGCATATAAGTCTGTGGGATAAGGTGGTTGCGCTATAGCCCATATATAAGAGTGTATACATGTTTAAGAGCCTTAAATAAGCACTTACCGTGATATCTTGCCTCTCGGTTCCTTTTCACAATGCAAACAATAATCATGATAAAAATCAAAACAGCGATTACGACCATCATGACAATGAACCAAGTAGCGAGAGTTGCCTTTCGGAAGACAGCGGTAACTGTGAATAGAGAATACAAAAGAAATATTTCAACAATTGAATTGTGTAATATATATATATATATATATATAGAGAGAGAGAGAGAGACAAAATAGAACAATAAAATTACAACCGTGAACGAAGACAAAAGAAACATTTTTTAGAAAAAGTGAAAAAATCAGCTGATTTAAAAATCATCATCATCATATTTAAAATTTGAAAATATTTTTTATACTTTAATGGAATTCATCATCATCATCATCATCATCATCATCATCATCATCATCATCATCATCATCATCATCATCATCATCATCATCATCATCGGTTTGACGTCCATTTTACATGCTGGCAAGCATTGGACAGTTTTAAGAAATTGACTTCCAGACTTTTATTTATCCCTTTTTCTCTCAAATCCATTCTTACTACTTCCTCTCTTGGCTTTCCTCTGTGAACTGGACCTGTTACCTTAACTGTTCTACATTTACTAACCCTTTCTCTATATGGCATCGCTAACAGAAGAGAGAGAGAGAGGGAGAGAGAGAGAGAGAGAGAGAGGGGGGGGGGGTCAGTTAGTCACCCTTTCCCCTTTTCTGAACTCTTGCTTATGCCCCGAGTTAGTTAAATTTAAATTACCTCCCCTGAAAATAAATCTGCAAATATTTTAAGAAAGGTTAATAATTTATCCTTTGTTTAATTAAATCACTTTAATTAACTACTATTAATATTGACAAAATAGAACAATAAAATTACGCACCTAATATTAATTTATTATGAACTTTTAAAAAATAGTTATGCAAATGAGCATTCAAATATCTTTTATTGGGCCTTTCGTCTTTACGATATATAGACTATTTCAAAATACTATGTTAAATTATTGATTTAAATAACAGTAACTCATTTTGATGGTAATATAGGAGTGACAAAGAAAAAAAAACTTTTTCATTTAGTCATTTAGAGATGAAATAAAAACTATGCATCAAATCTTTTTAACAATAAAAAAAGTAAAATGACACGTGAAAGGGAAATTTTATTTTTTCTTCTTAGTCTAAAATTAAATTGAAGATATCAAGTTTTTGTGTTTCAAAAGTAATTAACCTAATTAAAATGTAATTTGTACAAAAAAAGGGAGTCAAAAAATTTGCAATATTTTGCAGCATAAATCACGTGCCTGAAATAGTTCCCACTGTTTTATTGGTAGCATCCATAGTCGCGAATTATTTACAATGAAATGGCTTCCGGCATTATTCTCAAACAACTTATCTTGTATAAATAGCAGAATACTCGTCCTGGGTATAAGCAATAAATATTGCACTAGTTTTACATTTTAATGTTTTTTTCTTTTTTCGTGGGGTATGGTACGGTTTCGGTGGTATCCCCTAAATGTTAAAGTTTACAAAATAAAAAATAATGTAAGTGTAGTATCTGTTACGATGGATACTGCACCCCATACTGGTGTTGTCTTGGCCTTCGGGTCTTGATTTACGCCGGTCAATGGGTCTGTCCTGCGCAGTTCTGGGAGGTCCACCTTCCCAGGCTTTGCCTCCCCTCTTTGGGGAGGAGTAAGTTTATTGCTTACTGCCTGAGGCGCCCCTACCGGGGAATGCCGACGAGGCTGCCCAGGCAATTTTTAAACCCCACTTTCCCGACCCGACCTTGGGTCACATCTTACTTGTGGGAGTAAGATAAAAACTGGCCTTGTGCCTAACTCCTGGAGAGGAGTAAATCAATACTCACCCTGTTGCCTAGAATACATATTCCATAATTCATAATGATAAGTTCAATAGTTTAGGATTTTAGCAAGCATACATATTATTGACGCTCATGTGCGCACAAATCCCTTTTCAAATGTATTACTTAATATAACTGAAAAATTTGATGTACAACAATTCTTTTCTCTATAAATTTTTGTATCTAACTTATTTTAAAGGTTCTTTGGTGGCGAGGGCGAGCTTGGGTGGGCGCACCCTCTAAATGGTAAATTTTACAACAACAAAACTATGGCCATGTTACTCACCGGGTTGAGAGCATATGTATCTCCAAATTCATTATAATCGGTTCATTAGTTTAGGAGTTTATCCTGTACAACAGAATATATTACCTTAATTGATATGCACACCCACTAAATGTTAATATTTACAATAAAAATAATGTGCCTATGTTACTCATCGTGTTGCCTAGAATATATATTCCAAAACTCATAATAATCCATTCATTAGTTAGGAGATTATCCTGTACATAAAAATACATATACTCCCTCCAAATCCTATGAAATTATACACAATGTAAATAATAGGCATAAATAGAACTGTCTGTGATAGTTAACTGAAACGAATAGTGAATAAATGAGAGTTCGTTTTTAAAAGGAATATGCAAATTAGTTATCCTTTTTGAAGTCGTTCACATATTCACGACCGAGTATATTAGGAAGCTGTTTTTACTTTTTAAATAGAAAAGTGAGCTTTTAATAGCAATGTCAGTGCGAAAAATAACTCAAACAAATATGTATAGAAGAAAGATATAGATTATATATATATATATATATATATATATATATACAGGGTGGGCAAAAATAAGGGTCCTATTTTTAAAAATTCATAACTTTTTTATTTATTGTTTTTTTTTTTTTTTTTTTTTTAGAATAAGTAAAGGACCCCTTCCGAAGCAAGCATGAGCCGTATTAGCCCTAAGGAACGTACCCTCATTTAGAAAACATTATTTTTGCTTAAAAAACTCAAAACAGTCTAAAAAACAATACTTTAGTTTTTGTAAGTTTTAAGAAGTGTTTTTCGGCTAAAATTTGTTTTGTTTATTTCAAAAAATCTCGGAAGGGTCAGTCTACACACACATAAAATTTGGTGAGTTTAACTTTTATTTTGTGGAAGTTATTCAAATTCAAGTTATTCAAATTTAAAGATAGGACCCTTATTTTGGCCCATATGTATATATATATATATAATGTGTCTCAGATGAATTAAAAATCGCTTGTTTACCCGTGCAAACAATAGCATCAACAAAAAAGGCAATTTAATGCATAACATACTATATCTCTCTCTATATATAATTATAGGTATGTGTATATATTTATATATATACTAGAAACATACCCGCCCCAGGACGGGTAAAATAAATTCCCCGAATTTGCATCACTTTTATGTTCTCGTGGGAAGATTAAAAGCAATATATAATGATACTAAACTTTATGTCTAGAAACTTTATTCAAAATTTTGATCAAAATCCATTACATTAGTTTGATTCTAGAAAATGTTTCAAATTTAAGGCTTAAGCTTAAGTGGTCTTAAGAAGAAATTGAAATTCAGGGAATCTTGCTTAATTGGTGTCTAATGAATATGAATCAAATTTAATGCAAATGGGAGGTTGTGCTCATATTAAGCCCCCCCCCCCCTAAAATCACTTTAAAATCCCCCAAAGAAACTCAAATTTGGGAATTAACTGATGTCTAATACTTGTTAAAATGTCACAAAAATCGGAGCTATCTAAATTTTCACAAAGGCTTCCACCCCCTTTTTTACCGTTTTTCATAGAACTAAATCAGTCTAAATATATTACCCATCCTTATGCCTAGTATTTGTTTTCTAAAATTCATAATAAACGGTGATGTATTTATATATATATATATATATATATATATATATACGTCACAAACGGACCAAACTTTTCAAATATTTGTACTTGTGTGTTATTTCTTCACACCAATCATCCTGAAAGAGGTCTTGAAATAAAGACAAAACGTTGATGAATACATAAGTATTTTTAGTTTTCCTTTTTTCATTTTCCACATATGTATATATGTATATATATTGTGTGTATTTAGGCAGCATTTTCTCATTTATGCAAAAATTGTTAAAAATAACAGAATTCGTCTGCTTAATTATACCTTTTTTTAAATTTTGCAATTTTTCTGATGGTCTTTTTTGTATTAAAATAATAAAAAAATTAATAAATGCTCCATAAGTTTCACGAACGTTTTCGATTCTTCGTCGAATCATCCTCAGGTGTCAAAAGCAAATGAACAAAAAAGCTGGAGAAAGAAGAGAATTTTAAAAAAGACGGCGGAGAAACGCGCAGATAACATTTTTCGCATTGTTCCAGGAAAGTCATTGACGATTTAAATTCAGCGACACTGAAATGGCATCACAGAACAAAATCGCATTATGTTAAGCATTTTAAAATGTTGCCACTGGTTTCATATGTGATGTTATTAATTTTAGGTTGTTGTGTTTTTATGTAGATAGCTTCCAGTATTTTAAAAAAATTGATTTTATTATTTTAATATTCAATCTTTTTGATATTTTATTATTAATGATATTATAGAGAAGGTAGGAGGAGCTAACCTCCCACTGTTGGAGTCTTCCTCCTGCCACTCATGAAGAATTGAGAACAAAATTAGTAAGAGACATTTTTATATTTTATATTTTTTCACTCTGCAGTAAAATAATATCAAAATACATGTTGTATCTTACAATGGTAAAAAAAATGATTTGATTTGATTTGTACTAAAATATTAATAGATGTCATGTAAACATGTTAGATATTGGCCCACCAGTATATAACACGGTTAGTTGAGAATAACAGGAAATGAAAGGTCAGCCGAGGTCAACTTGAGGAACTTGAGGTGAGGATTTCTGGACTGTGGGAATTAATAGAAACGGATATGGTTCAAAGAGAAAGTGTGAGAGAGAAAAACAAACCGTTTGGGAGCATGCAACATGTGGATATGTAAAATGATATGGGCTAACAAAATATCATTAAACAGTAATTATCGATTTCTCTGTCTCCCTCGACTGATCAGTAATTTGGAATAAAGATCAAGTCGAATAAACCTCCTCTGTCTTCCATTAGTTTCGACTTGATATAGTCCTTTTGAAAGCACTCTTGTTGATACAAAAATAACCATGTACAGACCTGTCGACATTTTTCCGGTAGGTGCGCCTTAGGCCATCAGAATACCTCCCTCTCTTAAAAAAAGAAAAGAGAATGCCTGGGAAGGTGCACCTCCTCGGATAGAGCCGAACCATACTTAATCCTGACAAAGAGAGACTGGTTCTGTCAAGTCAGCCCCTGGTCTGTGGGAATGATTACCGAGGATGGAACCTAGGCTAATATGAAATCCATTCTTCCTCTGTGTACCTAAAATCAAATGGAACTTCCATGAACAAAGTTTCTTTCCAAGAACTTCCCACCTGTGGAACACGTTACTGCGTGACTGCTTCCTTGCAGATTTCAAGTCAAATGTTGACAAATATCTGTTGAATCATCCTCTGAATTAATCAAACCTCGTTCTCAATCCTTTCATAGTACTGTTCCATCATCCAACTGACTATCTCATTAAAATCGAGTGGCTTTTGGCCTTTATAAGTGGTGAACCATTAGTATAGAACTCCCCCCCCCCTGCCGCTAGAAATTTTCAGAATATTCTTCAATCAAGCTTTCATTTAAAAAGAAGGTACAACAGCCGACACACACACCGCGATGGCGGCCAGTCGTCAATGTTCTTCCTTTGAAACGAGAAACAAATGCACCCAGAAATTTTTTTAGATAACCATTCACCCGTCTTCGTCTCTATCCCCCCTCCTCAACATTTTTTTTCATTTCCAATTTGTGTGTGTATATATATATATATATATATATATATATATATATTCTATTCATTCTTAGATTCTTTATTCACTCAACGGTGTATTTATTGTTAACCGAATAATAATGAGTCCAACTTAAAATCCCAGACTGAATTTTTGTTTTTAATTCAATAAATTTTGCGAAAATAAAACAACCATGCTTCAATGTAGGGAAAGGATGATAGAAATTTACACAGAAGAGGATACCTCCATGGGTTGGTGTCAGGAAGGGCATCCGTCCTATAAAAATTCTTTGCCTCAAATAAGGAAATGACTCTCAAAGAAAATCGAATGCATGTTGAAAGCTTACGTGAAAGGTCTGGTGAGATTGTTGAGTTTCTTGAGAGAAGACATATAAACCTGTGTTGTGTCCAAGAAACTCGTTGGAGAGTTAAATCTGCTAGAATGATTGTGGGAAAGAGTGCAAGTTATAAGCTCTATTGGATTGGAAATGAAAAAGGAATTGGTGGTGTTGGTATTTTTATTGAGGAGAGATTGGTCGAAAAAGTGATTGAAGTTAATTATGTAAATGAGCGAATAATTTTGATGAAATTTAGGGTAGGTGATAACTTTTATAGCTATATCTGTTTATGCACCACAATGTGGCTTGAGTGAGTTCTATGACAGGTTATTGCAGTGTGGTGGGGTAGATGAGAGGGAAATGGTTGCTATGGCAGGAGATTTAAATGGTCATGTTGGAAAGACACCTGAGTGTGCATGGAGGAAATGGATATTGTGATATGAATACTGAAAGAGAAAGAATTTTGGAATTTGGTCTTGCTGTAGACATGTTGGTTGCAAACACCCTTTAGGAAAAAGGAAAGCAATCTCGTTACATATGTGTCAGGTACAGCAAAGACGCAGGTAGACTATCTGCTGGTTCGGAAAAAAGGACAGAGGGCTCTTGATAGACGTGAAAGTGGTGCCTAGTGAAGAATTTGTGACACAGCACAATCCGGTTATTTGCAATTTCAAGCTGAAGAAATTTCATGAGATAAAGAGAAAGTTTATCCCCAGGAAGAAGGTGTGGAGGTTGAACAAAGAACAAGTGAAACGCGAGTTTAGAGACCGAGTAAGGGAGCTTTAGGTTACCAGACTCACTTCTGGAAGTGTTAAAGAACAGTGGAAGAGGTTGAAAGTTACACTATTGGAGGTACCAGACCAGACTTGTGGATGAACAAAAGCCCCGAGGAAGTTGAGAAGTGTATCAAAGAAAAGCTGAAACGATGGAGCTAGCCGATAAAAGGTTTAGTGAATAAGGAAATATATCTGGTGGCAAAGAGGAAAGCAAGAAGAGCAGTATACAAAGCCAAGAAAGAGGCTGAGCAAGCCAGATTTTCTACAAAGGAATGACCAAAAGATCGAAGTATTCACAATAGCTAAACAAATGGCAAAGACAAATATGGATATTGTTGGAGAGAAATGCATTCGAAATGACAATGGAGTGTTCGCAACAATTGAACAGGACAAATGCCATTATGAAAGATTACTGAATACCGAGTTACCATGGAGTCGAGAAAAACTAGAAGTTGCAGAAGCAATATCGGGGCCAGCCATAATAATCGAGAAAGATGAAGAGTAATGCTGGAAATTCCTCAGGCGTTGTTGCTGAAATGTTGAAGGCTGTGGGTGAAACAGCACTGAGATGATCACAGATTTGACAAATCAGATCATAATAGAAGAGGCCATTTTGAAAGACTGGGAACTTAGTACAATTGTCAACTGTTACAAAGGTAAAGGGGAAGCTCTAGATAGAGGTAATTACAGAGGCTTAAAAGTGATGGATCAGATCCTGAAAATGATTGAGATAATAATTGAGCAGCAAATAAGAAGTCAGATAGATGAAATATAGTTTGGTTTTATGCCTGGGTATAGTACAACTGGTGCTATATTTATGCAAGAGAAGTTCCTTAGTAAGAAAAAGAACCTATATATTGGCTTTTGTGGATCTGGAAAAAGCTTTTGACAGAGTGTCAAGATATGTCTGGTGGGCATTGCCTAAACTAAGGGGCAAACGAGTGGTTAGTGAAGATTGTTCAAGCAATGTACAGAAATGCTCAAAGTCGTGTTAGAATAAATAGCACATTTAGTGAAATTTTTAATGTGGAAGTACATCAGGGCTCTGTATTGAGTCTGTTGCTTTTTATTTGTGTCTTAGAAGCATCGTCCAGAGAGTTCTGCATGGGTTGTCACGAAGAGATGCGGTATGCTGATGATTTAGTACTTGCCTTTGAAGCAATGGAAGGTTTATTTGTTTAAGTTCAAAACTTTGAGGAATGCTATGGAAAGTAAAGGCTTGAGAGTGAATGTCACTAAGACAAATTGTTGATCAGTGGTTGCAGTGTTAGAAATCCCCGAAAAGTTTATGATAAGGGTGCAACTCAATTTTCTGTGGTACATGCAGGAATTGGGTACACAAGAAGTGCAGTATAATTACAGATAGTTGAGAAAAGACAACCAGTTTGTGTGCAAGAAGTGTAAGGCAACAGAAACGAATGCGAACTTAGATATGGAGAAAATATATGTGGATGGCGAAGTTATTGAGGTTGTTCAGAAATTTTGTTACCTTGTCATTGGAGCACAGGGTGGAATAGGTGCTAGTGTAATAGATAGAATTAGGAATGGATGGAGTAAGTCTAGAGAACTTTTGCCATTACTAACCAGCAGAGCATTACCACTGTCGACCAAGGGAAGAGTCTATCAGGCAAGTGCATGCAGTGTGATGATGTATTGAAGTGAAATCCGTCCAGTGAGGATTGAGGACATGCGTTGCATGGAGAGAAATCATATGAGAATGATACGATGAATGTGTAATATAAGTATTAAAGACAGGCTCAGATTTGATTAGCTCAAAGGAAGATTACAAGAGGCTTCAATGGTATGGCCACATTGAAAGAATGGATGAGAGTTTCTGGGTCAGTCGATGTAGAACTATTCAGATAGCAGGGTCAGCACACAGGGGAAGGCCAAGAAAAACATGGAAGGAATTGATAAGGATGTACTTGAAATAAAGAGGGATAAATACAGACCTGGCTAGAGATAGGTTAGCTTGGAAGTCAATTACTAAAAGCTGCCCAACACATGCCAGCATGTAAAATAAATGTTAAACTAAATACGATGATAATGAGGATACAGTGGTCCAGCATCTGTCCAAATTTGCCTTGAATTGTTGCGTCGTTGGTGCATTTACTACATCTCATGAAAGTGCATTCCAACGTCCAGGGATCCTGATTTAGAAAGCAGTTCTCTTCCGGTTCAATCAAAACGGTTTCTGGCATAGACCTCTTTCTGGTGCAGGGGTGAATAAGAAGTCCTGAAGAAGATCGTAATGGCCATTGAGGAGATTGTAGGCCAAAATAAAATAACCGCATAATCGTCAGTTCAAAGGAAGAAAAGGTTAAGCTTCTTGAGTTGGCTTTTGTAGAGCAGATCCGATAGTCCCTGCACTATTCGAGTAGCCAGTCTTTGAACTCTCTCCAGATGCTGTATATCACGTATTAGATATGGAGCAGACGCCTGGACACCATACTCTAACAGAGGTCTGACGAGGGAGACATAAAGTGGGAGAAATATTTTACAGGTGAGTTTACAGAAGGAGCGTCGAATGAGAAATAGGGTCCTCCTTCCTTTGTTTGCAGCCTGAATGCAATGTTTAGATGACTTTAAGGACGAGTCGACCAGAGGGTCAATGGTACTTATTTAGAACAAGTATTTTATCTCATCTCTGTAACGGCTACTACTACCACACACACACACACACACACACACACACACACACACTGAGTATGACATTAAATTAAATAAATATGAATGGCAGATTTGAGGAGAGTGAACTCTTTAGTTACCTTTATTCCCAGGTCCATTCTGACCCGCCCGGATCTCATTGGATAAATATAATCTGGGTAAAGTTGCAGTATAGTTAACAGTCGATAAAACAAAACAAATTCAATTAATAACTTTTACCAAACGACAGTTGGACAGATGTATGCGTGTTAGCCTTCATCCACCACTTGAATTAAGTGGGCAGTGTAGTTTAATAGGGTTTCGTAAGTTGGGTATGTGTTTGAGGATGGGCTCTTTCGCCATTAGATTGTTCAGTTTACATTGTTTATTCAATATTCTCTGGTAAATGTAGTTCATAGATTCAGTCCAACTATCGTATATTTATATGTAAACAAATAGAATAAATTAATCACTCATTAAATCTCGCAGATAACCATCACAAAATAATGACAGCATTTAAAAATATTTCAACAACGCCTAGCTAATCACCTTCCCCCCAACAAAAAAAATATTTGACCGTCCAATTTTTAGCACACTTATACTCTGCATGGGGTGATCTCATTTCCAGTTTTTTTTTTCTCTGATTATTCCCGATGAAAAACGCAGGGCGTTTGAAATATTGAACAAAAAAAATATAAAACAACATCGTTTTTATGCCTCAAACACCACTTATCATTCTCAATATATATATATATATATATATATATATATATATATATATATATATATATATATATATATATATATATATATAGCTGTTGGATCCTCATACATCGTAATCGACGGAAGAGTCCATCATATATATATATATATATATATATATATATAAGTAAGCAGCATTTTTTCTTGAAGACATTTCGTTAAATATTATAGATGACTACATTCAGTCTGCTTATTTTTACCTTGATTCTTTCTAGATTCCTGATTAATTTTTTAGTTTCAAGCTGAAACTGGTAGATGAATTTGCCGTACCCATTGTGTTTCCTCGAAAATTAATCATAAACCTAGAAAGAATCAAGTTAAAAATATATAGACACAAGTCATCTGTAATATTTAACGAAATATGTGCGTGTGTTGCGAGAGACACTCAAAATGGGCAGATGAACTTTTATATTAAATTGGTTTTGCTGGAGAATGATTTGAGGTTAGTTTATTTCGGACTATTAGGTTCGAAGTTTTAAATTCAGTGTAATTTATAAGTTTAATTTCTTTATGTTGTTGGACGAGTTTACGTATCTTTTTATGGTATATGTTATAGAGCATTTGTTGAGTTTTTAATTGCTATGCATTTGGTTTCCATAGAATAGATTAATAGCGTCTCTGGCTGTGTTCTTTTATAGATATTAGAGCGATAATGTTCTATGTATTGGTCGACTAGTTTATTGAGGGAAATTATGGTTAATAAGTGTTTGTTTTATATTAGTAAGTTATTCGTAAAATATTGTTCTGGATAAAGAAATGTGGAAAAAAATTTTTTTTTTGAAACACCAGCATAAAATGAAAAGTCGTGGAGACAGAATGTATGAAAAGCAATTAAACACAAGAAATAAAAAACAACGGGATTGGCTCGGTTTCGTTCGGATCAACCAACGTCTTCAGAAAAAAGTTATAAAAAGTATTTGAGGTAACCCTGTCGAGTCCAATTAGCTTGTAAATTAGATGGATAAAATTCCAAGGTTGAACAGAATACAGCTGCCTCTTGCAATGCAGTTTGCTCTCAATTTAAAACGGATTTTTCTGACCTTTCCCTAAAAGTTTTTTCTAAATAATTTACATGCTAAGTAGAACCTGGATTACTTCAAATACTTTTTTTTATATCCGTCCCGAAGAAGGGATCTGCTCAGTATTGAAACCAGTCGACTTTTTTTACATTGTCATCCTGTCTTCAAACATTAACTTGAGCATTATATTTCTGAAACGTTCGTAGCCAGCATGACTAAAATAATAAAGCAATGCGTTTTGGTACTTGTTTTTGGTTAAAATTGATGTTTCCTGAAAAAGCAAGTATAATTACTATAGCTTTTTTCCTCTGGAAAATAGAGTTGATTACAGTAAAAGGTTGAGTGTAAATTATCAAATATTTAAAATCAGTTTTTAGGCATAACTCAAATTTTGTAGGAATAACTCTCAAATGTTGTAGGAATAACTAACTTTCAAATGTTGTAGGAATAACTAATTTTCAAATGTTGTAGGAATAACTAATTTTAATATTTTGTAGGAATAACTAATTTTCAAATGTTGTAAGAATAACTCAAATTTTGTAAGAATAACTCAAATTTTGTAGGAGTAACTATTTAATTTTGTAGGAATAACTATTTAATTTTGTAGGAATAACTATTTAATTTTGTAGGAATAACTATTTAATTTTGTAGGGATAACTATTTAATTTTGTAGGAATAACTATTTAATTTTGTAGGGATAACTATTTAATTTTGTAGGAATAACTATTTAATTTTGTAGGAATAACTATTTAATTTTGTAGGAATAACTATTTAATTTTGTAGGGATAACTATTTAATTTTGTAGGAATAACTATTTAATTTTGTAGGGATAACTATTTAATTTTGTAGGAATAACTATTTAATTTTGTAGGAATAACTATTAAATTCTGGATAATCTGATTTTAAAATATCTTGTTCACTACTGTATACAGAATTTGAGATGCCTTTCGGAAAAATTATTCTTCATTTACAAGAAACCTCTTCAACCACAGATTGCCATGGCAAATAACACCCTACCTGAGAGTCCAACGTTCAAACTCCTCGGGCTAACATTCACAGGTAACATGGATTGATCAAATAGATTGAAGACATTGCCAAGCCGTCTGCAAAGAAGGTGGGCTCCCTCTACCGTGCTAGAAAACTTCTCACACCTGACATTATCCTATATCTCTACAAAGCCACTATTCACCCATGCATGGAGTATTGTTGTCACATCTGGGCTGGTGCACCAACCACTAGTCTCCCCCTCTTAGACAGGGTCTAAAAAAAGAGCCTCTAACTTAATAGGTCCCTCACTATCTACCAAGCTCCAGCCCCTGTCCCATCGCCGCAATGTTGCATCCCTGTGCTTGTTTTACAAGTACTACAATGAAATATGTTCTGACGAACTGGGTGCATTTGTGCCCCCTTAACATAAATACTCCCGACCAACGCATCAATCAGCAAAATCCCACCCCTTAGATGCTGGAAAGTTTTCTACTCTAATAGCTATTTTCTTCAAACTCCTCACATGTGGATTTTTTCCCCGCTCCTTGTTTCCCTGACTGTAGCGACATGCAGAAATTTAAATGTAATATGAACAACCATCTTGCCACGTAGAATGTCTTTATAAATGTGGCCCCTAATTCTCAGTAGCCGTTTACATCTCAGTGGCAATGTGACTTGAATATAAGTAAAAAAAAAAAGGTCAGAGTTATGTACCTCATGCTCGGAGCCCTTTGTAATAAAAAGTTAATCTCCAAGTCTCATTGCCAATATGAGAAATTGTGGCAACTCTCATATGGACACATGGTCAAGAATTACGACCATAATTTGCACTCAGTTGCTGTTTTGAGTATCATACAAATAGGACCTGCCTTTGGTTACGTCGCCTGATAGAAAAGAGGAAGATGTAAGTTTTTGCCTTGGTGCTTGGCACATACATTCTTTACCTTCCTTGTGCATTTTATCTGCATGGGAACCATGTGTTTATTTTTTTTAATGCAAATCGCTCCAGAAAAGGCATAAAGCCACTTGATGTAAGAAGCTAAAAAAGATAATTATCGCAAAGACAGGAGATGCCTATTATCCTTTATCTTAAAAAGACCAATGCTATATAGGTAGGAAGAAAAGGGCAGCACGAAGAGAGTTCCACATGCCTGCAGTTCTTGGGAAGAATCTACTAGATTAAAAAGCTGTATTATATCGAGGTATTAAAACAGCGACTTTGCAAAGACCACTAGATCAACGAGTCAAACGAGCTGGAATAAAGGAAACAGGGAATAGATCCGACAATTCTGAAAAACACATGCCATAATAGTTTTTATAGAAAAGACTGAAACTAGCAACATCACGTCTGTGAGAGAGAGGGGGCAGAGAAGAAGAAAGGATGGGGCCAACCAAATTACAGATACGTTTCTAAACCTTATTAAGAACCTTTAAATGGGACAATACTCCATACAAGATCTGACAGTAGATTTGTAGAAATAGAGAATAGCCTCGGGTGTGAGAAAGTGTTTGTAGCGAATAGAGAGAACCGACTTTACAAGAAGCAGATCTAATGTATAAACCCCCAGAAAGATTTGATGAAAAAGAAAGACCAAGAAGTTTCAGAGTCGATTTCTCTTCAAGACCAGAGCCATCCATGAAAATCTCAGAAAGAAAACGGACACACATATGATTAAAAGACACGAGCTGAGTCTTAGGATTAAACGAAACAAACCATTTTGTACTGTGTATCAATTTTGATGGTGCCATGTTCGTTTTTATCGGTGGTTAAATATTCCGTCTTTCTGATGTTCAGCCACAAACTAAACTGCGGCAGCCTGTTTTTCCAGGACTGAACGTGTTGTTGCCGGTCGGATTTAATCTTTGAGGCAAGCAAAACATCATCTGCAAACAAGGGTGTTTAGGGTACAGGCTAGTGCAGGTCTTTGTATGACCATGTGCCGCCCCTGAGGATTACCGACCTCAACATTTGTGTACTGTGGTTTTCTTTTCTTCTGGCCATGTGGTCTCTTGTATTGGCGATCGCCGAATGTGTGCACTGGTTTACAAGTATACAAAAAACAAAAGCAATGCAGACTCACAAGCAAAAACACAAACTCAGATACATTATGTATCAGTCAGTTGCGCTGTGTGTGTGTGTGTGTGTGTGTGTGTGTGTGTGACACTGTTGCGGAAAAGGATCCCCAAATGCTAGTGTCTACATTTTCCCGGATATCAGCTAAGACCTAACTGAGATAGTTTGTATGTTGAGGCCATCATTGTTGTTTGGTCGAAGTCGTCAGCTCGACCCGATCTGCTCTAGCCCGACTTTGGCTCCAAGTTAATTTAGCTTTGACTGCCAAATATATTTAGTTTTCGACCAGTAATCCTAAACGTCTGATCTTTGTTTCAGTCACACCCAGCTTACCAGCAGAAATGACTACTACTACCGACGCCCTCTCAGCCACTCCCAGCCGACCACCCGGAAATTATCAAACAATCTGTCAGGTGCCACCTGCCTGGAGAAGTTCAATAGATTTTGGCGGCCTCCTCATTGTCTTTCCACTCATCACACTTCTGACTGCTTTTCCTTTTTGTGAATCATTTTCTCCACATTCTCCAGGGTTATGGCTCTTGGGGGGGGGGGGGGGCAGATCATAGCATCACACCTGGTGATACTTTCTGATCAATAAATTGTGCATTTTATTGTGATTGGGAACAATGTGTTTAATTATATGTGTAATCTATGTATACACACCTCATTTATGTTTTTTTTTAATAGTTTATCAAGACAAACTACTAATAAATGTTATGTTAACCGCAAACTTTTATTTCTGACATGTGCGTTACTGCAAAAGTAACATATGACCATTCTTGGCAACTACATGCATGTGAAGAGAATTAATGTAAATTCTCTACCCACGTGTTTTAAGTATCTTATCTTTCACAGAGAAGTGTTTTTCTAAATAAGACTACGTATATCTCTTTCGTATATTTCTATTCTGCGTATCCATTTTTTCTTCTATTCTTTATAATGCATTTGATTAAAATGCTACTAACCTTACACTTCACGTTCTAATTTATTTGCCTCTCCACGAGGGCAAAGTTAGACACAAGGTCTGTTTTTAATGTAGGGAAAATCTAGCTCCCCCAAAATGGGCCCTCTGAAATTTATTTTTTACTTTTATTGACACCAAACAAGACACATTGCCTCTGAGACGTAAGGATCTACTGCGGTATGGAAGCATTCTAAGTGGGGAGTTGTGTAGCGAGATGTTTGTTCACATTACATTTAAATTTCTGCGTGTTGGTACAGTCAGGGAAACAAGGAGCAGGGAGGGAATTT
This sequence comes from Sepiola atlantica, assembly GCA_963556195.1. Taxonomy (NCBI): domain Eukaryota; kingdom Metazoa; phylum Mollusca; class Cephalopoda; order Sepiida; family Sepiolidae; genus Sepiola; species Sepiola atlantica. Next base: position 166,656,429 of record OY744519.1, read on the forward strand.
CAAAGGCTAGCAGTTCAAGAAAAGAAGCTAGAGAGTAGAAAGCCTTCTGGCATCTAGGAATTTCTACAGTGAAGGGGTGGGATTTAGCTGATTGTCGGGTTTGTCAGATGTATTTACATCGAGGAGAACCAGAGCAGCAAGTTCGTTGGAGCTTAATCTTGCCTCAATCTAGAAGGACCGAGGACAGAATAGACTAAGTGTAGCATCAGAACAGATACTACACTTTGTTTTCGTGTTGTTTTTGTTAGTGTTATATGTTGCTTTTCTTTTTGGATTTTTTTTTTAACAAATTCTTATTCATAGTTATTGTTTCTTATTACAGGGTTTTATAAACCGAATGTTTTATAAGTTTTTGTTTTTTTTGCAAATAAGTTATTTAACGAAAGAAACTGTTGATTTTATCATGCATTTAAGTGTATTCTGTAATGTTGTTTGGGTACTTCTACACGAACGTTGTTTCGGTACTTCTACACGAACGTTGTTTGGGTACTTCTACACGAACGTTGTTTCGATACTTCTACACGAACGTTGTTTGGGTACTTCTACACGAACGTTGTTTGGGTACTTCTACACTAACGTTGTTTCGATACTTCTACACGAACGTTGTTTGGGTACTTCTACACGAACGTTGTTTGGGTACTTCTACACGAACGTTGTTTCGATACTTCTACACGAACGTTGTTTGGGTACTTCTACACGAACGTTGTTTCGATACTTCTACACGAACGTTGTTTGGGTACTTCTACACGAACGTTGTTTGGGTACTTCTACACGAACGTTGTTTCGATACTTCTACGCGAATGTTGTTTCGGTACTTCTACGCGAATGTTGTTTCGGTACTTCTACAAGAACGTTGTTTCGGTACTTCTACACGAACGTTGTTTCGGTACTTCTAGACAAACGTCGTTTCGGTACTTCTAGACAAACGTCGTTTCGGTACTTCTAGACAAACGTCGTTTCGGTACTTCTAGACAAACGTCGTTTCGGTACTTCTAGACAAACGTCGTTTCGGTACTTCTACACAAACGTCGTTTCGGTACTTCTACACAAACGTTGTTTTGGTACTTCTACACAAACGTCGTTTCGGTACTTCTACACGAATGTTGTTTCGGTACTTCTACACGAACGTTGTTTCGGTACTTCTACACGAACGTTGTTTCGGTACTTCTACACAAACGTTGTTTCGGTACTTCTACACAAACGTCGTTTCGGTACTTCTACACGAATGTTGTTTCGGTACTTCTACACGAACGTTGTTTCGGTACTTCTACACGAACGTTGTTTCGGTACTTCTACACGAACGTTGTTTCGATACTTCTACACGAACGTTGTTTGGGTACTTCTACACAAACGTTGTTTCGATACTTCTACACGAACGTTGTTTGGGTACTTCTACACGAACGTTGTTTCGGTACTTCTACACGAACGTTGTTTCGGTACTTCTACGCGAATGTTGTTTCGGTACTTCTACGCGAATGTTGTTTCGGTACATCTACACGAACGTTGTTTCGGTACTTCTACACGAACGTTGTTTGGGTACTTCTACACGAACGTTGTTTGGGTACTTCTACACGAACGTTGTTTCGGTACTTCTACGCGAATGTTGTTTCGGTACTTCTACGCGAATGTTGTTTCGGTACTTCTACACGAACGTTGTTTCGGTACTTCTACACGAACGTTGTTTCGGTACTTCTACACGAATGTTGTTTCGGTACTTCTACACGAATGTTGTTTCGGTACTTCTACACGAACGTTGTTTCGGTACTTCTATACGAATGTTGTTTCGGTACTTCTACACGAATGTTGTTTCGGTACTTCTACACGAATGTTGTTTCGGTACTTCTACACGAACGTTGTTTCGGTACTTCTACACGAACGTTGTTTCGGTACTTCTACACAAACGTTGTTTCGGTACTTCTACACAAACGTTGTTTCGGTACTTCTACACAAACGTTGTTTCGGTACTTCTACCGATTTTTTTTTACCCTAACCCTAACCTAACCCTTTTAGTAAAGATTAATGTAAAGGTATCTAATAAATTCCAAATGAATAGTTGCAAAAGTAATAAAGGTATCCAAAAATGTACGTAAAAGTCTGAACTTAATCTTTCTAATTTTCGTCTGGCAAATAACAGCGTCTTTTTATTTGTATATTTCGGTAAAAGTCTAACTTGATTTGTCGTTCTTTGTTTCTAGTCGTAACTGTTTATGTCACGACTACAAATCTATGGATACCTATTCCTAAAAAGCACCCCCTTTTTTTTTTAACAAAATCCATATTTGTAATTATTGCATTCATGTTCGTATATATGCTATGACCTTTCACACACATTTAATAAAATGAGATCTTCCAATCAGCAAAGATGGTGATTGTTGATTAATCTAATATCCTTAAGTAAACAATTCCGCCTTTACTGATTTTAAAATGAATTGTTCCAAAATCAAATTATGTCGCCCCGTCGACTAAAACAATACAATTTTTAATCAATACATTTCAAAAAGCGACATTTATTTTTATTAATTTAAAGAATATCTAACTGACAATTATTTTTACGTTAAGAACACAGAATATTTATTGCTTTAAAAAGAATTAAATTGCTACAATTTTAAATAAATAAATAATAAATAAGAGACATATTATTTAATTGACAATGACAATTATTTTTACGAAAGAAGAAAGAGTATTTTTTTTCTTAATAGTATTAACCCTGACAGACATTTATTATTTTAACTGTACATTATATTGATTGACTAGCGAAAATAGACTCCCTAACGGTCGTCTATTTTTGCTACGCTGCCGCGTTCTTGGGTGGTGAGACATTGATTTTCTTTGTTTCGGACCAAAAATATTTTTAGTTAAAAAAAAAAAAAAAAAAAATTGTCTCCCAATATTTTTTGTTTAAAAAGGAAATAAAAAGAAGTTTTCCCCCCTCCACTTAAAAATCGAGCGCGAACGCAGACCCCACACTATACCGAAGAACCAGTTTTGATACGTAGCCTGGTTTTAAGATCATTCATTACTAAGTAAAAAAAAATAAAAAATCATTTTTCTTGCGTAAGTAGTTAAATCAAAATCGTTCTTTTAACTTGTCACATTTGCTCATATGGTAGGGTTTCGGACAAATTCGTCCTAATTACCATATGACGTTAAGGTTACGAGTTCAAATCACGACCTTTAGTTGTTAAGATGTGCCCTAATGTATTTCTTATGTTTCTGACTTGGAAATTAATTAAATAGTAATTACCCGCCCCCCCCCTTCCCTTACATTTACAAAAATCTTCGCCGACGGACAGAATGACAGGTAGAGAAGCTCTTTGTTATATCATAAGTGGATGTAGAAAGCACCATGGAATTTCCACAGGGTCCCGCTTTAAAATATATAATTAATTTAATAAATACTGAAAGTATTATCAAAATGAGATAAATCTTATTTTTAATGATTAAAAAAGATTAACACATTTATTTTTTTAATGTTGGGTGCCACACAAAACCATCTTAAAACCAGGCTACGTATCAAAACGGGTTCTTCGATATAGTGTGGGGTCTGCGTTCGCGCTCGGAAAGGTACTACCTCTCTGTATGAACTTCTATATACTGTGGTGTGCCTCAAACAATTTAGCTTCACTATAGTGAATGATCGTCAATGCGTAGTGAAGAGTCACACCCTTCATGAGGTAACCCTATTAATACTCAGTGGCATAGTCAGAACACGGCGGATCTAGAGGAGTCTTACCTGGAAAAAAATCCCTCTATTCTTTATGAATAATTGTAGTTTCATATTGTTAAATATTGGGCGAGTATAATTTTGTTAGTTGAGAATAACAGTAAATGGGGGTTGGTCGGTGTCAGCTTAGTGTGCTTTGAGGGTTAGCTCGACCCACTGTGGGAATTGATAAAAGCGGATGTGACGTCATATGGCCCAAAAAGGTAGAGATGGAGAGAAAGAGGAATTCAAACGGCAGCTTTGTGGTGCGAACACGTGTGTTGAGAAATGTCCTGTTAAAATGTGATTATCAAGTAATTACCTCTCTCAATGTGATTATCAAGTAATTACCTGCCTTACTGGTTAGTGATTGAGAATAGACGATCCTAGGCGAATAAACCTCTTCTTGTCTTCAACCGTTGTCTCTTCTTGGTCCTTTTTTTTTGGGTTATGAATGAACGTGTTTGCAGGCAGCATTTCCTCAGTCTGGTAGGATAATCTAAGGGACACATGCCAGAATAAACGGCCAGCATTTTAGTTGATTGTGACTTGTGAGAGATTAGATCTGCACCAGAGGGGAGATATATGTAACCTTATGGTGATCATCGACAAACGGTGGATGCATCATCAGAGAGAACATGGCAGCATTGGGGGAGATCATCCTGCATAACAACTTCTATTGTTTCCTTGGTAAATTTTGCATAACAATACACTTTTGGATTTTATGTAGATTCTCTAACCTTTCGTTCTATAGGGAACACACAAACATAACACACACACACACACGCACAAACATAACACACACACATATTGAGTTTTATATATAGAGATTTGTAGAGGATATTTTTTTGCTTTGTTTTGGTAACATATATTAACGTCTTAAATTATCAATTCGGTTGTATATTGGATTTGAAATACATGCAAATTTATTTATTTAGTATAGACAATTGGTTAAAGACAACGAAAATAAAGTTGAGCGGTGTATGTGTGTGCTTCACCGAGTGTTGTGTTTAAAAGTCCATGAAAGTCACTCTGAAATGTACTTTTAAGTACGTACCCATGTTAGAGACAACAAAAAGATAAAACGTTTGTCAAGAAAGAGTTCAAAGTGTCCAAGAAAACCAGAGTTGTTTTGTCTGTAAGTAGAAATTGAGTACACATATTCATTTCAGCTATCACCCTGTGCGTTAAGAAGGAATTGAGCAGACATGTTCATTTCGGCTGGCGCCATGTGCGTTTACATGTTTGTAAATGGGATAGGCATGAAGATGTTTGTGTGTATATTAGTGTGCCTGTTTTTCCAGTGAGGGAGTGTATGTATGATCTGTGTATATGCGCTCGGCGAGTCGTGTATGTGTGGTTAGCTGAGCGTACAGAAGTTTGTGTGTGTCTCTCATTGCCTTTGTCGAGGGCCTTCGCTCCAAAGAGGCCCTGGCAGGATTGTGTCGCACACGTGTGTTGTTTATGGAAGAAGAGGAAACACGCTGTGTTTTGACTTTTATACTACGCGCAAGATTTGGAAGTGAATATCTCTGGCGTTTTGACTGGTTGAAAGGAACTGCTAATTTGAGCTTTTGTCCAATCAAGAATCGATACGTAAAAACAACATTCACTGCCGCTGCTAATTCGAACAAAAGCTTTTCTTGACTTTAGTCATAGAAAATCATTTAAAATGGCTTTAACATTCTTAGCAAATCCTCATCTATTAAAAGAGTGTAAGTTTTGGAAGCTTTTTACATCCAGTAATTTTAGAAATAAAGATTAAAAAATTACAAAGTATTAGTTATAGTTTGATAACAATTTGGTTCAATTGATAATTTAATAACCATATTAATTAAATTTAACTTTCAAAAACCTATTTTACAAAAACAAAATAATTTGGTTAAACAAAATAAAACCGTCATATATATATATTTTCTTAATCGAAAGTACTTATAGGATTTACAGACGTCAGATCGATTTTATTGTAAAATCGATTTTTTTCCCCAAAATTGTGAATATTTTCTTACAAGAAACTAATTAAGAAAAATGAAAGATGGAATTTGAGAGAATCATGGAAACCCGTAGTAGGAACAGCTGTAAAACGGCAAATGGCTTTAACGAATCGAAACGAATTCGTTTTTTTTTATGTGATTATTCTAAATCTTAAAAAGACCAATAAAATAATTATTTAAATGTTTAAACATTTTGTTAAATACATTATTTATTGAGATTTAATTGCTTGTTTAATTTTATTTCTTCACTAAATTAGCTTTTCAAACACGTAAATATTTTCTTGCACGAAATTAAAAGAAAAGGCCGTCTAAACGAAACAAAAACGAAAGCAAAGAATCCCGGGAAACGCCGGCTAAGTACAGATAAAAATTAATGAATTATTAAAATAAATTAACTTTATTTTATTAAAGCGAGAAAAACATGTCAAAATATGATTAAAATATATAATGGATATAAAAAGTAAAGGAAACAGGAAAAAGAGAAAAATGAGAGAGAGAAAGAGAGAGAGACAAACAGACAGACAGAGAAAGAAAGAGAGAAAGAAAGAGAGACAGACAGACAGAGAAAAAAAGAGAGACAGAGAAAGAAAGTGACAGAGAGAAAGAAAGTGACAGAGAAATAAAGAGACAGAGAGAGAGAGAGAGAGAGAGAGAAAAGAGAGAGACAGAAAAAAAGAGAGAAAAGAGAGACAGAGAGAGATTAAGAAAAACGAGTGAAGATAGAAGAGTGGGGGAGATAGATGAGTGAGGGGAGATAGATGAGTGAGGAGAGATAGATGAGTGAGGGGAGATAGATGAGTGAGGGCAGATAGATAAGTGAGGGGAGAAAGAGAGAGAAATAAAGCAAAAGAGAGAAAGCGAAAGGGAGAAATACTAACCCGGAGAGAGCATGACTTCTTTCCATTCACTTGCGGCTTCGAGTTCTCCGTCCATTGCAAGTACTCGGAATTCGTACAATAGTCCAGTCGTCAAGTTAGACACAACCTGCCAGGTAAGATCCGTTTGACCAATTGTGTCAATCAAATCATCCTCACCTGCAAACAAAAAAAAGAAAAATTCGGGTTGAAATAGAAAAATGAATTATAAACAAGAAACAGGTCACAGAGTGCAGACACAAATGTCTGTCTAGAAACTGAGTTTGAAAAAAACCGTAGAAATGTTGGTCTATCACAGTTTGATCGCTAAACGCACATCATCATCATCATCATCATCATCATCGGTGTAACGTCCATTTTACATTCTCTCAAGTCCATCCTTATCACTTCCTTCCATGTTTTCCCTGGCCTATCCTGCCGACTGACTTTGCTACCTCAACTGTTCTACTAACCCAAGAACTCTCACCCGTTCTTTCAACGTGGTCATACCATTGAAGTCTCCTGTTCTGTTCACATCTCCCTATATTGTCTAAATTGAGGTCATCAGATCTAAGCCTCTCTTTAAGACTCGCATTACACATCAATCATATCATTCTCATATCATTTCTCTCCATGCGACGCATGTCCTCAACCCTTAATAGCCAGGTTTCACTTCCATACATCATCACACTGTGTACACATGCCTGATAGACTCTTCCCTTGGTCGACAGTGGTAACACTCTGCTGCTTAGTGATGGCAAAAGTTCCTTGAATTTACTCCATCCACTCCTAACTCTTGCAATCACACTAACACCAGTTCCTCCCTGTGCTCCAATGGTATCACCAAGCCAAGGTAACAAAACTTCTGAACAACCTCAATAGCCTCACTATCCTAATATACTTTCTCCACATCTGAGTTCTCATCCGTCTCACACTTCTTGCACACAAACTGACCTACCAGTAATTCCACTTCTTGTGTACCCAATGCTTATAAGTATCACATGCTTATACGAATTCTGAAGGATACATTCAACATTTTGTTTGATTAAGGAACAATTCCTGGTTAGTTGACCAAGGTTCTTACATTGCTGATGAAGAGGAGCAGACATAAAGAAGAGGAACTAGATAACTATAAGACAATAACTGTGCTAAACGCAGAGTTAAAGATCCGGTCTTATTGCATAATCTGCAGGTTGTTATTGGGGATTTGTATGACACCATTGGCGGCTGGCAATATAAGTTTTGTTAAAAATACTTTGAGGTGTTATCTCATATGCACAGTGAGAGGAATTTTGAATAATCGAGGTTGAGTTATCAAAATAAAACTAGATTGAAAGATCGTTTTTGATATATGAACTTTTAAAGGTTAAGTGTGAGTCTCGGCACAACAAGTGTTGGATAATGGCCCTGTGGGAGCAGACGCATCTTGGGGTGGACGTATCTGTTGGAAATCGTTTTGTTTAGCTTGCGCGATTTAGTGCGGGTGGACCCGTGCAGTCGAGTGCAGAATAGGGATGTTCTCACAGTTGGAGCTCACAGACGTGACAGGGTCACCGCATGACGAAACCTCAGATCAAGGGTCAATGTGCATCTGCGCATAGAGGCTCTGTGACGTCACGGGCCTTTGCGTGGGAAGCAGAGTTTGTACCAGTCTGGGTTTTGGAGGCGAACCTATCAGACGTGATTTTTATGATGTAGTCTGCAACATACATAGGGGAATTATTTCCCTAAGAAAATACAGGCGAAAGATCTCTTTTCCCCCATTCACGAATGGTTAAGGACTTAATTGATAAGTAATTACGAAAGCAGAAATTTGCTCTCTCTCTCGACATTGGTGAATATCTCCAAGTCGATAGACAACTAACGCCTGTAATAAAAAGAATTGAAAGTTTAAAAGATTGTTTGTCTTCTGAGTCGGTCATGGAGCTTTTGTGTTGCAGCCAGCGACGTGGTTCATGGCAGAAAGAAAGAAGAAAGAATTCAACCACTAGACGACGCAAGCCTCTACACGACAAGGAAAGATTGAAGGTGCGAGAAATTTAAAGGTATGCAAACTATATGATTTTTTGTGTTAAAAAAAATGTCGAGTGTTTAAATGAGAACTGCCACGGCCCGTTCCTGGACTAGTATACAGAACGAAAACTGCCACGGCCCAAGCAGGGGCTATGCAACACAAGTACCCCCAAAAATGATTGAATGATATCAGTGAAGAGGATGTGGAAAGTAACCAAATGCCGGTGCAACACCGATTTTCAAGCACCCTTGTTTCCAGGGAATTTACCGTTTTGCCGAACCATCCGATTTCGCCATAATAATAATTCATCAACACTAATTAACCCCCTAATTAAACACCACCTACCATGTTTCTAACCGTAACCATAAATTGCTAGACATTTAAACAATCATTAAATGTAAGTGAATAAATTAAATGAAATTTATTGATTAATGATTACGTTTAACATTATGACTTTTACTTGTGAAGACATAACTAGTTAACTTTAAGCAAAATAAGATATAATCTAAAAATAAACGGAGACTACCACCAGCATGTTCAGTGTAAACAAACAAATTGATGGTGCGTTACACACAGAGACATCTGTTGGTTGCCCAGTAAACTAGTCTGACGGCAACAGGATTATCAAGTTCCCTTTTGTGATTTTGTCTGTATTAAAAGAGGAGTCGGACCATCAGTTGCCGGGAAACATGTGTTGCATCTGTATTAGTAATTAATGTAGTTAATGTAATTAATCATCATCATCAATATTATAAAATGACTGAAAACAAACAAAAGAATTAATTAAATGGATGTCACTTTCATTTTCCTCTAAAGCCATGACTAATGTTAAATTTAAGCAAAATAAGATATAATCTCAAAATAAAGGGAGACTACAACCAGCGGGTGCAGTGTAAACAAAATGATGGCGTGCTACTCACAAAGTCATTTTCTTGCCACCCAGTAAACTAGTTTGGTGGCAGCAGGATTATCAAGTTCCCTCTTGTGGGTTTGTCCATATTAAAAGAAGTACCAGATCATCAATTGCTGGAAAATCGGTGTTGCACGTGTATTTGATTCCATAGTCTGATGCCAATCATGCACTCACAAGTTTATTTGTTGCCTCCATGTCTGTTGGTTAGTCTATGTATCTGTCTTGTCTCCATTTTGTATTTACATGTTTCTGAAACAATGTTTTTATTCCTCTTCAGTTTTGCCTTTGTTGATGAACAATAAACCTGTGTCTAAAATATACCATGCCTCAGAGTCTTGATTGTTGATAGGAGTTTATGCTAGCTGTCCGAGGGTTTCACGTTTCTACGAAATATATGCATCCTTGAGACAGCACAGATATATCATTATATTTTTATACATCAGTGTTTGTCGTTATTCTTTTAAGCACAGCAGAAATACAACACATTAAATTGTTACACCATTGGCTTTGTGCCATGCTTTGAATACACTGAGGTAATGAAGTCGGCGTTTGCATGTTACAAAGAGATTACAGGGGCCAAAATCAACTGCAGCAAATCAAACAACCTGCAGTTGGGTGCCAGGTCCTTTTTTCGTTGACATATGGTTCAGTCTGAATTCTCGCCATCTGATTCAAATAACAGTTTAGACTTGGTTTTTAAGGGGAATTTCCATGAACAGAGTTTCTTTTGAGAATTTCCCATCTGTGAAACACATTACCATGAGACTGCTTCCCTCCAGACTACAAGATGGTCGTCATCAAATCCAATGTCAACAAATACTGTTACATATTGAACAGGTAGTTCATCTAGTATAAAATTTGTTCAAATTAAATTTTTTTTTATCATAGTTCACCCCAAACAAAGCAGGCCGCCACTGTAGACATAAGGGGCTACTGAGAATTAGGGTTAAAGTTTTGGGGCTAATCCTAAATTGGGAGATGTGCAGCGAGATGTCTGTTAACATTAGTTTTAATTTTCTGCATGTCGGTACAGTTGGGGAAACAGGTAGCAGGGAGAGAGTTTCAGAGGCCGGCAGCACGAGGAAAGAAGCTATGGGAGTAGAAGGTTCTCCGGCATCTGGGAATCTCCACAGTGAATGGATGGGACTTAGCTGATTGTTGAGTTGGTCTAGTGTATTTACGTCGAGAGGGCACCAGAGCAGCAAGTTCATCAGAGCACAATCCATTGAAGTACTTGTAAAACAGGCACAAGGATGCAACATTTCGGCGATGGGACAGGGGCTAGAGCTCGGTTGATAGTGAGGGACCTATTAGATTAGTGACTCTTTTTTTTAACCTTGTCTAAAATGGAGAGACTAGCGGATGGTGCACCAGCCCAGATGTGGTAACAATACTCCATGCATCGGCAGATGGTGGCTTTGTAGAGATTTAGTTGAGAATAACAGGAAACTGGATTGAAAATAACTTAGGTTGTGGGAATGTATTAAAAAACATGCAAGGATGTAAGACATGTAATGACATGGGCTGACAAGCTATAACTAATTAGTGATTTCGATTTTTCTCCCCGCCACTGATCAGTGATTTTGGACAAAGATCATGCCAAATAAATGACTCACTGTTTTCCATCAGATTTTTGTCAAGTTAATCTTTTTAAAGGTACAAATAAGAAACTTTAATCACAGCACAGGCATTTCCTCAGTCTTGGAGAATTACAGCAAAAGCACATGCTAGAAGAACGACCAGTAATCAAACTATGAAGTGTATATATGTTGCATCCAAGGACATAGCGAGAAGAAATAAGTGAAAGAAAGTTCAATAAGTCAAATTTGACGCACATGGGAACAGAGAAACCGAAATAGGGAACAAGGAAGTCATGTGACTTTATTGATGAAGTTGAGGAGTGTTAGAGAGTTCTCGGTTAAGAAGTGAATGATGCAGCAATATGTGTTTATAGATAGATTTATTGAAACAATGCATCTATTATTTTACTAAAGCTGAGTTAATCAACGTTTGTTTCCCCCGAGTCTTTTTTCCTATTTATTTTAATCACAATCATAAAATACATCCTAACATATTCATCAGTTTTGGGATTGAGTTATGTTTTAAAAAAAAACTTTTATTTTAATTGTTCTAAGTTAGCTGTGATTTGCAATTAACTCACCAAGTGACTCATCTTTTGCTAAGCTTCTATATATTAGTCTCACCCTCTCTCACTGTATGTTGTTTGAGCCCCCTCCTATCGCTCTTATTTTATATAGTATTTATCACTCTCGCTTCAGTCTCTCTCTCTCTCTCTCTCTCAACATGGTATATTACCTTTAGGTAATCAAGAAAGGAAAGAATAAAAAGTTTAAAATAGTCCATTATAAACATAAGGGAATATCATCATAAGTAGTTATACCCTAACCCTTAGGTATAGAGGGAATGAAAGAGAGAGATAGAGAGAGAGAGAGAAAGAGAGAGAGAGGAGAGAGAGAGAAAGAGAGAGAAAGAGAGGGAGAGGGGGAGAGAGGGAGAGGGAGAGAGAGAAGATATAGCGAGCAGAAAGAAACTAATCTTGGATTTTGTCTTTTTATTTTTTTTTATTTAACTGGCTTTGCAAACTCACTTTTCCTGATTCAAACAATGGGCGCCCCAATGAATAACATTTTTTTTCTAGCAGATTATAAGCTGTCCCCATTCTTTTCTCTCTCTGTCCCGGCGATATATTTCAAATGAATGAATAAAGAACCAGATGTTTGCATTATAATCGTCCGTTTTAGTTAATTATAATTGATGATGATCCAGAAAGACAAATGATCCCTAAAAATTAATTACAAGTTCCACTCAAAGCAGATCCAGCGAATCGTCCACAAGTTTTACAGTTTTTTTTAAGTCGTTCCCATTTTCTGTTTGCTTCATGAGATCATCAATCATTGTCTTTTGAGACTTACCGTGTCTTCTGTATTCGATGACGTGTAACAATCCATCGTTTATTATGGAACTGTTCATTCCAAGACCCCATGAAACATTCAAAGTATTTGAATCAATTGGGTCCATCGACCATTCTGGAACAGCAGGACCTAAAATCAGAAAAAAAGGATTACACATTAAAAACAAGGATTACAGAAAAAAGGAAGAAAAAAACCCAACTTATTTTAAGTCAACATATTAACCACTGAAGAGAGGAATGTTGGTAACTTCAGAATTATAGAATCCATCCTCATATCCAAACACAAACCAAACATTAACAATTGGCTAAAGCTCAACTCTGCATTCTTAATATAACACACACTAATGCCTACCTTTATGTTTCTATGTTTATAACAAACAGGGACTTTAGTTCCCTATCACAACTTTATACTATACCCTAAACAAATAAGCCTAAACATATCTAATATTTATACAAAAAATAAATATCTATAATATCTATAATATATAAATTTTAATATTAACATGCACACCCATACACTTAAAAAATATGCACACCGAAAACAAACAAAACCGTCCGAACACAGTCACCTCAGAGGCCAAAGAGAAAAATTTTTCTCTCTTCCTCACCAACGTCTCATTTCAAATTTTTTGTTCATGACGTCATATCCTAGCTCTAACTCTAATGTTTAACTTCTAGTGGAATTTTCCATTCTTCTGCTTAATTTAACCATATGTGATTTGGTTTGGTTGTTTTGTTTTACGGCATATCAACCCTTTTCGGGTTATTTAATGCCAAACAAATTTTGGCAACAAATTTTATGCTTCAAGTTCTTTATATGTTCAAGTATTCATTCATGCTGTTTGGTTGAGTGAAGGGTGGGGAGAAGGGGGATGCGGAAGAGGAGGGAGGGAAATTTTTTTGAGGGGGCGATTTTGTAGAACATGATTGAGTTTTGCAAAGAGAAAAAGAAACAATAAAACATCAATGTTTGGTGCATTTGGGGCCAGGAAGCCCATATCTTTACCAGATAATAACCATAAGTGGGAAATACCGTTTTAACATGATTTTTACACACCCATATCTAAATATTGCTACAGGTGAGGCAACATCAAATGGAATAAGTACAAAGAAGACGTTGCCAAGTCTTCTAGGCTCTTTCTTCAGAGTATTGATTTACTCCTCTCCAGGAGTTAGGCACAAGGCCAGTTTTTATCTTACTCCCACAAGTAAGATGTGACCCAAGGTCGGGTTGGGAAAGTGGGATTTAAAAATTGCCTGGGCAGCCCCGTCGGCATTCCCCGGTAGGGACGCCTCAGGCAGTAAGCAATAAACTTACTCCTCCCCAAAGAGGGGAGGCAAAGCCTGGGAGGGTGGACCTCCTAGAACTGCACAGGACAGACCCATAGATCGGCGTAAATCAAGCCCCGAAGGCCAAGACAATACCAGTCTATGGGGTGCAGTATCCATCAGAACAGATACTACACTTTGATCTTAGCCAAAAGGCCAAGAGTTCAGAGTAGAAAACTTCTCACGCCGGCCAATATCCTATTTCTCTATAAAGCCACCATTCACCCATGCATGAAGTGCTGTTGCCGCATCTGTGCTGGTGCACCAATCACTAGCCTCTCCCTCTTGAACAGGGTGCAAAAAGATTTCTAACCTAATAGGTCCCACACTGTCTGCCAATCTCCAGCCCCTGTCACATCACAGCAAAGTTGTATCACTGTGCTTGTCTATAAGTACAGGGTGGCCAAGAAGTCACTGAGAGATTTTTTATGGTACCTTAATAGGATTTTGACATAATATGACGAAGATAATGAAGATTTTCAAACAAATCTCCATTGTCTTCATCATATTTTTAAAAGTTCCATTAATGTTCCATCAAAAATAAAGAATCTATTCAAGTGAAAAATCGCTCAGTGACTTCTTGGCCACCCTGTACTTTTACAGAATGTGCTCCAATGAACTTACTCACTTACCCCTAAACGAAAATGCCCTCGACCAACCCGACTATCTGCTAAATCCCACTCCTTCACTGTAGAGATTTCTAGATGTTCAAAGATTTTCTATTCTGATAGCTTCTTTCCCCGGTCCGCTTGACTTTGGAATTCCCTCCCTGCCCTCTGTTTCCCCGGCTGTACCAACATGCAGAAATTTGAATATAATCTGAACAAACATCTTGCTGCCCAGCTTCCCCCAGGTTCCCCCCCCCCCTCCTCCCCTAACTCTGGCCCCTATCAAGTAGCCCCTTACGCTTGTTTGGGGTGAGTAAAAGTAAAAAAATAAAAATAAAAAAAAGGGGTTATTCACATTTCAACAAGGTCTGGTTTAAAATGGGAAGTCCACCTCCCTAAAAAAGAAGCCATGAATGAACCAATCAGCATTCACCGGTGAGGGAGCCTCAGGCGATCGGTGATAAACCAATCTCTCTCTTCAAAAGAGTATACGAAGGACAAGATACTCCCTTGAATGATGGTCTCCTGAGACCGAACAGGCAATAGTTTCTCTTAACATAGAAATGTTGATAAGGGGTTTAGGGTTTGGAGCAAGAAGGCAGAGGGGTTTTCAGTGATCCCCGGGAAAAGCTGGGGTACTTCGAAGGGATTAAAGAATATAAATTTACTGTAATTTATTTTAATTAATGTCACTGAGTACATACTTGCGCCCTTCTCTAAAAATTGAATTTTATAAAATGTAAAATCCAAGGTAATATGGCCTTATGGGATGGATGCAAAAGCACATAAAGGTCCTCATTCAACCCCAAACAATGCCGGGCCTTCCTGCTGGTGTATATATATATATATATATATATATATATATATATATATATATATATATATATATATATATATTGCATGTGAACTGCCATATAATTCTAAATAATAAAACAAAATAAATCAACAATTATAAATACCTAGAAGAATACACATCACAGGACGGGTAAAATTAATTCCCCGAACAGGACAGTTTATGTCCCCTTACAAAGATTAAAATCAAGATATAATGATATTGAACGATGTCTAGAATCCTTATTCCAATTTTGATCAAAATCCATTATATGATTTTGATTCTAGAAAATGTCTCAAATTCAAGGCTTAAGTTTTCAGAAGAAATTGAAATTTTCAGAAGAAATTGAAATTCAAGGAATCTTGCTTATTTGGTGTTTAATGATTATGGATAAAATTCAATGCAAATCTGATATATTTGAATTTTCAAATGGGAGGTTGGGCCCATATTTTACCCACTAAAACTCTTTAAAATACTCTAAAGAAACTGACATTTGGGGAATATTTATTAATTGATGTCTAATAGCTATTGTTAAAATTTAACAAAAATCGAAGGTATCTGAATTTTCACAGAGAGCTTCCACCTCATTTTTACCACTTTTATTAAAAACTAAATTTAACTAAATATAGTCCACATTACGACTCATTACGCCTATCAGCTGTGTCCCCAAATGCATAATGACCAGTTGATTAGTTTAGGAGTGAATCCTGTACATACAAATATATAAACATATACACATCGCATACTTTACTTATATTTATAAGTATGCGCGTGCACACATAAGGTAGTTTATCTTAATCTCATGATTTATTTTCTTTTTAATCCCTTTCAAAGGATTATCTTAATTCCTTTCGATTTCAAATTTTATTTTAAGAGATTTCCATCGGCAATTTTAATTTCTTTTTTTTTTTACACTTCCGGCATGAAATTAAAAAAAAATGTCTTTAGGAGATTAAATATAATTATTTATTACATTATTTTTCTTTTCTGTTTCTTACTGCTATTTTTTTTATTCGTCAAACTAAAAAGAACGAAAAGTTTGAGAAATGAAAAAATAAAAATAAAATTAAACTTAAACCAATATTTTACCAATTGTTGCAAATGAAACTTGATGAGGGCACCATTTGCGTCCTGACTTCCATGGGACAGCGAAAAAAAAAACTCACAGAAAAGCAAAGTTCTTTTAGTTTTGTTGAAATATTGAGAGGAAAGCTCGAGTGAAGCAAGAAACCTTTCCAAAAACGGTTAATTCATGAATAACTGGAACAACGTTTCACACGGGGTTCGAATACACATACACCGTAAAAGAATTTTACCACAAATTGTTCATACCAAGTCAAGGATACGTCCTCGACAATCATTCCTACTCGGTCATTTTGAGGCTAGTGGCCTTTTTTTTTGTTGGGCTGAGGTATGGTTCTGTTCAGTCCAAGGATGTTCACCCTCCCAGACTTTTCCTTCTCTCTTTTAGGTGTTAATTTATTACTAATCGCCTGAGGCACCTCTACCGGAGAATATCAACAGGGCTGAAAAAGTATTTTTTGTAGGCCAGAGTGCTCTTCTCCAAGTGCGCTGGCTTTTCAATACCCACCTGACTATGTTTCTTACTTCCTAAGGGGTAAATAAAAGCATTAGGTCCAATAAGGTGAGTTCTGCCTGTTTATAGTGAACCCTAACCCAATTAACATAATCGGAATTCGATGGTATAGCCACATTGAAAGAATGGATGAGAGTTCTTTGGTTAGCAGATGTAGAACAGTTGAGATAACAGGTCCAGTTTACAGAAGAAGGTCAAGGAAAACATTGTAGGAAGTGATAAGGATGAACTAGAAAGAGGGATAAATGAAGACCTGGTTAGAGATAGGGTAGTTTGGAAGTCGATTTCTACAAACCGTCTAACATATGCCAGCATGTAAAACGGACGTGAAACCGATGATGATGATAATCCTGAGTCTTTTCTTCTTGATCAAAGGCTTTCATATTGTCATATGTTTTTATCATATTGTTTTGTATATTTAAAAACACCTACAAATTCAAAGATCGATCAAAACAAAAACATCAAACCTTCGTTTTATGTGGACTTGATATTCCAGACTGGAGGATAAATTTAATACAAAAGGACATACACATGTTTTACGGTAACCCACGCACGAGGCGCTCATTTTATTTACATTAGGAGACTAGAAAAAGTTATCCCTCTACAAAAGATTAACAACAAAAAGGAGACTAAAGACAGGTAACTAATTCCGATACAATGAGGAACAAGGGAGATAATCTAACCCCTTTAAAAAAGATTTTAGCAGTCTGACTAAATTGATAATTACAACATTCCTCCTCAATTGCTTACCAAACTATTCTATTATTTTCCTTACACATAACAATAGTCTGAACTGAACACATTGTGTGCTCACAAGTTTCTTTGTCAGTACATTAGCTAATGTCTTAAATTTGAGACATTTTCTAGAATCAAAATCATGTAATGGATTTTGATCAAAATTAGAATAAGGATTTTAGACATGTTTATATCTTCATTTTAATCCTCGCAAGAGGGACATAAAGTGGTGCAACACTTTTCTGTTTGGGGAATTAATTTTACCCATCCTATATATATATATATATATATATAGTCATCCACATACAGCCTGTTTCGCTGTTTCACAGCTCATCAGTGATATAAAGTGCGTCTAGAGATTATATGCAAATACTATTTTGGCATTTATTTAATATTATGTTTAATATATGCATTTTTTGTAACTGTAAAAAAAAGAGTAACCCTTAAATTTTCATTTCAGGCGGAAATTTAATAAACTTTTATAATTATTGCCTTTTTCGATGTCTAGAGATTATTTGCAAGTGCTAAAATTAAGCTTAATGTCTTGCAAAAAAAAGAATTAACAAGTGATGAAAAGAACTACATAAAAAAGGAAATTAGTAAAGGAAAATCTTTGCTTCAAATGTCAAATGATCCAAAAAGGGATCATTGAACAACCAAGACAGTATGTCAGAATGGAATTCAACCGAGAAAAAAGAATTCTCAAGCTGAATTCAGGACTCTAACAAATAGAGATCTGTCACATATCTGAAGAGAAATTATTAGAAATCAACATGCCAGTAGTTCATTTATATTTCGGGCCGCTGAAGCTCTTATGGTTTCAATAGAAACAAGATGCAAAACATTGAGAAAGTTTGCCGATGTAAAGAATCGAACCACGAAACCCATATTAACTAAGAAACGTAAAGAAAGTCGAGTTCAGTGGGCTAAGAAATATATGAAAACTGATTTCAGGAAAGTCTTGCTCACAGACGAGTTCAGGATGGACCTAATGGATGGGTGCAAGGTTGGCTCTGTAAGCAACATTATTCAAGACAGTTTGTTAAATGGTAACAAGTTCAGGGTGGGATCATGATATAGGTTGGTATTATTGGTAGTTAGCTTGTGGGGCGTTTTAAAGTTGAAGACTTACTGTGATTTGCTAGATTTGAGTGGCTGGATAACCAAGCTTTAGCCCCACTGAAATCGTTGATGTTTATGCAAGACAATGGACCTAGTCACGCTTCAAAGTTCACTAAAATATGGTTACAAAGAAAATGATTTGTAGGTGATTCATACATCGACTGGTCACCCAATAGCTGTGATTTAAATCCAATTGAGAGCCTATTCTTACGACAGATATGTATTCCAATGTTAGACAATTACGGCTAGTATGAAGTCTTGCAAGCAGTAACAATTTCTGCAAGTAACCTATTAGTTGCTACAATAGCAAATTTAACAGTCGATAACAGACTTAAAAGTTATTGAAAATACAGGAGCATCAGTGCATTGAATGATGTAACACTTTCCTTTTTACTTCTGTTAATTTGCCTTTTGTCTTTTTGTTCAATCTCAGTTTTGTTATATTCTTACATGTATATTTATACATAACAATGTCAAGTTTGTTATTTATGTTCTTTTACATCTATATATTCTTTCAAAATCAATAAATATGTATAATTTATTATACAAAACCTGGTCTTGCAAATAAAATATTGACAGTAAAATTTGTTTATTTTATCAAGATTTTTCAAATTACAACAATAGCAATGCGCTTTTATTTTGCATGTAAGTTAAACATATTATATATAATAGATATAAACAATTATATAAAATTTTATAAAATTAATTTCAAAATATTTTATGTTTTATGATTTGTGTATAATCTCTAGATGCACTTATATATGTATGTATATATATATATATATATATATATATATATATATATATATATATATATATATATATATATATGTATGTATTATATATTTTATATAAATTTCTTAAAGTCAATACAAAGTTTTATGTAGTAGCTCAACAGGGTACGACTAGAGTTTTTAATTTAACAACATATAAACCATAGTTATTCAGAGAAAATTCCATATTTCCTTCAAAAACACTTTATTGACCGACAATTGTTTCTGCCCATATCGAGAACAAATATTTTTATGATATACAAAATACAACTAATATTCATGAAGAGGCTTCATCAGTGTATAACCTCCCACAGTCAGGCTGAAAACTTAAAATGCATTCAACATTCATTTAATTTATACATATTTCTTTTTTCATTCAAATTCAAAGGGAAACCTTACTTAACTCTATTTTTTTGGATGGTGTACTATCTTCATTATATCTGGGTTTTCCTTTTTGTTTAAAGGGCAGAAACAATTGTCTGTCAACAAGGTGTTTTTAAGGAATTATGGAGTGTTTCTCTGAATAACTAAGGTTTTAGCCGCACTGAAGAGCTGTGATACAGCGAAACAGTCTGTATGTGGATGACTATATGAAGCTCCCTTTCTTAGGTAGAGCTTATTTGTAAGGATATCGCCAACTGCCATTAGCTTTAAGGCACAGATCATTAGGTAAAACTAATTCGAGCTCCCGGCACTTGTTTACATTGAGATATTACTTACATTCAGTCAGTGTCGTATGATAGCGTAGGGGTAAGAGCGCCGACTGTCAACTCGACAGTTGAGGTACTAACTGGTCTAGCCGCATATATATATATATATATATATATATATATATATATATATATATATATATATATATATATATATATATATATATATAATTAATGGTGAGTCGTAAACGATGAAACATGTATTCGTGGATAATTAAATAAATAAATATATATATATATATATGTTGCTCCCCATTGGCGAAGGGAAAATTATTCCCAACTAGCATTAAGGTAGAATGCTCTTCCGTATAAATGATTTAATTCGTTCAAAAGTATCGCAAACAAAATAAACTAATAAATGACCCCCCCCCTCTCTCTCTCTCTCCCTCCCGTATATATAATATATATACATCTCTTGTAGAGATATTTGGACGCATCTTAAGATGCGCCCATTCAATCTACGTATTTCACAATGAAAATATTATTTCCAACTAAAATGTGACAGACAGAGCCTCGTTTTAAGATGCTTGGATGTACAACAAGAATGCCTAAGATGTGATTTTGGATGAAAATGCAATTTCAAACGAAAATGTTTCTATTTACTTGCAGAGTTAGACACAAAGTCGGTTTTTGATGTGGAGAAAATCCAGTTCCCCAAAAGGACGGCACACAAAAAAACCACAAAAAAATAAAAATTGCTTCAGTCTTGTCTCCTTCACTGACTGAGGACAAAAAAAGATGATACTACACTTTGCTCCTAGCCAAAAAGCTTTTAAACTTAAACGTGAAAGGCCGTCCAACTGATAGACACGGTCTCATATAGAAATGCGTGGCTGCATCTAAAAACGCTATTTCAGACTGACCGACAGATCCTTTTATCGAGATGCGTGGTCGCACTAGCAGGAATTATGTCGCAGTTTGGACGATTATTAAAAGTGAAAGGCTTAATATTATCCTGCGTCGGCGTTTTCCGATCTAACGTTCTGGTTGTTTAGTAAGCATGAATATAATTAATTGTTATCTTGCGTTTCGGGGAAGGAAGCCATGTTAGGAGTTGTGCAAGGAAGGGCCTACAATCGATTATTTGGGGGACTTTGATGGAGAGGGGGTTGGGGCTTGGAGCATAGCAGAATGGCCCGGACACCAGGAGATGCCTATTTATGGCTTCTTGTACTCTTGCTAGAATTCCATACCAATCAATATTTTGACTTCTACTTCAAAAACGCTGCAGACTAAAAGCAAATAGAATTTCCCAGAATTGAAGTTAAAAATTTAAAAAAGCTCCGGTTTTGTTAAATTACATTTTTTTTTAACCCAATTTTTTGTTGATGTGATTGCGTTTTTTAGGGCAGTATCAGCGATTTTATTTCACATTCGTTTGAATTCGAAGCAAAATAAATCTGTTACTTTGTATCCAAATTTCGAATTATATTATATATATATATATATATATATATATATATATATATATATATATATATATAATATGCAACTAAAAGTATACTTTTAGTAGATGGAACCTATAGTGAAATGGTTTAAGCTCAATATACGAGATAGAGCAATTATAAAAATATAAATGAAAGAAGAGGGGTAAACATGCACGAATGACAAATCTATTTTTTCCATTACTTAATATTTTTTTCAAATTTTGAATTTTGGCTTTTCCACTGCCAACTTATCCAACTATGTAATTCCTCTGATAATAAGATTTTATCTTTGAAAAGCCTTGGCTTAAGGAAAGAATAATAAACATGTTATTTTGCATTGAATAATCGAAGTTGAAATAGATTTGTCATTCGTACATGTTTATCCCTCTTCTTTCATTTATATATATATATATATATATATATATATATATATATATATATACACGAGGCCTGTCTAAAAAGTATCCGACCATTATTTTTCCCGTGCGAAATAGAGACGATAGGGCGGTGCCACTCTACACAGTGAAGGAAGACACCTTCATGCACATGTGTGAATTTTATCACCGCCTTCCTGCGTGTTAGTCGCTGCCTGTCGGTCGCTGAGTGAGGTGCTACACGTGTTCGTCTGATTACCGATTCAGCAAGTGTTTGGAGAAGATGTGATGGGTGTAACACAAATTAAGGAGTTGTTCAACCGATTAAAAAATGGCCGCACATCAGCTGAGAGTGACCGGCGTTCTGGCAGACTCCAAACTACTCGAAGTGCAGCTGTTGTTGAGAGGGTGCGAAATTTAGTGATGGAAGATCATCATTCAACTGTGTGGGAGATCGCCCAATAGGTCGGAGTGAGTAAAGATTCTGCACATGCAATTTTGCGTGATGATTTGAACATGCACAGAGTGGCTGCGAAATGTGAGCCCAAGTTGTTGTTACAGGAACAAAAGGACCTCCGTTTTCAAATTGCACAGGACCTTCTGGAAACCGGCAACACTGATCCTGGGTTTTTGAACACCGTGATAACTGGAGATGAATCATAGGTGTACAGGTACGACCCAGAAACAAAAAGACAGTCGTCGCAATGGAAGCATTTCAAGTCTCCAAGGCCAAAAAAAGCGCAACAGGTGCGAAGCAAAATCAAGGTGATGATGACTGTCTTCTTTGATATCCGTGGAATTGTGCATCACGAATACGCATTGGAAGGACAAACAGTGACAAAGGAGTACTATCAAGATGTTCTCCGGCGTCTCCGTGACGCAGTTCGATGCAAAAGACCAGACATGTAGATGGTGAAAAACTGGCAACTGCATCACGACAACACACCCGCACATTCATCCTAATTGATCCAACATTTCTTGGCCAAACATGGAATTCCAGTCGTTTGCCAACCTCCCTACTCTCCAGACATCGCGCCTTGTGACTACTGGTTGTTTCGAAAATTGAAGACGCCACTGAAAGGTTCCCGTTTTGAGACTAGAGAAGAGATAATGCAGAACGCGACGGCGGAGATGAACACCATTCCAAAAGAAGACTTCCAGAAGTGTTTCCGGCAGTGGATGGATCGGTGGGCTAAGTGTGTGCAAATACAAGGGGCCTACTTTGAAGGGGATTAGGGTCCCAACCCCGTCAGCTATTTGAAATATTTTATCGGGCCTAAGGTCGGATACTTTTTAGACAGGCCTCGTATTGTTATATACAAACCATATTTATTTGTAAACATGAAATTAAAAAATAAAAGAATGAAAGGGCAAGCTGACCAGTTTCAAACTTCGCTCAACAGAGCTAAACCGAGAAAAAATGCTATCGAGATTATAGCGAGGGAAAGGGGAAAAATTGAATCAAATAGAAACTACATTAAGTCCGAGAAGATTTTCTTTTTGCTTACAAAGAGAAAGTCTCAAAGACTTAATGTAAATGGTTCCTAGAATCTTCAGATGAAAGGGAGAGCTTGACTTACTGAGAATGGAGATTAAGTCTACACTGAAATTTGAGGCACAGGAACGGTTATTTATGAGATGTTCGGCGATGGAAGAACCATATGTATTATGCAAAACATCAGTTGGTAAGTAATTTGCTTGGCGAATTTTTGTGGGCACGTGTTGTTGGACCCGGATGTTCAATCTTTGCGACGTCTTCCTAACATAGTGCGAACTGCAACTACATTTAAATAAATAAATAATAGAATTATTATGGTTGGAGCGGGGGACATCTTTTTGAATAGACGACAAAATGGGTCTGGTGGAAAAAAAAATATTCGCGGCAAAGTAACATTGTTGTACAGACAGAGATTTTTTAGCGAATCTATCACTTATGTTATCTAGCCAAGGTAGGTGAAGATAAATAGGACATCTATCAACAGAAGCTGTTTTATCTTTATAAAAACGCAAACTTTTATTCAACAATGTCTAATGGATAGCCATTGTTACAGAGGGTCTTAATAATGAATTTAATTTCATCATCCAGTTTGGTCTGAGAACAATACATTAAGGCCTATGAGCAAGGATCTTAATTAAATTGAACTTTTGTTTTGTGGAACAAAATGAGTCCCAACGTGTGTAGAGACCAGTAAAAGTTGGTTTAAAATATACTGTAGTTAAAAAACCGGAGGAAGTTTTACTAACTAACACATCCAGAAATGGAAGTGAAGAATTGGCTTTCTTATCTAAAGTAAACTTGAGAACTGGATGAATATTGTTGAGGGACGTGAAAAAAACGTCCGTTTCCGTCTAATTGTTGAACAAACAAAAGGTGTCGTCAATATAGCAGAAATAAATGTCTGGTCTTTCAGAATCAAATAGCAGACCATCTTCATGAAAACCAACAAAGATGTTGGCACATGCCGGCCCCAAAGGAGAACTCATAGAGACCCCCATCAATCTGTCTGTACATAATTACCAGTAATAGTAATGAAGAAATGCTCTGCTGAACTGGCCCCTGCCCTCTCCAAACTCTACAACAAATGCCTCGTTGAATCTTGCTTCCCTGATAGCCGAAAAATTGATTCTGCGGTACCAGTTTTCAAGAACTCTGGAGATAGAACCTATCCTCAGAATTATCGCCCCATCAGTTTCCTCCCGATCTTTGCTAAAATCTTTGAATCCTTAATAAATCTAGCGATAGTCTGGCACCTCGATAATGCGTGCCTCAAAGATGTTGTCAATTTCCTTATTCAAATAGCGCCAACTTGCGCATAACATTGAAAGGACTACACTTATCCTAACGTCTTTTAGAACTTGACGTGCCTTTCTGCTTCTATCGTGATTCAAAATGAGGAAGAAAAGAAAAAAAAGATCTATAAGACAGTCTCGTCTGACAAAGTTGTTCTACAACGAAAGCTTGCAAAAAAATATTAATTAAATAAATGAATTTTTCATTTAAATTACCCGATTGTTGATTTTCAAAATATTTCATTTAAATACATTTTCATGAGTGCCTCAAAGATGTCAATTTCCTTTATATATATATATATATATATATATATATAACTATTTAATAATAAATATTTAATTATCTACAGACGGATACGTTTCATTTTTTAGGAATTATCAATGTAGAGATAATTATTCAAACGAATCGCACAATCCGAACCCCCAGAACAAGAGTCATTTTTAACTCCAAATCTCTACGCACTTACCGATTAGGCTATTCTGAATAACTATATAAATTGGTGAGAAATAAACCCTATCATGCCGAGCAGGCAAGGTTAGTCAGTCGTCTTAACAGTGTTCAACAAGGAGGAACATGCATTTATAGCTATGATTTGACGGCTGTATTATTACTTCTAACTAGAGGGTCCGACCGAAATAGGGGTTACAAATAATATATAAGTCTGTTTGAAGACCACGGAATTTTCCTGTTTTGTAATTTTCTTAATTACTTTCTCGACACGGCGAGCAAGTTTTTGGGTCTTGGATGGTAACTGGTGTAGTATGGCTCTGAGAGTTCTTTTTTCAGCCATCTGAAGCACTTTCAATCGTCGCGAAAAAAAGAACTCTCGGAGCCGCTACGAGAGTCATGTAACTTGTCAAAAGAAAAAGAAAAAACTTTTTTAACTGCAAGCTCTCTCTTTTCTTCTCTTTCTCTTTCTGAACGACGTCTCATGTCTGCAACAGTCCAAGAGACGAAACTGACCCATAACCAAAAATCTCCTCTTTTTATACCTCCTCAGTTTCGACTGAGAAATGGGAATCTCGCCCTTGAGTTAACTTCGTTTTGGCCGATGACACGTGTGCTGTGTCATTTCATCATAGCTTTGCTGACGTTCACATGACAAGTTTACCTTGTCCACAAGCACATCTACAAACAATTCACTTCCTTTTGCTTCGGCGTGGTGAGTGTCTGGCACAAGTGGGACGGGGAAATGCGTTTCTTCTGTGAGTGTGTGTGTGTGTCTCTGTCTCTGTCTCTCTTCCCTTTTCATTAAAACCGTATCTGTACACAAAGACTTAAAATAAGAATGGTACTTTTTAGGAATAGGTATCCGAAAATTTTCAGTACTTACATCATCAATTCCGAATTTCATCGGAGAGTTCCAAGACTGATTCTGCCGATGAATTGGAGGAACCATAGTGATAAAGAAGGACCCTCCAGGGATCAAAAAGGACACCCCAGGGATCAAAAAGGACACTCCAGGGATCGAAAAGGACACTCCAGGGATCGAAAAGGACACTCCATCTATGCTACATTACACTGAGCAACAAGAGAATGCACTTCTACTTTCAGAAACCAAAATTCCACCTGCGGACGAATTTACAAACTGGATATCTCCCGTTTTTCTAGCTGGGCTTCAAGCCAGTCGAACACGGTCCGACTGTCTCTTCATTTTCGCATAGTTTTCACAACTGACGCTGTTCCTGAAAGATACCATTTCACATTATTGTTGCAGTCGTCTTTAGACACTCTTGACTGGTGACATTATAAGTGTTACATTACCTCCTCTCCGAGGGGAGCTCTAACTGTTTCACAAGTCACAATCAATTAAAATACACTGAATGCTGAACTGGCCCCTGTCCTCTCCAAACTCTACAATAAATGCCTAGCTGAATCTTGCTTCCCCAATAGCTGGAAAATTGCCTCTGTGGTACCAGTCTACAAGAATTCTGGGAATAGAACTGATCCTTAGAACTACCGCCCAATCAGTCTACTGCCGATCTTTGCTAACATCTTTGAATCCTTAATCAATCTAGCTATAGTATGGCACTTAGTTAATGCTAAAACTCTTTCTGACCGCCAGTATGGATTTAGACAAGCACGATCTACTGCAGACATCCTAACGGTCATCTCAGAATGCATGTATCATACACTCGACAAGGCAGGTGAAGCTAGGGCAGTAGCGCTTGATATATCCAAGGCCTTTGACAAGGTATGGCATAAAGGGCTTCTCCTGAAAATACGCTCATATGGTATTACTGGGCAATTACTTAATATAATTAGATCCTTCCTAACCAAAAGAAACATCCAGGTTGTCCTCGATGGCCGTTCATCTAAGCAACATGACATAAATGCTGGTGTACCCCAGGGATCTATCCTTGGACCGTTGTTGTTCCTGATCTATATAAACGATCTCCCTGATGACATAGAGTCTGAGATTGGTTTATTTGCTGACGACACTACGCTTTATTCTCGCCATGTTGGCAAAACAGACGTGATCATATCCGAGGCAATGGCAGAATCCTTAGAAAATGACCTCCAGGCTGTAGTGGATTGGGGTCATAAATGGTTGGTAACTTTTAATGCTGCAAAGACAAAGCTACTTTCCTTCAATAACTACAAGAAACCTCTCCAAGGACCGATTGTCATGGCAAATAACACCCTACCTGAGAGTTCATCATTCAAACTCCTCGGCCTAACCTTCATAGGTAACATGAATTGGAACAAATACATTGAAGACATTGCCAAGGCTGCTGCAAAGAAGGTTGGCTCCCTCTACCGTGCTAGTAAACTCCTCACACCTGACATTATCCTTTATCTCTACAAAGCCACCATCCGCCCGTGCATGGAGTATTGTTGTCACATCTGGGCTGATGCATCATCTACTACTCCCTCCCTCCTTGACAAGGTCCAAAAAAGAGTCGCCAACCTAATAGGTCCCTCACTGTCAACCAAGCTCCAGTCCCTGTCCCATCGCCGCAATGTAGCATCCTTGTGCTTGTTTTACAAATACTTCAATGGATTATGCTCCGATGAATTGGCTACTCTGGTGCCCCCTCGATGTAAATTCACTAGACCAACTCGACAATCAACTAAATCCCATCCATTCACTGTGGAGATCCCCATATGCCGGAGAGCTTTCTACTCAAATAGCTTCTTTCCTCGTGCTGCCGGACAGTACTGACATGCAGGAATTTCAAATTAATGTAAACAGACATCTCGCTGCGCAGATCCCAGTTTAGGTTGACCCCCCCCCCCCCAACCGTCTCCCCTTTTCTTTCTTCTCAGTAGCCCCTTACATATACAGTGGCGGCCTGCCTTGTTTGGGGTGAACTACGTTTAAAAAAAAAGGTTCATAAATATACTTTGACTGGGCCAAACGCTAATTGATGTTCCACAACAGCACGAAGAAACAAAGAAATCATCAATTTGAAGAAAAGACCTTTTATTTTTATGTCTCCTTCCGAAGATTAAAGTCAAGATATAATGCTAATAAACCTTACGTCTATAATTCTTGCTCCAATTTTCATCAAAATCCATTACATGATTTTGATTCTAGAAAATAACTAAAATCTAAAGGTCTTAAGAAAATATTGAAATTCAGGGAATCTTGCTTAATTGGTGTTGAATGACTATGGAATTTAATGCAAATCTGAAATATTTGTATTTTAAAATGGGAGATTGTGCCCATATTATGCCCCCTAAGAATCCTTTAAAATACTCCAAAGAAACTTGAATTTTGAGAATATGTCTAATAACTATAACAGAGGTATCTATATTTTCATGAAGGACTTCCACTCCTAAAAGCCCCCTTTGCATTTAACTAAATATAACCTACATTATTTACCCTTATGCTGAGCAGCTGTGTTCCAAAATTTATAATGATCGGTTAATTAATTTAGGAGTAAATCATATACATATAAGCATATACACATGCTTAACTTTATATAAATATATATTTATATACAAATAACTGCACATTGGTCTTTATTATAGAGTGGAGGATGTTTAGTATACAATTTTTACGTTTTTCTCGGTGAGAATAAATATAGTTTATATGTAAATTCAACTGTTTTTTTTTAATTATTACCTTTTTCTCGTTTGTTTATTCCGACTGCCATGTGTATCGAATGATAACACAGCATATTGACGGTGCATCTTGTAAAGAAAAGCACAAACACAAGATTGCTACAAAACACGCAAAAAAACGAAAAAATAAAATAAAATATTTTAATTCTTCAAATATATATATATATATATATATATATATATATATATATATATATATATATATATATATTTATGTAATTGCATTTATTGGTGATTGCAGCGTTTGTTGTTTTTGCTTACTACTATGTCGATTCTTTCACTTCTTAAGTGATTAAGATGCAGAAAATTGCATTATTAGTCGCCGTTAACTTTATAGGACGTATTTTTCGTTAATATACATATCAATTTCATACGTACATAAAAGTAATCCATGGACACGTGTTTCTGGCTCACAGCCGTCATCAGCATGGTTAACTTAGACAAGGATGTTGTCAGCTTGATATCTTAGCCATTGAGCTATTCAGATATATGTTAGTACGCTTAACCTAACGCTTATAAATAGATTAATTTAATTGTTTAACATGTTAGAAAACTGTCATTAGCTCATTTAAGGGGCAGCTAGAGATGTAGAATCACTTACATTTTATTCAGATACAAATTTACATGTGAATACACTTATATTTAAGGTACATTCCCTAGTATGTCTTCCGTTTTAGGGACAGACATGCACACAGACAGAGAGGTGTTCTTCTTTATTATATATACATATAAATAGACATATCTAGGTATATAGAGAGCGAGAGAGAGAGAGAGAGCGAGAGCGAGAGTGCGTGCGAGAGAGAGAGAGAGAGAGAGAAAGACAAACACACTCACACACAATTAAAAGATGAGAATAAAAAGTATGTCTTCCGTTTTAGGGACAGACATGCACACAGACAGAGAGGTGTTCTCCTTTATTATATATACATATAAATAGAAATATCTAGATATATAGAGAGCGAGAGAGAGAGAGAGAGAGAGAGAGCGAGAGTGCGCGCGCGCGCGCGAGAGAGAGAGAGAGAGAGAGAGAGAGAGAGAGAGAGAGAGAGAGAGAGAGAGAGAGAGAAAGACAGACACACCCACACACAATTAAAAGATGAGAATAAAAATTGCAAAAATACTATCTATTACGTTTTCAGTTGTTCAAAACAAGAGATTTATTTTTTCCTTCTTGAAACTATGGCTTTTCAAAGAATTAAATTTTTATCAGAGGAACACAGAGAGGTAAGTTGGTAAGAGAGTTACCAAAGTAAAAATTTTTAAAGATAAAGTATTATTTAAGATAAATGTAAAAACGAAAGTAAAAAGAAAACCGGAAACGAAAATGCAGAAGAGGTCCAATTCAAAGATAATGAGTTAAAGATGTTCACCGTTGAATGCGCCTCGAGAATTGTAGCATCAGGTTCAATAGTAATAAATCCAGGAAAGATCGTAGAAATATATATATATATATATATATATATATATATATATATATATATATATATATAATTTTTCAAATATAATAAAATAATTATTTTATATTAATAATTCAATAAAAATATGTTCAATATTGTGGATAGATCATTATTATAGAAGAGAAAATGATAATAAAACAAATCTAAAGTTCCATACTTTTCAAATTTAATAAAATAAAACAGTACAACAAAGAATTATAGAAAAGTCCTTTAAACCATGGTTTTTCAAAGAAACAAGTCCTCTCTTCAGAAGGAAAAAAAACAATTATTTAACAGGTTTTGGTTTATATTATTAATTTGAAAAATATTCTACACTCGTTTATGAAACCTGAAAAAATAGGAAGTGTACTTATTTTTCTCACTTTTCACATGTCGCATCACGCCTACAACAATGCTAAAGAAGACGTTCGGAGACAGAATACATTTACATATATTGATTTTTGACTGTTCCAATCATCTTCTGGGTTTATAATATAATATTCCAATGGATGATACCATTTACACCTCATAATACATCTTTCACTCCTTTTACTTATTGCAAAGACTTTTACTCCTTCTCAAGTACCCTTCCAGATGTGGCAGCAGTACTTCATTTTAGGACGTATTTAGAATCCATTATTTCTCAGATGCTGATCCGATGATCCAATGGAAAAGAAATTTGTCATTCAAGAACTGACTAATTCCTGTTGGATGATTGAGTTTTTTCGGTTATTTTTTTTGTGTCTTTTAAACATTCAAACCTTCAATAAATGTATCACTTTTTAAGAATGTTTTAGAAGAAAGCAGGGATGGGTCTATTTAGATGTTCTATATAGACATGATTATTCCCATTCGGGAGTGGGGGGGGGGGTAAATAATCTGACAGAGGTAATCCTTTTCTTTTAATTCAGGTTTTATTATTTTATTTTGTGGCATATCGATCTTTTTTTTTGGGTCATTACATGCCGGATTGAGAGGGGACGGTGGCGAAGTGATTAACGACACGGACTGACAACCTTGGTGTGCCAAGTTCGAATCCAGTTCGTTCCACAGAAACACTTTCACTTAAGATGTTAGCAACCTTCACGTGGTCCCTCCTGTAAGTATCCTACGTTATTCTAGAAATAATTCTAACTAGAAAAGTATCGGGAAACCAGTGGCGTACTCACAAAAGTGAGGGATTTAGCTGAGGGTCCTCATCTACTTTTAAATGTAGATATCATTTTCTTTTTAATTTGACAAACTTATGGTTTCTCTTTATATATTGTATCCAAGATTTTAATAAGGGCATTGTGAGATTTTCATCTATATTTTTTCCTTGTGCCATTCTTTCTATTCATCAACTTGTGACATTTTTATCAGTACCATTTTTATTTAAATTCATATATATATATATATATATATATATATATATATATATATATATGTGTGTGTGAGTGTGTAATTTTAACAATTTCATTGGAATACTACATTTTGGATTATTTATTTATAAAAAAATATAAAATATACATTTTGACAAATTAGGAACAAGGTAATCAAAAGTGTGTGTGTGTGTGTGTGGGGGGGGTGATATGGATGTCATTGGTCATCTCTCTGTCTACTTTATTTGTCTATCCTACTTTTAGAGAAGAATCGTTGCAGTCACCACAATACCACATTTACTTAAGGGGTCATATTAGTTAAACTATCCCTAAAATGTTGATAAATTTAATTTTATTCATAATTCTAAAGCTACACTTTGATTTCATCTCAAAAACCGAGAATAATCTTTGTGTTATTATTAAGAAAAATGTTTCTATTAACCGGAGATATTTTGAAAATCTTTAAAAAATATCAGGTATAATTATCAAATTTTAATAAAACTTTAGGGACTTATTCAGAAAAAAGAATATAATTATTTTAAACATATTTTCAAATACAACTAGGTAATTTTATCTCACCAAACCTAGTGATAATAGCCATTTGAGAGATAGTTTAGAAGTCATAAGTTTTCAAATTTTCCATAAATCGAAAATTGATTTAATTAATTTAAAAGTACTAAGTTTAAAGAAGTTCAAACCGAAAAAATACAAATATTACTTATTTCTGAGAAGATATACGGCAGAGACCGAGTGACCTGAATGGACAAGGCCAAGGCGTCAGCAATAATAAAAAAAATGCCCCTTAGCTGTTAACTATTAAGCCGGGAACTCTCTGAGATGTGCCATATAAACATTTAGCAAATAGGTGCGAAAAAAGTTTTTTTAACATTTCAAATGTGTGCACCTTGGAGGCGTGGTTACGACTGGAGGATATTGCCCCCCCCCCCCCCGCCGGGCTCCCACCTTGGTCCGCCACTGGGAGAAACCAATGCCAACAATAGAATCATCTGATTCATACAAAATTTTTATGCTTCAAATTATTAACATTTTCAAATATTTAATTTGGAAATTTTAAAGATGAGGATAATTTGTATTTTTGGGGGGTTATTCGAACTACTGTTCTAATCTTGCATAAGTTTTGTTTGTTTGTTTACAGGTGCAACTGAAATTCAAAGACACTGGTGTCAACCCAAATGCGTACTTTTTGTATTTGCTGATTCTTGGGTGTCTAAAATCTAATTGATCCAATAATTTTTTAAGCTCTTAACTTCTAAAGGTTTTACTATAAGCTTGAATAACTCAATGAACCCCCCCCCCCCGGTTTTAACTGGTTTTGAGAATCGTATGTTTTTTTTTTGTGAGCTCTATCACGCACTGACATGAATTTATTAGAAATTTGGAAAGAATGATAGACAGAATGCCTAATTCAACAAAATATGTATTTTTTGAATGAAAAAAAAAAAAAATTTTAATATGTAATGTTAAGTAGTAAGACTACACATAAAAAACAAGAATAGGTTTACAGTTCCTAAAATTCATTCTAGAATTATCCGCAAGTAATAATTATTTCTAAGTGACAGTCTTCGAGAGGTTATATGTTCAATCCTTACTACAGGTGATAATAACTAATAACTAAGAATAATATGATAATTAACACTTTTACCTGGTCATGGCTGACAGAATGAGAACAATCTACCCCAGCCGATTAAATAAAGATTTCCATTCGAAAGTCGGTATAGGTTTCCGAGTTCAACATAAAGATTCCCAAGTACAAAAACATGCAACTGGAATAAGTCAGAGGTTACATCGGCCGAAACGGTGTGAAAATAACAACGAAGATGAGCTTAGTCGTCCGAAAAATCCAAATTTATTTTGTTTGTTTTATTTTTACGGCATATCAACCCTTTTCAGGTCATTTAATGATGAATCCAGTCAATTTGTTAAAAGATTTTAAGCTTCAAGTTTTTGAATATTTTTCAGGCAGGTAAAACCTGGTTTATAATCCGTACTCATTCATTTTTTTTAAATACAAATGAAGCAGTTCTCTCCCATAGGCCCAAGTTGTGACATCCACACACACACACACACACATATATATATACATATATATATATATATATTTAAATGTTGAATTAAATAAACGATAATTGAATTATCATTTAATAATAATAATCTATTGTGATAATATAAAGCTTAATATATTGAATAGAGCAATCAATTTTAGAGATGAAAGATGAGAATAAAAAATTGTAAAGATACAATATTTATTAGAACTTTTGATGTTCCAATAAATATTGTATCTTTACAATTTTTTATTCTCATCTTTCATCTCTAATATATATATATATATATATATATATATATATATATATATATATATATATATATATATATATATATAGTGTATTGGATCCGGGAAAGATAGAGGAATTTATGTAGGAAATCTTGAGTCGGAGAGCCCAATGTAAAACAGAGCAAGAATAGAAGTTTAAAAGAAATAACTCAGACCAACATTTTAGCCATTTTACATTATAATTTATTTAATCTCGTCAGGATGAGAATCAGCAGACGCGTTGCGATGGCTGGTGAATAAATGAGGTTAATTGTTGTATTTTACTCGTTGAGAAACAATTGTAAGAACACAAGCAATTCTGCCATTAAAATTAAAATTATTTGATTAAAGACTGAATTTTTTGGTCATTGGAATAAAAACACTCATTTTATACATTATATATATATATATATATATATATATATATATATATATATATATATATATATATATATAAAGTGGAGAACTAAAAGCGAACTTTTAGGAAAGGTAAAACCTATTGTGAAAAGTGCACAGCTCAATATACAGGATAGAGCAGATTTTCAGCCCGGGAAGTCCTTTTAAAATGGCTAATATTTTCCACCTCAAGTTTTACTGAGCCCTGTTACATCCACGAACGAACCCTCTATTGGACTTTTTACCATCTGGATTCTATCTATTTTCGCCGCACCTGGATTTTAACTTTGAAATTCCTCATTTTATTTCTCATGCCCTCTAACGACCTACCTACAAATCACTCTCTCCGCTGGACTTTTTGACACCGGATTTTTTTGCAATCGGACATTTGCTTGCATTTTGGCAGCGTTTTGCCTTGTTTTTTTCTTCCCCACAATCTTTGTTTTACTTTTTCAAATTTTAAATCTTGGCCTTTGCCAACTTATCTATCCCAGCAATTTCCTCTGATGCTAAGATTTTGATCTTTGAAAAGCCTGGCTTAAGGTAAAAATAACTGAATAAATTGCCCTTTTGCGGAATATACCTTGCATTGAGCAACTGAATTGAAAAAAGATCTGCCTTTCGCTTTTCTAATTCCTTTTCATCCTTCTACCTATATATATATATATATATATATATATATATATATATATTAGTAGTATGTAAATATACTTATGGCAAGTAAGCTACACAAACGTTTATGTTTCATTTCCGGAGTAAATCATCAGACTAATGATCATATTAAAATAAACGATCTATATTTAAATGTATAGAGTTTGGAATATACGGACAAACAAAAGGTTCAACTTTTTGTATGAGCAAGCTATATCTTGAAAGTATGGTGGAAGGGTGCAGAAAAAGAGGTAAACTACAGAAAGATGGGCAGATTAACGTATGTCCCTGGACTTTCAGATTAATCAGTCAGCAAAATAAAGTAGTGAGAGACCGGGGTATTGGGGACAGTTAAGGCATGATATTCTACAGTATGTTTAGAAGGAATGGTGGAAGGGTGCAGAAAAAGAGTTAAACCACAGAAAGGTTGGCAAGTGATAATCATTATCATCAATGGTTTTCTCTCCATACTGCAATAAGCGACTTGTCATGTCTTAAGTGTCTCTAAGCCTTCCTGTCTCTCACTATGTGGAAGTCCAGGTGATGACGATGATGATAATGATGATCATCATCATTATGTTTTTAATATTGGAGATTTATTTCCTACAGTATACAGTACGTTGTGTATTAAATTGCTTTTTTATGTTATTGTTTGCGTGGATAATATTAATAAATAATTGATTATTTAAACAGTGAAGCTGGATATAAGCAAAGAATAGCACAAGGTGAAACATGAGACTCATGGTATTCTTTGCATATATCCAGCTACGTGGACTAAATAATCGCTTGTTTATTAATATTATCCGTGCAAACATTAGCATAAAAAATAACTTAATACAGAACATTCATCAAGCTTTTCCTTTGAAAGTTTATAATTATATTTTTGAGTTGTAATATCATATTTTTGGATATTTGTATATTCTCTATTATTAGGGGTGGGACGTAATGGGTGAAAATGTCAGATTCATGCGAGTAGTATTTTTTTGTGTTCATTTATACATAAATAACACTAAACAATCAAACATTTTGAAAATTTTGCAAAATTCAGAAGGTGCAGGCCAAAAATAGCCGTTAGGGCTCCACGGGACTCAAAATCCATCATTTTTCGGTGAAAAAGTGGTTTCATGCAACATTGCAGGCCCTAAAACATCCTCAAAAGCTATGAATAGATATAGATGATTAAATCTGATATAGTACTTTTATTTAGGACCATTTTCAGGCTGTGAAAGGGTTTTTATGAATGTAAAATAGCTAAAAACTATTGGCCTGCACCTTCTGAATTTTGCAAAATTTTCAAAATGTTTGATTGTTTAGTGTTATTTATGTATAAATGAACACCAAAAAATACTACTCGCATAAATCTGAAATTTTCACCCATTACGTCCCACCCCTACTATTATCGACTTTTTATCTTCTAATTATTTTAATTCTTTATTTATTTAAACCTCCACTCTGCCTTATTTGTTTTTATAATTTTGTTTTAATGTATTAATTTAATTAATTAATTTATTTATTCATTCTTTTATTTATCTTTATTTATTCTCCTTTATTCATTATTACTCTATTACTTTATTATTATATAATATAATATTTTATTCGATATAATTATTATTAATTACCTTTTATCATTTTTGTTTCTTCATTTTATTTCTATATTTTAATTTTATTTCTTAATCTTAATTTTAATTTAATTTAATTTTTCTTCTTGGTTCATTCTGTATTTTAAATATTTTAAATTTTAATTTGCTGTTTCTTATATATTTTCATTGCTATAATCATCTTTAAACTTACGGATGGAGATATATGGTGGTTTAATAGGAGGTTTTGTCTCCATTATTGACTGGATATATGTGGTTTTGAAATTATACTGAATTTTGAAGCTTTTTCTTAAATGATTTCTGTATGTGATGCTGTAAAGAGCGCTGATGAAGAGACTATTTAGAGTCATCAAAAATGAATTTTCCAAATTGTCTTGGAAACGATCGTACGCCAAATAATCGTTGCGTTTGAAGTCTTGGAACTTTTCAGTCATGTTTGAAAAGTCAAAGAGATCACGTGCCACTCTGGGAGAAACTGCTATTTTAAGAAAATTATTTCTCAGATCGGCACGTGACCTCCTTGACTTTTCAAACATAACTGAAGATAGCCGGTGAGTTTGTTATTTTTTTTTAGACCGCACCTGACTTAAAACCGATAGTATCATGTTTATTTGACATGATCTTCTGTAACTTATATATATATATATATATATATATATATATATATATAATGTATGCAATTTAAACAGAAGACTTTATATTCCAAGCCCGAAGAATTTGTTCAACTCAATTCTTCTGACTATTTTTGAAATATTACACAAAAAAAAGACATTTTATTTTGTATTTGTCCTGATCATTAAAATCGTTTGAGTCATTCTTTTGTGGTTTTGCTTGTTTGTTTTTTTCTTGTTTCATTTTATTTTTAGATGTCTATCCAATGTTTTTT
Source organism: Sepiola atlantica (assembly GCA_963556195.1). NCBI lineage: Eukaryota > Metazoa > Mollusca > Cephalopoda > Sepiida > Sepiolidae > Sepiola > Sepiola atlantica. The sequence goes on from OY744519.1 coordinate 166,693,868, forward strand.
TTTCTTTTTGCTTTGAAAAGCTGCTCTTCGGAATAGAAGGAAGAAAAATCGAATGCTAAGAGAAAGTTCCATTGATTTCGTTTCCTCTTCAAAAATAGACAAAACTGCTGAGTTCAGATGAGTCATTTGCTAATGGCCGACAAACAATTACTACCTACAAATACATGATGGGCCGAACATACATGTACAAACTCTAAATAAATATACCTCTAACATCTCATATATGGGTCGTACCATCATATATATATATATATATATATATATATATATATATATATATATATATATATATATATATATATATATATAAATCTCTCTTCATCTCTATATTATATATAACGTTGATATTAAAATCCTCTTTTCAGATTCACATCACAAAAACAAACAACTTTCTAATATACTGCTTAGGTCACATGCGATCTACGTTACAAGAAAAATTAATTTGCATATTGATTTGCAAAAGGACATTTCATTAATTGATTATTCATTCATTTTGTTTTTAAATTCAGTTATTGCTAATAAAACACTTATTTCATTTTACATATGTTCGTGGAGAGCTGCTTACCATTTGTGCCAAAAAGTTACTTTACACAAACTTCTTGTTTCTGGAATGAATAAGTTATAAAAATACTTCCTCTTATCTAGTAGTGTGAGACAGGAGGTCTTAGCGATATGGCAGGTCGTTTATTGCAGTATGCAGAGAAACCTTTGATGATTATATATATATATATATATATATATATATATATATATATATATATATATACTAGAAGAATACCCGTCCCAGGGCCAAACAGAACAGTTTTGCACCACTTTTATTTCCCCTGACGAAGATTAAATCAAGATATAATGCTACTAAACCTGATGTCTAGAATCCTTATTCCAATTTTAATCAAAAAGCATTACATGATTTTGATTCTAAAAAATGTCTAAAATTTAAGGCTTAAGCTTAAGTGATCTTAAGCTGAAATTCAGGGAATCTTGCTTAATTGTTGTCTAATGACTATGGATCAAATTTAATGCCAATCTGAAATATTTGAATGTTCAAATGGGAAGTTGTGGCCTTATCATGCCCCCTAAAAACTCTTTAAAATACACCTAAAAACTGAAATTTGGGTGCATATTTATCAATTGATGCCTAAACATCAATTAATAAATATTCACCAATTGTTAAAATTTCACAAAAATCGGACGTATCTGAATTTTCACAAAGTGCTTCCACTCCCTCTTTGCCTTCTTTGCATTAAACTAAATATAGTCCACGTTATCCACCCTTCACCTACCAGCTGTATTGCAGCATTCATACTGATCGGTTAATAAGTTTAAGAGTGAATCCTGTACATACAAATATATAACCACATACCTAACTTTATATATAGATATAACTTTATATATAGAAATAACTTTATATATAGATATAACTTTATATATAGAGATACACACATACAGAAAAAAGGAAACCATTCTATTATTTTAATTCAAATAAAAGATTGAATTACTTTATCAAGTCTAGAAAGATGCCCGATAGATTTTAAAAGAATAGTATTTTGTTGCAAAATAAAAATGCAAATACTCCCGGGCAACGCCGAATCGGGGCAGCTAGTTATACATATACTAGAGTAAAAATGGTGGATGTTCTGGACAAATAAATCCTGCATAAAAAAATAGGAAACCTTTTTTTTTTGTTCACAATAAAATGTATCATACTTATCAAAATTAGATTTATCCCAATGGTTGTTTATTGTTAATTTAAATCAAGCGACCACAACAATTCCCAATTTGTATATATTTTAGAGTCAGCTACTGAATTTACTGAATATTGAATACTGTGATGAAGAAATGTATGGTAAACTAGCTTTTTACCGGAATGTAAAACTAGCTGTATCTACCCAGCATTTTACCGGGATGCATTAAAGTAATTTTAGTTTTTAATTTTTATTTATTTACATATTTTTAAACTTAACTCCTATTATATTCAATTTAAAATGAGTTATCTTCCTAGCTGATTTTTATTTTTAGGTGATTATTTAAAAATATTTCATATTAGCCGTCCTTTAGGCCGGCCGGACTGAATAAATTTTAAAATAAATTGTAGCAAAGTACGTTATTACACTGTCAATGACACCATATAAGAATAGCAAATGTAACATTGAGTAGTCAGAAGCAATGTTTAACCTGTCAGCTTAAATGCTTTGAAAATCCGACAAGATAACTTCATATCTATATAATACTAAAAGTCTATTGTTCTTGTATGTTTGCAATCAGCTTTCAGCTTTCCGGTTTTCAACATCTGGTTGCGCATGCGTAAATAGCATCGTCTTCAATCTGTTATTCCAATTCCGTTATTCTCTATTATGATTAACGAACGCATGAAATTTTTCATTCTGGAAATTTTTAAACAATTTCATTTAATTTCATCAAATAGTTTATTTGTTTTCTTCACGGCTAAAAACATTCAACGGGAGGACTTCGTAAAGTCTGTCGCAGTTTCAAAAAAACTCCTCCCTTTTAAAAAACAAAAACAAACAAACAAAAAAACAACACTCATTATTAATATCAGCCATACTAGCGGTCGGTGAACGAAACCACCTCCCACTTTCCCTCTCATAGATTTCACCACTCCTACTCCCTCTGTTTTCGTTACGTACGCGAGAAAGCCTGCTGTACCCCCTTCCTTTCTCAAATCGCCCTAACCAACCACTTATAATTCAGTAACTGTAATTTAAAAAAAAAACAATTATAATAAACAGAACGACTCATAGAAATCTATCTATATTCTTTTTTCATTTTAATATACTTTCATAGAAATGCTTCTGTTATGTAAAAAAAACCTATTTTCTTTATGCCACAAGTGTCACGCTCATACATGAATTCCATAGCTAATATAACAAACTGACCCAACGGGTCACGAGTGGTCTAGTATTAGATTAAAAATGGGTGACCTATTTTTGCTTATAAAAGTTAGCAAAACCCTTTTTGACACCTGATATTATTGTTCATCATAAACATTGCGGCGCATGTTGTAATTAACTTTGCTAATGAGAAGTTGTTTTAATTTGGTGCAAAAGACTTCCAAGATTTTCAGTTTTTTGACACATTAAGATTTGCCGAGCTGATTCATTAGGGGCTGTATAAGATTTGTTTTACTTATATTACGCACTAGGGCTCGAAACTCATTATATAAAATCGGTTTTATATAATCATTTTTACATGGCTTTCACACCGCTGACACCGTGTCGTCAGATCTCGTTTCTGATCAGTTTATACGGGACTCCCTGCGCATGTGTGGTATTCGAAATTGAGGTTTGCCCTGTTTTTTTAGCCGTGAGCTTGAGCTGGGTGAACGTATTCCACCTCAGCTCTACGTTTTTACATGATTTTCACACCCTTGACACCGTGTCGTCAGATCTCGCTTCTAGTCAGTTTAGACATGACTCACAGACAGCTAACCATTTCAACATTTTCTAATGATTGCAGAATTCGTTCTCAGAATAGTTCAGAGATAATACAAAGTCGTAGTTACTTTGTATAACCCATACATTCTCCATAATGTGTTTACCCTGACAATACGTGTTATTTTTTTTTTACTGATGAGTCACCACTTATCAAGGCCAAAAGTCACTCGATTATAAGGATTAATGAAATGGAATCATTATAAGTTGAAAGATGAGGAACCTAATGAGAGGATTGAGGATGATTAATGGACTGCACTAAGTTTGGTTACTTGTTAGAACGGTATGTGGCAGGAATCTTAACATTGGAATTGAAGATAACTATGTTGTAGTCTGAAGGGAAGCAGTTACGTGGAACGGTGTTCCACAGACACGAGGCCTTTGTGATGAAGCTCTGTTCGTGGAAATTCTGCATGACACTAGGTACACGGAAAAAGAAAAGAAAAAAACCCATATTTCTAGAGAAGACCAATATTTTTTTATCATTGATTTTGGCGTTAAAACTATGTATCCCCTAAAAAAAAAGTTATTTATGATATGATCAATTATAAGTAGATAAATATAAATAAATATTGAACTAAAAAAATGTTTAGTATTATTATAGATTAACGCCCTCAACTAAATCACTACCCCCTTCCAAAAATAAAATGAAATTCTACTTTTTTTAGGCGATTACACTTGAACAGTAACACCCTAAAAAACTTGGAAGGGGGAGGACAAACAAATAAGAAAACATTTTTTTAGAATTTAAAGTGAGGGATCAACGGTGTATACAAATTTAATATAAAATTATCCCATTTCCGGGCGATTCTAACTTTTTAGGCAGTTAACTAAAAAAATTGGCAAAAGTGTAGTATAACAACAAAGTGTAGTATAACAACAAAAATCGATTGAGTGTATTATAAAGGTGTGAGGACGTATTTAATAAAAGTATAGAAATTCTAAATTGTAAGTCGTATTTATTTTACATAGCCCATGCATTCTCAATAATCTTTTTACCCTGGCAATACATGTTATTTCGATTGAATGTATTATAAAGGTGTAAGGACACATCTAATAAAATTATCAAAATCATAAATTGTAGGGTAAAGTAACAGGAGTATTGTAGGGACATGGTCCAATGAATTGTTATAAAATGTAGGGTCACCAAATTGTAGTGACGTTTAAATTTGAATAAAAATGTTTAAAACGGAAAAACATGCATGAAAGTTGAAATGAAGGAAATGAAGGAAAGAACACAATATTTATAGATATACAAAATACAAGACATTAATTGTTCATGTGAAATGTTTCGTTAGAAGAGTAATAAAATGTTTATGCCTGTAATTTAGGAGTGTGTGCATGCGTGTGACAATGTACTTGTTTGTGTGATGCTTTGCTGCATTAGAATGCGTATGTGTATGAATGTGGGTGTCGCCTTTTTGTCAGGGTACATAGTTGTACGAATGTGTGGGCATGCATGCGTGAGTTGAGAATTGATAGGGCGTGTAGGCATTGGTATGTGTGTGTGCCGCTTTTTCTCGGTAGGGTGTGTAAGCAGGCGTGGATGAGTTGAAATGAATAGTAGCCGCTTGAAACGTTTATTTAAAGGTTTCAATTGGCTCCAGGCAGCACTTTGAGTTTTGGCGCAAAAATGGGATTTTAAGCATATGGTATGGCGGACGTAGTAGGGTGCATACCATGTGACAGCCATTATTTTTTTTTGCTAAGTTGGCGCTGGGAGCCACCTTTTGAAACGAAAATTAAATTTCGTTTTTTAGGTGGAATTTGGGTGTGTGGCTTGTGTTTTCGTCCATGTGGTTGGTCAGTCAACATTATAAGATTGAGATACATTTCGATGCCATAGTATAAGAAAACAGTAATAATTGAATGCATTAGGAATAGTAAGTTTGCAATTGTTAATAAATATATTCAATTATTACTGTTTTCTTATACTGTTTACTGCAATATATTTAAATCAATAATACAACATAGTATTTTGAAATACTGTATATATAGTAGAGAGCAAAGACTCAAACACAGCTATTTGTAAAGCTAATTTGCATAAGTATTTTTAAACAGTTTATAATGAATTAATGCTGGGTGTTATTCATTTGTAATTTTATTGTCCTTTGTTCATTATATATATATATATATATATATATATATATATATATATATATATATATACATATATATATATATGCATTAGTCTTGTCGATATTAAGAGTAATTGATTAGAGTGATTTAAGGAAAAAAAGGATAACTTAGAAAAACCTTTCTTAAAATATTATGTTAATAAAGTTTCAAGGGAGGTAATTTAAAAGAGCACATATATCTTAGCTAACTAGAAAGAAAGATATACTGACTAGGCATTAAGAGTAGTAAGAAGACTTCATAAAGAGAATAAAGAGAGGAAGTGACCTCTCTCTCTCTCTCTCTCTCTCTCTCTCTCTCTCTCTCTCTCTCTCTCTCTCTCTCTCTCTCTCTCTCTCTCTCTCTCTCTCTCTCTCTCTCTCGTTGTCATTAGCGATGCCAATTTTTGGTTTTTATTTAGAAAATCCAAGTAGAATAAATAGTGGTAGTTGTTGTGCCCCAACAGTATGTCTAGTATATATATATATATATATATATATATATATATATATATATATAAGTACAAGAAGCGAGAGAGATTTCTAAGTGACCCCCCCCCCTCAAGACTGATCAATTTTCCAATGTCAAAATAAATTATCTTTCAATTGTCTGTGAAGTCGACAAAAGCCAAACAGAAAATCGCATTAACCAATCAGAATCGACTTTATAAAAAGACATTAAAGTTTTTTTTAGCACATGTTGTTCGAAAGTGGAAACTTGTAATAGATGATAGATATTCGCCATGCACGCGGTTAGCTGGATGGTGGCCCATCATGCATTAAGTTGCTTTATTCATGTGTGTGTGTGTGTGTGTGTGTGTGTGTGTGTGTGTGTGTGTGTGTGTGACGAATCAATACCACGTGTCATCATCATTATCATATTCAATTTACGGCTTTTTGAAATGAACTTACAAACCAATCTATCTCTGGCCAAGTCTTTATTTATCCCTCTTTCTCTCAAGTCCATTCTTATTACTTCTTCCCATGTTTTCCTTGACCTACCCCTCTAAACTGACACTGCTACCTCAACTGTTCTACATCTACTAACCCAAGCATTTTCATCCATTCTTTCAATGTGGCCATACCAACGAAGTCTCCTGTTCTGCACACATCTCCCTATACTGTCCAGATTTAATCTTCCTCTGAGGTCATCAGATCTAAGCCTCTCTTTAAGACTCACATTTCACATTCCGCATATCATTTTCATATCATTTTTCTCCAGGCAACGCATGTCCTCAACCCTTATTGGTCAGGTTTCATTTCCATACATCACACTGCGTACAGATGCCTGATAGACTCTTCCCTTGGTCGACAATGGTAACGCTCTGCTGGTTAGTAATAGCAGGGGGTGCTTAATATCAGGGGTGGGAAGCATATTATAAATACAAGCTTAAACAGTGTAGAACTCATTAGGTATGAAAGTGACAGTTATCATGAAATGATAAGAGATCTTATGTACATTGACATATTACGTAACACATAATTGCTACACCTCAAATAAGTGTTTCAATTTATATACATAAACAGACACACACACATATATCTCTAAATGAATAAATGCAAAAGTTGGATCCATTTCTCACACTAACGGTAAAGTAAAAACGCCCTATTTCAAGTTAATTCAACTTTACACTCTAGACGCACCATCTTTTTTATATACTGTTTATGTATATGCGATATCAGTCGCAAGGTTAACTAATTTGCATATTGGTTTTGAAAAAGGACATTTTATTAATTAACTTTTATTTGTTATTGTTTCTTGATTCAATGATTGTTTTGATTTCAATACAACAAATAATTCTGTTTCGTAATATTGTTTTATTTCCTGGACAAATATTTAGCATTTGCGTTCAAATGTTCCTTTCTGACCGACTTGATTTTCATCAAGTTGTGATCTATTTCTAAATCGCAAGTAAAAAGACGAATTGATTTCTTCCTTTTCCTTTCTTTGTCACATTTAAAAGATAAATACATTTTGTATCGAAATTACCAAAATATTGATGATATATAAAATCAAATCTATATAAATGAATGAGAAAGCTTTTGTTTCTAGTTTACAGCAAGGTTATGAATGAAATGTTTATTATTTTAAATTAATATATTTAAAGTATTTCAAGTAGCAAATAAATAGGCAACTCGATTTCTTCTTTCTTTTCAATCCTTTTTCGTATTTAAAATAAAAAAAATAAAATGTATCGAAATTAGCAATATGCGAATGGCTTATGCGATCAATGGTGCACCTTTTCCTAGTGATGTTGCTGCCTCTAGTAACACCACTAAGTTGGATACTCCATCCAAACTCTTCTTGTCCAGAAGACCGCAAGAAAGATATGCTCAAACATTGTTAATTGGTCAATTTGAAGAGGGAAATTTTAACGTTCTTCACTTTTTTTACTAACCCAACGTTTGAGAGGTAAAAGTAACTCTTAATCGAGCATTCTCATATAGAAATCTAGTGTTAGTCCTAGGAATGGACACCTTGATTACTGAGAACTACGTTAAGTGAAATAAACAAACAAAAAAGATAAAAAAACGCTCATACACGCACATATACATATGCAAACACATACACATGCATATATATATGACAACATATACACATGCATATATATATATATGCAACATATACACATGCATATATATATATATATATGCAAACATATACACATGCATATATATATATATATATATGCAAACATATACACATGCATATATATATATATGCAAACATATACACATGCATATATATATATATGCAAACATATACACATGCATATATATATATATGCAAACATATACTCATGCATATATATATATATGCAAACATATACACATGCATATATATATATATGCAAACATATACACATGCATATATATATATATATGAAAACATATACACATGCATATATATATATATATATATATATGCAAACATATACACATGCATATATATATATATATATGCAAACATATACACAAGCATATATATATATATGCAAACATATACACATGCATATATATATATATATATATGCAAACATATACACATGCATATATATATATATATATATATATATATATATATATATATGCAAACATATACACATGCATATATATATATATATATATATGCAAACATATACACATGCATATATATATATATGCAAACATATACACATGCATATATATATATATATATATATATATGCAAACATATACACATGCATATATATATATATGCAAACATATACACATGCATATATATATATATATGCAAACATATACACATGCATATATATATATATATATGCAAACATATACACATGCATATATATATATATATATATATATATGCAAACATATACACATGCATATATATATATATATATATGCAAACATATACACATGCATATATATATATATATGCAAACATATACACATGCATATATATATATATATGCAAACATATACACATGCATATATATATATATATGCAAACATATACACATGCATATATATATATGCAAACATATACACATGCATATATATATATATATGCAAACATATACACATGCATATATATATATATATGCAAACATATACACATGCATATATATATATATATATGCAAACATATACACATGCATATATATATATATGCAAACATATACACATGCATATATATATATATATGCAAACATATACACATGCATATATATATATATATATATATGCAAACATATACACATGCATATATATATATATATATGCAAACATATACACATGCATATATATATATATATATATATGCAAACATATACACATGCATATATATATATATATATATGCAAACATATACACATGCATATATATATATATATATATATGCAAACATATACACATGCATATATATATATATATATATATGCAAACATATACACATGCATATATATATATATATATATATATATATATATATATATGCAAACATATACACATGCATATATATATATATATGCAAACATATACACATGCATATATATATATATGCAAACATATACACATGCATATATATATATATATGCAAACATATACACATGTATATATATATATATGCAAACATATACACATGTATATATATATATGCAAACATATACACATGCATATACATATATATGCAAACATATACACATGCATATATATATATATGCAAACATATACACATGCATATATATATATATATATATATGCAAACATATACACATGCATATATATATATATATATGCAAACATATACACATGCATATATATATATATATGCAAACATATACACATGCATATATATATATATATGCAAACATATACACATGCATATATATATATATATATATGCAAACATATACACATGCATATATATATATATATATATATGCAAACATATACACATGCATATATATATATATGCAAACATATACACATGCATATATATATATATATGCAAACATATACACATGCATATATATATATATGCAAACATATACACATGCATATATATATATATATATGCAAACATATACACATGCATATATATATATGCAAACATATACACATGTATATATATATATGCAAACATATACACATGCATATATATATATATGCAAACATATACACATGCATATATATATGCAAACATATACACATGCATATATATATATATATATGCAAACATATACAGACATGCATATATATATGCAAACATACACACACATGCATATATATATATTCAGACATACACACACATGCATATATATATGCAGACATACACACACATGCATATATATATGCAGACATACACACACATGCATATATATATGCAGACATACACACACATGCATATATATATGCAGACACATACACACACGCATATATATATTATAAGAGATAGTCGAATTTCAAATTTCACAGATGGCCCAAAGAATTCTTATGGACAAACGTTTCTGTGTATATGTATATATACAATAAAACATGTGGCCCGTTTGGTCATCCATTGAGTTCGGGTTAGATTGTTTGAATCAGGAAAACTTGAGTTTGCAAAATCAGTTAAATTGAAAAAAATAAAAAGACAAACTTCAAAATTAGTCTTTTTGATCGCTATATCTCCTCCTCGCTCTCATCTCTCTCTCATATATATATACATACATATACATACATATACATACATATTGATATACATACATATACATACATATACATACATACACATACACACATACATATACACATATATATATATATATATATATATATATATATATATATATATATATATATATATAGCTATGGGTTAAATGGTATTAATGCCTGTGGTGATATTCCCTATTGATTATAATGGACTATTCAAATCTTCTGTTTTATAGTTAGATTTATTACCGGTGACTGTTAATGAAGAGAGAGACACAGAGACAGATCAACGAACGTCTTCAGAAAAAGTGAAAATTCCAAATTTATTGAGAAAAACGAAAAAAAAAACAGGGAAAGAGACGCAAGACAGGATGTTGCTGAAAATATGCCGTGCGTGCGAAAAGACGTTAATTGGAAAAAAGTGAAACGGAAAAGAAAACAGATAAATAGTGACAAGAAGAAAGTACTTAGACGAGGTCGAAGGTGATGGTGTAGTGTGTAACACTGAGTGCGATTTTTGCAAGATGTTTGGTAGTAATTATGAAGGTGCCATCTATGGTTTAATACAAATTGTTCCAGGCACAAGGTGTTCGCTCCCATTCCTTCCGTACCACCCTAGAATTCATTTTTCCAGCCCTTTCTGCCACTTTCCGCCTACCCTATTTCCAAACCCTTTTAACTATTCAAGCTTTCTCTACTAACAACCATCCTGAGTAGTACACAAAACTGTCCAGTGGTGAGGCCCCAATTTGAGATTTGGGGGAATGTGTAGTCACTTCTGAGTAACTACTACTAACCCGGGGTCATGATATTTGTCAGGGTCCCATTTATGGATTAAATAGAATCTATTGTTTAAAGACTATTTGTCTAAAAGAGTTAGGAGTGGATGGAGTAAGTTCTGCCATTACTAACCAGCAGAGCGTTACCATTGTCGATCAAGAGAAGAGTCTATCAGGTGTGCATACGCAGTGTGATGATGTATGGAAGCTAAATCTAGCCAGGGTTGGGGAAATGCATTGAGAATGATACGATGGACGTGTAATGTGAGTCTTAGAGACAAGCCTCAGAGGAAGATTAAATTTGGAAAGTATAGGGAGATGTGTCCAGAATAGGAGACTTCAATGGTATGGCTACATTGAAATAATGGATGAGAGTTCTTGGGCTAGTAGATGTAGAACAGTTGAGGAAGCAGCTTTAGTTAACAGAGGAAGGCCACAGAAAACATAAGAGGAAATGATAAAAATGGACCTGAAAGAAAAGAGGGATAAATAAAGACCTGTTAGATAAGTTAGTTTGTAAGTCAATTTCTTAAAGTCGTCCAACGCATGCCCACAAGAAAAATGGGCGTTAAACCGAGTATAATGATATTGATGATGACGATAGTGATGATGAATATATGCCTACAAGACAAATTAATCTACAAACCAATTTTATACAAAACATATCTACGGTTTCAGTGTAAACATGCACTAGGTGATTGCATGTTTAGTGAGTTGCACTGCATGTGAATGGTAGACTTGCTGCAAGTGAGTAATATTTAACAGAGAGGAGAGAACACACAGGAGATTGGAAATATGTCTTATTTGGAAGTTAGGACCACCCAGAATTCTATTTGTCCACTTGCGAAAATAATTTTTTTTCGGATAAGAGGTTCCCTGCTGCGGTTATGGACCACTTGAATTTTTTTGCCAGGAATAATGGCTGGGACTCCCTGAGCATTGTTTTTTTTTATATTCATAGATTGGTAACAGATTGGCCGGTTTCAGGAAGTTGTTGGCTGGCCATTATCTCAAGTATTCAGTTTTTGAGTAGTAGAGAGACGGATGTAGTCAGTTTCGGTGAAAGTAGATATATTCCAATTGGAATCGATGGAAAATTTCAATGGTGGGTTTCTCCTTCTACCCAGGATAGTACCCTGTTCGACTATGTCTCTGATAATGTAGATGTAAAACTCTCCTTGGATCGGATTTCCCAAATCCATGTATTTTGGAATTTTAATGTCAACCACAGAGATTAGCTTGATTTCTCGAGCTACATAGCCACAGCTGGTAACATTCTCTTTCACAAACAGTCACTTTTCCCGACCTGACTCCCAGATTGTGAAGATCAGCAAGCCTCACTTTTCGACCTATTCTTGACAACACTGCCGGATGCCCATAGTCCACTCAGGAACGCTGATCACCTTGTGATAAAGGTTGATATCACCCTAAACCTCCGACACAAATTGAAGTGCCATTATTCAAAATGACAAGCTATTACCAACAGGCTGATTGGGAATCCATCAGAGATCTTATCTATGGAGTTAAACTTTTTCTCTCCCTACTTAACAGTGCGCAAATGAAGTAACAGAATGGGTCAAAGCAGGCATAGAAGCATATGTCCCCAACGAAAATTCTATAGTAAGTCCCAGTCTCACCAATGGTTCACTTCGACCTGTGCAGCTGCTATTGTGCATAGGCAGAAAGCATTTCTCTAATTCAACCGCGATAAATCAGCTACAAATAGACAAAAAATTATAGCATCAAGAAACCATTGCAACTAAGAGTAGGTATATTAAGATGACCAGAAAATGCATTGGGTCACAGAAATTAAAAACTCGCAATTTCTTGCCCAGCGGTTCGCCTTAAACTCCACCATAAACTCCATGAACCATTCCCTCCAAAATTTCCAGCTACAGACAGAAACCACACTAGATGATCTGATAATCACCCCTTCCTATGTCCGGGATATCATAAAAACCTTGGCACCTCCAAACCATGTAGACCTGAGCTTCTTTCCTTCTTGATCAAAGACTTCCATATTGTTTTGCATATTTAAATGTCATACCAAGCCGATCCATTATCTCAAGTAGTCAGTTGTGGGGTAGTCTGAGACGGATGGAGATGAACTGAGAAGAGAGACGGATGGGGATGAACTGAGAAAAGAGACGGATGGGGATGAACTGAGAAAAGAGACAGATGGGGATGAACTGAGAAAAGAGACGGATGGGGATGAACTGAGAAAAGAGACGGATGGGGATGAAGAGGGCCATCACAGCCAAATTCAGGGCCAAGAAAAGTGTGTTGATATATTCAAACGTTGTATCCAGGTGTGCTTATCATTGAACTGCAATAAAACAAAGATTGTTGGACATTTATGACTGAAACTTGGTGGACAAGTTAGGCATAGACTGAAGTTTATTTTCTGTGACAAATAGGGGTTAAATGCAAAAAGGATTGTGAATTTTATTAACGATTCCATGAGTGACATTTTTTTTGGGGGGGGGTCACCTTTATAATTCCACACATTTAAAAAAATATTTTCTTATTAAAACTGGCAGCACTATCTGCCATAATGCCTCTTTTTATTTGGAGTTTGCTCAACCTTCGCCGACCCTTTTTCTATTATTCTAGAAAATACCATCAATGAATGGAATATTTCTTCAGCTGTCTTTCGTAATCAAGCTAAAAAAAATTCTTATTACGAAAATAATCTGAATCCAATTGGATGATAGTAACCTCATACCTTGACGCCCCATCGACTTTAGATGCGGAGGATAGCGGCGTTTCTGTAGAAATTTGTCCGGAAGTAGGTTAAGTGGCAGTTTATTTAAAGAATCAGAACGGGTTAGAATTGGTAGATTGTCGGTTCTTTTTTGTGCAAATAAAAAAATGAAGGATTGCAAATTCAGCAAAAAATAGTCAGAAAGACGCGATGTGACAGTGTTGAAGTAGACACCATAGAAGATTCAGCATATCATGTAAAAGTCCTGTCGAGTCTTTCATAAGGAATAATTACAACTTCCATGTGGTCCTTCCTGTGAGCATCGGAGAAAAAAAAATGCCAATGTTGGGACTGAATTTGATATTTTATTAGCCTGACTAATGAAGACAAAATGGCAAGGCTCGGATGCAAACAAAATGCTTATGTAACAAGTAGTCAATCAGCATAATAAACACAAAGTGAAATCTATTCCATAATGTTCAATGTGAACATCTATAAAAAAAGCAGACCACTACCAATAAGCCAACGAGGCGCCATACATCCATGTTGAAGCAAATCATTGTTTTCCCGCCAATGGATTCATGCAGTCATGATCTTACCTAAGATTTATGTTGGTAAAATAATACTTTGATATGTTTAATCATGCTAGCATTGAACCTCAATCATCAGCATCGCCAACATTATGCCAGTTACAACAAGAAACAACAACAAAAACAAAAACACTAGTGTGATATTTCAGCATGTCACTGCAAACCTCAATCATCAGCATCACCAACATTAAACTAGCTATGTGGGGCAGTAACAATCAGCAAACAGCTAAAACTAATACTACTGCTGCTAAACTCATAAAAACACATCTCTCTACCAACAAACTTTTCCACTTACATAAGGCAAGCATGAGACATGAACTTACTTGAACACAGTGATTCACACAAACTCTCATACTAACGCAACGCAATCTACACACAAAAACATCTTCGTCTAAATAAAATATTGTTACATCTGCTTTATCATAGTTCAGTGCAACCTGATCAGTGTGGGTTGAGCACATGCGTTGCATGGAGAGAAATGATATGAGGATGATATGATGGTTGTGTAATGTGAGTCTTAGAGACAAGTTTAGATCTGATGACCTCAGAGGAAGATTAATTCTGGACAGTATAAGGAGATATGTGCAGAACAGGAGACTTCAATGGTATGACCATGTTGAAAGAATGCATGAGAGTTCTTGGTATATTTTGCACCTGTGCTTCACCTGAATCTCAGATGAAATCTCATAGAATATTGCATAATTAATCTACCTACTCTGCAGAGAAAACGTGAAAAGATCAATATTTCTGTCATATTCTTAGAATCTCTTGACACCGCATTTTTTAGTTACTTATTCATTTAGATTAGTTGTTCGCCCCACAAAGGCACGATTTGAATTTTAACATAGTGTAAAGGTTGATGACAGGCAGAATAGGAGACTTTGATGGTTTGGCCACATTGAAAGAATGGATGAGAGTTCTTGGGTTAGTAGATGTAGAACAGTTAAGGTAGCAGGTCCGGTTCACAGGGGTTGCAAGGAGAACATGGAAGGAAGTGATAAAAATGGACCTGAGAGAAAGAGGGATGAATAAAGACCTGGCCAGAGATAGGTTACTTTGGAAGTCAATTTCTTAAAGCCGTCCAACACATGCCAGCATGTAAAACGGAAGTAAAACCAAATCCTCAACAACTCTTAACTTCGGTGATCTGACCTGACATGTGTCAACATGATTTTACCATAATGATTGTTTTCTTTTCTATGTAGATATTTTTAAAGTGACAGTTTATGGAACATTTATTAGAGTTGAAGAAATTGTATATGATGTAAAACAGTTAAGGTAACATGGCAGGAAATGATAAGGATGGACTCGAGAGAAAGAGGGTTAAATAAAGACCTGGGCAGGGATAGGGTAGTTTGGAAGTCAATTTCTACAAACCGTCCAACACATGCCAGCATGTAAAACGGACGTTAACCAGTAATGATCATAATGACGATTCTTTCCTGCTCGATCAAAGGCTTCCATATTGTTTTGTATATTTTAATGTCATACCAAGGCGATTCATAATAAAGGCATGCGCGTCTATTCTTTGACTTTGGGCGAGTGGTTTAGTATTATTTGCAGTCAATTCTGACACAGCTGGATATCGGATACAATTGAATTGAATCTTTTTGAAAAATATTTTTTAAAACCTTTTACCATCGGAATTCTGCTATTTAACAATATTGGAGTAAGTATAAATATTAATTTATATAAATTTGCAATATTTATCTTTAGTTTATAAAAAAAATTAAACCAATGATGATGACGATGATGACGACGACGACGATGATCCTGAGTCTTTCCTTTTGATCAAATGTTTCCATATTGTTTTGTATATTTTAATGGCATACATATAAATATAGATCGATGTTTTAAAAGTACATTTATTTACTGGTTTAGTTTGATTTGTTTGACGGCATATCAACTCTTTTCGGATTATTTAATGCCGAATCCGGTCATTTTGGTAAAAGTTTTTTATGCTTCAAGTTCTTTATATGTTCAAGTATTTATTCATGGTGTTTGGTTTGGTTGTTTTGTAGAGGAAACATTTTGGTTTTGGCTTTGCAGAACATGATTGAGTTTTGCAAAAGGAAAAGAAAAAAACCAATAACATCAATGTTAGGTGCATTTTTGGTCAGGAAGCCGGTATCTTCAGATAGCCTGATCTGGTAGCACCAGTTATTTATTGGTAATTAATGGAACATATATTAGATTTGAAAAAAATTGTATAACTATTTACAATACATTGTTATTTACAATATTTTATAAACCTTTCCCAATATTAACAACTTTAATATTTTGCCTTAATTAATCTACAGGGTTATTGGAAAGTAACTTCCTATTATTCAGTGCTCATACTTTATGACTGAAATATAATTCTTACAAGAAACGGATATGATAAAAAAAGTGTATAGCAATTTAGAATTCAATATGGGTGCCAGCATTCGCCACCAGCTTCTCAAGCCACCTGGGAACCGCATCAATTGATTTAATAAGGATCTCTTTTTTTCTGAATCATTTCGTATCAAAGCTAAAAAAACACTATGATGAAGGTTAGAGATGGATTGATTGATAGTTAAATGATGATGTATATTATGAGAGGATTGAAAAATCTTTACATATCACTCATTCCAAACAGCAACTGACCCACAAAACAGCGATTTTGTCTAGAAACATCAGTCATAGAATGTGAAGAATAAAGGACAAAATGTCTGTGTGGGGGGAGGGGGAGGTAGAAGGTTGCCCCCTCCCCCATTTTGTCCTTTAGTCTTCACATTTTGAGTTGGTATTATGTGGGGATTTTCAATTTTCTCATAGTATTCATCCTCATTCAACTGTCAATCTATCTATATCATTGAAACCTCTGAACAATGATAAAAAATTAAATAATAATAATAATAATAATAAAAATAATAATAATAAATAGATAAATAATAAAAAATAATAATAAAAATAATACGGATAATAAATCTAAATTAATAAATGCAAAGGTTTTTTTCATTTATCCCCACTATATTAATATCAACATACTATATTAATATCAAAACACGTTAAGCTTATTTAATTACAATGTTACATTTAAATATTTTTAAAGACATTATATATACCCAACAGAACACTGCCAAAACACACTGTCCAAGATACTCCATTTGAATAATAATTTTATAAACACTCTCAATTAATATTCTGGAAAAATCTGTTTCTACATTTTGTACTCCACTTTCCTTACATAAATGTAATACTTTTCTTCATATTAATATTAGTATTAGTAGTAATATTGATTACAACGGTTTAATGAAACATGTTTAACATTCAAAATGATTATTTTGAAATTCAAAAAATAACTTCCGTTTTTTTTGTTGTTGTTGACGACAATGATAATGATGCTGCTGATAATGATTATGAAGATAAGTATTAAATTTGCCATAAAAAAACAATAAAGAAACAGGCCCCCTCCTCTCACTTTTCTAAATTACAAAAAAAATCAATAAAATAGAATCATATTTTTTTTAAATCATCATTAAGTTCGGTTTTATATTTCTGTTTTTAATAATAACGGCGAAAAACACAAAGTAACCATTTTAAATTAGTCAGGAAAATATAATTATTTTATTTGACCAATTGACGTTCCGCATTTGGCGATTATAGAACGACAATAGAACGACAAGGTGTGCAAAAAACAAATAGTAAACAAATAACTGTTACAAAAAGCAATAAAAGTTACTTTTCTACCTACCTGCCTAATTTTTTTAGTGTTTTAAAGTACTTTAAAGCGTTTGTTTTTTTATTTAAATTAAAAAGTTTAGTAAAATATATTACGTAATACTGAAAAACAAAAGATGGCTGACAGTCGTTCGCTGACTGTTTACGAAGTCTGATGATTTTTTTAGTATTTTTTTCTCTTCAATTAGGTAGAAAAATACATTTACGGCGTGTGGGAAAGTTATTTGTTTACTATTTGTTTGTTTCTTCACCCCGAAGAGATATAAAAAAAAGACTTCGGGGATATCCGCATACATCATCTTGAAAATGGACAAATTATTAAAACGCTTTAAAATACTTTAAAACAGACAAGAAATAGGCAGGTAAGTAGAAAAGTAATTTTATTGCCTTTGGTAACAGTTATTTGTTGATTATTAGTTTTCTTTTTCACCCCTTTTTTTCTGTTGGTTATTCTTGACAATCGTCCCGATTTTTCGTTTAATCTCTTCATTATGGAGAATTCATTTTTATACTTATACAAAATCAAATCTCACCATTAGAATATATCAAATAACACCATGACAATAATTGTTTTGTTGTTTTTCTTCAAATTACCAAAATGTGAAAAGAACATTGTTTCTTTGTTTTTCTGTAGATAATGCTACAGCTACATTAATTACTGTCCGAAGGGCGAGTAGTCATAATAAATAAAAATAATAAATAATAAATAAAAATAATAATAAATAATGATATATCTCTATTTATAAAGGTGGGCCATTTATTACACTGATAGTAAGATTAAAATGCCAAACTCATATTCAAAATATAAGAACAACAGCTTTCCAATATATTGATAATGTGTATGCGATTGGCGTCCTAAGATTAACTAATTTGCATATTGCTTTACAAAAAGACATCTAATTAATTAATTATTTTCTCTTATTCTTCTCTAATTCCATGATTTTTATTTCATTTTATTATAACACAGTTCTATGTATATTTTTTATGGATAGAAAATTAACATTTTGAGTGAAAAGAGTCTTTCTAGTCTTTTTCGGTCAATTGACTTCTGGGGTTTGCGATCCAGTTCTACATTGTATGGCAAAATTAATATTTTCAGTTTTCAGAGAGAACTGTTATAAGAGGGAAAAGGAAGTCAAGGCAAGGCAAGGCAAGGCAAGGCAAGGCAAGGCAAGGCAAGACGGAGAGAGATAAAAAGAGGAAAAGGGAGATAAAGGTGAGAGAGAGAGAAAGGGTCAGAGAAATTAAATCCAGCAACGGAAAAAGAAGGAATTAAGGTTTTAGCGATTTGGTAGAAATCAGCTTTTTTTTTTTATTATTTAAAAAAAGAAGCAATTTAAGCTAAAAACTGATTTTTCTGAATTAAAAAAAAAAGGCAGAATTCCACAGAAAAGCAGAGAACTAACATCCCTGACATACAAGTCAGTGAGTATTCCCCCCCCCCCCCTCTACCACATTACACATTAATTTCATTAAAAAATTAAATTCCAGCATAATGTAGATCAGGGCTTTACTCACCAACAAGTTTTTACGTTCTTGGCCTTTTGGCTAAGACTAAAGTGTAGCATCTGTTCCGATGGATACTGCATCCCATAGACTTGTATTGTCTTGGCCTTCGGGGGCTTGATTTACGCCGGTCTATGGGTCTGTCCTGTGCAGTTCTAGGAGGTCCACCCTCCCAGGTTTCGCCTCCCCTCTTTTGGGAGGAGTAAGTTTATTGCTTACTGCCTGAGGCGCCCCTACCGGGGAATGCCGACAGGGCTGCCCAGGCAATTTTTAATGGCCAGAGTGCTCACCTCTCGGGCGCTAGCTTTTCAAACCCCACTTTCCCGACCTGACCTTGGGTCACATCTTACTTGTGGGAGTAAGATAAAAACTGACCTTGTGCCTAACTCCTGGAGAGGAGTAAATCAATACTCACCAACAAGTTTTGCACTTGCTTCTAAAAAAAAAAAAAGGAACCACTCCTTTCCCTGCCCTTAAAGTAACCTGTTTAAAAATTCAACACATTTTCAAGATTATTTTCAAATAAGTTCCTATTTACTTGCGTTCCCACTGCTGCATAATAAATGAGCCCTCCGCTCCTTGGCTGCAGCAAAAAGGAGCGCACCCTTTCTGTAAAGCCCTGGTCACATTTTAAATAAAAATCGACAATTGGACCCAAACCTCCTCAGTTGCACTCAATCACATCAACATATCCGTTTTGACGTCCGTTTTACATGCTAGAATGCATTGAATGCCTTAAAAAAAAATTGACTTCCAAACTAACCTATCTCTGACTAGGTCTTTATTTATCTATCTTTCTCTCAAATCCATCCTTATCACTTCCTCCCATATTTTTCTTGGCCTTCCCTTGTGAACTGGACCTGCTACCTCAACTGTTCTACATCTACTGACCCAAGAATTCTCATCCATATTTTCAACGTGGCCATACCATCAAAGTCTCCTAACTGTCTTTAAGCTTTACCCCCCCCCCGCCCGCGTTAAAAATTAAATCGTCCGGTTGTGGGGCGAACAACTAATCTAAATGAATAAGTAAATAAAAGAGATTCTAAGAATAAGAGATTCTAAGAATAAGAGATTCTAAGAATACAACAGAGAATGACAGAAACACAGACTTTTTCACGTTTTCTCTGCGGAGTAGGTGGATTAATTACGTAATATTCTATGAGATTTCATCTGAGATTCAGGTGAATCACAGGTGCAAAATTAGGTGCGGCCCAGAGTGGTTCTCTTCTTACCGTCTTCTCTTAAAACTACATACCTCCAATTAATTGCTGACGGATGGGCAAAGTTTTCTCTCACGTTTAGAACAAGAATGTTGCCGAAATACACACAGATCAAAATGTTTTCAGAATTTTTAAGATGAGGATTGATAATTTGTATTATTTGGATTATTCAGACTTCTGTTCTCATCTTAGATGTTATGCTCACAACGTTCCGATGTAACCTTTAACTTTCTTCAGGTGCATCTTGTCGAACTCGGGAATCTGTACGGAATTTTGAAAAACAATATATATATATATATATATATATATATATATATATATATATATATATATATATATATATAGTAATAAGTAGTAATCTATAGTGATAAGTAGTAAGACTCCACATCTAAAACAAGAATAGGATTGAGGCTCCTAAAATTCATAATTGAATTATCTGCAAGGACCTGTGACGTAATGGATATAAGTGCTAATAATATTCAGTTCTAAGTAGCAGTCTTCTGAAGGTTCAATCCTTAGTGCGGGCGATACTACGACTACAATTACAAATTGCTTAAGACTTCTACCCGGTCATGACCCGTGAACAAGCTGCTTCTGTGAATTAAATAAAGGGTCCCATTCAAAATTCAATATAGATTCCTGAGTTCAACAAGATGAACCTGAAGAAGGTTGGAGGTTACATCGGCCGAAATGTAGTAAGAATAACATCCAAAGTGAGAACAGTAGTTCGAATAATCCAAATAATACACACACAGATTATATATATAATCCCTCCACTTCATTCTCTCCAAATATGATCTGAGGTTAAGATCGGATTCTAACTCTGCCTGATGAGATCTCAGTTTATAGTAACTGTTGATCGATAACATCGACATGCCAGTGTCGCAGATTTTGTACATGTCTGTGTAAATAAAATTATCATATATAAAGCTCTGTTTTGATATTGAGCACTTTTTATAAACCTATAAAAATTCTCTGGATTACCACCCTGTGGATATTTTTCACCTGGATTATTACCATTATTATATATATATATATATATATATATATATATATATATATATACACACATAGTATGTGTGTGTGTGTGTGTGTGTGTGTGTGTGTGTGTGTGTGTAATGTTAGTGGGAGATAATCCCAGCAAAATGCTCGCCTATTAAGAAAAATAAAAAATAAGAGCGTAATATTTATTTATACACATATATAAATATATATTAGCAGTATTCATCTGGTGTTGTTCGTGTAAAGATACATTTCTGATCGGAAGGTTTCTTAGGAAAATTGATTTCAAATATCGTCATGTTTATAATTTTTGCCTTGAAAGAAAAGTTAAAAATAACATTTGCAATATGAGATCAAGTAATAAAAAAAAAAACTTTCAGCGCGGTAGCGTTCTTAAAAAATCCCCTACTTTTTGACATTGCGTTTCTTACAGATAGCTTTAAAACTGCAAATGGCTTTAGCGAATCAAAACAATCGTTTTTCTTTAATTTCTTTTATGTTAAATCTTCAAAAATATCGATAAAGATGATTTTTTAAACCTTTATTAACTACATTCTTCAGTGAGATATTGTTTTTTAAATTTTATTTTTGTTTTACAAGAAGAAAATCTATTTTAAAAAATGTATTTCGTTTCTTTACGTTTTAATATATTTCTGTTATTTTATGGACCTAACCGATAATTGCCCCTAGTGATCCCAGTTGGAATAGAAAGAGGATTTGAATGGTGTCTTTCTCCTTCGACCCAGGACTGTACCCTGTTTTACTATGTCTCGGATAGTGTAGATGCAGCACTCTCTCTGGATCTGAGTGCCCAAATCCATGTATTTAGGGATTTTAATGTCCACCACAGAGATTGGCTTGGTTTCTCGAGACGGTAAGGGAGTCTGGTGTAGCTCATTTTTCTATGTTAGATGCAGGCAATTCGGTACACAAGAAATGCAGTGGAATTACTGGTAGGTTGAGAGAGGATAACGAGTTTGTATGCAAGAAGTGTAAGACAAAAGAGACGAATGCGAACTCAGATATGAAGAAAATGTGTGGATGGCGAAGTTACTGAGGTTGTTCAGAAATGTTGTTACCTTGGTGATACCATTGGTGCACAAGGTGGAGCAGGTGCTAATGTAATAGCAAGAATTATGAGTGGATGGATTAAGTTCAGGGAATTTTTGCCATTACTAACCAGTAGAGCGTTACCACTGTCGACCAAGGGAAAAGTTTATCAGGTATGTGTACACAGTGTGCTGATGTATGAAAGTGAAACCTGGCCAGTGAGGGTTGAGGACATGCGTTGCTTGAAGAGAAATGATATAAGAATGATATGTAGGATGTGTAACGCAAGTCTTAAAGACAGGCTCAGATCTGATGAAATCAGAGGAAGTTTAATATGGACAGTTTAATGACGAAATGAGTCAATGGACATGAAATACAACGTGGAGTAAGATAGGGTTGTGTATTGTCTCCGGATTTTTTTGCTTTATATAGTGAAAATATCCTGAGGCATCTGAATGGTTTAGAGGATGTTTCGATTGGAGGACATCAGCTGAACAACATCCGATATGTTGATGATACCGTACTAATAGCAACATCGAGTGAAGACTTGCAAAAACTTCTTGACGAAATGGTTAAAGAAAGCGAAAAATGCGGATTACAACTGAATGTTAAAAATACCTTTTGCATGACGATTTCTGGAAAACCTCGAATGCCTGTCTGTTTCTGACCCGGGAGATCCAGCTAGAGCTTCGCTTGACATAGCCATCTCATCCTACATCAGTAATTACCCGTATACCAAGCCTAGAGAGAAGAGTCTCGAAGAGAGTGTCGTCTTCCAGCCTGATATGACAGATCCATCTAATGCTGCAGTCTCTTGATAGTGCTCACCGATGCAGCCCATGTTTCAGAGCCACACAGCCATAAAGCATAACACTCCTCACACAGCTGGTGTACACCTGTCCTCTAGTTATGATTGCCAGATGCTTATTTGTCAAGATGGGCAGGAGTTCTCTAAAGCTCCTTTAGGCAGACTTGCATCGGGCAATAGCAGCAGTCTCACAACCACTATCGGCTGAAAGGGAGTCGTCCAGATAGCAGAACTCAGCTACAGCTTCCAGTTTGCTATGCCCAACCGCAACCTCTTTCACTGGCCTGCCGTCGATTGGTCTAGCTGTGCCCATACAGCGAGGACACCTGTATTGCTGATCCGGTCAGAGTAGGTCACTGATTCCACTGTATCTCTTGTGGACCCAGTAGGAACAGATGGGGCAAAAGATGGAGTTCCTCCTTGTACCATTCAGGCAGACTGCGCAAAGGAACTTTCCTGATCTTTTCATGGAATTCAGGTTGGGACCAGCAATCATTACCTTTGTCTTCGCCATATTGACTCGGAGGCCCTTGTCCTTCATACTATTCGTCCAAGAGGTAATTCTCTTAACTAGAGCTTCGAGTGAAGTGTCGGCAATTACAAGGTCATCCGCGTACAGGAGCTCCCAAGGGCATCCGGTTCCAAGTTCGCATGACAGGGATTCCAAGACGATGATGAAAAGAAGGGGGCTCAATACCGAACCCTGATGCACACCAACCCCCACACTGAATGGCTCACTTTATCCATTCCCCACGCGCACATGGCTTCTAGCATTAGAGTACATTGACTGCACAGTCCACACCTACCCATTTCTCCAGTCCCAGCCTCCTCATCGCCAACTATATGACCCTACATATATATATATACACACACACACACACACACCCACACACACACACCCACACACACACACACACACAAACACACACACCCACACACACACACACGACTCAAACATTTAGTTCTTACTGATAGAGTGCTTGGCTGTAAGCCAGTGGTCAGACCAAGATATAAGTTTATCAACAATATGCGTAGGTGGACAAACTGGAATGCAATGGGACTATTTGGTTCAATGGATAATAGGACAATATGGAGGACCATAGTTGCCGACGCCTTACGAGGGCAGGGCCGTCCATGATGATGAGTTTAGGGAGATGCGTGAAAGAGAAGAGGCTTCGATTGTATGGCCACGTTGAAAGAATGGATGAGAGTTCCTGGGTTAGTAGATGTAGAAGAATTGAGGTAGCAGGGTCAGCCCACATAGGGAAGGTCAAAGAAAACGTGGGAGGATGAACTTGAGAGAAAGAGGGATCAATAAAACCCTGGTCAGAGATAGATTAGCCTGGAAATACATTTCTTAAAGCCGTCCAACACATGCCAGCATGTAAAATGGATGTTAAACCGAATATGATGATGATAGTCCATATTGCCCACATTTGCATCTAGCAGATGTGTTCCAATATTCATAATGATCGGTTAATTAGTTTAGGAGTGAATCCTGTACATAAAAATATATAAACATATACCTAACTTTATCTATCTATATATATATATATATATATATATACACATAAAATATATTTATAAAAAAAAAATTTGTTTGTTCACTGTAGAATTTGAAAATAATATAGTCAACTCAGTTTTTTCCAAGGAATCCGATGCAACCATTCTTATTTTTTTATATGTTAGATTTCGAGAAATGTATAAATATTGATTTTTCTGTTTATTCTATAATTGTTCATGCTAAGAAATTAATATTTGTTGAAATTTAAGAAAAAGGAGATATAAGTTTTAGAGATAGAAAAAAAATGTTGCAAAGAGCAAGTTTTTAAATTTAATTCAATGAATTAAAAAAAAAATGATCTTTAAACTATTGCTGAAATTTAAGAGAGAGGTGAAAGCTTTTAGACAGGAGAAACATAAAAAGGTGGAAAGCTGTTGCTAATAGCAGGTTTTAAGTTAAGGAAAATTTGTAAAAAAAAAAGCAAATCTCTTTCTGTTTTCGATTAGCCTATTAGTCTCTCATTAGCGAACAGAGAATAGTGAGGGAATACATTTTCAGTGTCTGGAGAGGGGGTTTAACATAAAATACTAGCATATACACTAAACTTTTCGATCGGGGGGGGGGGGAAGAAACAATCAGCAGCTGAATAATAATAATAAAACCTGTCTGGAAAAAACACACACAAACACAAACTTTTTTATATGAATTTAAAAAGAAACATTTTAAAAAATTACAGACAAAGATAGCATGAAGCAAGAGGTGACGGATGAAGGTGGGCAGTTTCACAGTTTTTAAAATTTCTGCTTGCCGGTTGAGAGAAAAAACTTCCCCTTTCTCTATCCCCTCACTCGTATTTCTTCATGTTACTTTATATATCTATATAATAAAGTAAAGTCAGTCGAATTCTCAACTTTTGTCATCGATACGTTCCTTCCTACAAAATCATTATTTCATTCAGAATAGCCATTTTATTTTAGTCAACGTTAGTCCATGTTGTTAGGAACGATAAAATGTAATTTGAATTGATTCCTTCCAGAAAATAACTCAAATTTATTTCCTATAGGCACCATTTTCAAAAAGGGAGGTAACTCTGTATTCGTACATTACATATTTACTCCCCATTTGTTCGGAAGAGAAAAATAATATTTTTGGGGAAAAAAGGGACGTGATTCTGCATTCGTTCATTACAAACTTACTTCCCTTTCTTTGGAAAAAGTAAAATAAAATTTAAGAAAAATAAACGGCATAGTTTGATAGTTAAATAAAAGCAAAACAAAAAATTATTACTAATGTTGAGTTATTAATTTAAATCCAAATAAAAATGCAGTAAGCTGCATGTTTTAGTGGCACATGCGAATGGCGGACAGTGCAGATGATAGATGTCCGGCCAAAGGAAAAGGGGGGTACATATGTGAACATATTTCTGATTTTGTATTTTGGGTCACACAGAATCTTATTTCTCTTTGAAATGAAATAATTGCCTCATAAAAACAGAGAATCATGCTGAAACCAAAAAGTAATGCTCATAGATTGTCTCTATGATAATCCCCTTTGAGTTGACTGTCTAGCAGTTATCTCTAGGGGATATCTCCAGCGGTCAGCCTGGGTGGTCGAATGGTTGTAAGGTGATGATGATGGGATGAAAGGGGTTATCCTTTTATCTTCTCGTAAAGAAAAGGAACAACGAAAAGTATTTCTGTAACTATAACAAAAAGGGGTTTTATTAACTCAAGGTTACCTATACCGTTTGGTATAGGTAGAAGAGAGTGTCCGTCTGAGGAAGAATATAAGAGTTCTTAGGGCCGCCCGTGGATTTCTTCAGGTGAAGATGGTAGCAGTTGTCTAGTGGGCGACGGCGGCAGGAGAGAGAGCGTTTCCTTGTTCCTCGCTGGTTCTCTCTGCGATGTGTCCAAGCTTGTGCCAGGAGGTCGTCTGATCTTTTTCCTCAAACCCTAAGGGAACATAAGTAGTCCCTTAGGGAACTAACGATATTACTGCGCCCTGTGATTTGATTGGACAAGCCAGCTCACAGGGACAGTGATTACGCCATTCAAAAGTAGTCCCTATTGGTGACTGCTACATGGTGACCAGTAAGAAAGACTGGAATCCAAGATTTCCGGTCAGGAGGAAAGGACCCCAGGAGATGTCAAGGGGAGGGGGAGACCTGGCCCTCTGGGCATGACACTCAGTTTGGTTTTAAGAGGGCTGCCCGGCTGACGATCAGTTGAAGCTGAGCGTCTCTCCTTTTCTGGGGCTCTCAGCTAAAAGAATTGTGCTCATTGGATTTATCTTTTTTTGGTCGGGCAAAAATCTCCAATAAATAAACCTGTTACTTGTTTATAAACTGGATTCATGGTTTTACTTGGAATGAAAATTCTTTGTTGCAGCGCTGACCGAGTCGTATGACAACTGTGGGACGATTGCGACCAGTGCATACAGATTCACACACACACACATATATATATATATATATATATATATATATATATATATATATATATATATATATATATATTGATAATAGATTAATATGTAAAGATTTATGGTTTTTGTATGTAAGATAGAAATGTAAATGATAAAACTCAACTGAAGTGCAGAAATAAATTAACAGAACTGATGTGAATTACGTTTTTGGATTGCCTTTTAGATGGTTTTTTGAAATTGAATCAATATAATATAATATATATGCTCTGAATTTTGCAATAAATCTTCATTGAGCTTGTAATTGGAATTTTTCGGATACTGTAAGGAGTATAAAATTGAAAACATACTTTCCTTATAAAAACCCAATAATATATATATATATATATTCATATTCATATATATTCATATATATTCATATTCATGCAGGAAATCATTATCGATACATGTCCTATTACAGAATCGGAATTTTCTCTTTTCATTATTTTCTTGATCATTGTCTCGACTCTGTGAGCTAGTTTCTGGGTCTCTGGTGTTAATTTGTGTAGCATGGATCCAAGAGTTCTTTTATCGTTTATCTCGATCGCTTTTGATGTTCGTGATCGTCTTCAGAACGAACTTGGAGTGTTTTTTTTTTGTTGCTATATTGCTCGAGATTGACGATAAAATAACTCTCGGATGCATACTCCCCGAATTAAAACCAGAAACCCAGAAACTATCTCGCAGAGTCGAGACAATTATAAAAAAAATAACGAAAAGAGAAAATTCTGATGTCTTTTATCAGACATGTAAAAGTAAAGTAAAGTGGTTGACCATAGCCGAGGGCGACCTGAAGGCTCCCTTTTTAGTAGCTATTACACAAAGGTGTAGGAGAGGGTGTTACCCCTTTCAAAGGATTACTCCATATACCCATGTGATTTTAATGCTGAGTGTTTAAAAAAATCGATAATTCTAGGATTATGTTCTATATGTGTAAATAATGAAAAAAGTTCCCGTAACCTTAGATTCAGAACAGCTTGGTTTCAGAGTTATAGGCCATTGAAGCAAATACATTTGCTATTTTAAATATCTTATTTCAGGTAGCAGAATGTGGCAAGATCACAGGTAAAATGAGTCTTGGTCTGGTGTTGTCACGTACACCAACAAAACCATAAAAAAATGACACCAAACAAATATAAAAGCCGTGGGGTTCAGAAATAAGATTTGAGTGTCATGATTGGCAGGACCTCCCTTGATAACCAACATGAGGGATCCGATCGGCATCCTATGAATGTTGACCCTTCTTATTTCAGGTAACAGAATACAACAGACCAAATATAAGTAAATAAATATGATCAGCAAAAATCAAAGATTAAACAAGAGAAGAAATGGAGCACAAACGAAATTAAACTTGTAATGACGTGCTATTACAAAAAGAGGCCCCTTTACACATATAGAACAGAATCCCATAGTTATGCCAACGATTTTCCAAACACCCTTTATGTGTTATATACTTCTAGTATTGTGGAAATTTTTGCGGGTAGACTTTTTTGTCAGTCAGCATTGTAACCCTTTCCTTCCCTATTGGGCTCTTGAAGGTCTTACCTTTTGGCTTGCCTGTTTGGAGTCCAGGAGATTTAATGCTAGTAGTGGGGTCTCTTTCAGGCTTGGTTTGTCTTAAAGTGATTCTACCTTCCTCTTCCTTTTTATTACTATGATTAGCTCATTAGATCAAGTGGCTTCATGCCTTGTCTCGAGCGACTTCCATTAAACAAAATTGGCATTGTTATATTTTTGAAAGTCATATTAATGCATATTTTGAAAACAAGTTGTTAAATTTTTCAAACGATATTTCAAAATAAGACCCCGCTTCTCAAGTAGAATTGAGAAGAGTTTGTTTTCCATTAGCGATAATGAAAGCTCTTTGTAAACGAATAGAGCACTCTTAAGCAATTGATATTGTTTATATAAACAGTAAGATCACCCTTCTTCGTGGCTTGTGCTGATGGTGTAGTCGATAGAAGCTCTGACTGCCGAAAAACGATCTCAGCTTGAAGAGCCTGCGTGTCTAGCCACACTGAAGAGCTGTGATACAGCGAAACAGTGTCTGTAGATGACATTATATATATATATATATATATAACAAAATATGAAACTAAAAGTATACTTTTAGTAGATAGAGCCTATAGTGAAGTGGTTTAAGCTCAATATACAAGATAGAGCAATTATAAAGATAGATGAAAGAAGAGGGATAAATATGTACGAATGACAGATTTATTTCAACTTCGATTGTTCAATGCAAGGTATACTCGGTAATAAAATTATGTTTATTATTCTTTCCTTAAGCCAAGGCTTTTCAAAGATCAAAATCGTATCATCAGAGGAATTACATAGATAGATAAGTTGGCAGTGGAAAAGCCAAAATTCAAAATTTGAAAAAATATTAAGTAATGGAGAGTGAAAAAATGGTTTGCGTGAAAAAGATATGGGGTTTGTCCAGTTGGTAATTGTCCGTTGATAAGGTGTCCAATGAAAATCCTTGGCTTAAGGAAAGACTAATAAACATAATTTTATTACCGAGTATACCTTGCATTGAACAATCGAAGTTGAAATAAATCTGTCATTTGTACATATTTATCCCTCTTCTTTCATCTATTTTTATATATATATATATATATATATATATATATATATATATATATATATATATATATATATATATACATATATATATAAACAATAGTATGTTAAATTCCAATAACCAAGTTCATTCATTTTTTCTTACCAAAATTCAAAACAATTCAGTGTAATCTGACGACCGTTTCGCGCACAAACAAACAACCTAGAATAAACATGTAATTACTAGGATCTTCTATTTATGCAGCTTTTCAGAAAACCAAGGATCAGTCCCGGAAAAAAACCCTCGAGCAAAAAAAAAAAATACATGTTTAAATGCATCTTACATAGAACCCAGTTTATGAAAGGAAACAAGGATTTTATCATAGTCAGTCGGCCATATTGAATTTATAATACAGAGTTATGAAAAATATGTGTAACATTACTAACTAACAATGCAAGCCGCATTATCTAATATTTAATGGAGTGTATTAATAAAATTGTTATTATAAAGGTATCGCTAAGACAAAGTTATTTTAAACTCAGATACGAAAGTTGGGTACCTAAATGTTTAAAGTTGTTACTTAATAACGTCATACGGTATTTGTAATCTTGTTTATGTGTTATTTTCCATAATTTAAGTGTATTAATCAACATTATCTATTAGGTAAGAATAAATATATATATATATATATATATATAAAATAAGAATAAATATCTCTATAGATGAAAGATCCAAACATCTCCATGGATGTGTAGCTTTTGACATGCTTGTGTAAATATATATTATATATATATATATATATATATATATATATATATATAAGAGAGAGAGAGAGAGAGAGAGAGAGAGAGAGAGAGAGAGAGAGAGAGAGAGAGAGAGAAATATATAAATATATAGAGATAAATATATAGAGATAAATATATATATATATATATATAGATAAATATATAGAGAGAGTGTGTGCGTGCATAAAGAGTGTTTCGACTTTGTGACTTCCTCAGGAAGGAAAGATGTAAGTGCAAATATCTCCACTGTGTCTCATTAAACCCAAGTGTACGAGCGCGAAGTTGTTCTCCTGTTTCTTCTCAAATGTCGTCTGTTTTTTTTTATTCCCCATGTGTTGTTGCATGGGATACGAGAAGGAGGAGGGGGGGAGAAAAAGAAGAGAAAGAGATAAGAAGAAAGAG
This sequence comes from Sepiola atlantica, assembly GCA_963556195.1. Lineage (NCBI taxonomy): Eukaryota > Metazoa > Mollusca > Cephalopoda > Sepiida > Sepiolidae > Sepiola > Sepiola atlantica. Next base: position 166,725,693 of record OY744519.1, read on the forward strand.
AGGAGGAGAAGAAGCCGGAGAAGGATGGGAAGAAAGAAGCGTGTGAGAATAGGGCGGAGCAGGAAGATGAAGAAGAAGAAATAGAAGAAATCTGTTTTTTATTCCCCAGATCTTGTTGTCTGGGATACGAGAAGGAGAAGAGGAGGAAGAGGAGAAGGATGGGGAGATGAAAAGAAGAAAAGGAGTTAGGGTTAGATGAACCTCCTGATGTAGAGTAATAGGGATATAGGGGAGTAGAAAGATAGAAAGGGGAGGGGGATAAAGAGAGGGAGAGAAAGAGTGAGAAGAGAGATTGAATGAAGGCAGAGAAATGGAAAGAGAGACGAGGAAAAAGAAAGAGAACGAGAGCAATCTACCCCCCCCCCCCCCGTGGATTGAATAAAGGATCCAGTTTAAAATTCCGTACAGATTTCGGAGTCCGATAAAGATTCCTGAGTGTGAAAAGATACACCTGAAGAAGATTGGTGGTTACATCGGCCGAAACGTTGTAAGAATAACATCCAAGATGAGAATAGTGGTCCTAATAATCTAAATTATCAATTCTCATCTAAAAAAAATTCTGAAACAGATAAATAATAATTAATATTATTAATTAAAAAAAATGTCCTAGGTCCCCTCACCCCCAGGAAAAACCGGGTATCTTCACTAGTAAGGTATAAACATGACATTTAGCAAGATTTCTATTCTTGAACACGAAGAATACTAGCATCCTTCACTCTATAATAAAGAGCGATGTACACACACACATTATATATATATATATATATATATATATATATATATATATATATATATATATATATATATATATAATACTGCCTAGCTCTACTTATGTATCGAGCACTGTTGAAGTAAATACTGAAAACTGATACATAAAAAATTATATCTCCTCATAAAATTTTATGTGGATACATGAAATAGTAATATTTAGCTCCTCAAGCAGTTGAGCACTTTTACAAGAATTTATTTCACCACTGAAAAATAATATGGAAAAAGTTAACTTAGAAACATCACTTAAGAATATTCCAACATCTAGCAAGCATGGATACATTATTAAATTAATTAAAAAAACGGACGAACTAATACGCCGAATGCGATGGCGAGCACACTTCTTCTTTAATAATAAAGATAAACACGTAGATACAAAAGAATCCTACGGATTCAAAAGTCTAAAAAACGCAAAACCAATAGACCTCGTGGTTAACTTTGAAAATGACGCTTTAAATGTAATTAAAGATTTAGAATTTCACAAACATAATAATTTACAAAAACAATTACACACCATCATTAAAAACATAAACAACTCTAACAAAATCTTCGTAAAAGCGGATAAAACTAGAATTTTTTACAAAATAGATAAACAAGAGTATAACAAACTATTCACAGAAAACATTACGAAAAACTACAAAAAACTAGATATAAGCGAACGTAATTACATAGATATAATAAATACTGAAAGTAAACAAATCACAGATAAACTAAAAATTAGCAACAAAGTTTGTAAGTTAAAACCTAAGGAAGCCTATATCTTATTTAAAGACAGCAAAAATAACTTTAACAATAACCCTAGCACTCGCTTAATTAATCCGACCAAACCAGAAATAGGAAGAATGTGTAAAACAATTCTATCTAGAATCAACAAACAAATAAAAAAAAAAGACCTATAATTAAACCAATGGGTGAATACTGCCGAAGCAATCGCTTGGTTTAACAATATCGAAAATAAAAACAAATGTACCTTCCTGCAATTTGACATAGTGGATTTCTACCCATCCATATCCGAAGAACTCTTCAACATCGCCCTAGAATTTGCCGAGATGTATACTGATATATCCAAGGATGAAATTCACATCATTAAAAAATGTAGGAGATCAGTTTTAATCAATAATGATGATCAATGGATTAAAACAAATATGACAAACTCCTTTGATTTGGCCATGGGTGCCCTTGACTCTGCAAAGGCATCAGATATTGTGGGGTTATTTATTTTATATACACTCACAAATATATTTCATAATACAGATATCGGCCTATATAGAGATGATGGATTAGCGATAATAAGAGATTCCAACAAAGTCAAGGGAGAAAACTTTAAGAAACTTATGCATATGGAAATGAAAAAAACTAGGCTTAAAAGTAGAAATAATGGCTAACATAAAAACAACTCATTTTCTAGATTTAACGTTAAACTTAAATAAAAATACTTACGAACCATACCTAAAAGATAGCGCCAATCCAATATACGTAAACCCAAAGTCTAATCAACCCCCATCAATAATAAAACATATTCCAAATTCTATCGAATGTAGGCTTATCAATAATTCTAGCAACGAAAATGTTTTTGTTTTTTTAAATCAAGCAACATTTACAATACAGCTCTAAAAAATAGTGGTTACCATAATACCGAAATGAAATATAAGAAACAGGACACCAATAATTATAATAATAAAATTTAAAAAAAAAAGAAAAAGAAATATAATCTATTATACACCGTCCTATAACCAGATGTTAAAAACTAAACTTGGCAAAAAATTCCTAAATCTGATTGAAAAACACTTCCCCGTAACCAATCCTCTGCATAAAATATTCAATAACAAACCTAAAACTGTCCTACAGCTGCTGCGAAAACCTAGAAATGATAATTAAGGCACACAATAACAAAATACTAAAAGAAAACAGCAGAGAGGAAGAAAAAATAACGAATTACATAAAAAGGTGACAAATATAGCAAAAATAACACTAAGAAGAACAAAAATATAAACACTACAAATAGAAATAAACAAAACCCTAATAGTAATCACCCGCATAGAAATGAAAAAGTTAGCAATGAAGAGAAAAGATGTAACTGCATAAATCGTACACTTTGCCCACTACAAAATACATGCCTAACCAAAAGTATTGTTTACCAAGCTACAATATTTGCCAAGGAAAGACCAAATAACTAGAAATACTACGTGGGTATGACCTCCCTAGATTTTAAAACCAGATATTATGACCACAAAAGCACATTTAAAAACAAAGAACGCCGAATTAAAACAACACTAGCAAACCACTATTGGGAGCTCAAAGAAAATGGACGCTCACCAATAATTGAATGGAAAATAATACGACAGGCCAGTACATGTAGAAATTTAGATGACCCGTGTAGATTATGTCTGAATGAGAAATTTGAAATCCTAAACTTTAAAGACACCCAAAATCTATAAACTGTAGAAGTGAGATAGCAAACAGCTGCCTGCACAGAATAAAATTATACAATATATATAACAATACATAAATAAATAAATAAACAAATAAGTAAAAAAACTAAACTAAACTAAAAGCTAACAACGTAAAAACTAAAACCTAAAATAGAAATACAAGGAATCACGTGTTAAAATAAGTTCACCCATTATATTGACACAACAAAGAAACAGGATATAGGCCACTCCATAGAAAACAGAACAATAGAACAGGAAATAAGGAAAAAAACTATCTAAGCCCAACGATTGGTTAAGAGAACAACAAAGAATCTGATTGGCTAACTAGCTAGCCGTGTATATAAAAACACCTGTCAAAACTAACTCCATGCATTTTAGCCTGAAGATTCCCCCCGAGGTTGAAACGCGGGAGCCTCTATGTAGCTTAATTGCCATAAATATATTTTCATAACTTACTATATATATATATATATATGTGTGTATTACCCGTTCAATCGCACAAAAATTAGCTTAAAAAATAACTGCCGGATGAATCTATTTCAAATATTTAGGAGAATTGAGAAAGCAAATCTATTTCCATTTTTTTTCTTTCTGCTTTCTCTTCTGATTTTTCTTTCCTCTTTTGAAAAATTTCTGTTTCTTATTTCTTTTATTTTTATTTTTTAACTTCATCGATTCAGACGTTATTTTATATGAATATGAATATTCGTTCGAAAACTGGTGAAGGATAATCCCCCCCCTACCGTCACTTGTTTCTAAATATCAACTTCTGGTATTTAATCGTACTAGATAAAAAGATTGGACGTTTCCATTTGTACTAGTTTCGAGTGTGATGCTGACACTCTCCACATTGAAGAAAATGGACGAAATCTAATTCTAACATTTATATTAACTTTATTGGCCATCTTCGTTAGCCTGTTATAATAAACAAGTAATAAAGAAAGAAATCCATGAGTCTGGGCGAGAAAAAAAGGTTTAAGAGTCGATAATATGAAAAATAAATGTCCTGTTTGTAAGGAACAGGGAAGGGTACATAACAGGAGAACGTTCTTAGGAGAAAGTCTGTATGTAAGTATTAGTTTAAAGGCCGAGTTCATGTGCTTTGTAGGTAAGTTGAACTGGTATTGAGAATCAGTTAACATGCGGCAGGTCAGCCACCTTGGATATTGAAGCTGTCCACGCCGAGATGACTCGACAGGTTTTGGTTTGCGTCCCAAGAGAGGAGTTTGGTGATAAAACTCAGCGACGTGGGTTGATTACACCGTAGGGGCCTGCTTGCGGCTAAAAAAGAGAGAACAGTGCCGAGCACTCCCTTAAATAACTCCTGGGGCCCGTGCTCTGCTCACATAAGAGATTGTTTCTGATTGGCCAGGTCAGAATCGAAATTACGTGTTTGCTCCAATCAATACCCAGCTTACAAGTAAAGCAGATATTTCAAATATTGTTAATGTTGCTGCTGCTGTTACCGTTTGTACTAATAACTACTACTACTACGACAACATTACTTCAAATGTGACAATTTCGTTTAATGCTAATTTTAGGGGAATCCTAAAAAAGTACTGCTCGGCACTATTTCGAAACACCTTATTATTGCCTAAAACCATTGTATATACTATTTTTTACAAAAAATATGTAATATAATTAAATAAAAAAACAATGGTACAAATTCAGAATAGTCTAAAAAGGCTTAACTTCCCTTTTCTCCTAAAATAATTTTCTTCTTGTCCATTATGGCACACCTTCTATTCCGAAAAAGCTATATTTGATTGGTCAATACGATTCTCCTTGACCAATCAACAGACACTTAATTTTGGCGAGCTGAATGCAAAAAAAAATACCCTTTATTTTTCTTCTTTTGAATGTAAGGGATTTTCTCCTTATATTGAATGTGACTTACTTGAATCTGAACAATTAAGGGATCCGTCCGTTGTCCGACGTTAACGGGGATCTTTTGTTTATAGTTTGACTTCTAATCAAGCTGCAAAATACAATTAGTTTTGCAAAAGACTTTTCCTGTATTTTTGTTGAATTTAATAATATTAATACATATCTTTTATCTCTTTCTTGTGTGTCTTCTCTATACTTTCTTTCAGCATCATCCTAACTTTGGCAAGCGACAACTAAATCATTCTTTTGCCAGAATCACTTCAAGTCATCTAAGAATTTGATGGAGATTCTCGAGTTTCGCTAACAAATTATGGAATTTGCTGAGACATGCAGACGATAAATTGTAGTGACTGTACTGTCTCTGGGATGTGTATGTTTTGTAGAAACGTGCAAACCTCGGACAGCTAGCATAAACTCTTATCGACAATCATAACTCTGAGACATGGTATATTTTTGACACAGGTTTATTGATCATCGAGAAAGGTAAAACTGAAAAGGAATAAAAACAGTTTCACAAACATGTAAATACAAAATGAAGACAAGAAAGAGACGAGGAGTTTACTAAAATCTAAAAAGAGCCGTAAGCTTAATAAAATTGCAGAATAGAAAATATTTTGAACATAAAAATAAAGCTAGAAAGGTGATGGGTGAGTTACAAGCGAGGAGAAATATAGGTTAACACGTGAGTAAACAAAGTTCGTTAGACAAAAGAAATAACACTAAAAAATAATACTACCACTATTTAATTCTCTGCTTAGAGAGAAGAAAGGCAGTATTTCTTACCGACGATGCTCAAAGCGTCAGGATATTTAAAGCGTCAGGATAGAAAACTGCACCATGAGGGTTGTGAAGAAGGCGGCTACACAGATCAAGAATCTCGCCGGTGACGAGTCTGATGGAATCCCCTTAAGAACAAAGGGCCGGCTAACGGAGATAAATGCTAGGGGATCTATTCTACGTAAGACAGAAAAGTGACAAATATTTGAAAACCCTGACCCTTTTGCTAGTTTACGTTTGAAGATTTCTGATTTGTACCCGTTTTCGGATAAAGAACATCACCAACCTTCTTCTATTTCGGTAAGATCGCTTCCCACTACTTCTTTGCTTTTTTAAAAAAATATTTTGTAAATATGCCTAATTCCAATTTATCGGCCTCCGTTTTACATTGGCAGTCTTCCTTTCCCCACAAAAATGAAAAGCACTGGAACTCTGCCACTGACCCTAAACCCAACCCTAAATTCAGGTGGCAACAGACCCCCTCCTCCAAAGAAAGACAAACACTAATGCAAATATAAAAAAAACAATTTATTAATGACCAAACGATACTGTAATAATTAAATTGAACTTATTAAAAAAAGGCATAGTTAAAAAGTAAAAAGCAAAACAAAACAAAAATGAAAGTAAACAGATAATGCCGGGTGAGTGTAGCTAGTAATTATATATATATATATATATATATATATATATATATATATATATTTAAAAAGAATACGCGGAAATCTCTCTATCTCTCTAAGGCCCTTTCGACTATCATCTCGTCAGGAGAAAATCGATAGTTTTAATTAATAATAACGTCGAAAGAAAGAGCAAATGGGGACGAGATGATAGTCGAAAGGGCCTTAGAGAGATTTCCGCGTATTCTTTTTAAATGTATCTATAAATTTTGTACCTCAAAACATTTTTATATATATATATATATATATATATATATATATATATATATATATATATATATAGGCAGCATCTTCTCTTGCAGGCAAGTATTGTTGAATATAAGAGACAACTCATGTCTAGATATCCTTTGGTAGATCCTTTCAATAGTCCGAATTAGGATCTTAGTTTCGGAGGGGAATTGGCTGATGAATTTGCCATAGTTTGGATTTGTCTCCCAAGTACTTTCAGACCCATCTGGGTCCACCTTCGGGGGAATGAGGCTAATCATGTATAGACCATGTGTTAGTATTTATAGAAGGTTTTTGGCAGAATTATGTACTAAGTACGAAACTATATTTGGAGCTATAAACATTTTAGAATATTATTACTGATATTAAAGTTAATTCTATTAATTAGGGTTTTTTGTTTTTCTTATATATATATATAGGGCTTCTAATATATGGAGTTTTTGTTTGTTAGTACTAAATTCTAAGATTTTGGTATTTTCTACTAAGAGTTTTCTGAATTCTGATATATATATATATATATATATATATATATATATATATATATATATATATATATATATATATATTAGTGTTGGGGCGAGTAATCGGAATCAGAAAAATTGGAACTTTTTTAGGTATCGGAATCAGAAAAAATTGATTTCCGATTCAAAAACGATTCTTTTAATTTTTTTTTTTGTTTAAAGTTTAATTTTCTATTGCTAGTACTAATGATAAAATCATAAATATTTATTGATTTTAGTAAAACTAAAATTTATAGATCATGATAAAGAATGTAGGTAAGAATGGCACCGGAAGAAGAGGGAAAAAATCTTTAGTTGCCTCATTATTTTCAATCAATTGCGGGAAAACATTTGAGAAAAAAAATAGAAAGATCCACTCGTATAATGTAACCCCCCCCCCCCCGTGTATGATAAAAACTTTATAACTAAATATTTATAAATTTTTAAAAGAATAGGAATTTGTATTGAAATCAGGAATTTAGAACAGAACCAGGAAAAAAATTTGGGATCGTCCCATCACTAATATATATATATATATATATATATATATATATTATAATTATAATATAAAATGAAGTAATAAAATAAGGTGTCAATCAAATTTTATTAGAATTCAAAGTTCATGCAAAGCATCCTTAAGTCCTTAGCTCATGAGTTTTCAAAGATAATTCTTCTCTTCAGAGGACCATTACCGCAGTTATACTACTACAGGCAATAAAATTACGCTTTGAAAATATATAAAAAATTATATACACAAATATATAAAAATACATAACATCAAACATATCAATCCAAAAACATACTTTTGTTGAATCCATACAGTCCATCCAGGTCATATAAGTTGAGAAGCATAATCACTAATTATAAGATATTAGTTGACGCTTATATCTTTTGTTGGATTGCTTCATATATATATATATATATATATATATATATATATAAAGAGTTATTCGCGGTATCACCACTCCCAACGCATTTGATTTTGTTATCACACTCTTAATTAACCACCAGGTGGGTGTGACATCATACCACAAGGGCAAAATAAGTGGCTCATTCTGATTGGCCAGTGAAATAATGAAGGAAGTTCAAATAGAAAATAAGACAATAGAACAATAAAGAATAATATTAATGTAAACTTTTTATTCTAATTTTATTTAAAAAAATTTTTTATTTTATTTCAATATTCATTTCCAGAAATGTAATATTCTTTCTGTTAGATTAAATAATGACAAATAAAATTTCTAGTTCACAGAGAAAAGAAAATATTTCAATCTCATTACTAATGACTCAAACAAAATGGTGCTTAATGCCTATTTTCTAAACACTCATCATTGTAAGGTGAGAATCAAGTGTAAGTGGAACAATCCAGGGAAAGGAGTGGCGCCCTCCCCTACATCTCAGTGTAGTAGCCAATAAAAAAGAAGCATTTGGATCGCCTTCAACTCAAAAGAACACTTTGTGCATGTGCGCCTTTTCCCATTTCTGCCTAAACCATTCGAGATGCCAACTTGGCAAGATGTAATATCTTTTACACGTCTCTCGTCATGGCTTTGATGAGAGACGAGACCAAAGGACCTGGATTCAATTCCTTTTCTCTAATACATGCCAGCCGAACCAACCAATCTTGTGTTACTTTAACTAGAACTGTGATAACCCTTTTTTCTTATTCTTCCAGGCAGATGAATATAGACGCAGCGGTGCTACTACAAAATGGCCATCTCCGACAAGCATCTCACAACCTCACCTAACTCTATGAAAAGGGAGCCTTTGGGTCGCCCACAACTTAAGGTCGATCAATTTTTTAAAAATTTTATATAAATATATGATAGGTATTAAAATTGATGATGATGACGACAACAATGATGATCCTCTTTCTCGTCATAACATTTTTATACACTGCTATGGTTCATTTGGCATAATGGTTAGAGTGTTTGCTAATGGGTCAGAGAGTCCAGGGTTCAATCATTGGTCGAGTCATACGAAACACTCAAAAATGGTCCTTTCAAAACACTCAGAATTTTAGGTGAGGATCAAGTGTAAGTGTGGAATAATTCTGAGAAAGAAGTGGCACCCTCCCCTACATCTCAGTGTAATAGCCAATGAAAAGGGAGCCTTTGGGTCGCCCTCAACTTAAGTCGATCCATTTGTTTTTTATTTGATATACATATATGATAGGTCTTTCCTCATGTGTAAATATGGCCGTCTCTGAAAAGATTAAAAATCTCCAAGTAGAAATCTCCGACGATAAGTCCTGTCTTATAAACAAAAAATGTGAACGAGGAAGATTATCAAAATGTTCTCCTTCTTCATCGGTTCTTTTTTTATTATTCATTTACGTCCGGGTAGCTGGCTAACTGCACACATGGAAATATCCATGAAGGTATATTTGAAGCAAAAGTTTTACAGAGAATGACCTTCCTTGACAAACGCTTTTTCGTGATCGACACTAAGTGTGCCACCAACCAAGGTCAACACCCGACCAGTCAGTCAGCTTTTATGATGGCCGACACCTGTCAAGTCTAAACTTTACATCAGACTTATACATTAATTCATCGCCAGGCGGATGTGACGTCATATCTCGCGGAGGGGGGGGGGGCGAAATAAATGGTTCATCCTGATTGGCAAGTAAAATAACAAGGGAAGTCCAAATCGAAAATAAAACCCGATCGAACTATCAAGAATAATTTTAATTTAAACTTTTCATTTCAATTTTATTAATAAATTTTTTTAATTAAACGAACTCCCTGATGCAATTGTGTCCGAGATGGGTATATTTGCTGATGACATCATGCCCTATTCTCGACATGTGGGCAAATTGAATGCACACATATCCAAGGCAATGGCTGATTTTTTAGAAAATAAACTCCAATCTGTAGTTGAACAGGGTCTTAAATGGACGGTAACATTTAATGCTATTAAGACAAGACTCCTTTTCTTTAACAATTATAGGAAACTTTTCCGACCACCGATTGCCATGACTAATAGCGGCCTACCTCAGAATTCAACATTCAAACTCCTCGGCCTAACATTCACAGGTAACATGAACTGGAACAAATACATAGAAGATACGGCCAAGTCTGCTGCAAAGAAGGTGGGCTCCCTCTACCGGGCTAGAAAACTTCTCACACATGTACTACAAAATCTAAACTATATCTCTACCAAGTCACCATTCATCCATGCATGGAGCGTTGTTGTCACATCTGGATTGGTGCACTAACCACTAGTCTCGCTCTCCTTTTCTTAGACAAGGTTAAAAAAAAGAGCATCTAATCTTATAGGTTCCACACTATCTATCAAGCGCCGGCCCATATTCCATCACCGCAATGTTGCACCCCAACCAACCTGACAATCAGCAAAATCCCACCCCTTCACTTTAGGTCCCCAGATGCCGTAAAGCTTTCTACTCTAATAGCTTTTTAGCTTGAAGTGCTTGCCTTTTCAATTTCCTTTCTGCTCCCTGTTTCCCCGACTGCACCAACATGCAGAAATCTAAATGTAATGTTAATAAGCATCTCGCTGCACAACTCATCACTTGGGATGTTCCCATAAATCTGGCGCCTAATTCACAGTAGCTTCTTACGTCCCAATGACAATGTGCCTTGTTTGGGGGTGAATATAACTACAAAATAAAAATAATTTGTTTTTTTTTTTAAATAAAAATTGACAGTTCACAGAGTAAATAAAATACTTTTGATTCATTTCTAGAAAAGCTTCGAAAAAAAAAATAAATAAAAAAATAAAAATGCCACTCAAATTGTAGATTGTAGTAAAAAAAAGAAAGTTTATTTCTTACTGAATTAGTAAATAATAAAACTGGAATTAAAAATTAAAAAAAAAACAAACTTTTTTTAACCCCAAACAAAGCACATTGTCACTAAGACGTAAGGGGCTACTGTGAATTTGAAGCATCCTAAGTAAGAAGTTTGGCAGCAAGAATTTATTCATGTCAATGAGTATTTGCGTAAAAAAATCGTTTCCCTCCAGCATAAATTCATGCGGATAGCTGTGCACCATTTCGCAATGCGTTCCACTGTAGCATGTTGTATGATGAGAAATGAGTGTTTCATCGATGTCAACCTGGACCTTAATCCTAATCTTGATGCGTGTCTAGACAGGACTCACGAAAGTAGGTGAAGTGCGTGTGTGCGTAATGCGAATGAATGTTGAAGCTTCTTTTTTTTTGCAAAATTAATTTTTCCATTAGTGACGGGATTATTCTACAAAAGAGTTTTAAAAAGGATTTAATTTTTCAATAATCATTTCCAGTTCACGGAATAAATAAAATACGTTTTTACTCAACATTATAGTATTTGTGTTTGATTAACTAATGAATAAACTTTCCAGTTGATGCTTCAGACGCATATTTTTATTAAATTAAGTGTAGCGACAGTATGGACATTGGTTTTTAGTTGCTTTCCACTGCAGCAAGATGTAGCACAAGGCCAGGAGGAGGGGAGGGGCGCGACCAGCTCCCCCGAAGGAGTAATCTGGCTGGTACAAAAATAGTTGTAAACGGACCCATCAACATGCATCAGTAGGGAACCTCAGGCGATCGGCAATAACCCCCCCCCCCCTAAAAAAGATAAGGTAATCCTTGGGAAGGTGCACCGCCTAGGACCGAGCCTTAACATACCTCATCCGACAAAAAAGGGAGGTCTGGTGCTTTCAAGTTAGCCCCTGGTCTGTTAGATTAATAGGGGTTTACTTGCTTCTCACCGTAGGAAGGCGTGGTACAAGGCCAGAAGGTGAGGGGGGGGAGTACTGGCTGTGCAAAAATAGTCATGAACAAATCCATCACCATTTTCCAGTAGGAGCGTCTCAAACTATCAGCAATAAACCAACCCTCAAAGAGAGAATATAATGCCTGGGAGGGTGCACTACCTATGACAGTCCAATCATACCTCTGTAGTATAAATATTACCATTTCTTGCCTCTCATATGGAGAGCTGCCCCTGTAAGGTGGTTGGGTCACACGATGACCAATCAGATTCCTGAGCGTATTAATTTCGACCGGAACTTTGAAAGACTATTTTCAGACCCTTTAGGATTTACACAGCAGTCACGACACCAACGAAATATAACATCTTCTCTCCTGCCTCTCTCCACTGGACAGCCGAGCTAGGCTATCTTCACTTGAAGATATACCGATATAAGTTGACAGCCAAACTTTCTTAACTTATTACTCCATTCACTGTGACACTGTTTTAACTTTTGCCAACTTACACCCAACGGTGTAGGTCACTCAAATAAATATATTTGTTATTTATAAAATAGCTTTGCTTCCCTTTCATTTGACGACCGTTTTGTTACAAATTATTATAGGAGTTGGTCTTACAGTTCATGCGAAGATTAGTTCCTCAACCTGACAGAAGAGGGCCTGGGGCCACCACGGCAGTTTCTGGTCTGTCAGATTGAGTGTCGAGGCGAACTTCAGATGGTATGAAATATCCGTTGCCAAGACAGCTCAGTATTGAGATGAGTTAAAATGTGGTAGGATCTATTAATAGAGAGTGTACTATGCAACAATGTGGACGGTGTAAACGTAGTGTATATACTCCTTGTAGACACATTACTTCTTCAAGTGGGCGACGTACTATCGAGAAATATGCGTACTGAATCCATCTCTGCTATTAGTGTTATTAATAAGGATTTTTCAAGATGGCGCATAGATAGGCCCGTCGGTTGTAAAAATAACAGTGGAAGCCGCGCCCAAGAATCAAAGAAGCCAAGGAAAGTGAGCATCTTGTGTTTCCCCTCAATGTCTGTGAAGAGCATTAGTAAAAAAGTAAAAAAAAACATTTCGCTTTTTATTTATTTTTTTATTTTTTATTTTGGCGTTTGGATGATGAGAAGGTTTAATGTCAGAAACACAAGAAGTGCAGAGAGTCGAATGAATGATTTGTCCAGCAGCCATTTTGTTTTGGAGAGGGAGAGGGGGGGAGAGATATTCAAGAAGAATTTTTATTTTTGCACCAAGTTTGTTTGATGAATTGAATAAGAATAAAACAAGAACGGACATTAATAAGATTTGTCTGTTCGATGTGTTCGTTTCAAACTTAAGCATGACAGACAGACTGATGAACAGACAAACAGACCGACCAATGAAAAGGGCCTTCTACAGAGATGTATTAACCCATCTAAAATTGCTATTTCAAACTTAAGTGTGACAAAAACCAACGAAAATTTTATTTCAAACTTAAGCGTGACAGATGGACGAAAATGCTGGTGTTCCTTAGAGCTCTATTCTAGGCCTAACACTGTTTCTTCTCTATATAAATGATCTTCCAGAGAATATTGTTCAGAAAAGTAACATCTATGCTGATATACCACTCTCTATTCTGGTGTTGCTTCTCGCCCATCTCCCTCGGATCAATCGAGATATGCAGTTGATCTAGATGTTGACCTGGGTTCAGTTATGGATTGGGGTGAAAAATGGCTTGTTTCAATTAATCCAGTTAAGACTCAGCTCGTGTCTTTCAATTGTAGGCATATCCCTTTTCTTCCTGAGATTCTCATGGATGGCTCTGCTCTTGAGGAGAAATTGACTCTGAAACTTCTTGGTCTTTCTCTCTCATAAAATCTTTCTTGGAGTTCATACATTAGATCCATTGCTGTTTCTTCTTCTCGTAAAGTCGGTTCTCTCTATCACTCCAAACACTTTGTCACACCTGAGGCTATTCTCTATCTCTACAGATCTACAATCAGACCATGTAGGGAGTACTGTTGTCATATTTGGGCCGGTGAATCTCTGTCCCATTTGAGGGTTCTTGATAAAATGAAGAAACGTGTCTGTAATGTGATTGGCCCTACCCTTTCTTCTCTGCATCCTCTCTCTTACAGACGTGATGTTGCTAGTCTCAGTCTTTTCTATAAATACTATTATATGTTCTCCAGAATTATGCGATCTATTCCCAGCTTCTTTTGTTCCAGCTCGTTTGACTCGTTGGTCTAGTGGTCTCCATCAATTCGCTGTTTTGATACCTCATTGTAATACAGCTTCCAATTCCAGTAGCTTCTTTTCAAGAATCGCAGGCTTGTGGAACTGTCTTCCTGCTGACTGTTTTCCTCCTACCTATCATCTTGGTCTTTTCAAGACTAAGGCCAATAGGCATCTCCTGTCTTTGCGATAACCATATTTATTCTTGTTAGCTTCCTACATCAAGTGGCTTCATGCCTTGTCTGGAGAAATTTCCATAAAAATAAAATAAAATAAACTTAAGCGTGACAGATGGACGAAATTTTTATTTCAAACGTAAGCTTGACAAACAGATGAAGATGCTATTTCAAGCTTAAGCATAACAAACAGACGATACCGACAGACAGTGCCTCCTATAGAGATGCAGAACCCCATCTGAAATGCTATTTCAAATTTGAGCTCCTAGAACATCAACAAAATGTATTTATTCTGGTAACTCTCCTCACAGAGTGGACCAGGTGAAGGTTGCAAACATCTCTGGTGAAAGTGGTACAAGTGATCTGTCAGTTCAATTTCCATGTGTTTTCATCAATTGAGATGTTAACAACATATCACCATAAATGGCAGTTCAATTCTTTAGTTTAGGTCCGTAATTATCTCTGGCGGGCTGTGTGGGAGAAGTTTGTTCACGTTTTCCGTTTCTGATTTTCCAGTGAAACATATGAATCGTAGTACCAAATGACAATTACTATTTACCCCCAGCCCCAAGGCTGGGGTGAGATTATGCCCCACAGGCACTTAAGATGTCCAATCTGTTTCAAGTCTAGTTGGGGAAAAAGACCATCAGAGCTGTCACTTCTCTCTTGTGACGTCAAAGTCACCCGTGATTTACTCTCCCATTTCGTTCCTTAATATACAACACTGATATCCACTTCAACACTGCCACCTCTCAGCATAGTTGTAATTGTCAAAAAAAATAACCGTGCTTCTAGAGAATTTGAACCGAACTAGGTTTTTTTTTACCCTAACCCAAGTTTTAGGTTTAGTTCGGCAAAAGTCAGTTTGGTTCAGTTCAAATTCTGTAGAAGCACCGAAATAACGGCAATCTTTTGCGCAGTGTACAAAACAATGGCCCCTCCCACCCGCCCCTCCTCCCTCAGCCCCGACCACGCCATGAAGTGGGGGGGGGGCGAAATAAATGAAGTCTGTTAAAAAGAAAACACAGGATTGAAGTTTAAAAAAATTAATTTACCGATCATGAAAAAACAGGGAGAAGGAAAGAGAGGGAAGAGAGATAGAGAGAGAGAGAGAGAGAGAGAGAGAGGGAGAAGAAAGGAGGAGAGGGAAGATAAAAGAGGGAAATAGAAAGATTTGGAAGAGAAGAGGAGAGAGGAAGAATAGAAGAGAAGAAAGAAGAGAGAGAAAAGAGAAGAAAGAGAAGAGATAAGAGAGAAGAGATAAGAGAGGAGAAGAAATAAGAGATATATCGAGAGAGATAGAGAGAGAGAGAGAGAGAGAGAGAGAGAGAGAGAGAGAGAAAGAAAGAGAGAGACAGACAAGCAAAGAAAGAATGTGAGAGATAAATAAAGTGAGAGAGAGAAAAAGAGAGATACAAATATGTGTGTGTGTGTGTGGTCAGGAGGGGGGGGTCGGGTTAGAAGTAATTTTTCTTTCACAGACAAGATAACAAATTGGGTAGGGGATTAGAGTTTTTGGAATGGTGCAATGACGGTGGAGGATATTTGAGATAATTGAATTAAAATGTTGCAAAAAAAAAAAGAAAAAAAAAGAAATGTTTTTCTTCATAAAACAGATTCGACTTTGAAGAAAAATTTTAAAGCGAAAAATTTTTTTTAATTCAAATCTCAAAATAAACAAACAAAAAACTACAATGGAGTGCAAAATTGTTAAGCGTTGCAAAATTAGCTTTTTAGAAAAATAAATTCAAAATAATTCATCAAGTATCAACTTAATTAAAAATATTAGTGAGATGAAAAAGCCGCCTTTTTAGTGGGGCAAAATATTTGTACTATCAAAATATTATGAATAGAAGAAAGTAAAACAAGAAACGGAAAAGGTGAATAAACTCCTCCCATACATCACAACAGGCAGCATCACAGATTTAAATGACTTAATCTATGCAGAGACCAAATCTGAAATTATGAAACTAAATATAGAAACAAAATCTTGTCAAAAGAATAGACCAAGAAAGCATGGATTGGAAACCAAAATCTTCAAACAAATAGAGGCTAAAACTGTGAATAAAGTTAAAGAGATCAGAAAACAATGGAAGAGGAAAATATAGCTGACAAGGAAGAAGAAAAGCTAAACAAGAAACATGAAGAACTAAAGCAGAAAATACTAGAAATGTAAGGCAGACTGAGAAGATACAGATACAAATCTAAACAGTGCAAACAAAATAGGACTTTTGAAAACAATAAAAGCCAGTTTTACAAAAACTTAAACAGAGGAGGAATGAAAACAGAATAACCAGACCCGATAGAAACCAGACAATTCTGGAGCAATATATGGGAAAAGAAACAAGACCACAACAGAAATGCTGAGTGGCTGAAAAACATGAAAAAAAATCTTCAGAATACTGACAAAAAAATGAAAACCCCAATTAATACGACTTAAAGAAAAATGGTAAACTGAAAAGCACGATGGAAAGCACATGGATTCTGGTTTTAAAAGTTCACAAGCCTAAGAAGATATTGGAGTGGATGACTAACGGAAGAACCAAATTAATTTTAAAAGATAGTTGGTATGCAGGTTATCGGTCTGTATTTGCTTTGGATTGTTCCTTTTGGCAACTACAGACCGGTAACCTGCATACTAATCATGTGGAAAATTTTAATGACAACTGAACAAAGAGATATGCAACTCCTTTAATAACCATGAACTACTTTCCAGGGAAAAAACCGGATGCCAGAAAGTGGCAAGAGGGGCAAACGACCTGCTATACATTGACCAAAAAATCCTGAAAGTAAAAAGCAAAATAAAGGACATAGCCATGGCATGGATTGACTGTGATAAAAGAATTAGAAGAATACATAACACAAAATACAGAAATGAACAATACAAAGCGCTTTGAAACGAGACACAAAAGGCGAGAAAAATACAATGGGAAGATAATCAGCTACATGGACGATTTATAAGATGGATCAAAGAAATGAAGCACGAAAACACATGGATATGGCTATGAAAAGGACACTTGCACAGAGAAACGGACTCGCTACTGACGGCCACACAAAACAAATGGTACAGACACAAACCGGAAACAGTAGTGGAAAATAAAAATCATAAAATTCTCTGAGAGAGACAAACTCATCGAAGCAAGGAGACAAGACGTGATAATAATAAATGAGAAGGAAAAAAGCTGCCATTTTCATATTAAGTAAGATTATAGAGAATAAGATCATAGAGAATGAGATCATAGAGAATGAGATCATAGGGAATGAGATCATAGGGAATGAGATCATAGAGAATGAGATCATAGAGAATGAGATCATAGAGAATGAGATCATAGGGAATGAGATCATAGAGAAAAAGATCATAGAGAATAAGACTGCCGTCCCAGCACTTCACAGGGTGAAGCTGAAGGAGGCAGAAAAACATGGAGCTTGCTAGAGAGCTGAAGGGAATATGGAACATGAAAAAAACTACTGCAATACCGATAATTGTAGGAGCACCAGGAAACCTGAAAAAAAGACTAGGAGAAATTGCAATTAAAATAGATGGACATGGCTACAGAGAAAAAGAAAGCTACACAAAATAGCGCAATCAGAACGAACTACATAAAAGCCAAGTTAGACAAAACTCAGTAAAACAAGAAATGTGGACAAAGACAAAATGAATACAGAAAACATTTTACTTGTTTGAGAAGGTGGTCCACTGGGAACTATGCCAGCGAATGCACCTTGAACATTCAGATAAATGGTGCAAACATAAACCGGAAACAGTATTGAAAGATAAAAGGCACAAAATCCTCTGGGACTTGGAAATAACAACGAAAAAACTAATCCAAGCAAAAAGACAAGACATGATAATAGTAAAGTGATAAGCGGTGGCTCATCAGTAAAAAAAAAATGAAAGATTTTACAACATCACCACCAAGGAAAATAATAAATGTAGACTCTGTGGACAAAGAGACAAAACATTAAACTACACCATTAGTGAATACAGCAATCTAGACTAAAAGGAATATAAAAACTAATATGACTAGGTGAGGAAGGTAGTCCATTTAGAAGTGTGCAAACGATTGTATTTTGAACATGCAGACGAATGGTACAGGCAGAAACCGGAAACAGTATTAGAAAGTAAAAGGCATAAAATCTTCTGGGACGTGGAAATACAAATGACAAACTAATCCAAGCAAGCAGATCGGACCTAATAGTAAAAAGAAAGAAAAACCTGCTAAATAATAAATTTTGCATTCCAATAGTTCACAGATTAGCTAAAGATGGACAAGATCCAGGAAATGAGCAACATGAGATTCTGTGGACAAAGACAAAGCGGTAATGTATATCATAAGCGAATGCAGCAATTTAGCTCAAAAAGGAACATAAAAATAGACATGACTAGTTTGGCAACTGAAAACGACTGCATTTTGAACATGTGAACAAAATGATAGACACAAACCAGAGACAGTATTGGATAATGAAAGACACAAAATCCTCTGAAACATGGAAATACAAACAGACTCATCCAACCAAGAAGACTGGACGCGATAATAGTCAAAAAGAAAGAAAAAAACTACCAAATAGCAGATTTCATCATCCCAGCAATTCACAGAGTGAAGATCAAGGAGGCAGAAAAACTATGCAAATATGTGTTGATCTTGCCAGAAAACTAAAAGGGAATATAGAAAATCATTGATCACTGTGATACCAATAATTGTAGGAGAACTTGATACAGTTAAAAAAAAAACTGGGGAAAAAAACTAGGAGAAATTGGAATCAAAGGGAGGATTGACACCATACAACACACAGCACTGATAAAAAAAGCTGAAATATTAAGGAATAACACTGCATAAGCACAACTAAAAAAACTAACCTCTCTCTCTCTCTCTCTACCAAGCAGGAGAAAACTCTAATAAAGAACAAAATAGTGTATGTAACATCGTTTCTGAGGTGTTTAATTAACAATGATTCGACCAGCCAACACCTTAAAGAATTATCGAATCCAGCAGACAGAATTGGTTTTGCTCTCTCTTCCACGTCTCTGCCTCTTTCTGTCTTTATCCTTTGTCTTTAAATGTTCCTTTTCTCTCTCTCTCTGTCGGTTATCTTCCATCTCTCACTGTCCTTTTCCCCCCCTCTCCATATCTTTGCCCCCCCCCCCCACCATCACTATCCTCAATCTTTCTGTCTCTCTCTACGTCTTTGTCCCTTTTCTCTATCTGTCGCCTCTCTGTGTGTCTTTTCTCTCTCTCCTTCTCTCCCCCCTCTCTCTCTGTGACTCTACTCCATCTGACTCTTTGTTCCTTCACTCTCTCTATCTCTTTTTGTCTTTGCCCCTCCCTTATCACTCTCGTCCTTGTTCTTTATTCTCTCTCTCTCTCTCTCTCTCTCTCTGTATTTGTCTACCCCCCTCTTTTATTGTTACTTATCTCTATCACTTCCCATCCTCGTCCTTGCTCGCTCTCTCCCTTTCTCCTTTCTCTCTACTTGTCCTTTCAATCTCTTCATTGAATACAAGTCCTTGGAACCCCCAAACTAACCCGACGACCGGCATAATTTTCTTCACTAAATGTGGTAAACTTTAAATAAAACCATTGACACAATTTCAAATCATATCTATAAAAACCCTAATATGCCCCCTCCCCCCAAATCAACTCCAACGTTCATAAAATTCATTCTGGACTGCACCACTGAAGTCCCGTTCTGCATCAACTTTTTACGAACTTCAGATAAGCATATGCCGCCCAATACCAGCGAATAGTTATTTGTTTTCTGATTTTTGCGGTAAAAAAATAATCTAATAAAAACACTGATTTATTTACGTTGGATTTTTTTTTTTTTTTGTGAATAATCCTTGAAAAAATATTCTTGGTGTAAAGAAAAAAAAGCCGGCGAATAGTGATTTTTTTTTTTAATGAAATAACCCAAAACAATTTCTTTGAATAACTGTTTGGGTAAAATTGAATTTTTTCACTTAAAAGAAATAAATAAATAAAAAATACATCACATTTATATTATGACT
Source organism: Sepiola atlantica (assembly GCA_963556195.1). Classification (NCBI taxonomy): domain Eukaryota; kingdom Metazoa; phylum Mollusca; class Cephalopoda; order Sepiida; family Sepiolidae; genus Sepiola; species Sepiola atlantica. The sequence continues at coordinate 166,746,082 of OY744519.1, forward strand.
GAAACGAGTTCTTGTGGTAAGTTGAATCTCTCACTGGCGACAGTGTTTGGGTTCTCGCTTATATAGTCAATGCGAACAGGTGCTCGGCTTTCACACCAAACTCTTTCTGATTGGTTGAAGTTCAAAGCCCCCCACCCCCACCCCGACCTAGATTCTTCATTTTGTGGGAGACCCATGGGAAAGATCAGACAGTGTTGAATCCTTAATACTCTCTGGCCCCTTTCGGGCATAATCAAGGGGAAACACTCAGCGGTCCTACACTCTGGCGTTGTTGTTGTTGTTGTTGTTGTTGTTACTGCTATAACAGGGGTTCCATAAGACTTTACAGTTATGAATGATATTGTAGCAGTTACATGATTGAGATATATTTTCTTTTGCATTTACACACACAATCTCTTGCATAGTGATAAGTATGTGGTTCGGTTGGCTAACACAGGCATGTCCAAACTTGCATAGTGATACACAGGTGATCAGAGCAGCATTGTGCATGCTCAAACTTGTGTAGCAACACTGTGAGTGTTTGGAACACAGTGTGCATGCTCACCTTTTCCCGTTTTTGTCCAAACTATTTATAAACAGTTCCTGGAGAGACGCTAAAAATCTCTTCCCGTCTCTTGCCATGGCGTGGCAAGACGAGATGGAACTCAATTCTCTTTTTATAGTCAATGCCGCCGGCTGAACCAACCTATCTTGCTGTCTTATGTTCTTGTGTTACTAACTCCTTCTGGTTCCTATTAAAAAGGCCTATCTCCAGACAATCTATAAACATTATTTTTTCAGATTCTTCATCTCTCAGCATGAACCTCCGTTCAAGGAAACAAACACTTTTTGTTTTCAAAGAGAAATATCTAAATCTGGGTGGCCAAATATAAAAATCAAAGATATTTTCAAATTCTTGTGCGATTTCTCTTTTTTCTTAGCGAAACACCTCTCACCTGCAGCAAGTCTGTTATTCGCATGCACTGCAAACATGCAACCCAATAAACATGCAACCGCCTAGTGCATTTATAGTCAATGCCCGCCGACCGAACCAGCCTGTCTTATGTTCTCGTGTTACTAACTCCTTCTAGTTCCTATTCTGTTTGACGAAACCGTTGATTTAATTGTAGAGAAGATGTTGGTATTTTTTAAAAAATGGAACCTAGTGATGCTGTTTTTCTTCTTCATCTCAAGAAAGCCAAGTCAGATGAATACAGACGCTTCAACAAACATTTCAACCTTACCAATATCTACAATATCAAGGCAAATACAGGCATTAAACTGGTGTAGGATAACCATAAACATCTAGAGAGACTTTAATCGTTTGCTGAGACAGAAAAGCTTGGAACGAATAATGTTGACAGCGTCATGTAAACCAAGTAAACAAATATACACGGAGGATGAGGATAATCTCCTCTTGCGTTCGGATAAAGCCTAACTCTCCCTCCTGGCCTTATATGGCCAGGAGGAAGGGTTAGGCTTTATCTTCAAGACCTTCCAAACATTTATTTGAAAATATGTTATTCTTATTTTGATATTTTTTAAAAAATCGATTAGCAAACAATATCTGGGGTGGAGGGAGATATTGAGGCCGAGAGAGTGTCAAAACAACCCGACGGATGAAGGTGAGGGTTAGAGTGAGACACTGTGTCAAAGTTGGGATTTTGTGACCCGAATATTTAATGAAATTAAAAAAGGAAAAAAAAAGAAGCTGATCGGTTCGGTGAGGGAGAGGGGGAGGGGGATTTTCTGTTCGAAAATCTTGGTGTGAATTTCAATATTGGAATTGAACCTGACAGTTTCGGATTATTATTATTTTGGGAGAGAAAAGGAGAGAAAGAAAAGAGAGAAAAAGAGAGAGAGAAGGTGAGGGAGGGACAGAGAAAGAGCAAGGAAGAAGGGGAAAGATAGAAAAAGAGAAAGGAAGAGGGGAGAGATAGATAAAGAGCAAAGAAGAGGAAAGAGAGACAGAGAAAGCAAAGAAGAGGCAGGGGTGCAGAGAAAGAGCAAAGAAGAGGCAGGGGGACAGAGAAAGAGCAAAGAAGAGAAAAGAGAGACAGAGAAAGAGCAAAGAAGAGGCAGGGGTGCAGAGAAAGAGCAAAGAAGAGGCAGGGGGACAGAGAAAGAGCAAAGAAGAGAAAAGAGAGACAGAGAAAGAGCAAAGAAGAGGCAGGGGTGCAGAGAAAGAGCAAAGAAGAGGCAGGGGGACAGAGAAAGAGCAAAGAAGAGGGAGGAGGGGCAGAAAAAGAGCAAAGAAGAGGGAGGAGGGGCAGAAAAAGAGCAAGGAAGAGGGAGAAGGGGCACAGAAAAAGCAAGGAAGAGGGTGGAGGGGCACAGAAAAAGCAAGGAAGAGGGGGAGGGGCACAGAAAGAGGAAGGAAAAGGTGGGAGAGGATAGGGATGGAAAGGACAAGTAGAGAGAAAAAGGAAAGGGATAAAAAGGAAAAGGGTGGAAAGTGACAGAGATAACAGTGAGAGAGGGGTTAGACAAATGCAGAGAGGGGGAGCAAGGACGGTGGGATGAGAGAGGAACAGTGACGGGACAAAGACGTAGAGAGAGTAGGAAAAAAAGAGTCAATGAGAGAGAGAGGGGGGGGGAAGCAGAACCATTTCTGTTTGCTGGATTCAATAATTCTTTAAGGTGTTGGCTGGTTGAATCATCGTTAATTACAATTAATTAAACACCTCAGAAACGATGTTACATATGCTATTTTGTTCTTTATTAGAGTTTTCTCCTGCATGGTAGAAACAGAAAGAGACAGACAGCCACAGAGAGAGAGAGAGAGAGAGAGAGAGAGAGAGAAAGAGAGAGAAAGATAGAAAGAGAGAGAAAGAGAGAGAGAGACAGAAAGAGAGAGAAAGACAGAAAGAGAGAGAGAAAGAGAGAAAAAGAAAGAAAGATAGAAATAGAAAGAGCGAGAGAGAGAAAGAGAGAGAGAGAAAGAGAAAGAGAAAGAGAAAAAGAGAAAGAAATTGGTTGAAGGAAAGGTGTATATATATATAGAGAGAGAGTGAAAAACTTTCAGATTTAAATAAATGATTATTCTGAATATACTGTCCATGGACCAGGGAGAACATTTACTCTCTGATAGGTGATGGAGACGCTCTTTGTCGAAGAAGAGTAAGAAACTTCTTAGATCTGCCGGTACTTCTGCAGTTTACGGACCGTGCTATTTTTTAGATAGGATGTTCAAGTTAAATTCAATTTTTACAGTATCTTTTGTTTATTAAATTAAGTAAAAGTACAGAATAGTTAACAAAGCCTTCCCCATGTTAAGAATGGGTTTCTAAATAATAATGTTATTATTTCAGCATAGTATTTAAACGGCAGAAGTACTGATCTGCCAGTATTCTATATCTCTATAAAGCCACTATTTACCCGTGCATGGACTATTGTTGCCACATTTGAGCTGGTACACCAAACACTAGCCTCTCCCTTTTGGACAGGGTGCTAAACAAAATTTCTAACCTGCTGCATCACTGCAGTGTTGCACCCCTGTGCTTGTTTTACAAGTACTTCCACGGAATGTACCCACCTCCTAACCCACCCGACTAGCAGAAACAGGCCAACCCTTCACTGTAGAAGTCTCCAGCGATGCAACATTGCAGCGATGTGACAGCGCCTAGAGCTTGGTAGACACTGTGGGACTTATTAGGTTAGAGGCTCTTTTTTTGACTGTCTAAGTGGTTGGTGCACTAGTTCAGATGTGGCAACAATACTCCATGCATGGGCGAATGGTGGCTTTGTAGAGATACAGGATATGATACTGGCAGGTGGGAGAAGTTTACTCGCCCGGTAGAATTATTTACATCATTCCATTCCTCTCACCACTTCTCTTATCATTCACCTTTTATTTATGTTATTCGCCCCTTCCTCCCACCATCTACAACATTCATTTTCCCAGAGGTCCAGTCAGGTTCAAAGTGTAACTTTGACTGTTTTGTACATAAACAAGGTGAGAGCTTGAATCTATCCCAAGCAGTCGATGTTGCTAGATTTACATACGTGATTGACAATGCCGACCCACGATGGACTAGGCAGAAACAAATGGTGTTTCTCGAATGATGGTGTGGACGATGCGTTTGAGGAGATTGTACAGGGTTGAACCTTTTTCTCATTAGTATTTGATTTTATTCTTCAAGCATCAGCTTAATGTTAAAATTAGATGTGATAAAAAAGATTACATACCATAGAATTCAACAAAAGGTGGGTATAAGCTTGTGCATATGAAAGGAATTCATGTTTCCTGCCTGAGCATGGCATGTACAGTTATGTGTTTCTCTGGATCCCAGACTGGTTAAGGTAGTCTCTTAGCTAGTTGAGCGAATGAGTCCTGCCCCTTTTTTTTATTTTTTCATAATAGAGATCCTCCAAGATTCTAATTCTCTACTTTTATTTTTCACTCCTACCCCAGATTGTTTTTTTTTTATCTTGGAAGAACACCATCCACTCCCAAACTCTATCATTATTTAATTTCCTCCAACTTAAGTCCCACTCCCATTTAGAGCTCCATCTGCTTGTTTTTCGGTTTAGAAAACTGGAAAACTGCGGACGGTTTCAAAGGGGTTAGAAGGTCTTACTAACCTGCTCCTGATTTAATTTAGTTTCTTTGTTTTTTTCTTTCTTTTGGGGTGTTTTTTTTTGTGTTGTCACACTTCCCATCATTATTCATGAAATGTAAAATAGTTTTTGTAAATAAAATTAATTTGAAATCGTCGGGGATATTTTAAGTAAGGTAGTCCATAGAGTAAATCCGGTATTGTGGTGACTGCTGAAGTGAAAGTGATGGACAAATGATAAAAGAATGAAAGGAACAATGCTTGTATGAATGGGTCAAAACGTGTCTAATTAAGAGTATTGATTTACTCCTCTCCAGGAGTTAGGCACAAGGCCAGTTTTTATCTTACTCCCACAAGTAAGATGTGACCCAAGGTCGGATCGGGAAAGTGGGGTTTAAAAATTGCCTGAGCAACCCGTCGGCATTCCCCGGCAGTAAGCAATAAACTTACTCCTCCCAAAAGAGGGGAGGCAAAGCCTGGGAAGATGGACCTCCCAAAACTGCACAGGACAGACCCATTGACCGGTGTAAATCAAGACCCGAAGGCCAAGACAACACCAGTATGGGGTGCAGTATCCATCGGAACAGATACTACACTTTGATCTTAGCCAAAAGGCCAAGAAAGAGTTTAATAAAAGTGAAAGAGCTAATTAAGAGTAGGAGAGACAGAGGATAATCAATTAACATCTCCACCACTACCCACACTGTTGAGGGCCTAGTGTCTAATTTGCAAAATTTATTTACCTTTTTTTTTTTTGCAAATAAATAATTCAAAGTGTAGTATGCGTTCTGTTCTCAGTCGGAGAAGTCCTTGTCGATTGGGGTAATTTAAAAGATTTTTGTCCCAATCCAGTTTGTGTCATTAAAGTGTATAGAAAAAAGTATTTAGAAAAAAAACGTTTATTCACTCAGCTTTAGTGTGATCTCTCTCTATAAAACGTAATGTCTGAGTGTATGTGTGTTTGTGTGTTCCCTATAGAAAGAAAGGTTAGAGAATCTACATAAAATTTTAAAGTGTATTCTTATGTTTAATTTACCATGGATGACATGGGAAATGTTCCTGAATCTCTAAGTGCACCCCTAAGAGAGCTATGAGAGCATAACCCCCCCCCCCCTTAAAACTTCAAATATGTCCTATTTTTACGAAATTTAAATCATTTGTATAAAGTTTTCTGGAAAAGAAAATGAAAGTGGTCTCGAATCTCTAAGTTCCCTCCTAACCTAAGTGAGCTAAGGGGGGGGGGGGCGAACCTCCTTTAAAACTTCAAGTATATCCTATTTTGATGAAATTTATATCATATGTATAAAATTATTGGGTGAAGGCAATGTAGTGGTCGCGAATCTCTACATTACCCTCTATGTACCGAATATCTTAAAGACAGGCTTAGTTCTGATGACCTCAGAGGAAGATTAAATCCGGACAGTATAGGGAGATGTGTGCAGAACAGGAGACTTTGATGTTATAGCATCGTTGAAAGAATGGATGAGAGTTATTGAGGCAGTAGATGTAGAACAGTTGAGGTAGGAGGTTCAGTTCACAAGGGAAGGCCAAGAAAAACATGGGAGTAAGTGATAAAAATGGACTTTAGAGAAAGAGGGATAAAAAAAAAACCTGCCCAGAGATAGGTCAGTTTCTTAAAGCCGTCCAGCACATGCCAGCATGTGAAATGGGCGTTAATCTGAATATCATGATGATGATGATGATTATGATGAAAAAGTGGGTGTTAAAAAGAAATAAAACAAAAACTAATATTTTAGACTTTAAAACAGGAAGATCACTTTTGCGTATAATTTTAATGTAAAATGATCACCCACTTCCAGACCAAATAGTGTTTTTTTAAGGACCTGTAACCAATTTGTTTTGTATTTTGTTGTTTTTAAATCTTGTTCATTTTCTTAATTTTTTGGAGATCCATTTTGGGTGTTTGTGGAGAGAGTTAGTTTGTTTTTTTTTCTGCTGAAAAAATACATTAAAACATGTTACAAATAAAATAATTGCTTTTTTTATTTAAGGTCCCGGTTGATTAGAACCACAGTATTACAGTGCCAATTTTTAATAGGAAAGGCAGTCCCACTGAATGCAGCAACTACAGACCAATTCGACTTCTTTTGCACACAATAAAAAGTTTTTAGCGAGTCGTTGACCGCAGAATATGTGAGATTGTCACGACCACACAAAATCGGTGCAGTTTCGTTAAGAAGTGCAGCACAACAGATGCCATCCATGCTGCACAGCTTTTGACAGAGAAGCATGCCGAGAAGTCGATACCTTTGCATATTGCCTTCCTTCATCTGGAAAAGGCCTTCAACCACGTGCCACACAATGTAATCTGCTGTACGCTGGAACACCATGGTGTCCCCGAGGAGTTAGTTAGCTTGGTCAGATAACTTTACGACTCATTGAAGAGTCACGTGCGAACTGCCGCCGGTATGTCCAAAGACTTTCTCCATCACAGTTGGAGTACACCAAAGTTCGACTCTCTCCCCGCTGCACTTCATTCTTGTCATGGGTGTTAACACCAAAGCCCTGCACTGGCTTGTGCCCTGGACACTCCGATGGATACTGCACCCCATAGACTGGTATTGTCTTGGCCTTCGGGGCTTGATTTACGCCGGTCTATGGGATTGTCCTGTGCAGTTCTAGGAGGTGCACCCTCCCAGGCTTTGCCTCCCCTCTTTGGGGAGGAGTAAGTTAATTGCTTACTGCTTGAGGCGCCCCTACCGGGGAATGCCGACGGGGCTGCCCAGGCAATTTTTGATGGTCAGAGTGCTCACCTCTCGAGCGCTGGCTTTTCAAACCCCACTTTCCCGACCCGACCTTGGGTCACATCTTACTTGTGGGAGTAGGATAAAACTGGCCTTGTGCCTAACTCCTGGAGAGGAGTAAATAATACTCTTATATGCAGATGATGTTCTGCTCGCCTCAAAAAGTTAATCTGACCGGCAGCAACAAGTTCAGTCCAAAGTATAAAAAAGACTTGCACCATGCATGTGCGACATTCAAAAACGAGGCTTGTTCTCTTTCTCGGCTTGATGCTGGCTGGATGTGTCGAGTTTATCTCTACATTTTTACATGTTTTTTACAATTTTTAACACGTTTATCGTCAGACGTCCTATTACAGGTCGCAACTATCATTCATAGATAGATATTCAAAAGACTGATTGCAGGATTCGTGCTCAGATTAGTTCTTAGTTAATATCAAAATCATGTCAACATGTCATAGAACAATTCAAAAATCGAAAATTACACAAGAATACAGCTAATTAAAATATACGGATCGGTTGAAAATTGCATTTTCGACCGATTAGTTACAGTTAATAGCTGTATTTTTGTGTAATTTTCGATTTTGGCGTAGTTAAATCTATAACATTGAAGTTTCACCCGTAGTAAAATCAGGCGCCATTTTGAATATGTCGGATCTACAAGACTCAGAAGGCATCGAAAAAAAAAAGTTAATAAAAGCACTTTAAAATACTTTAAAACACAAAAAATAGGCAGGTAAGTAGAAAAATAACTTTACTTGCCTTTGGTAACAGTTATTTGTTGACTATTTGTTTGTTTTTATCACCCCTTTTTTTCTGTTGAAAATTGTTAAAAATAGCCCATTTATGTCATGGATCGTTTCCCTTATATTTTTTTTTACCTCCACATAAACTCATACAGATTGCTGTCCACCATTTCTCGATGTGTTCCACTGTGGCATTTATTCTGCATTTGGTAGCGTGTAATCCTAACCCTAACTCGAACAACAATCGCCCATTTATGGATTCCATCTTTTGGGGTAAGTAAAACTTTTTTAAAACTACAACCCGCATTTTATCTGTTTATTTTTTGAGTGACGGGTGTACTTTTTTCTTTTCTTTTTTAGGGAGGGGGGGGGGGAGATGGGGCTCTACTACAAAAGATCTGGATTTTCAACTTAAAATGTAATGCTTAATCAATAGTAATTCGAAGATTTTTAAAATAAAAAATAAATAAAAATAAAAAAGTTATGAGGGTGGGGGTAACGTATGATACATGTGTGCTATGAAGATTTCATTGCGTCAATTTTCTAAAACGGATTTTTATAAAAAGGGAAATGTTAGAATCCTTGCTTTGGTTCAATCGTAGTATAGGAATCGTTGAAATGTCTCGCTTATTTTGTTAGGTTTGGTTTTCGCCTAAATTTTGGATAAAATTCATTGCCTGCCTTAAATTGTATTTCGGCGATTGTGAAGGGTTTCCAACAGACGAAAAACGGGTGAAATAAATAAATAATCAACAATTAAATGTTACCAAAAGCAATAAAAGTTACGTTTCTACCTCCGTGGATTAATTTTTTGTGTGGGTTAAAGTATTTTTAAGTGCTTTTTATTGCATGTTAATATTTCATTCAATATATGATCGTTGAAGTTTGCTGAGGCAACATAGCCGACCACACTTTATAACTAGTCTTCGGTTCGGTTACTTCCGGAAAGTCTGGTCGGCCATGTTGCCTGCCTCAGCAAGTTCAAAAGATCGGATATTGAATGAAATATTAACATGTACTTTTGTTCACAATCGCCTGTATTTTTTGTCTTGAAATAAAATTAGGTGCTTCTTTACTTTCACGACGACATGTTAGACCTCCCTTAAAAAATAGCTAAAGAAATGTATAAACTGTGTTATATACTTACACTAAAAAGAAGACTGTACATCAAAATTACGCAAATTCATTCAGTATTTATTAAATTAAAAATGAAAAAATGATTTCATCTATCGGTCGCTATTTTGAGTTTTTCTGAAAACAAAATTTGAGTTATCTCCCTGCCCTTATTAGTAAGTAAAATGTCTGCCGATACGTAAGATCGTTTTTTCTTTTTCTTTTTCTTATAATTTAATAAATACTGGATGAATTTGCATATTTTTTTTGTACAATCTTATTTTTAGCTAACACATAAATACATAACAAAGTTTATACATTTCTTTAAATATTTTCATGTCGTCGTAAAAGTAAAGAAGCATCTAAAATTATAATTTACTTTTTAAAATGTCTTGAAAATTGAATTGTAATTCTAAGTTTTAATCTTTGGTGGCCACATTTTTTATTACACCTAAAATATTTGTACTTAAAAAAAAAATGTATTGCATAACAAAAAACGGCACATGTTCGTCTTTTCCCACAGTCCGTTTTTCACAACTTTTTACTGACCTTTTTTTTTTTCTTTTAAATTCATAAATAAAAAGTGAAAATAAAAACGATATTATTATGTTTTGAAAATGTTTACTTCATTTTCTCATTAATTTAAACTATGATATGTTGAATTGCAAAGGAAAAATGTTCTAAACAATAATTAATTTTTTCAGAGATTAAAATTGGGAAACCGTATTTTCAAAATAGATGTTTAAACTTTAAAATACGGTTTCCCAATTTTTTTTTAATATTTGAATATAATATAAACCTAACTGTTATTAATCGTAAAAGACCGACATCAACTTCGACCGAATAATTTGCGTTTTTATATAGAATGTTTATTTGCTTGAGGTAAGCAAGCGTTTCATCAAATTCTTCTGACGCTATCAAACTATGGAAGACTGAATATACTTTATTAACGTGTCAACTCGCACAGAGAAAGTAGTCGCTTTTGCAAACGCACATGTGTAAATGTTATTGCTCTGTTTACGAGATTTTATTTTGCTTACATATTTAAGCTGAAAAAGAAACTCTGCCTGTGTACGACAAAAGTAAGTATTATATACTTTTTATCATTTTTTTCTTTTTTCAAAATTATTTCGAATTTTAACTTTATTCAGCGAAAATGCGACCCGACTTAAAACTTATTTTCACTTTGAAATGGTCTCATTTATTTTTAATTGACAAATAATATTGTTAAATCATTAACAAAACCACAGTACTTTTTCAATTTCCATTTTTAGTTTGATTTTTATTGTACATAAAATTTAAGCCAAATGCTAACAAAACAAAATTATAGCAAAAATCGTTACTTCCTTTCAAAGTATTTTTATATTTACTTTTGTGAAATTCAAAATTTTTTCACTTCCTGTAGAATAAATGTATTGCTCCAACGGACAAATAAATATTTTAAAATAATAAATTTAATATAATATTTTAATAAATATTTTTGTAAATATCAAAATCCTAAAATTATCCATTTTAATATTCTTTCCTTAAACAAAAGTAAATTAATACTAGTTTAAGCAGGTAAATTATTTAACCAATAATTATTTTTCAGTCAAAAAAAGTAATAATTTGTCTCAAGAATATGCAACTCAATAAACATAAAAAAAGGTTAAAAAATTATTTTAAAAATCGTTAATTTTGTCTACAACATAATGTAATTTGTTTCCCTTTTGCTCATCCATAGATATTTAACATTTGTTAGTCTATTGTTTATACGTTGTTATCGATTTAATAACAACTCAAAAATGAAGGAAGGACAAAGTAAAACTTTTAACAAATTTATTTAACAAAAACTCTGATAAAATGAAATGTATAAAACCGCTGAACGCGAGATGCTTGGTTGACCGTGAGAGCCGTTCTGTTTACTTTACAACTGTCATAGCAGACGACTTCTTTTATCCAAGGGCGATAACTCTTTCTTTTGATCCAAGGGAAACAACTATTCTGCCTTGTTAGGTTGCCTAACAACATTTCACATAATAATCTCATTTGTTTTTGTAAACAATAGCCCCACTATAGAAAAAAGCATATTTCATACTTATATCTCAAGATAAAGAATATGTTTTTCCCCAGTTCAATAATTTGATCTTTAAATAAACTATTTTATTTTAAAACAACTTCCTATAAGTATAACTTTATTTTAGGGAGATTTAAAAACACAATTAAAATAACGTGGATGTATGGATTTCTTAAAGAACGCAGAAACCAGTGATGTCAGCGATTCTGTGTTATGTTTTGGAGGTCCTTAGAGAGCTGCCTTAAAAAACTTTTGGATATTTTAATAACAAAAAGCAGTTAATAAAAATGGCCGTCATAAAGGAAAATTTTGAATAAAAGTTCAAATTATATACGTTATTTTATTTACCTCCTTTCTAGGAGGTTAGACACAAGGTCAGGTGTAGGTTTGATGAAAGTGTTTCTGTGGGACGAACTGGATTCGAACTTGGCACACCCACGTTTTCAGTCTGTGTTGCTAACCATCACCCCCCAAAAATATACGTTTTAAAGTAAAGTAAAATTTTATTACAGGACAAAAAATACAATTTAAAACCAAGGTGCAAGTTTAGAATTGGGACGACACGAAAAAAAAATTAAGAAATATCTTTATGATGTACGTAGCCGTGACAGAAAGCATGTATTGTATACCAAAAATCACATAAATTGATCAAGTAGTATTTTTTTACAAAAGAAAATCAAATTAAGTTAGAACGAAAAATATATGGTCAATATTAGGTCGTCAGACCGTGGCCGTTCGTAAATTAACTAAGGCCTGCTGACTGAGTCGAGATTTTCTGGGGATGTCATTGATAGTGGTAGTAATAACCACTTTTAATCAGGACCGGAAGTGCCAACAGACACTTCCGTTTTTTTTGTTGTCATTTCTGAAAGATAAATACGCCTTCTTGTGTGGTTTCATATTGTGAGGGGAATTGTAAAAATGGTCCAAAAGTTCATGTTTTTGCTTTTCCGAAAGATAAGGAACTATTTCGGGCTTGGATACATTTTATTCAGCGAGATAACTTCAGTCCTACTTGTTTTTAAACTTAATTAACTACTAAATCCCTCTAGTTGCATATTCATTACGTTTTTTAAAAAAATGTGACTGATGGACAGGAAAAATCTGTATTTATATAATAATTTTTGAAAGATTTTTTATAAATAAAATAAAAGTAAAGTAACTTATTTATGGACGTCAAGCGCGAACGAAGACACCACAATATTTTTATAATAAAATAAAGTAAAACCTATTTCCATTTTATAGATGTGAAAATAAACGCAGACACAATTTTTTGTATAAATAAAATTGAGTCAAACGTATTTCCTTTTTAGAAGTGTTAAGCGCAAAAGAAAATAATATGAAATTACAACATGGCCGCCAGCGATTAAGGTATTGCATAAAAGTTTGATTTTCAAGCTTTAAAAAATAAATTAAAATTTTATTTCGGTATAAAAAATATAACTAATAACTTTCACCCAAAATGTGTGCGAAAATCAAACAAAATTAGCAAGATATTCAAATTTTACTATATTATAAATAAATTGTTCGCTTTGCAAAAAGAAAAACACGCATTTTAATTTATTTCAATAGATGCTCTATTAATTACTTGATTACATGGATTAAATTAGCCAAATACTGATAGAACAGTACATTTTCACACAATTGGTGACATTGGATATGTTTCTACTAGTTTTTTGTTTAAATTTCGATTTTTGAACTTATTTAATATTGTAGATGTTTGTTTACTAGCTTTTCGTAGTTTTTAACAAGAGTTTAAATTATGGTATGGTTATCTTTTAAATTATTTCTTCGGGTATGTGAACTTCATTTTCGACCCGAGGACATAAGAGATACATCAGCATTTGACGAAAATCAGGTACCACCATTACAGTTAGACTTCAGAGACCATCATATCTTCGCAATGGTGCTATTCCTAGAATTTTGCCAAGCTTTTCCTCATATTTATCTGCATCGACCACTTTTAGAGAGTCACCGAATTCTAAGAAAATTCGACTGGAGAATTCTGCACTTGAACGTATTTTAAGTCAAAGTATTGCTGATGAGATAGCATACAAACAAGAGAAGACATTCATAACCCTTTATGATGTAGAAAAAAAATAAATTTTCTTGATAGAAATTACTTAGGCAGCAAGATACACTTATTATATGTCGTATCATCAAATATCCTCTGTCCTTGAATCTGATTTAGCAGTACATGTATTCTGCAGTAATGTGGAAATTAATACTATAAGGAAGTATAAGATTCCTAACCATTTAACTGATGAAAATACTCTACACATTTTGATGGAGAACATGAAAAAAATGGACATAGAAGAACAGCAGACCAAAACCAAACCTCAAAATGTAATTTCTATATAAAAATTAATCTTGCCATTTCTGTTATTAGTGCAAGATGAGTCATTTAAATATTTCAATGCAATTAAATACATATGCGAACAGATAAACATAATGACACTGAATAAGGTTAATTATTCGAGTGAAATGCTGATAGTTTCTTCCTTGTTATACAACTGCTCCCCTTGAGGGTACAGACTGTTAAGAGACACTAAAAATGTAATTTTACCATGTTATTCGACCATCAAAAGACGAACCTTATCAATCTCTATGAATCCTGTAGTTGAACATTTCTTATGTATATTAAAAGTAAGTTCTAGTTACTCGTACAAGAAGACATCATAGTATCTTTACTTGTTGATGAAATTCATCTAAAACTTTATTTTGATTATAAGGTTGGTAATGTTGTTCACAACAAGTGCATATGCTTTTATGCTTAGCAGTGTATTCTCACAATTCAAGGATGTTGTGCATGTTATGCCAACTAAATGTCTTCTAGCTGAGAACTTATTTGCCATAATCAAAAGTCTAATAATTGGTTTAGAGGAGATAGGCTTTAGAGTATTATCTGTTATGACAAATAATAACGCAATAAATAAAAAAAATATGTCTTTCTTTTGTACTCCAACAAAACTTTCAATTGTATATCCACATCCAGTTATAAAGTCTAGACCTCTTTTCCTCTTATTCGACTCAGTACATATATTAAAATACAAAACGATGCAAGTAAATGCATGATGTTCCCAAAGTTTTGTCACAATGGAAATCAATAATTAGATAACATCCAAAACGTCCCCATTTTCTAGCTTACACAAACTTTATGCCCTGGAATCTCAATCACTTTTGAAATATTGTTACAAATTGACTTCAAAAGACATTTCTCCCACTAATCTTGAAAGGCAAAATGTTAATTTGGTTCTGCAAATTTTCAATGAATACACTATTCAGGGATTGCTGACCTTAGGAAAACAGAAATGTTTGCCCAACTTTGCAGAAACTGCAGAATACATAAAGATATTTTATTTTAGGTGGACAATACTGAATGTAAAAACACCATATAAAGGTTGCCGGCTTAACAATGAATATGCTAATTCACTTAAATTAAATGGAGAAAATTATAGATTTCTCACTGTATTCTGTGACTGGTTTGAATGTTGGAATAGCATTCCTGGAAGAACTGGGAAATTAACAAAGGAAACATACACTGCTTTACATCATACCACATATGCAATTCTTGAACTGACTAAGTATTGCATAAAAGAAATGAACATGGCGTATATATTACCTGGTAAGTTTCAAACAGATCACCTTGAGACAAGGTTTGGCCAGTACCGGCAACTTAGTGGGGATCAGTATAATATCTCTATACGTCAAGTGTTTAAATGTGAGAAAAAACTTAAAATGTTGTCAGTATTAAAACTGAGCCTGCCACTTAATAACCGAACTATTGATTTGAAGAATTTACAAGAAGCTAACTGGGATGAAATGGCAAGGGAGCAACAGTTAGATGTTTACAAATTAAACATAGATGTAACAGATGATGATGTTAATCAGTGCAGAGAAATACTCCCTGTTATATTATACTTAACAGGTTAATGCTGTTATGCAGTTTTTAAGAATATGAAATGAAATCGTTGCAAGAATTTAGTATCTGGAAGAGATGATCTGGAAGAAATCTCTGAAATAAACAGCTATTTTCATGGGATTAATAGAGGTTCTCTATTATATCCTAATGATATGACAACAAATTTTGTTCTCTACAATTATGTAATTGCTGGTAAAAAAATCTTCTTTTCTTCATTTCATACATCAAAGACAATTAGCCATGTACATAACATTGAATGTTTTTGCAAATGCTAATCTTCTTTTTCATGTTGACTCTTGTGATGAGGGTCATAGTATTGAAAAAATAAAAAGAATGCTTATCTGGAGCTCTTCAAATTTTCTGCTAAATAATTTTTGTGGTGAGGAAAATGATCACATTAATAAGAAAAGAATTAATCAAAAAAAAAATGTCAAACACTTAAGTTTTTTACATAAGTTTGATTAAAAAAAAATTCTGCATTAGTTACTTTATTGTTTGTTTTAATTATTTTTTTAAATTTAATTTGTTTTATTTTTTTGTAATTTATCGATTGTTTTCATTTTTAAACTAACTTATCGTTTGTTTTTATTTAAATTTATTTATCGTCTCTTTACATTTTTAAAATCATTCATAATTCGTTTGTTTATTTAAATATCTAAATTCATAAAGAATTAATTATTTATTGTAAATTCTTTTCTTTTTTTAATTTATATTGAATAAAGATCAGTTTCAGTAATCGTGTTCCTTTCTTTTTTCTTTTTTTAAATGAAATTTTGAACGTTTTCTAATGCTTGTTTTTAAAAACCTATCATTCATTAGATATGTGCAAATATTAGAAAACCGCGTCATATAATTTCTGCAATGCTATTTAATTCGAGAATTTAAATTGCATCCGAGTTATATTGATGTTATTAATACAGAATTTAGAGGCTATTTTTTCTGTAATATATGAGAACTATATTTTTAAATATATATTTTTTTATTGTTAACATCTACGATGCTTTAGTTTCATAAAAAAATACATTCATGAAGAAAAGAGGCTGCCGGATCGTCAGCAAATATATTCCCAGTGGAGATGGCTGCTGCTGGAACGATGCAGGGGAAAGGCAGGGGAGAGATGTTTCTTCGTTGCTGGCCGATTTCTCTCTGCTGACTTCTTCAACTGACCAGGTGGTAGAAAATAGTCCATGAGGGGACAGTTGATATCAATACGCCCTGCAAGCCGATTGGTCAGCGTATGACCAATTTGCTCACAGGGGACGAGAAGAAATAGACCCTATTTCAGTCTGCTACAACAACACAACAAGACTTATCCAAGTAGGTAGAATAGTAACTTATCTTGCCTTTGGTAACATTTATTTGCTGTATATTTGTTTTATTAACCCCTTTTTTGTTTTGTTGGCTCATGTTAAGACTGCTCTTTTTTTCAAAGGCTGCTTCTAAACTCCGACTTTTGAGTCAAGAGTTATCTCCCTTGTCTGGCAACCAACATGGCGTCGATATATCGACAATGATATAAACGTGATACTATGACACAGTGCCGATTGTGATGCGGATCATTCCTTAGTATGCAGTAAGGTTAAACTTCAACCCAAAGATTTCTACTGCACTAAACAGGAGGGTATTGCACGTATTGAAGTTAGCAAAGCTCAACACCCAGACTGCATGGCGGAATTTAACGTGATGTTTTCCTCCACCTTCAAAGGAGATCGCAGTCGGCCTGTATCTGAACAGTGGGAGCCACTCAAGAATGACGTCCACTCTACAGCTCTCAAAGCCTTTGGGAGGAGTTCAGGTTGTAAACGCAATGACTGGTATTATGCAAATTCTGCTACTCTCGACCCTCTGATTGGGGCAAAAGGTTCATCCTTGCTTTCAGACAAGACCAACCCATCTCCTACATCGCTGGCTGCACTGAGGTCTTCCAGAAGTGCAGTCCAAAAAGGCTGTCAGAGAAGCTGCGAACAACTACTGGATGGGCCTCTCCAAAACTATTCAGCGGGCGGCTGATACGGACAACATGAAAAACATGTATGACGGGATTAGGTGAGCTACTGGATCCACAATCAGCAAAACTGCACTACTGAAGTCCAAGTCAGGTGAACCCATACTAGACAAAGTCAAACAGCTGGACAGATGGGTAGAACACTATTCCGAGCTTTACTCCAGGGAAAATGTGATACATCAGTCTGCCCTGGATGCCATTGATCGTCTCCCCCTGATGCATGAGCTCGAAGAGCAGCCTTCCATAGAAGAACTATCCAGTGCAATAGACAGACTGCCATATAGAAAAGCCCAGGAAAGGACTATAATCAAGCAGAAGTCTTAAAAAGTGGAAAAACTAACCTGCTTGAGCCCCTTCATAACCTTTTGATACAGTGCTGGAGAGAAGGCTCAGTACCTCAGGACATGAAAGACGCAAACATCATCACACTCTACAAACACAAAGGGGACCGCAGTGACTGCAACAACTACCGCAGTATCTCACTGTTGAGCTTTGTTGGCAAGCTATTCGCATGTATAGTACTACTACGACTGCAAGTTCTTGCTGATCGAATTTACCCGGAATTTCAATGCAGCTTTCGTTCAGAGATAAACCATCGATATGATCTCCCTACGTCAGCTGCAAAAGAAGTGCAGAGAGCAAAACCAGCCTCCGTATCTCTCCTTTATAGATCTGACCAAAACGTTCGATCTCGTAAGCAGAGACGGTCTATTCAAGATCCTCCCACTAAGCATGGTATGGTATCTACCTGCACTCCAGATCTGACGGTAGTCTCTTCAACATCGCCAGGCTCTGAGTCAAGACTAAGACCAGGTCAGTCCAGATCAGGAACATGCTGTTTGCCAATGATGCAGCCATAGCATCGCATCAGGAAGATGGTCTCCAAAGACTGATGGACAGGTTTGCTGATGCTTGCAGCCTGTTCAGCCTCATCATCAGCCAGAAGAATTCCCAAGTTATGGGACAAGCAACCACCTGCCCACCCAGCATTTCAATCCAAGGCACACCACTAGAGGTCATTCACCAGTTCCAGTACCTAGGCTCCACTGCTTCAAACACCCTCTCATTGGACATAGAGCTCAACAAAAGGATTGGTAAGACATCCACAACCCTCTCTAAACTAACTAAAAGAGTCCGGGAAAACAGCCACCTTACCACTTTTACCAAGATGACCGTCTACCCCCCCCCCCTCCTCAAACTGCATTCTCAGTGTCTTACTGTATGGGAGTGAGCCCTGGACCACAGACTCAACACAGGATAGGAAACTCCAGGTCTTCCATATGAGGTGCCTACGTAAGATACTTGGTATCACATGGCAGGACAGAGTGAGCAACAATGATGTTCTGCAAAGAGCAGGCATTCCATCCATCTACTCCCTACTGCGTGAGCAACGTCTTCGCTGGCTGGGTCATGTGCGCAGGATGGATGATGGGCACATCCCTAAAGACCTTCTCTACGGCGAGCTTGCCTTAGGCTCAAGAAAAAGGGGTCATCCCTATCTCTGCTTCAAGGATGTCTGCAAGCGAGGTATGAAGGCTTTCTCAATGGACATTAATACATGGGAAGCCTCTGCAGCTGACAGACCTGCCTGGAGGAAACAGATAAACCAGGGAATGATCATCAGTGAGAAGACTTTCCACGATGAAAACGCTGTGAAGAGAACTAGCAGAAAGGCGAGCCTACAGGCAGACCAACCAGCCAAAATGACACATTACACAACAGCCTTCGTATGTCAACGCTGATCTGATCTCCCTCCTGGATCAAGAATTTGTCTCTACAGTCACACAAAAAGATGCACACAAGCAACATCCCAATACGGTGCTGATCCACAGTCGTTGTGACTGAGGGATGCCAACACTATGACACCAATGTTACAAATGTGTAAATCAGCGACCAATGTTAGAAACCCCTGCTTCTCTCACACCATGCGTCTCCTATCCTTTATGTTTTAATCGGGCCCACGGGTCACATGTTAGACTCGCTGTTAGTTAAAATGACTTTTATTTATTTATATATATATATTTTTTTTTCATTAAAACGATGAAAGGGAGACAATCATGGGAAAGAAAAGAACGGGACACATTAGTATCACAATTTATAAACATAAAAAAAGAAGACATTTGTAAGAACCAACAAAGGCGATATAAGCAAACATAATAAGTGTTTGTTAATTCAAATTGACCAACTAAAAGTTCTGCTCTGGGAGAGTTTGATAGAGAGGCTGGTTTTGTTAAGACTGAGAACGGTTGATCAGTCAGGAGTCAAAAAAATTGCCAAATATGAAAGTTCAAATTAGGACGAATTAAAAATATGTAATTTCTTTTTTTTTTTTTTCATAGTGCACATACCTTTTATATTTTTTTCGTGTGATAGCTGACACGCTGAGTGGAGGATATTTTTTTAGTGTGGAGTTGTTGGCTACATGAAGGATATTATCACAGGATTTTAGATCCTGAAGTCCGTCCTTTGCGGATAGTTTGTTTTTTTTAGTGTGGCGAGTTATAGGTAATCTCGTAACTTTGTCGGACTGGGTTTTTTCTTGTAATGTCCGATAGACAGTGATAAGATCCTCAACTGATAAAATATTTGAATTCCACTTTTCCTTGTATGCAGGGGTTATATTGTCTCGATTTGAAGTGCTGTGTGGGCACCAAATCTTGACATGACTTCACTCATCCGCTCCTGATATCTGACTGTGTCTGGCTATTTCTCTAAGGCCTTTCCTGCCTAGCAACAGGTTTTCCTCCAATCTGATTGGTTGCCCTACTTCCCCTCCCCGCAAACTGCGTGGGCTGAGCTCCCTCCTGGCTCTTGTGTCTAGCTGGCTAGACTACATCCGGTAATGTGTGTTCACTTCTTGGCGAATTACACCTTATTTTTTTTTATTTGTAAGGGAACACGTGCCAACAAGTCCTCTACTCTTCTTTTCATGCTTTATGGGCCAAAATATGTGAATATAACAACAATCCTCGTTTACCCATAAAATTTGATTTTCTTTTGTAAAAAAAGAAACTACTTGATCAATTTACGTGATTTTTATGTTTTCCGTCACGGGTACGTACATCATGAATATATATTTTTTTTTCATGTCGTCTCAATTCTAAACTTGCACCCCAAAACAGTCAATAAAAATGGCCATCATAAAGAAAAATTTTAAATAAAAGTTCAACTTTATATACATTATAAAGTAAAATTTTATTACGGGACAAAAGAAATAGAATTTAAAACTAACAGTACTTAATATTTAAATTTACCCCCCCCCCCAACATGAAAAAAGCAATTGAAATAGGTAAAATATTGCAAAGGTCCAAATTTAACCGTAATTATCAGTTTTACATGAAAAGGGGGGGGGGGCATTAAAATGTTTGTTTCATATTTCGTTTCGAATACGGAAGATCAAATGCGAAGTATTCCTAATGCGACGAAAGAGAATTCCGTTTGTGTTAAAAATGTCGCACAGTAACGCGACGTACATTAGAACGGAGGGAGGGGGCGGTATTTACATATCCAAGGGAACTTTCTTTTTTTAAAATCAACAACTATCAATGTATATTCATTCAACAAAATAATCGGCTAATGTATGAACCGCGGCATCACTGTTACTTTCATTTTTCTTCCTTTTTTTAAAACAATAACGTTTTGTTTGTTTTTACCAAATTTATATATATATATGAATGGTTTTTTATTCAAACATGTACAAAGTCTGCTACACTGGCATGTCGATGTTATAGCAGACTTTGTACATGTTTGAATAAAAAAACATTCATAATACAGCTCTATATTTTTATTGCGCACTCTTTTATAAGCCCGGTTTGATTCCCTTTGGATTTCTACCCTGTGGATTTTTATACTACCTGGATTACTATATATATATATATATATATATATAATAATTAAATAAATAAATAAGAAAGTTTTTGTCCATCTATCCTAACATCAAAATAAGTCAGACTTATGCTGAAATACCGTATATATATGCATCTGCAACTCACTCAAACAAATCTCGATTTTGCTCATTTGCATATTTATTTATTTTTAAGTTTTTAATAAATTAATATTCTGTAATATACCTTTCTAGTTTGTATTGTCAAATTTTCATCTACATACGCAATCGTTTTATCGATAGTACTATTTTTATAATTATAAATATAATAAGATAAAGAGATTTTATTTAAAAATGATAGCATTTAAAAACTTATTTCGAATTTCATATTCAAGGGAGATAATTTACTTCCGGCTTTAGTAAAGTGTCAAATATCGCTGTGATGTCGAGAACAAATACTACACTTTTATCTTAGTCAAAAGGCTACGGAACCATAAAAAATATATTTTGTGACTACGCATTTTTAAATTTAAAAAAAAAAGATTAAATTGGAATATTTTTTAATGGGCGGTGTAGTGTAGTATCGGTTCTGTTGTCATGAGACTGTCCTCCCAGAAATTACCTCCTTCGTTTTTAAGGGTGTGTAGGGGAAATCCTCCCAGAATGAAAACAAAAAAACCAAGACTCGATTAAGTCAAAATATCTTTTAACGGGTGGGGGGGGGGGGGTAGTGTAGTATCGGTTCTGTTCTCATAAGACCATCCACGCAAGAATAACTTCCTCCTTTTTGGGTGGAGACAAGTAGTGTTCATTCATCTTGATATTATCCTCTGTCAGGGGGGGGGGGGGGTAGTGTAGTATATGTTCGTTCACCATAATACTAGCTAAGGAAGAACGATAACTCAAGTTCATAATAAACATGTCGTTTTTAACTAGAAAATTATGAAAGTTATTGTTTTTCCTTAACCAGCATATTCATCTTTGTTTATAAAGATGGCGACTATATTTTTCCAGACAATTTTCATTTAGGCGTTTCACGTGGACAATGAAACTTGCCATGGTTTTTAATGTTATCTAAATAAATAAATGCAAAAGTTTTTTCCACCTATTCTAACTATATTGACATTAACACGGTTTATGCTTATTTAATTCTCTGTAGTATATTTTCATTCGTCATGATACATTCCTCCCCGGCATTACCCCCTCTTCGGTGGGAAGGCCGTACACTACATCCGTTCCTCAAGATACCATTTCCTCAGGATTACCAGTTTTGTGTGTGGGGCGGAGTTAGTGTACTATCTATTCTGTTGGCATGATATCATCCTCCCAGGCATGAACCCCTCCTTTTGTGTGTGTGTGGGGGTGGGGGGGGGGGGGGCAGTGTATAACATATCGACTCGAATGCTTTCGATTGCGATTTACGGAAGAAACCGGAAATGGCCGGAGCAGTTTACGATTTGAAAGCCGGGAACAAAAAAATATTTGAAATGGCACATGACACTAACGCATCGATACAAAACCAGGTTAGGTTAGAGTTTAATCCCACACACCCCTATAAATAAAATAAACAAGAAAAGAAATAAAGTTGATTCACTTATTTATTTGAAGAAAATTATTAAACCCATTCTTAACACGAAGGAGGGGGGGGGGTTGTAATGAAAAAGTTCTCTCATTTAATTTCGGTACTGTTCAGCGACTGCTCAGCAATTTCCGGTCTGTTTCGTAGATTGCAATAGGAAACATTCTGGTCGATATGGGTCCTCTCTATAGGTGCCCATTTTTATTTCAATAAATAATCGATTAATAATGACTAAAAATTATGTAAGTAACGACGAGGCTAGAAACACACACACACATGATGCGGTTACACATTTTGATTAATATAAAGATAGGGGTTTATGAAAAATAGCTATCTGTAAGAAAAAACAAAAAACGTTAAAAAAAATCCTATCGTCGATCGGTTCTGGTTGAGATATTTATAAATCAATTTTGTTTTCGTTAAAATAACGGATTGTCTTCAATTAACCATATACACAGAATTAAGAACCGTTTAAGTATTGTAATTTGGCATTAAATACTAAATGGGTTGATATGCCGTAAAAAAATATACAAATAACTAAATGAACAGAAAAACAAACTTAGATATATTTTTTGATTAATTTTCATACTTAGTATTATCATTATGGTACTTGTAATGAATGGATATCCAGAGGATTTCAGTACTTTAATGGAGAATCCCGAAAATGGCCGAAACAGTTTACGATTTGAAAGGCACTTTTTTCTTTTTTTTTTGAGGGACTAAAAGAAATTTTTTTAAAACAATAATGGGGAATATAAAAGTAAAGAGATTTATTACTGATGTGTCACCGTCTATCAAGGCCTGTAGGCCACTCGAGGGTAAGGGTTAAAAGGATTGTTGGTTGAACGATGATTGGAAACAGTGGGTGGAATGGGCAGAAGATTGAATTGATTTTACAAAAGGTCGGCCCAACAAGTATTTGTTTACGTCACCACCATGTTGTAGTCGGCTGGGAAGCAGCCTTGCAGTATTCTGTTCCACAGACGGGGTATTCTAGGAAAGAAACTTTATTTATGGAAGTTCCGTTTCGTTTTTGGTACAGAGGGCGAAAGGAAAATTCTTTGCTGTGGTTGTAGCTAGACGAGTTCTTGCTGTGAATATTTTACATGGAGGCCAGGGATTGGAGGCCAATCGAGCACCTACCATAAAGATAACGATATAATAGAGAGAGGCCAGCAAGATCTCTTCTGTGTGAAAGAGGCTGTAGGAAAGAGAAGAGATCATCCCCACTAGATTGCGAAGTCGACTTCGTAGACAACAAGAAAAAGTTATCCGAGCAGCATCTCCCCAGATATGACGGCAGTACTTCATCTTAGGACGGATCTGGCTCTTATACAGGTAGAGGATTACGTCGGGGTGAGGTACTTTCTGGAGGGGTAGAATGATCCAAACATTTTTCCAGCAACTTTAGCAGCTGATTTGATGTAAGTCTTCCATTTCAGGTCTGGGGTGAAAGTCAGTCTTAGAAGCTTATCAAAGAAGGAGAGAGCCATTCATTTCGACTGGAGAGAAGTGAGGATCCGAGCATTGGTGGTGAAAAGAGAGAAGCTTGGTTTTAGAGGCGTTAAAAAGTAACGAACCACTTTTTTCTCCCCATTGCACGACGTGCTCTAAGTCGGAAGAGACTCTCTCATCTTTGAAGTGCTGCCATAAACAGTTGTGTCACCTTCATAGTTGTCAGCGAATGATCTCAGAATATGATTTGAAAGATCATTGATGAAGATCAGGAAGAGGGTTGGGCCCAGAATGGATCCTTGAGGCACGCCGGCATTGATACGTCGATCTTTTGCCCATCAAAAACTACTTGTATAGGAGAGAAAGGATTTTATGGTTGAGAGGACATTTCCAGATATTTCATAGCTAACAAGCTTGGGGAGCAAACTTTTGTGCCAAACCATATCGAAGGCCTTTAATATATCAAGAGCTATCGCCCTAGAAACGAAGCTGCCGTTGATAGATTAACTGATACTGTGCAATATCAGTCAGCACATCAGCTGTAGATCTTGCAGGACGAAATCCATATTGCTTGTCACTAAGAAGATTGTTTTCACTAAGGTGGTTTAAATCATTCTGATTTATTACAGATTCAAGCAACTTACTCATGATGCACAGGAGACTGATCGGTCTGTACTGGGATGCAGAAGACCAAGCACCGGGCAGACAAACGAAGTCATCCAAGGTTATGGAAAGCAATTTTCCTTTAAGCACCGATTCAACAGCTTTGTAAGGATAGGGGCTATTTCGGGTTGTAGTTTCTTGAGTACTATGACCAGAATGTTGTCGGGACCAGTTGCCTTGTTTGCATCGAGGTTCTTGATCAGTTTGGCAACATCCCGAACAGTTATTTGGATGTCGCGTAAAACTTTTTTGGTGATAGGGGGGAATTCTGGGGGTAGGTGGCTCTGATTGCAAAGGGTGGAATTTGCTGCAAAGTTCTTTGCAAAAAATTTGGCTTCATCAGATGCTGAGGAGATCCCCTATGGTCCATTAATGAAGGTTGTGATAGAGGTCTTACATCTGTTCAGGACATATTCTCCAAAACTCATGCGAGCCAAGCCTCTGATAGGCCACTCTAGATTTAATGTATTGGGCATAAAATTCTTTGGCGGTTTCAGCTTACATACATGTTTACGGTTTGTATGAACACACTATGTAAATTAGATGACAAAATAAAAAGCAATGCTGAAAAAATAGTCACTCTTTCTCTAAATGGTCACAGAGACATTAAAATAATAAGCGGGAGATGGGTAAATCGAATAATCAGAAATACCACTTTTTGTAGTATTCACTCAGCATCGGACATTCTGCCTTCCACTGAAAGTGAAAGTTTATTGAGAATACAAATTCGCATGCGGTCCCCAGTCAACATGTATATCCCGGTTAGGAGAAATGACATACAGCGCTTAGTATCTCCAAATTGGTCACTCATCTTGTAATGGCCAGGCTCAACATCGCTTATCAGAGATCGGTGAGTTGTACAGTTAATTACAAATTACAGTTACTTTGAATAATTAAATGGATTTTTTTCCCCAAACAGAGTTATTGCATTATAAAAATATATAGGAAAACAGCTTTTAGAAAACAAAAGTTGATTCTTAAAACTACCTGGCGAATATACCGGTAGTGCAAAAAAAACAAAAACAATTATGCTTAAAGGGGCAGTTAGAATCTTAAAAAGATCTCTCGGTTGAAGTCTTTTAGATAGCGGGTGAATGTTTGGCATCCGTTAGGATGCCCCATCGCCAGCAAAAAAATGTTTCTCTATTCTATAATAAAGACCAATGTGTATTTATTTATATATAAATATATATCCGTTTCGTCACACAAAAGTTAGCGAGAAAAATGAAACTGCCGGACGAAACCATTTCAAGTGTTATGGGGAAAGCAGAAAGCAAATAGCAAGTCAGAAAAAATTTAAATAAATTCAGAAAGAAATCCCTCAGTATTTCCATAATGAGACGTTTCCTTTTTTTTCTACCCCGATTGATACGTTTTTTTTTGTTTCTTTAACTTTCCAGTTTGAGACGTTTTCTTATTTAACTTCACCGATTTAGATGTTATTTTACATGCTGCTTATTTATGAGAGGACCCATATCGATCCGAATGTTTCAGATTGCGATTTACGGAACAAACCGGAAATGGCCGAAGCAGTTTACGATTTGAAAGCCGCGATAAAAAAAAATGTGAAAAAAAGCAGACGACACTAAAGCACTAACTGGGGTTAGGTTAGAGTTTACCCCTCCACCCCCTTCCAAATAAATAGAGGTGAAGAACTTCCTAAAAACGAAAGAAAAGTTTATTTACTTAATGATTTAAAGAAAATTATTAAACCTATTCTTAACACGGAGGGGAAGTTATGGAAAAAAATGAAAAAGTTTTATCTAATATCGGTACTTATTGACTGTTTGGCGACGGCTCGGTCATTTTTCGGTCCGTTCCATAAATCGCAATCGGAAACATTCGGGTCGATATGGGTCCTCTCCCATGGAAGTACCTTTTATATGAATATTAGTGCGAACGCTTGCAAGGCATAATTTTTGACGGAGGGTGTTTAATATAATAGCTAGATCGTTAGGTGAAAATGTATCAAATGTAGTGACTTGATTTATTTCTCTTTTTGAGTTCTTCCCACCCTAGACGGGCCAGACCTAAGAACAGAGACGGAAGGATATCCATTCTTGGAGCAGGGGAGTCGATCTATTTTCATTCCTGCATCTTTTTCAAACAACGTCAATAGTTGGGTGGACAATATTTTTCTAAACTACAGATTTCGTAATTAATTGAACGATGTCTGTCAGCTTCAATTTCGTAGTGTCTTTAGAAATAAAATAAATAATAAAAAAAACAACTGCGATTCACATAAGAAATCTTCTGAAATCCGGAAGAAAAACGGACTAGAAATTAACATTTATGGTGCCAAACAAATGATACAAAAAAAAATTAAAAAAGAAATATTGGTTATTCAGCGGAGCTTTAAAAAAGACAGGGTTTTTTTTTGGGGGGGGGGGTAATATATATATATATATATATATATATATATATATATATATAACATGATATAATCCTAGTTTGTACAAAAATATCTTCACAAACAATTGTTTCTGTCCATTTTTGTAAATATACACAATTGACAAAACATTCGCAAAAAGGCTTCATCAGTGCCTAACCGGACTGTGGTGTCATATGCACTGATGAAGCCTTTTTGTGAATGTTTGGTTAAGTTTGTATACCATAAATGTGTATGTTTACAAAAATGGGCAGAAACAATTATTTGTGAATAAAATGTTTTTGAATGAACTAGGATTGCATCCAGATAAATTAAGAGCTCTATATATAGAGCTAATATATAAACCGTTGTGTGAATTTAAAGATTCTCTAATTATATATATATATATATATATATATATATATATATATATATATACAAAGAGAGAGAGAGAGAGAGAGAGAGAAGGGGGGGGGAGACTGTCTATTATCACATTTGAGAACGATTATTGAAAAATAAAATAAATTATTTACAAAAATTATTTATTTCCATCGAAGAGGATCCATGCTATTATATCATCATAAATACAAAATGAACACTTGCTTCGTAGCCGGTGTAATTGAAACCCATCTTTTAGAACGACAACGTCGAACGAGGTTTCATTTGGGATTTTGATTACACCGGCTATAGAGTAAGTGTCACTTTTGCAATTAGGGAAGTGAACCCCATCACGGCACGAAAATAATTTAAAAGATTTTTTGGTTAGGAACAAAGGGTAATATCTGTTTTGATACCACACTTTATCTTTTCGGTCCTCGCTCAGTGGAAGAGAAATCCTTCTAGACGGGAACATTTTATTTTTGCCCCAAATCCACAGTGTCCCTTTTTAGGATAGCTGGATTTTACCCACATTAAAAACCAGCCCTGTGTCTAACTTTGCCTTCGTAGGGAGGCAAGTAAATAGGAAAAGGTGACATGCAAATAACATACATTTTGGTGCTTCTACAGAATTTGAACCGAACTAAACCTCAAACTTAGGTTAGGGTTAGGTTAGGTTAAAAAAAAAAACAGTTTGCTTCAAATTCTATACAAATACCTATATTTTTTTGTAATTTTTTTTTTTTTGAAATCACAGAAATAAAAACTAGGCGGCTTAAGCTCCGCCGTTTTTGTTTTTTTTAATTATTACTTTATCACATTTAAAAAAAAAAAAATTTAAATTTACAAAAAATTATTTTACTTACCTGCCATTTTTTTACGTTGAAAAAAATATCAAGTTGGTAAGGTTTAAATTCTTTTTTTAATAAAATAAAAATTATTTTCTTAACTTGAGGTTAATTTATTTTTCCTCGGTTCGTCGACTTCAGTTCGTCGAGATCCAAAAAGTAGTCAACAAGAAATACGGAGATTTTTTTCTTCCCCAAAAATTTTCGCCGTAGAAAATGCGTCCGCTTTTTTTTTCTTCCCCTTCCTTTTTTTACGCTCAAATAAAAAGCGACGTTTCAAGGTGAAGAAAACAGTCCGTCTGTATTTATCAGGCAGGACTTTTCTCCCTCCTCCTCTTCTTTTTCTTCTTCTTCTTCGTTTTGTGTATCTACTCTACTTACTACCCCAGAAAAAAAAAACGGCCAAGTTTGAAGTAGAGACGAAGAAGAAGAAAATGATTCTTAATAATATATAGCGTAGTTTTTCTTTTCTTTCTCTCTTTCTCTCTCTTTTTTTCTTTCTTTCTTTCTTTTAATTCCGACCCAGCGACGGGTCTAAGACAAGTAGTACTTCTACACGAAGCAGCAGAATGTTATTTATTTTCGCGAGTAGCATCTATATAGATATTCGGTGGCGCAAAACAGTGTGCGGCAGTCGCAAACTACTGGTTTAATTTGACAAACATCAAAAAGATGGAATTTCACTTAGAAGAACAACATTCCTTTCGGGCTACTGGCCTTATTTTCTGCGTAAAACTAAGCAGATCTGCCCGACGAAAATAACAAACGGCAGCCCAGCCCGCCCACAACGAAGAAGAAGGAGACGGGGACGACAACAACAACAACAACAACGATGATGATGATGATGATGAAGAAGAGGAATCACAAGCAAAGGTGCGTGTGAAACCGCGGTAGTCGTCGCTTATGCGCATGCGATCGTGCAACCTCTTCTAGATTAAAACAAGCGATCATTTTTCAACACGAGACTCCCTTTCTTTCGAATGAACATTTATTTATATTGTAATACCGGCGCTAAGGGCCCATTGACAAACACACACATCAATCTATTATACTCCTCACTATTAAACAAACCAACATGTTATTTTTTTTTAATCATCAAAAATCCAGAGAATTATCAAATAATTCAACAATTTGAATCACATGTTGCGCATTTATTAAAATTGGCTTGAATCTACTTTGGTATGATATCTACACTTACATTGCAATCGACGTCTTATGAATCTACTTTGTGATGCGATCTACACCTCATATTGCAATCAACACGGTACAAGAGAAAGGAAAACACTTCTTCTAATTGGTTGCTAAAGAATGTCTGGTTAGAGAGCCTGGAACACTAACCCTAACCTTAATCCCTAATCCCTAATCCCTAACCCTAACGTTCAAAGAAGAGACCATGCGACGCTTCAACCAATTATTCAACGAAAAGTCGCTGAAGGCTTAGTAATCTATTGGGAGGTGACTGTGGCTAAGTAGTTAACGACACAGACTGACAACCTGGCTGTGTAATAGAAGGGGGGGGGAGGGTTGATCCCTTCCTTACATTTATCGCACAAAATGAATTGAACAAACACCAACCGAGTAACAGGCAACAAAAAAGGGTTTATTTAACAGAGGGTTGGAACTGTGTCCCAGTGAAGAAAAGAGGCTGCCGGGTCGTCAGAAAATATATTCCCAGTGGAGATGGCTGCTGCTGGAACGATGCAGGGGAAAGGCAGGAGAGAGATGTTTCTTCGTTGCTGGCCGATTTCTCTCTGCTGAATTCTTCAACTGACCAGGGGGTAGAAAATAGTCCATGAGGGGGACAGTTGATATCAATACGCCCTGCAAGCCGATTGGTCAGCGTATGACCAATTTGCTCACAGGGGACGAGAAGAAATAGATCCTATTTCAGTCTGCTACAGCTGTGCCAAGTTCGAACCCAGTTCGTTTCACAAAAACACTTTCACTTAGGATGTTAGCAACCTTCACGTGGTCCCTCCCGTAAGTACCCGAAAGAATTCTAACTAGAAATATATCAGGGAAACCAATGCCAACAATAGAATCCTATGATTCATAAGTAATCTATTCCTTGTAGATAACAAGCCAAAGTGGCACCAAATTATCATTATGTATTAAATATGTGTAACAACTACCTACTATATATCGATAGCTATTGTCTTCGGTCTTCACCAAAAAAATGCTGTTCAGTGGCAGCCAGCTTCAGATACATTCAAACAGAAAGAGAAGGAGGAAGGGAAAGAGAGATTACCCACGAGAATTAATCTATTACCCTCCCCCCACATACCCACTCACTCACCCACAGTAAACAAACCAATACGCTATTTTTTAAATCAACAAAACTCCCGAAAATTATCAAATAAATAACCAATTTTAATCACATGTTGAGCATTTATTAAGAAAAAATTATCATTATTTATTTATTAAATATTCGCATAACAACCATCTTCTATATATCAATACCTATCGTTTTCCATCTTCATACGTCAGCAACGGCAAAACTGTCACACCTTGTCTAATCACTAGCAGATAGATTCAAAACAGAAAGAGGAGGGGGTAAGGTGTGAAACAGACGAGTGACAGAAGAGAGCAATATTAATTCACACGTGTTGCTATATCAGAACAGTGAGAAAGAGGGTGTTATACCAGTTGAGAGAAAGAGAGGGGAATTATAATGTCTACCTTTATCTAATATACTCCTCACTCATGTAAATAATCGATTATAATCCCCACGAGTAAACAAACCAATCTGCAATGTTTCGAAATTTTTTAGATGAGGATTGATAATTTAGATAATTTGGATTATTCGGACTGCTGTTCTCATCTTGGATGTTATTCTGGAAGAACCCGTGGCGTAACGGATAAAGTGCTATGTAATAATCAGTTCTAAGTGACACTCTTCTGGAGGTATAAAGTTCAATCTTCAGTGCGGGCGATACTAAGAATTACTTAAGACCTGGCTGACAGAACGAGAGCAAACTACCCCTGTGGATTAAATAAAGAGTTCCGTTCGGAATTCTGTACAGATTCCCGAGTTCGACAAGATTTACCTGATGAAGGTCGGAGGTTTCATCGAACGAAGTGTTGTGAGAATAACACTTAAGATGAGAACAGTAGTCTGAATAAGCAAACTAATACAAATCCCCCAAACGATTAAATAATGAACCAATCACGTGTTGAACATCTTCTTTACCTTCTTCTATAATATAAAGGGCAGTTGTTTCTCTTTTTTTTTCTTCTTATCTTTCTGTTTTTGCTGGAGATGGGGCATCCTACCGGATGCCAGACATTCACCGACTATTTCAGACATTCCAGCCTAGAGATCGTTTTAAGATTCTAACCATCCCTTTAAGTGCAGTTGTTTGTATTTCTCTTGCACTCGGTTCACCGGATATACTCGCCAGATAGCTTTTAAAATTCTTTTTCATTAGTCCTGTTGCTCCTATAATTACTGGCATGATGGAGATTTTCCTAAGATTCCAGTTTCTTTTTATGTCGTACATAAGACCTTGATATTTCGTAATCTTTTCCCTTTCTGCTCTGTTCAATCCTGCATCATTAGGGACACTGACTTCAACTAGGGTTGCTACTTTCTCCCTTTTGTCCCATATTACGATGTCAGGTTTAACAGTTCCGTTTTCTAGATATGTAGCTGTAGGGATTGCATAGTCATAGTGGATGGTGTATAAATTATTTCCAACTGTTCTTTCTGGTATATGCTCCCAGGACTTGCTGCTACACTGGATATTCAACTTTTGTATGTCTGTCTGTATGTCCAGCTAAAAGTAAAAAACAACAAAACAAACAGCCACAAAGTTGGTATATTCTTGATTGGTGTTGCCCTGGGTGAATAATATCTGAAATTTAAATGAAATTATTCATTCTTTGGGGGTCAACTGGACCATGTTTCGTAAGGAGGGATCGGTTTTTCAGCCATTTTAAATGTTCTTATGTATTAATTTGGAAAGAAAATGTTGACTCATTTCTCAAGGAATCTGTATAAAGGAGAGTTGTTTGTGTGTATGTGTGTGTGTATGTCCAGAGAGAGAAATGGGCTGGGTGGAGGTTAAAGAGGGAGTTGGGGAGAGAGAAGAGAAAAGAGAAACATAGTGAGGTGGATAGAGAGAGGTAGAGAGATAGAAGTTTTAATAGAAATATGTTATCCTTTTCCCCACGGGC
This sequence comes from Sepiola atlantica, assembly GCA_963556195.1. Classification (NCBI taxonomy): domain Eukaryota; kingdom Metazoa; phylum Mollusca; class Cephalopoda; order Sepiida; family Sepiolidae; genus Sepiola; species Sepiola atlantica. The sequence continues at coordinate 166,778,514 of OY744519.1, forward strand.
AACGCCGGATAACCCTGCTAGTTTATTAAATAAATAAAAATATTATCTATTTATTAAATATGCGTAACTAGCATCTCGTATATATATTGATACATATTGTCTTCTGTTTTCGTATGTCAAAAACAAAAAGTGTCACACCCGGCCCGTTCAGTAGCAGCCAACTGCATATACATTCAAACAGAAACAAATGGGTGAAGGAAAAGAAAGAGATATTAATTCACAGGTGTTGATATATCGGAACGGTTAGAAAGAGGGTGTTATATCAGTTGATAGAGGAATAGGGAAATTGCAGTCCCGGTACGCGAGACTCATTGTATCTATCCATTATGCTCCTTACTAATGATAAGAAACAGATGTTTTTTTAATCACATAAAACTCTCGAAAATGATCATAGAATATATGATTATTTTCAGGAGTTTTATGTGATTATGAACACATTTATTTAATACGTTGTTGTTGTTGTTGTTGTTGTTGTTGTTGTTGTTGTTGGTGGTGGTGGTGGTGGTGGTGGTGGTGGTGGTGGTGGTGGTGGTGGTGAAAAAGAAGAGGAAACACAAGCAAAGGTGTGTATGAAGCTGCGGTAGTCGTCACTTATGTTCATGCGATTGAGCGACCTCTTCTAAATTAAAACAACCGATCATTTTTCAACACGAGACTCTCTTTCGAATGAACATTTATTTATATTGTAATACCGGCGCTAAGGACCCATTGACCCCCCCCCCCCAAACACACACACACACATACACACACATTAATCTATTATATTCCTCACTATTAAACAAACCAACATGTTATTTTTTTATTTATTGGGCTTCTGCATAAAGCTCACGAAGATTGTGCCTCAAGATTGTTTGGTCTGCATGAAGTCTTTCTCGTCGGTCGCAGATATTCGTCAACCTGCAAGATTGCATATTTTACCCCTGACATCGAGAGCAGCAAGGCTCTGTGGTTGCATGTGAAGTCGATGAAGGTTTGACCCAGAACACATGAAGGAATGGCGCAGAAGCAACATTGCCACTTTCACTCTATTCATATGCAGTTCTGCGCCTAACACGCCTTTGCTATATATTTTTTTTTGCATCAATAAAGTGCTCGATCGTAAGAATATGAGAGCAAAGCTAAAATAAAAACTTTTAAAACCATTTTATTATATATATATATATATATATATATATATATATATATATATATATATATATATATATATTATAAAAAGTTTTATTTATACAAACATAGCATGGCTACACATTCAGATGAGGATGTCGAGCTTATTAAAGCTACGACTGAAACATGTTCTGAATGTGTAATCAAGCTATGTTTGTATAAATAAAACTTTTTATTATAAGTAAACAGCTCTATTTATTATTGAGCACTATTATATAAACACAGTAAATATGCCTCATGTCCAATGTTTTATATCGGTGAGACAGCCAGAAACATTAAATCCTGTGTTTACGAACATAAACAGGACTTCAAACACAATCCCACTAACGCACAGGAACAATTTTACCCACACTTTTGACCTTACAAACTGCACCCTTCTCAAAACTGAATCCTCTCTCGCACACTGCATCGAAAGTGCTCTAACGCTTCTCCCATCACCATCTAACATAAACCTTAGGCTCGGCTCTTACTCCTTAACCAAACATCTGGCAAAAATAGCAAATAATGCAATATACCTTGTATTATAAACTTCAACTCCAGTTAAGTACTAATTATTTTTACTGCTATTTATCCATGTATAATTACGATTATTCGGACTACTGTTCTCTGGCCTTCTTCAGGTGTATCTTTTTGAACTCAAGAATATTTCTGTCGAACTCGGGAATCTGGATGGAATTTCAAATGGAACCCTTTATTTAATCCACAGGTGTAGCATGCTCTCGTTGGGAGAAGTCTTTAGTGATTCACAATTCTTTGTATCGCCCGCACCGAGGATTGAACGTTCAACCTTCAGATGACTATCACTTAGAACTGAATTTTACTTAGTACTATATCCACTATGCCACGGGTCTTTGTGAACAATTTTAGTATGAATTTTGGGAGCCTTAAACCTATTCTTGTTTTTAATGTGTAGTCTTTTTTTTATCATAGTTCACCCCAAACAAGGCAGGACACTACTGTAGACGTAAGGGGCTACTGAAAATTAGGGGTCATCCTAAATTGTGAGCTGTGCAGCGAGATGTCTGTTTACATTAGTTTTAAATTTCTGCATGTCAGTAGAGTCGGGGAAACAAGGAGGAGGGAAGGAGTTTCAGAGGCTGACAGCACAAAGAAAGAAGCTATTGGAGTAGAAGGCTCTCTGGCATCTGGGGACCTCCACAGTGAATGGATGGGACTTAGCTGATTGATTAGTCTAGTGTATTTATATCGAGGGGGCACCAGAGCAGCAAGTTCATCAGAGCACAATCCATTGAAGTACTTGTAAACCAGACACAAGGATGCAACATTGCGGCGGTGGGACAGAGGCTGGAGCTTAGTAAATAGTGAAGGACTTATTAAGTTGGCGACTTTTTTTTGGGACCTTGTCTAAGAGGTAGAGACTAGTGGATGATGCACCAGCCAAGATGTGGCAACAATACTCCATGCATGGGTGGATGGTGGCTTTGTAGAGATATAGGATAATGTCAGGTGTGAGAAGTTTACTAGCACGGGAGCCCACCTTCATTGCAGCAACCTTGGCAATGTCTTCAATGTATTTGTTCTAATTCATGTTACCTGTGAGTGCTAGGCCAAGGAGTTTTAATGTTGGACTCTCAGGTAGGGTGTTATTTACCATGGCAATCGGTGATTGAAGAGGTTTCTTGTAGTTATTGAAGGAAAGGAGCTTTGTCTTTGTGACATTAAATGTTACCATCCATTCTACTACAGACTGGAGGTCACTTTCTAAGGATTCAGCCATTGTCTCGGATATCTGCATGTTCGTTTTACCCTCATGATGAAAGTAGAGCGTGGTGTCGTCAGCAAATATACCCATCTCAGACTCAGTGTCATCAGAGAGGTCGTTTATGAAAATCGGAAACAGTAGAGGTCCAAGGATGGATCCCTGGGGTACACCAGCATTTATGTCATGTTGCTTAGATGAACGACCATTGAGGACAACCTGGATCTTTCTTTTGGTTAGGAAGTATCTAATTATATTAAATATTCGTCCAGTCATTTGCGCACTGATCAGTAAGGAATGAGTCACGGATGTGATCTCTGATGGAATCAAAATCAGCCTGCTCATAGTATCTCGTCGTTTTGAGCAACGGCTCATCAGCTTTTGGACGAGTTTTTAGGGTGATATTAATCATCACTACAATGTGATCAGCATTCCCAGGCGGGCATGGGCATTCGTCACACAAGCTTCGGGCAGTGAGGTCAAGAACATGGCAGGAAGTGAGGCTTGCTGGTCCATCCGATCAGGGAGGTGAGTTGGGAAAGTGACATTCTGTGAGAAAGAGTGAGCTAAGAAGAAGTTATACGTAGAATTACCAGCTGCATCAGTAAAACTGGAGAATCCCAGCCAGTCACGGTGGTGTGCATTAAAATCCCCAAATACATGAATTTGAGCATTCGAGTCAAGTGAGAGTGCTGTATCTATGCTTTCAGAGACAGAGTTAAGGAGGGTACTGTCCTGGGTCGGAGGAGAACGGTATAAGAAATATAAGTAACTAACACTGTGCTGCAGGATCAATCTAAAGCACATGTAGACTTGGTCATCTGATTCTAGCCTATGTTTTCTAGTCAAGATGAGGGTTTTCCAAACATAAACTTCTCGCCCATGCATATGTTTGTCAGAGTCTTTATGGTAGAGTGGGAGGTAATCAGTCATATCAAAGTGGTGAGAGGAGATTGAGGATTGAAGGTTTGTTTCACTCAATGCTAGGATATCCGGGGAGTTTGTCAATAGAAAATTTTCTACGTCGTTGATATTGGTTCTAAGTCACCAGATATTTGTGAATGCTAGCCTCAAGGGCAGAAGCGAAGATGTTTTTGGTGGATATCTGGTTTAAGTTTGATTTTTTTTTACTTTGTAATATCATGTTTGTTTTGAGATAGAATGAGGAGGGCATAATATTCAACATCACGTGAGTTTTTTTCTGAACTTTTCATATGATTTGTTTTTTTCTATCGTTTTATTAATTTGCATACACCTTGGATACACTTTTCACTGTCATATACTGTATCGATAGCAAACAAATTTCCCGCCTGGATAACTTTTTCGGTTTTAGAATATAATTCACCACCTGGATTGTTTTTAATCAACCTCTTTGATATCTTTCTTGAAGCTGTTTTAAACTTTATGACTTGGATGAACTGTATAAGTTTAGCAAAAAAGTATGTTTTGGGCCGTATGTTTTGATGTTTTATATAATTTTATGTATTTTTATGTAACATTTTTTTATATATTTTCAAAGTTTAATTTTATTACCTGCAGTAATGTCATTGCGGTAATGGTCCTCTGAGGAGAAGATTTTCTTTGAAAACTCATGAGTTAAGGACTTTAAAGGACTTTGCTTGAACATTGAATGCAAATAAAATTTGAGTCGCACCTTATTTTATTCTTTCACTTTATCTAGTGCTATTAATGCTCTATCCAGTATATTGAGCTTCAGTTTTATCCGGATGTTCACTAATTAAAGATATTAGGTGCCTCTTATATCTTTTGTTGTATATATATATATATATATATATATATATATATATATATGTGTGTGTGTGTGTGTGTTATAACCTTATCTATTATTTATAATTAATGGTTCCCATATTGTATTAAATTCGATATTAGGTCTGCTTAGTAAGTTATTGTTACCCAACATATGCGCTGCTTCTTTGAGTCGTCTTACTCTCCACCGTTCTTCTCTATCTATAGTTTTTACTTCGTCGCATAAGGGTAGATGGTTTCCCATTTCCCTCCATATGTGGTCAGCCAGAGGTTACAGCAACCGAAACGTTGTGATTATAACACTCAAAATGAGAACAGTAGTCCGAATAATCGAAATGATACAAATTAGCAATCCTCATCTCAAAAATTCAGAAACATAATATTCATCCATGTTTTAATTTTTTCTTTTCCTTTTCTTCTTTTCTTTCCCAGTTAACGTCTTTTTCGCATGCACTACTTTTTTTTTTAAATAGTTACACACATGACAAAAACATACCGTTTTGCATCTTGTGCTGTTTTTCAATAAATTTCAAATCTTTAATTTTCCTATGACGTTTGTTAATCCGAACGAAACCGGTTAATCTCTCATTTGATCTTTATTTCTTCTTGTGTTTAATTGTGTTTTCTCTGCGACATTTCATTTTATGATATATCGTCTATTTTATGCTCATATTAAATATGAGTTGCCACTACCATCTATATAGTAATACCTACCGTTTTCATCTTTGTATATCAACAAAAAAGTGTCATGTCCAGTCTGTTCAGTGGCAGCCACCATCAGATGCATTCAAATGGGAGAAGGAGTGGAAGGAGGAGGGGTATTCAAACAGACGGAAGAGGATAGAGAGATTAATTCACATGTGTTGACATATAAGAAAAGGTGAGAAATAGCATCTTATGTTAGTTGAGAAAGAAAGAGCGCGCGGGGGGGGGGGGGCAATGACAGCGGTAGAGACTCATTGCCACTCTCCCAATCTACAGGATAACCCAGAAAACACAAACACGAAATTAAGCACAATCAATTTACACATATATACAGGGTCCGCTATAAGTAACTATATATTTTATTTTTGTTCGTAACTTTGTTGATATTTAAACATTTCTTCTATGTGTCATTCGAAAGCGGAAATCGTATATTCTTCTGTAATAAACATTTTGATATAAATTTTATTTAATTTGTATTTTTATTTCAGACATACATTATGTCTACATGATTAACAAAGTTTAAAAAATTGGAGTTTTGAAGAGGTTCTGGAAAGCTGAGAGCGTGGCATTAGTCCAACAAGAGAATTTTGAAAGCAATTTCACTCCAAGTCGCCCACCTATACAGTGATTATTATGTTACATATACCTCCCCTCTGGGGGAGGTCCAATTTTTCGTAAGTCACAATCAAACAAAATACATGTTTGTTATCAATACAAATCGCAAATCATAATAGCACAATTAAATCCTACCTCATGCCTCTGCTCCTCCCGTGACTGGGGTATTTCATCCACAATCATCTCCATGGGGTGTGCGTTCTTGCCTGGAATTAAAGTCTCACAACAACACGAAGAAAAGAAGAATATTAATTCTCTACACGTGCTGTTCGCTGCAAATCCTTCCAGCAAACTGGCCGACCTCTTTCACTCCCTCTCTCTTTGAGCCATGTGATGTCCATGTGTATGTGTCAACATTCGCTGCAAATCCAAATCACCAGATGAATACTAGCAAACATACCCTCTACTATTTAACAATTAGTCTGATGGGTTTATGTTGAAATAAAATTATATAGTTACTTCTGTCTGATAGGTTTATGTTGAAATAAAATTATATAGTAACTTCTGTCTGATAGGTTTATGTTGAAATAAAATGATATAGTTACTTCTGTCTGATAGGTTTATGTTGAAATAAAATTATATAGTAACTTCTGTCTGATAGGTTTATGTTGAAATAAAATGATATAGTTACTTCTGTCTGATAAGTTTATGTTGAAATACAATTATATAGTTACTGGGAGTAAGTAAGAATTTTGTTCCTAATAAAATCGATTTACGATGCAATGCCTTCCCCAGTGAATTTTGTTCAATGGAGAGTTGACAATAATGACAAATGAAGATGTGAGGAAAGACTAACTCTCAGGCATATTCTGTCTAACTGTAACTTAGCACAAAGTCAGTACACGTGGAGACATAAGCAAGTTCTGAAAGTAATAGAAAACGTATTACATCAGAAAGTAGAGAAGTTTAATGAACGAGAGATGAACTTTCATAGAGCTCGAACAACATGGTGAAAAGTTATTCAAGGATAAAGTTACCTGATGAATGATGGCAAGGAAGATGGAACTTGGCAGTATATATCCAGAATACCTTGATCTTCCCACTGGTCCTTATACAGCAGAGATCAAACCTTGTACTGTGGAGAAAGAAGGCTGAAATTATGTTCGAGGTGACTCTATCCTGAGAGGATAATTTTTCAATTGCAGAAGATAGGAAGGATGAAAGACATGGTGATCTACTGACCGAATGACAGGAAAAAGGATGTAATGTTGAATATTATCATTTAGCTATGAGCTCAACGATATGTTGAACGGAAGCTAATCAACATTCTGCGACATTGTTTTTGTTGTATGAACACAGAAGTAAAAAACTTTACGCCAGATATATTAGAAGCAGCAGAGAAAGCATAATTCTGGTTCTGGTTGAAAAGAAACGATGAGTGTTGGACAGAAAGTATTTTACACTAGTACCAATACGATCTCCTAATGGAGGAGGCCTTCCACTTCAGAAATGCAGTAGAGGAATAGGGGCCGAAACTGAAGTGGTTCCTTCTGATGATCGTGGTACTGGATCCGATTGCTGAGCTGTTAGCTACTGTGCACTATTGGTGGTGCGTACAAATTACTTGTCTGATGGATTTATGTTGAAATAAAATTATATAGTTACTTATGCCTGATGTGTTTTCTTATAAATACAGTTACATAATTACTTATATCTGATGGATTTATGTTGTAATAAGATGATATAATTACTTATGACAGACGCTGTATGTAATTGGTGAGAATAGAAAACAGTTGTTGCTACGATAAGCATTGTTAAAACAGAAGAAAAACAAATGTTAGATGAGATGTTCAATGTGTTTTTTCCGTGGGAAGCTGCACAACGACATAAACGTTCTAGCCGACTCCCAGTCGCCCTTTGGATGACTTTAAGCAAGATATTGTCCCAACCTACTTGTGCCACGATAAAGAGTTTTCCTGGTGCAATTTTAATTGATTAATTAAGTTAAATCAATTATGGAATAATTAGTTAAAATATATTGTGGGTCAGCACATTTGGTTGGGTCAAAATATCGCCAAATATTAATTTCATGAACAATTTAATTCAAAAGTTTATATTCTTGTGTTGAGTGACAATCCAGGAATACCTAATTTTAAGATTCACCTGTTTGGGTGAAACAAAGGCTCTCATTATTCGACCAATCATAATTGAGCAGAAAATGCGACACGGCTTGTTTCAACTCATTTACAGTAAAAGGTTCTCATAAAAAGAACTAATACTTGGAGAACTCAGATTGAGAAGACAGTCGTTCAGTCTGAGAGACAGACAGACTGAGAGAGGGACTGAAGTCAGTGACCGAGCAAAAACAGAATTCAAAAGACTCAGATTTCTTTCCAAATTCAACCTCTTTTAAGAGACAAAACCAAAAAGCAAATTTCAAAGTCTTCTAACTAAGACTTAGCACCAGTCAAATTCTTTTCTCCCCAACAAGAGCGACATAACTTTTCCTTTTTATTACATGCCTGTGTTCCAATAAATATTTGTTTTTGTTCATGGCAAGTTTTTCTTGTTTTTGGGTTGACAGAACCAACCACTTAGTCAAGTTCCTGACTAAGCTGTGCCAACACCGAAGTTCGGCAGATCTATTAAACACAGTGTGGGCATGATATGAACGTGCATCTGTGTGCATTCACCGCACAGACTATGATCGTCTGCTCGTTGTGCAGGTCCAAAGTCGTTGCTCAATTCTGACACTGGTCGCAGTATCAACCATGTGGTCTCAATCAGTGCTGCAACAGAAGAATTTCCCCTCCAAATCAAACCACAATTTCAGTTTAAAACAAGTAACAAAGATTTATTTTGGGGAGGTTACTCGTTTTCCTCTACTGAACAACATACTTACAAATAAGAAATCTCAGCTCGACAAAATCAAAACACAATTCATTAGCTAAGAGTAATCTCTCTATGAGATGTACACAAACCTCACATGAATGTGAGACACTAAAAAAAAACAACTAACTGTCAGGTCCCAGAAAAACAAACTGACCCTGAGATACCCAGAGGACCAACTAACGCCCCCTGCCTTACCCATCTGCTGGAATATATAGAGACATTCCTGAGACCACACCAGAATGACTACCTTGGTATCCACTTAAAAATAATAGCCAGTCTTATCTATAAACATAAAAAATCTAAGGTCTAAGGGATCCTGTATCTAGCCGGCCATATTTATGCAAAACTCAAGTAACCACAGCAGGGAACTTTGTATCTGAAGGAACATTATTTTTTTGAAGTGGACAAATCGAATTCTGGGTGGCCAAACCCAAAATCAGATATTTTTCCCATATCTTGAGTGATTTCTCTTTTCTTAGTTTCACTTGCAGCAAGTCTGTTATTTGCATGCATTGCAACTATGCAACCCACTAAACATGTTGGCTAGTGCATGCTTACCATAATGATTGAGAGAGTGACCAGTCGGAATGCATGTAGCATTGGACTACATGTAGTGCCGAGTCCCCCAGTATACAACTTCGAGTAACTTCCAAAGCACATAGTCACAAGGTAGCTTTTATTGAATAAATTCTTTTCACATTTATGCATTATCTTTGTTTCGGTTTTATTTTCAATTATCCATACATTATGCAATATAATGTATTCCTATTACGTTAAAAGTACAGGGTGCAAGGGCTATTGATGACATTTTTAATATGTGAAGTAAACAACAATATTTTAACAAAAAATGTATATATTTCAATCAAATTGACACAAATATCATTGATGATACTTCTTTATCTAATTATCTTATAAATCTATCTTTGGCTTCAATGACTGCTTCTATTCGGGCTAGAAACCGTCCACAAGCTGAAATTAAATTTCGGACATCACCAGGAAAATGGCGGCCTTTAGTGAAACCATGGTACTATGAGAATGGTGATTAGTATTAGTCCCTTTTTCAACAACGCTCCACACCTAATAGTCCATAGGATTTCAATCTGGCGAGTTAGAGGGTCACATGATCGTAAAAATTCTCTGATAACCAGGCCTGGGTTACAATGGTTTTGTGAGAAGGTGCAGAGTCTTGTTGAAAGACATATGGCCTTCCATTACATACTTTATCTATCCATGGTTTAACAACTGTTGTATCCAGCAGCATTAACCTTAAGACCTTGTGGGAAAATGTGAGGTGGCATGACATAACCTTCACTGCTCACAACTCCTAAAACCATCACAGTAGCCGGATATTTGGTGTGCATCACCCTGGCTACTTCAGAAAAAGATACACACAGTCACCTTAGTGGAAACGTTGCCATCACATCTCTCTAGTAACAACCGAACCTTATGAACAAATGATCTGGTAACATGTAAAAAGTTGCTAATTTCTAAATAACTATGTTTTGCAGCTATGACTGCATGTCTTTTCGTTTCTTGGGTTAACATCTTCCTCTGAATGGGTTGTCTGGAATAAAAAAAAAATATTATAAATGATTTGAGTGTGTAGTGTACTTAAAACGATATGTCCTCAAATAACTCTCGCACCATGTATATGTTTTATTTTCCCCTGTAAGAAATACATCTATTCAATCCAAAGCTGCCATCCAAATTGTTCATAACTTCACACCCTCAATCAAATCTGATGTAACTTCTGCTTGTTGTTCTCAAGTAGGGCCGATTTGCTCGAACGGTCACCTGCCTGACCCTTGTCTAACACACATCCTGTTTATGGCTCGCAGCGGCATAATAGATTTTTAACTAATATATCTACTAGTACTCAACGTCTTATCCATCATCATCATAACACTAGACCTCACATTGCACAAAAGACTAAAAATGGCATAAAATTTGAAATTATGCCTTGTCGAAACTGAATTTAAGATCTTATCAACCCAACTACATTACACAAAATGACAATGCGTAGGTACATACAAAGTGTCAATCGGCATGTAAGGCATGAAAGGAAAACTATTTCAGAATCTTCAATGTGAACATCTATAAAAATCCAACAATCACATCAAAGCCTATGAAGCGCCATGTCTCCATGTCAAAGAAAATCATACTTTTCCCGCCAGTGGATCTTAGCTATGCTATTGGGGAAATAACACCTTCTTATGTTCGCTGCACCAGTGCAAACCTTCTCAAAACAGATCGATCCAACATCTTTACATTGTCACACAAAGCTAAAAAAACTATTGACTGTTTTTATCTCATAACAAAAAAAGCCCACCAAAATCATAACTAGCTTGTCTTCCATCTTCACAGAAGGATATACTGCCATTTTCAAACTACAAAAGCAATCAGCTTCGTTTTCTCCTTCAACAACAACATTGCTATATATCACCATGCCAGCGTGATTCTCAATTATCAACAACTCTAGCAGTTACAGGGAAGCAATGAATCAGCAGCATCAGCTTGGATAAAATACTACTATTACTACTGATAAACTCACACACACACACACACACACACACACACACACACACACATCTCTCTACCAGCAACATTAGAAGTGAAAGTTGAAAAAAAGCGCTCACAAAAAAAAGTTCGACTCTCGAATTGTATTAAGAATTCACCAAAAACTCTAAAAAATCCGAGTAACCTGACACAATACACCAATTCAATTTCTTTCTCCTTTTCTTGCTGAACACTCGATGTATCGTAATTTTATCATCACACACCAGGAGGAAAGTTTCTACTCTTTTTATTTCAACGAGAATTCGCCATGCAAAACAATGCTCATTTGCATAAGTGAACTCTTGTTCCTGCACAGAAATAACAAGACTATCTTGTAATCAGAACACTCTGAGTTTAATCCCCGATGGACGACACACGGTGCGACCCTCACTCTTTTACCCCATGATGGCTGCTACAGCAACTTTTTCCACTTACAACCATGAGAAAAAATTACACATTGATTTATTTCCTTTTGATTGAATTTTTTGGTTAAATATACACACAACACCTTTTTTTCTTGGAAATAAATATTGATTGCTATGTTATTTGATGACCATTGTCCTTTTCTTTTCTGTTGGTCGTGTTTTAAACTATTTAGCAGGGCCCATGACAAGTTTATAGTGAAGTAATAGTTGTGCAATCACCAACATCACTTCTGTGATACTATGGACTGCCCCCCCAGCCAAGACCCCAGACAATGTTAAGAAATGATTCACCAAGGCACACACAGGCAATAGGATGAATAGTCAGAAATGGGATTGGTAGTCAGCTGAGTCATTTTCCGCTTATCGGTGACTAAGACAAAAGGCCGTACTTAATATTTCCAGTCGATACTAAATATATTTAGGAGTCAGAGTTGTTTGCGACAGTTTTTTTAAGTTTGCAACAGTTTTTTTAGTTTTTACAACAATCCACGTTAATTTAGGGCAGTTGACGAGTTTACAGCAGTTGGCAGCTCAGAGGTCCCCTGAGAGAGATTGGACAGATTAGAGAAAAAGTCAGGTGAGAGCAGCTTGGAGTAGATGAGCAGGTGATTAGATGAGCTGACAAGCAAAACAGTGATGGCCTCGACAAACAATTTAATCTCAGTTAAGTAAGATGTGGACGCTAGCATTTGAAGGGCCCTTTTCTGCGACAGTGTCACACACACACAGAAAACAACTGACCCATACACAATGTATCTGAGTTTGTGTTTTCTCTTGTGAGTCTGTGTTGCTTTTGTTCTTGTATACTTGTAAACCAGTGTGTGTGCCCTCAGCGATCGTCAATAGAGCAAAAGATGACACGACCAGAAGATGAAGAAAACCACGGCATGCACAGTGTTGGGGTCGACGATGATCGTCAAGATGGGCAGCATGGTCTTACACTTTTCTTTAACTGGAATTGCTTAAGTGCAAGGAGAAACCCAAGACGATCAAGAGAAATGTGAGGAACGGATTGATGTTATTTTGGAGTTTTTTTCTCTTTTAGACGGGCTGCCCTACCAAGTCTACCCTACTATTTATTATCTTCTGCTGTTTTACTCTCCTCTGACTGAACTCTCAGGTTTAATACCAACCGCAACACACATACTACAAGATACAATACTTTCTAAGACATTTTTTCTCGGAAATAAATATTAATTGTTATGTTATTTGATGACCATTGTTCTTTTCTCTTCTTTGCATTTGTTGTGTCTGGAACCATTTTAACACTCACCATATTCTTCGGACCTTGCACCAATGGATTACTGCCTCTTAAAAGTTTGAAAAAAGTTTCTGAGGAAGTCATTTAATAATAATAATAATGGTTGCTATCATCATAAACCTCTGACTCCAAACAGAGGCGCCATTACTCAAAACAACAAGATATTACCAACGTGCTGATTGGGAATCCCTTAGAGATCTCATCAGAGATGCACCTTGGAATAAAACATTTTCACTCCCTGCCGAACAGTGCAGTGTGCAGGGGAGGTAACTGAATGGGTCAAAGCAGGGATAGAAGCAGTTATTCTCACACAGAAATTCCACGGCAAACCTAATGGTTCACTTCAACATGTGCAGCTGCTATTGTGCATAGGCAGCAATTATTCTGCCGTTTCAACCACCATAAGTCAGCTGAAAATAGACAAAATTCTGTAGCATCAAGAAACCACTGTAAGAGTATAATAGCCGCAGCTAAGACTTAGTATACTGAGATGACTAGAAATAGCATCAAGTCACAGAAATTAGGAACTTTCGATTTCTGGAAAATCTATAATAGTGTGGTGAACAATGGTGTAACAGCAAGCAAACTGGAGCAAAATCTCGGACACAAATTATACTGAAGAATATGTATTTATTTGCGCGCACATGGCCAACGCTGAACTATAATATCTTTTCACCGTAAAACTGGAAATACATGAAAATAAACAAGTCTTACAAACATGTTCTAAGACAAAAGAAAGCAAATTATAAAAGAGTAAAAATTCAAATAGGTTTAGAGAACTATGCATTGCTTACCTCTATTTTTGCCAAGCTTCTTGCCCCAGAGCCAACGTCCATCACAAGCGGAACAAATGTCCGACTCCCATGCTGACTGATTTGAAAAGACCGCCTCTGGGCAAGCAGGCGGTGTAGAGACACGACAGTTACCCCGTGCGCATGTCTTCCGGAAGAGAATACAAAATGTCCCCTTCCTGAATTATGACCGGCCAACATGTGAAACTCCTACGTTTACAAATGGGAAGTCAACAACCATGCAGTCGCTTCTACGGCAACAGACAAGGCTGAATTGCTTGCCCAGTGGTTTACTCAAAACTCCACCTTGGACCCTGACAACCACTCCCTTATAATTTTACACTACAAACAGAAACTGTACTAGATGATCTGATCATCACTTTTTCCCATGTCTTGACTGTCATAAAAACCTGACATCTCCAAAGCATGTGGAACAGATGTTATCCCTACTATAGTAAGAAAAAAATGCTCTGCTGAGCTGTCCCCTCTTCAAACTCTAAAACAAATACTTGGTAGAATCTTGCTTTCCCCAAAGCTGGAAAATTGCCTTGTGGTACCAATTATCAACACCACATCAATGTGGACCTATATTATTCCTGGCCTTCATAAACGATCTCCCTGATGAAATTGCGTCTGAGATGGGTGTATTTGCTGATGACACCACACTTTATTCTTAGCATGAGGGCAAATTAAATGCCCACACAAGCAAGGCAATGTCTGAAGCAGTAGAATTGTAGTAGAATTGTTCTAAAACCATTTGTTGGTAACATTTAAATGCTACTAAGACAAAGTTCCTTTCTTTTAACAATTATAAGAAACCTTTCCAATCTCCTCCTCTGCTTCCTCCTCCTCCCTTGTTTTGAATTCCTCCGTCAATAGCTTCAAATTACTACTAATCCTATTAGACTTTTGACGTTTTCAATCTGCTGTCGGATTTCAATCAGCAGGCGATATTCAAGCACTGCTGATTTTTTCTCTCTCTCTTTTTCTTCTTCAATAGCTTTCGACAGTCAAATGTCGATTTTACTCTTTCTTTCTTTTGCTCTCGCTTCTTCTTCTTCTTCTTTTTCTTCTTCTTCGTCTTCTTCTTTTTCTTCTTCTTCAACTGACGTTCTAAAGACACTGGTTGATTGGTCTCTTTTTCTTCTTCTTCCTCTTCTTCATCTTCTTTTTCTTTCTCTTTTCATAACATTCCTCGCGTCCCTACTCCCTTTTTGTTGTTCTCTGCACGTGACATTTTCTTCCAATCGCATACTTTGTATAAATTTGAAAACTTTTCCGTTTTTAAATAAAGTTTACCAACCGAATGAAAATGGCCGTATCTTAACGACCGAAATATCTCGGCAGAACTTTACAACATGAGTTTTTGAGTTTATTTTTGTTAGTTGTTGAATTGCTTATTCTTTATTCCATTTTTATGTTTACATATATATATATATATATATATATATATATATATATATATATATATTATTTTTCTTATCTTTCCGTTTTTGCTGGAGATGGAGCATCCTACCGGATGCCAAACATTCACCAGCTATTTCAGACACTCCAGCCTAGAGATCTTTTTAAGATTCTAACCGTCCCTTTAAGTGCAATTGCTTGTATTCCTCTTGCACTCGGTTCACCGGGTATACTCGCCAGATAGCTTTTGAAATTCTTTTTCATTAGTCCTGTTGCTCCTATAATTACTGGTATGATGAAGATTTTCCTAAGATTCCAGTTTCTTTTCATGTCGTACATAAGACCTTATGTGTGTGTGTGTGTGTGTGTGTGTGTGTGCGTGTGTGTGTGTGTGTGTGTGTGTGTGTGTGTGTGGAGAGAGAGAGAGATATGTGAACAAAGCGAGATAGATAGATAGATAGATAGATAGATAGATAGATAGATATAGAAGTTAAGAACATTTTTATTTGTTTAAATATTCAGGTCGATATTGGCTAGGACATATCTGGAACAAAAAAGAAATCAATTGTCTAGTGCGAGATTCGAACCCATGATGAGAACAATTTATCCACACGGCCACTGATCAAACGAAAATATTTTACTTTTTTAACTCACTTAAATGATTTCGGCATAAGGATTTTTTACTTCTCCACATAGATCTAAAATAGGTTGATTCACTTTATAAAGGGTTATCCAAGGAAAATGCCACCGATGAAAATGTCCGTAAAATCGTTAATAATTAAGCGATTGCTTTAATATTCCATGTTTATGAAGGGAGATTAAAGCAAAGTTGTTTCAAAATGTCTTGGAGAGTTCCATAAAAGAAGACAACATCAATGGTGAATGTGTCAATTTCGATGGTGTCAATATCCAGACAAAAAACTCATGCACAGGTCGGTCCACAAATTCAGGATTTAGAGCCAAAATGTAGTATCTGTTCCGATGGATACTGCACCCCATAGACTGGTATTGTCTTGGCCTTCAGGGCTTGATTTACGCCGGTCTATGGGTCTTTCCTGTGCAGTTCTAGGAGGTCCACCCTCCCAGGCTTCGCCTCCCCTCTTTGGGGAGGAGTAAGTTTATTGCCTACTGCCTGAGGCGCCCCTACCGGGGAATGCCGACGGGGCTGCCCAGGCAATTTTTAAACCCCACTTTCCCGACCTTAGGTCACATCTTACTTGTGGGAGTAAGATAAAAAGTGGCCTTGTGCCTAACTCCTGGAGAGGAGTAAATCAATTGATTGCTAAGAAAAGAGTGTGCCAGAGTTATTGACAATTTTGCATACTGTATCAGGAGTGTCTAATCTACATGAAGTAGTCGGTGGCTATTCGTTATTGCAAGATTGCAGGTTTACCCCGACCCCCAGAGCAGTAAAGCCCAGTGAGTGCACACAAAGTCATGGAAGGTTTTTGTCCAGAACACACAAAGGAATGGTGGTCACACGTGCACAGAATCAACGTTATGGATTTGTGGGTCGGAGCCTGACACGTCCTTGCTTACCACATGCAGAAACAGAGACGACCAGAGAACAACGGATCCTGATGTCAACTCCTTCTGGATTTCCACCTGTTAGCCGGTTAGCTCAGACACTACCAGGCTGCCACTTCCCTTATCACGGTGAGAAAGGGTTGGACTTTAGGTGATGCTGCTGTTGCTAGGTTTACTTTTGCCTTATTTAGGCCGTTTCTGTTTTAAGGTCAGTTAAGTGCAGTTAGTTTTTCTATTTTTACATGCCGCCATGCAAGAACAATTGCATAAGGCCACCGGCTCAGAGCACTTGTCTCAGTCTAGCATCATCCCGGTGCTGTCAAACATCTTCTCCAGTCAAATTCTACATGTATAAGAGTCAAATACGTCCTAAGATGGAGTACTGCTGCCACATTTGGGGAGGTGCCGCTCAGGGCACCTTTTCCTGCCTTGACAGATATAAAACCGACTTCGAAATCTAGTGGAGGATGTCCTCTTCTCTTCCCTACAGCCTCTTTCTCACAGAAGAGAAGTTGCTAGTCTTTCTCTGCTCTATTGCTATTTTCATGGTAGGTACTCGACTGACCTCCAATCTATGGTTTCCCCCTATAAAAAATTTACAACAGGAACCCATCTAGCTACAACCACTGTAAAAAAAATTTCCTTTCTTCCTCTGTGTACTTAGAACTAAACAGAACTTTCCAAAAACTATCCGTCTATGGAACACAATACCACGGGACTGCTTCCCAGCTGACTACAACATAGTCGTTTTCAAGTCCAATGTTAACAAATTCTTGTCGAGTCGTTCTCTTAAATAATCTAATTTCTGACCAGTTTAAACCATCGTTACCAATCATCACTATGTTGTCTCACTGTCCTCCTGACAAACTCATTAACCTTTATCCTCAAGTGGCCTTTAGACCTTGATAAGCGGTGACTCATTAGTACACGTTAGTATTGGTCACAGTGCTGTTCTTTGTTGCCATTTCCTGTTGCTGAATGTCAGCAAATTCGGAAGATTCTCCAGAGAGAGCTGCCATAGCTGCAGAGTCATAGTTTTTCTCCGCATCTCTGCTCTGTTCAGCAGAACTGGCTTCACCATCTTATTGAAAATTCTTTCAGTCTGGCATCGTAGAAATAGAATATGTAGAGAAGCATTGAGGATAGGGTCACCAAACATGTAGAAGGACCGTCGTGTTAGGGTTAGGGTTAAAGTAGTTAGAAAGGGTTAGGAAGAGTTCAAAGTGTCCAGACGAAGAAGGTGTTGTTTTTGTTCGTATATGTGTAGACTTGTATGTGAGTGAGTTCGTGAGAGTGTGTATATAAACTGTCGCTATATTTAATAGTCCGTGTTGTTTTCTGATATACGTGTAGCCAAACATCCAAGGCTAGATTTAGTAGTCTGCAAAGAGTCTGTGCAGTAGTGTTATGACTGACAGAAGTTCGTTTGGCAAGTTGAGTCTCTTATAAGAGCTAATCTTAGCATAGACTGTTAAGACCAACTCTAATTATTTGTAACAACAAGAACGGTCGTCACATGAAAGGAAAACAACAAAATGTATTTATTTAAGTTACCTACACCGTTGGGTGTAGGTTGGAGAAAGTTGGACAGTCAGCTACCTTTTTTTCTTGGAGGAATATATCTTCGGTAAAGACAGCTTCACTCGACGTAAGTGATGTGGACAGAGGAGAGGAGACAATCTTTGTTGGCTTGTTGTTGTTGTGCGAGTTGGACTTGAATGCAGAGTCGAACTTTGAGATGCCAATATCGTCTGCTTTTGATTGAGGTCCTTCTCGTAGGTTTCGAGCACTTCATGTTCCTTTCAGGTTACCCCCGGCACCGAAGTTAACAGGGACCAGTGGTCTTCAAGTCGTCGAGGAAGGTCGTCATCTGTAGGCATTGAGTTGCGCTTTCACATGCGACAATGCAACATTGTTATCCTCACTCTGCATTGCGATAGATAACTGAATGGCTTTGCTTGCCATAGATCGTCCATAGAGGCATTGGCAAAAATGATCAAAATCCCTTTAGACAGGTTATAATATTGCTGGGTGTCAGATCAATCTGCCTTGGGTGGACCTGCCAGGAATCAAAGTTCCCGAGGGCATAACTCTGACACTACCCGTTTCCAGAGCCCTGCCGCATTGAGGTGGGGTTGGACTGTACTGTTATTGTTGCTGTTGCTGTTACTGTTGTTGTTGTTGTTGTTGTTGTTGCTGTTGTTGTTGCTGCTGTTGCTGTTACTGTTGTTGTTGTTGTTGTTGTTGCTGTTGTTGTTGCTGCTGTTGCTGTTACTGTTGCTGTTGTTGCTGTTGTTGTTGTTGTTGCTGTTGCTGTTGTTGCTGTTGTTGTTGTTGTTGCTGTTGCTGTTGCTGTTGTTGTTGTTGTTGTTGCTGTTGTTGTTGCTGCTGTTGCTGTTGCTGTTACTGTTGCTGTTGTTGCTGTTGCTGTTGTTGTTGCTGTTGCTGTTGTTGTTGTTGTGGCTGTTGTTACTTTTGTTGTTGTTGTTGTTATCATTGAAACAGAGGTTCCACAAATCCATGTATTGGATTCAAGTTATTGAAACAGTGAATTCAGAAAATCCGATCCATCTGTTGGACGCCTGTTAGCTACCCTCTACTCCCAACCATCCTGGATAGGCATGGTTGGAATGGAGGGGGGTGAGAACAATAGAACAGTCTAACTCCACTGTTGCTTATTCGACTTGTCTAGTAGTGGCAAAATCGTAAAAGTACGAGTCTCCACTCGTGGGGGCATTGCCAAAATGCTGCAAATTTGGTGCCGCGCCAAACGATTAATATACAAAACGTTTTTAGCAAATGAGCCAATGTCGGCATTCTTTTTTTTTTTAAGGATGGGCAATTGGGAGGGAGGGGGAGGGAGAAAATGAGGCAACTCCCACAGCAAAGGTTTTGGGTGGTGAGGCAGCCACCCCTCACAGGATAAGTATGGTGGTGACACAGAGGTAACTACTTCAGCCAGAATGGGCATGTAGGCATGCATGTGTGTGGAGGGGGGTAATGGGACACCTCAACTTGCACTGGATGATTTGGGAGTGGTGAGGCAGCCCATACCACCTACAAGATAGGCATCAGTGGGGATGGTGCATAGAGGCAGTCACCCCCTCATATGATGAGCATAGGTGTGGTGCAGAGACATGCAACTCTCAATCAAAACTGCTTAAAAAAGAAAGAGAAACAATAACCAAAGCAATCATCAGCATCGTCATCATCAGCAGCATCATCAGCAGCAGCATCATCAGTAGTAGTAGTAGTAGTAGTTTGACATCTGTTTGACATGCTGGCCTGTGTTAGACAGCTTTTATAAATTGACTTCCAAACTAACCTATCTCTAGGCAGGTCTTTATTTATCCCTCTTTCTCTGAAATATCACTTCCTCTCATGTTTTCCTTGGCCTTCCCATGCCAACTGATACTGCTACCGACATCTACTAATCCAAGAACTCTCATCCATTCTTTCCATTTTATCAAAGCAATGAAGTTTCCTGTTTTACAAACATCTTCCTATACTGTCCACATTTAATCCTCCCCTGAGCTCATCAGATCTAAACCCGTCTTTAAGACTCACATTACACATCCATGCTGACAAGTGTTAGACTGCTTTTAGAAATTGACTTCCAAACTAACCTATCTCTGGCCAGATCTTTATTCCTCTTTCTCTCAGATCCATTTTCATCATTTTCTCCCATGTTTTCATTGGCCTTACCCTGTGGACTGAACCTGCTACCTCAACTGTTCTACATCTACTAACCCAATAACTCTCATCCATTTTTTCATCATGTTCATATCATCGAAGTATACTCGTCTACACACATCTCTTTATAATGTATAAAATTCTTTTGGGGAGACAATGGAAGTGGTTCTGAATCTCCACATTACTCTCTATGTTCCGAATATTTACATGCACCTACCCATGGGGGACAGAACCCCTCATAAAACTTCAAATATGTATATCCGATTTTTTTTCATAAGTATTATTTTTAAAGTCAACATTACAAATGTCTGAATTGTTTAGTTGGGAAAGTATCAGACTGAAAATAGCGAGTGTGCGGTTTCGAATCTGCACTCTGAATTTTTTAATAAAATTATATGAAATCAAAGAAAATATTTTTCCTTTTTTTTAATATGATAAAATATAAGTGAAGAATTTTAGTATTTTTAGAACAACCCCTTCTCTTGCTATCTGTCTGTCTATATGTCTGTCTCTTTCTCTCTATATATATGTAATGATATTATCAGACGGAAAAGGGTTGATTCGAAACCGGACCCTGGTTTTTCCTAAGAAAGCTTTCAGATTATTTTGCCTCAAAAGAAAAACGATGTCCAATAAGAGAAAGAAAGAGCTGTTTTTTTCTCTCGATATTTTGGGAGATAAGAAATCCCCAAATGAAAGCGATGACATTCATCAACGTCCGTTGTGGTGTCAACAGATCCATCCACGGGCTGGTCGCGTATGTCGCAAAGATAATAAGGCTTTTTTGCCGATAATGCGATTGTGATAATTTTTTAATTTTTTTATCATAGTTCATCCCAAACAAGGCAGGCCACCACTGTAGACGTAAGAGGCTACTGAGAATTCGGGTGTACGTTTTGGGGGTCATCCTAAATTGTGAGCTGAGCAGCAAGATGTCTGTTTAAATTTCTGCATGTTGGTACAGTCGGGGAAACAGGGAGCAAGGAAGGAGTTCCAGAGGCCGGCAGCACAAAAAAAAGAAGCTAATGGAGTGGAAGGCTCTACAGCATATGGGGACCTCCACAGTGAATGGATGGTCTAGTGTATTTACGTCAATGGGGCACTAGATCAGCAAGTTCATCGGAACACAATCAATTGAAGACCTTGTAAAACAGGCACAATAGTTGCGATGGGACAGGCGCTGAAGCTTGGTGAATAGTGAGGGACCTATTAGATTAGCAACTCTTTTTTGGACCTTATCTAAGAGGGAGAAACTAGTGGATGATCTTCATGCATGGGTGGATGGTGGCTTTGTAGAGATATAGGATAATGTTAGGTGTGAGAAGTTTACTAGCACGGGAGCCCACCTTCTTTGCAGTAGCCTTGGCAATGTCTTCAATGTATTTGTTCTAATTCATGTTATCTCTGAACGTTAGGCCAAGGAGTTTGAACGTTGGACTCTCAGGTAGAGTGTTATTGGCTATGGACATCGATGGTTGAAGATGTTTCTTGTAGTTATTGAAGGAAAGCTTTGTGTTTGCGGCATTAAATGTTACCATCCATTTATGACCCAATTTCACTACAGACTGGAGGTCATTTTCTAAGGATTCAGCCATTGTCTCGGATATCTGCACGTTCGTTTTGCCCACATGATGAAAGTAGAGCGTGGTGTCGTCAGCAAATATACCCATCTCAGACTCAATGTCATCAGGAAGGTCGTTTATGAAAATCAGAAACAGTAGAAGTCCAAAGATGGACCCCTGGGGTACACCAGCATTTATGTCATGTTGCTTAGATGAACAGCCATCAAGGACAACCTGGATCTTTCTTTTGGTTAGGAAAGGTCTAATTATATTAATATTCGTCCAGTAATACCATATGAGTGAATTTTTATGAGAAGCCTTTTATGCCAGACCTTGTCAAAGGCTTTGGATATATCAAGGTTTGGATATATCTAGCTTCACCTGCATTGTCCAGTGTATGCTATACGCATTCAGAGATGACAGATAATGATATTGTCAGATTGAAAAAGATTAAAATTAGAATGGTCTTAATTTTCTTCAATTATGAAAACAAAAAAAGAATTTATAGGCTGTTTTCCTTGCCTTGGAGAATTGAGGTATGGGAAAAGCCGAGGTCAAAAATGAGTGACCCACCAGATATTCACTGTGTCACGAACAGGGTAGAGCTGTTTAAATTCTTGGCATTGAATGGACGTTGAAATGTTTAGATAACATGCATCCATAAAATCAAACCTTTGCAAGAAATGGCCATCAAATTGTTTTTACTAAGAATACAGGCTGAGAGGAGATGGAGTATCTGCTGAAAGACACGTCCTTGTCTTTATATGATAATTGTTGAAGAAAGTCTTATATTTGATTTAATTAATTGAAATACATTTTTTTCTCTATGAATGTAAGTTTCGAGGGAAGAAGAATCTCCCCCCCCCCCACTAAGGTAACAATGGGAGTTAGAAACAAATGAAGAAGAAGGAAAGAATACAGCAGGGTAGAATCCATTGACCAATCAGGGCATTGAGAGTGCGGATCCTCGCGAGTAGAAATTACCAATATGGCAAGAAATAATAAATGAGAATACATGTTTTTTATCATTGAATTAATTCTATTGGGAGATGGGTGGAGTCACACCCAGTCTCAAAACATCTTTTTCTCAATATAAGCCGAAGCGTAACAGGCTTCGGAGACTCACTTTTGCTCATCCACCGAATCCACGTCGTTAAGAGACAGATCCCGGACTTAGAGCTGATATCACCCAAACAAAATCGCCCAGAACTTGTTAAGATTTGCCGGTCCGAAACACAGAAGTGGAAGATAGAAGTGCGAAAATAAACTGTTTATAAATGAACGACTTTCTACTCTAATAATTATTCTTATACAAAAACCAACCGACGGATTTGTTAATTACTTTTCTTTCATTGTTCTGCTTTGAAATGACCCTTTGCTGCTCTGTGGTACCAAGTTGCTGACCAGCGCCAGATAGTTTCCCCTCTTATCTTTTAATCACATGGGAGAGTGGTGATTGCTGGACAAAGACCCTTCGACATCTTCGACCTTCATCAGTTCAGCAACTTTTCCCGAGCAGTGTCAGGTGACCAACTGAACTCAGGAACAACCAAATTGGTGACGTCACCTAGTCGAGGGTTTGGGTACATATTAGATCTATATACCTCTTACAAGATAGAGCACTTAAGTTAAGTTGACAACAACCCGTCATTCTCGTAATGCTTAACTCTGGGTTCCGCCTATTGAGTGCTCTCGACTGCTTGCTGGATAGCCGCTGTGTTTGCTATTTAGATGTTAATTTACTTCCCGTTTCTAGACAATGCGTGGTGGGGCATTGGTACATGCCTCGGCTACTGAGTTAAACATGACCTTCGTATAGGGGTTCAAACCATGTGACTGGCAGGGATTGTCTATTCCCATACTGACGATTGCAGGTTTGGCATGAAACACATGTGTATATGGGTTTATTTTGAAAATAATATTTACTTATAAATAATTATATATATATATATATATATATATATATATATATATATATATATATAACACCTCTCTGTGTGCATGTCTGTCCCTCAAAACGAAGACATACTAAGGAGTGTACTTTAAATATAAGTGCATTCATATGTACAATTGGCACATCTATTAATAATGGAGATTATGTATCTGTCTGTCCGTCTGTCTGTCTGAAGCCGAAACTCCATCAGAGTAATATTACTATTTACTTAGTCTGCCAGCTTCTATATATAGTACTACAAAAACCGCCGTAAACATATAAATAAAGTAGAAAGAAATTTCAAGATGAGACTGCGATTCGAAACTAATACTGTTTAAACTTCTTTATATACTGTTACAAAAACACGCTCAGACACCAGACGGGTTTTACAATTTACATAAATTCATTTCTTTTAAACTTCTAATAAATTCATATTTACAAATATACACTTATAACTGCTATTATCAAATTTACATATGTATTTACAATATTTTCCGATAAGGTGATATTAATAAAAATTATTCATGCAATTAATTAAACACATTTCATTAAGAAACCGGCGTGTTTTTTAAACCATACTTTGAATGGCAAGTACTGTTAAAATTGCCAAGTCATCCTTTCGGAAGTGACGTCATTAGTAAATGGGTGACCATTTTGCAAAAATAAATTGCTGACTATTCCTTCCGGTCCTTCCGGAAATGACGTCATTGTGAGAGGATTTTTTTCACATTATCATTCATTATTTTCATTACGTTGTTAAGACAAGGTGTTTTGTTGTAAATTAAAGTTAAGCAATACATATCCCGGCCATTACTAAATGGGTGACCATTTTGGAAGAATTAATTGTTGACTCATCCTTTCGGAAGTGACTTCATTGTGAGAGGATTTTTCACATTATCATACTTTATTTTCATTATGTTGTTAAGACAAGGTGTTTTGTTGTAAATTGAAGTTAAGCAACAAATATCCCGGCCATTACTAAATGGGTAACCATTTTGGAAGAATAACAAAACTGGTTCTTTGATATGACGTAGGCGCCTTCAATAGCTTATTTAAACATGAGTTCTTTGATATGACCGAAAGGGTAAAAAAAAAAAATTTTAGGGGGGGGGGGCAACTTTTTTTTTAACTTAAAATATTCTTATGTATGGGGGAGGGTAAAAAAATTTTTTTTTTCTTTTTTTAACTGAAAATATTATTATGTATGGGGAAAGGTAAAAAAAAAATTGGGCGGCTGTCAAAAAAATTTTTTTTCTTTTTAATTAAAAATATTTATATGTATGGGGGAGGATGAAAAACATTTTTGGGTGGGGGTCAAAAAAATTTTTTTTTTTCTTTTCTTAACTAAAAATATTTCTATGTATAGGGAGGGTAAAAAAAATTGGGGGGGGGTCGAAATTTTTAAAAAATTTATTTTTAACTAAAAATATTCTTGGTCAGAAACAAAGAAAAGCAATGTCTAACCACCCAAGAAATATGACTGGGGCTCCATCGGTTTACGGGTGAGCGTTCATTTCTAGCAAAAATTTTAGAAACACCTACTATTATCTTTAGGGCCCTATTTTTTCTTTTCTTCTTTCTATTTTTCTTTTTCCTCATTTTTTCACAAACTATTACAAAGTCTTTATCATGTCGTTTTATATACACATAGCTAACTTCATATGTAATATATAAGTTAGGTATGGGTTTTATATGTTCCTATTTCTATTATATATGTTTATATATTTCTATCATAAATGTTAATAAGGGTGGTTACTGTGTGCTATATTTAGTTTAATTTAGTTTCATCAAAAGGGGGTAAAAAGGGGGGAGCAAAAATCTTTGTGAAAATTAAAATATTTCAAAGTTTTGTGAAATTTTAAAAATACGTATTAGACCTCAATTAAAAAATATTCCTAAAACGTCAGTTTCTTTGGAGTATTTTAAAGGGTTTATATGGGGTTATAATATGGTCACAACCTTCCATTCAAAAATGCAAATATTTCAGATTTACATTAAATTAGATCCATAGTCATTAGACACCAATTAAGCAAGATTCACTGAATGTCAATTTCTTCTTAAGACCCCTTAAGCTTAAGCCTTAAACTTTAGACATTTTCTAGAATCAAAATCATGAAATTGATTTTTATCAAAATTTGAATAAGGATTCTATACATAAGGTTTAGTATCATTATATCTTGATTTCAATCTTTGGAAGTGGACATAAAAGTGGTGCAAAGCCTTTCTATTTGAGGAATTAATTTTATCCGTCCTGAGATGAATATTCTTCTAGTATTTATATAAAGTTAGGTATGTTTATATCTCACCATGTATAAGATTCACTCCTAAACTAATTAAGTGATCATTATGAATTTTGGAACACAGCTGCTAGATGTAAGCGGGTCGTAATGTGAGCTATATTTGGTTTCATCTAGTTTTATGCAAAGAGGGCAAAGAAATTTCAGATACATCAGATTTTTGTGAAATTTTAAAAATCGGTATTAGACATAAATTAATAAATACTGAACACTGAACAAGGCAGGTTAGGGTTAGGGTTAGGGTTAGGGTTTGGATTAGGCTTTAGGGTTAGGGTTACGCATATACCATACCCTGGACAAGGCAGGTAAAGCTAGGGCGGCAGCGCTTGATATATCCAAAGCCTTTGACAAGGTCTGTCATAAAGGGCTTCTCATAAAAATCAATTCATATCGTATTACTGGACGAATATTTAATATAATTAGATCCTTCCTATCCAACAGAAAGATCTAGGTTGTCGATGGCAGTTCATCCAAACAACATGGCATAAATGCAGGTGTATCCCAGGGATCGATCCTTGCACCTTTATTGTTCCTGATTTTCATAAACGACTTCCCTGATGACATTGCTAGAAAACTTCTCACACTTGACAGTATCCTATATTTCTACAAAGCCACCATCTGCCTATGCATGGAGAATTGTTGCCACATCTGGGCTGGTGCACCATCCACTAGTCTCTCCCTCTTAGACAAGGTCCAAAAAAGAATCGCTAATCTACTAGGTCACTCACTATCCACCAAGCTTCAGCCCCTGTCCCATCACCAAAATGTTGCATCTTTGCGCCTGTTTTACAAGTACTTCAATGG
>OY744519.1:166810569-166833069 GCA_963556195.1 Sepiola atlantica
TAGCCGCAAGTGAAGATTGATTTTTTTTTTCACCGGGTAGAATTCAGAAATTTGTCTAAAAATATTTTCGAAAGAAAAATTGAAAAAAAAGAAAAAAAAAGTGGGTTACATGTTATCCATTTACCGCTAAGCGGTCAAGAAATGAGTGCTCATTTTACGTTAAATTTATATAGGAAAGTGATCAATTCCAATTTTTATATCAACTAAAAATCTAATATATATATATTTTTTTTAATTCCCTTTTCGCGGATATTTTTTAGGTTGTTTATATGTAATCGCCCTTCTCTCCCCCCCCCCCCCAAAGTAAAATCTGATTTTTTTTTGGGGGGGGGGGGGGGAAATACGATGGGTGTCATAGTAAAAAATACCAAAGTTAGTGTTTTTGTCCGTATTAATTTTTTTGGGCACTTCTGTAGTATATATGAAGCAGCAGATTTTCTGTCCTTCTACTGAAAATAAAGGGAGGTAATTCAACCGGAAGTGATTTTTTTACAACATAAAAACAAAAATGCAAGACTGATTTGTTTTTGGGTAACAATTAACAATTTCTTTTTTTTATTATATGAAGTAAAAAAAATTTAAATAAAAATCCCTAACCCTAAACCTTAAACCTAAGAAATCAGGCGGTGTGCCTGTAAAAAATCTATTGTTTTTGCGGCTGGTTCATTAAATTACCAATGTCTCGAAGATTAATATCATTTAACTCCATTTTCTAAATACTAAATTCAACTTCCGGTGAATTCTGAATGAATGGTACTTGGAGAAAAAAAAAAACGGAACTCTTCAATTTCGATTTCTTAATCGGCAGCTGCTTCATATATACTACAGAAGTGCCTTTTTTGTACTAAGAAAAAAAAATTAATTCAAGAAATTACATTTAAAAAATAAATTGGTGCAACTTGGTTGAACATCTCCGTTTTCTAAGTATGAAGCTGTAAGGATTACATAGTCCTAGCGGAAAAGCCTCAATAAGGAAAAACAAATAATAAATACATATCTATATCATGTATGTGACCAGGACGGAACAATGATATCGTACACCAAAAATTACGTAAATTGATCAAGTAGTTTTTTTTTATCACAGAAAAATCAAATTTTGTCATTTTTTTCCACGTTCGCTTGTCACAAGCTGGGCTTGTAATGCTGGGCTGACTCACGTCCCTTGTTTTTCAAAGATGGCAACGTGACGAGCGAGCATAGAAAAAAATGACGAAATTTGATTATGTGTGATAAAAAAAAAAGGCTTCTTGCTCAATTTACGTAATTTTTGGTGTACGATGTCTTTGTTTTGTCACGGTCACATACATAATACCAGTATGTCTTTATTATTATTTATTATTTGTTTTCCCTTATTGAGACTTTTTCGAAAGGTGTACCAATAAATTAGTATTCTACAAGAAGTACAATTTAAGGCTAACAATCAATTTTATCTCAAATTTGGTCGAAAATCAAACGAAATGAGTGAGATATTCTACCAGTTCCTATACTAAAATTAAACCTCTAAATTAAATTGTAAAATTTTTCAGTAGAAGGGAGGTAACTCTGAATTTGGACTTACGGTTACCTCCCTTATATAAAATACACTTCTATGAGCATTAATATAACAAACAGGTTGAACCAATACAATCCTTATGATAGGTTTGGGAACATTTGTTCCTACTATGTGACTATCGTTGCACAAAAAGCCTTTCCCCTGATAAAGTGAAGAAAAAAGTGAACGAAAAAAATGATTTTAGTTTTTTTATACATTTTTTTGAATGTCAAAAACTTGTCATATAGCGGGGCTACTATAACATGCATTATCATAGTAGCCCCGTCATACAACATCATTATATCCCGTCTTGGAACAAAGCACATAAACATCCCTCGGAACAGAAAAAAATGACTAGGCACAGCTGTAATAATCAGTGGCACTTTTGCGTTTTCTCAAACCAGACGTAGATGGATGCAAAATCCAATCCTTCCTTAGGTAGGCAACGTGGTAGAGTAAGAACTACCCAGCTAACAGGGCTCTGGGGGAAATCCAGGAGGAATCAGCATCAGAATCCGTTGTCCTCTGGTCGTCTCTGCCTTCGCATGTGGAAAGCAAAGACGTGTTAGGTGCAGAACCATGTTAGGGTCAAACCTTCCCCGACTTCGCATGCACCCGCTGAACCTTGCTCTTCTCAGTGTCAGGGATAAACACCTGCAATTCTGCACGTTAACAAATAGTTGCGACCAACGAGGAGGACTTCATGCAGACCAGACAACCCTGAGGCACGATCTCCGTGAGCTCTACGCAGAAGAAACAAAAAAATCAGCAACATCGCACGATGAAACGGCTGTCTCTGGAGTAATCTTTGGTTCACGTTTTTGTGATGTTTTCTCCTCTGACAAAACATAGTCCTCAAGCCTACTGACAACCATATTTCCAAGAGCTTCTTGCACTGGCATTGCATTGGCAGGAACCATAAAATATGTTACAGCCCAATTTTAGGGGTCAAATAAATTAAGGTTGATTAGTTAAAAACAAAAAATGCAGGTTAACATAGGAGTCTCATAGTAGCACTAGTGGTGGGACGATTAACCGAGAATTCGAAAAATCGGAACTTTTTAGGGTATCGGAATCAGTATCGGAATCTGAAAACTTTGTACCTTTTTTTTTTGCGATGCCAAAACCAATTCGTTTAATTGTCATTTTTTTTTCGTTTAAAACTTCATTTTCTACTGCTGGTACAAATGATAAAATAATAAATATTTATTGATTTTAAACTACCAGTAAAACTAAAATGTACGGATCACTCCCACAAGTGTATTTTTATGTTTGCAAAAATATATGCACATATATGAACATGGGTTTTACGGTTATCCGGAAATTAAAAAAAAACAACAACTCTATAGCTAAATATTTAGAGATTTAAAAAGAATCAGAATCGGTAATTGTATCGGAATCGGGAAAAATATTGGAATCGTCCCATCACTAAGTAGTACCCAATATTAAAGTAGACCCCGGTTGACGATATTTGACCAAATATTCTAATTGAATTTATACAATGAACGCTCCGAAACTACATGTCAGAATTACAGCAAATTTTGGATGACGTATACTTTAGAGGTTAGGTGATTTAAATTTCATAAAAATAGGATATATTTGAAGTTTTAAGGGAGTTATGCCCTCATAGTCCGATATTGGGGATAAAATGTTAATAGCATTAATACTACTACTATTATTACTATTATTAAAACAATAACTACAATGATCCTTTGCCTTTGATAACATCATGAGCTGTCCCTTTCTACATCCAGAATAAGTTGTATAGCAGCTGCGTCAGGAGCGTCACGTTATATGACAGCGAGTGTTGGGCCCAGGCCCTTCTCGCCTGACTGGACCACAATGACAGATCTGTAGAAATATCCTACTTGTAAGGAGGAATGAAGAAGAGTCGTGTAGTAGTCGTCTTGTTTTGTCAGAAGGAAAGGGCTGCTGCAGAGATAGCCATTCTTGCTGGGTATGAAGAAAAACGGGTTACCATAGTTTGGTTACAAGGACAAATTTTTTCTACAATTTAAATCAATTTAATTCATACAGTTTCATCAACACAACAGACATGGTGAGGAAAGAGTTACAGGGTTAGGAGTTACGTAGATAAGAATGCAAAAACACGTGGAGTCAATGAACATTGGGTCTCTCATCTCGCCTAGCCTGATGGAGGGTGGCTACAAGCGAGAAAGGAAATATGACGTCTTGGCACATTGACGTTTTTTTACTGACAGAAAAGAGTGAAAAAAGGTTTGGTCAGAAGTGCCTCCCATATACAAAAGTGTTCTGACCGGACAACGTATCAATCACTCCACGAGTGAGAACAAAAAATAAATCGTAATTGTATAACTGCTACAGATCGATGATTCTATGGATCTACAATTCTATGGATCGGCAATGTGAAATCTGACGAAAAACAACAATTAGGTCAAAGGATTTTCTGAAAGCACTATATATTTGCCCAGCATAGATGTTATCCTAAGCAGAAAGCATGGATGCCAAGTGATTGGACAAGACTGTACAGAGTGGAGTTTCGAGACAGTTGACCTGCTGAATCGTGAGAACGGGAGAGTGAGTTTGCAAAATGTCAAAAAACGTCTGACCCCTGAACAAGGGAAAAGTGACGTTAAATGAAGAGAGAAAGAGAGAGAGAGAGAGAGAGAGAGAGAGAGAGAGAGAGAGAGAGAGAGAGAGAGAGAATAACAACCTTAGAAACATTTATTTATGAAAATCAGACTTTTATAGTTACAGATGACCCAACTCCACTTATAATATAACGAGCAGGTTCTCTGTCTGTCTGTCTGTCCGTCCGTCCGTCCGTCCGTCCGTCCGTCCGTCCGTCCGTCCGTCCGTCCTGGAGAATTTTTTTTTTTTTTTTTCCTAACTGAAAATATTACTATTCATGGGGAAGGGTAACAAAAAAAATTGGGGGGGGGGGGTAAAAAAAATTTTTTTTTCTTTTTTTTCTAACTGAAAATATTACTATTCATGAGGAAGGGTAACTAAAAAAAATTTTTTGGGAGGGGGTAAAAAATTTTTTTTTTTTCTCTCTGAAAATATTACTATTCATGGGGAAGGGTAACAAAAAAAATTTGGGGGTGGGGCGGGTAAAAATTTTTTTATTTTTTCCTTTTCTAACTGAAAACATTACTATTCATGGGGAAGGGTAAAAAAAAATTTTGGGGATGGAAGGTAAAAATTTTTTTTTTCTTTTTTCTTTTCCTAACTGAAAATATTACTATTCATGGGGAAGGGTAACAAAAAAATTTTTTTGGGGGGTGTAAAAATTTTTTTTTTTTAACTGAAAACATTACTATACATGGGGATGGGTAAAAAAAAAATTTTTTGTGGGGAGGGTAAAAAAAATTTTTTTTTCTTTTTCTAACTGAAATTATTACTATTCATGAGGAAGAGTAAAAAAAAAATATTTGGGGGAGGGGTGGGTAAAAAAAAATTATTTTTTTTTCTTTTTCTAACTTAAAATATTACTATTCATGGGGAAGAGTACAAAAAAATTTTAGGGGGGGTAAAATTTTTTTCTTTTCCTTTTTTTCTTTTTCTAACTGAAAATATTACTATTACGGAGAAGTCAAAAAATAAATTGGGGGGGGGCAAAATTTCTTTTTTTTTAAACTGAAAATATTAGTATTCATGGGGGAGGGTGAAAAAAAACTTTTAGAAGGGGTGGGTAAAAAAATGTTTAAAAAATTTTTTTTTTGTTTTTAAACTAAAAATATTCTTGGTTAGAAACAAAGAAAATCGATGTCTACCCACCCAAGAAATATGACTGGGGCTCCATCGGTTTACGGGTGAGCGTTCATTTCTGACGCAGCAGCCTAGCAAAAATAGACGACCGTAGGAAGGCTATTTTGGCTAGTCCACTTATAATATAACAAACACTTTCTCTGTCAGGATGTCTGTCTGTCTGTCTGTCCGTCCTGGAGAATTTTTGTAAACGTAATTTCAGAAATAAACAATAAATAATTTAAGCGCCCAGGCTACGAACTCGCAACCTTGACTCTAACTGCCGGACGCGCTAACCTTTGACCCACCAAGACAAGTGATATAATCCTATTAATATTAAATGATAAAGAATTCGTTTTTTTTTCAACTTCTTCCAGTTACAAATGAATGATCGTATAACTGTTCATCGGAAATACATTGGGGTCTGCGTTCGCTCTCGATTGTTTTAGGGGGGAAGGGGTGTGGGGGGAAGAAATCCCCCCCCAATTTTTTTTGGCGCGAAAAAAAAAAATTTCCCGCCAAAAAAAACAACATTTTTTTCCTTTTTAAACAAAATAGTATTCATAGAAAAATTTTTTTTTTCTTTTTGTCTCAGCATCCAAGAACGCGGCAGCCTAGCAAAAATAGACGACCGTTAGGGAGTCTATTTTAGCTAGTCCACTTATAATATAACGAGCACTTTCTCTGTCATTCTGTCATTCTGTCTGTTTGTCCGTCGTCGAGAATTTTTGTAAACGAAATTTAATAAATAATTTAGGCGACCGTTAGGGAGTCTATTTACGCTAGTCCACTTATAATATAACGAGCACCTTCTCTGTCTGTCTGTCTGTCTGTCTGTCCGTCCTGGAGAATTTTTGTAAACAGAGGGCGAGATAATTACTATTTAATTAATTTCAAAGTCGGAAACATAAACAAATACATTGGGCCACATATTAAAGACTAAATAAACAATAAATAATTTTCGGCGTCAACGTCGCGATTTGAACGCGCTACCGTCTGAGCTAAAGGAACACAGTTGAAAATAGTCTCTTAATTCTAATACTTGAACAAATCGCTTTTTTTTCACATCTCTCATTTAGCAATAAATGATCGTATAGTAATTGGTTCTTTTTATGCTTTGGGGTCTGCGTCAGCGCTCGATCTGTTCTTCCAGAATACGATTGGGTCTGCATTCGCTCTTGATTTTTCAGGGGGGGGGGGGTAAGTCCCCCCCCATTTTTTTTTTCATTATTTTTTTGGCCCGAAAAAAAAAAAATTTTGGCGCGAAAAAAAAAAGATTTTCCCGCCAAAAGAAAAAAAAATTTTTTTCCTCCTAATAAAGAAAAAAAAATTTCTTTTTCCTTTTTAAACAGAAAAAGTATTCGGAGACAAATTTTTTTCATTTCTTTTGTCTAACCACCCAAGAACGCGGCAGCCTAGCAAAAATAGGGAGTCTATTTTGGCTAGTCCACTTATAATATAACGAGCACTTTCTCTGTCACGATGTCAGGATGTCTGTCTGTCCGTCGTCGAGAATTTTTGTAAACGTAATTTCAGAAATAAACAATAAATAATTTAAGTGCTGAGACTACAATTCGAACTCGCAACCTTGACGCTAACTGCCAAACGCGCTATCATCTGTCCCACCAAGACAAGTGATATAATCATATTAATTTTAAATAATAAACAATCCGTTTTTTTTTTCAACTTCTTCCAGTTACAAATTAATGATCGTATAACTGTTCATTGGAAATACATTAAGGTCTGCGTTCGCTCTCGATTGTTTTAGGGGGAGATGGGGAAGGTTTTTTTTTCATTCTTTTTTTGGCGCGAAAAAAAAATATTTTGGCGCGAAAAAAAAATATTTCCCGCGAAAAAAAAAAAAAATAAAAAAAATTTTTTTTTCCTTTTTAAACAAAAAAAAATATTTGGAGACAAATTTTTTTCATTTCTTTTGTCTAACCACCCAAGAACGCGGCAGCCTAGCAAAAATAGACGACCGTTAGGGAGTCTATTTTGGCTAGTCCACTTATAATATAACGAGCACTTTCTCTGTCAGGATGTCTGTCCGTCGTCGAGAATTTTTGTAAGCGTAATTTCAGAAATAAACAATAAATAATTTAAGCGCCGAGACTACGATTCGAACTCGCAACCTTGACGCTAACTGCCGAACGCGCATCATCTGCCCCACCAAGACAAGTAATATAATCGTATTAATTTTAAATGATAAAGAATTCATTTTTTTTTCAACTTCTTCCAGTTACAAATGAATGATCGTATAACTGTTCATTGGAAATACATTGGGGTCTGCGTTCGCTCTCGATTGTTTTAGGGGGGATGGAATTTCCCCCCCCCCATTTTTTTTTTTCATGTTTTTTTTGGTGCGTAAAAAAATAAAATTTTGGCGCGAAAAAAAAAAAATTTTCCCGCCAAAAAAAAAAAATTTTCCGCCTAATAAAAAAAAAAAAAAAAAAAATTTTTTTTTTTCCTTTTTAAACAAAAAAATTATTCGGAGACAAATTTTTGTCATTCTTTTGTCTAACCACCCAAGAACGCGGCAGCCTAGCAAAAATAGACGACCGTTTGGGTCTGCGTTCGCTCTCGATTTTTTCAGGGAGGGGTCCGGAGGAGGGGGGTAAGTCCCCCCATCCTTTTTTTTTCATTTTTTCTTTTGGCGCGAAAAAAAAAAAAATTCCCGCCCCCAAAAAAAAATTTTCCGCCAAAAAAAAAAAAATTTTTTTTCCGACTCATAAAAAAAAAAAAAAATTTTTTTCCTTTTTAAACAAAAAAAGTATTCGGAGACAAATTTTTTTAATTTCATTTGTCTAACCACACAAGAACGCGGCAGCCTAGCAAAAATAGACGACCGTTAGGGAGTCTATTTTCGCTAGTCCACTTATAATATAATGAGCAGGTTCTCTGTCACGATGTCAGGATGTCAGGATATCTGTCTGTCCGTTTTGGGGAATTTTTGTAAACGTAATTTCAGAAACAAACAATAAATAATTTAATCGCCGAGACTACGATTCGAACTCGCAACGTTGACGTTAACAGCCGGACGCGCTAACCTCTACTCCACCAAGACAAGTAATTAAGTCCTCCCCCCCAATTTTTTTTTCATTTTTTTTTGGCGTGAAAAAAAAAAATTTTGGCGCGAAAAAAAAAAAATTTTCCCGCCAAAAAAAAAACAAAGACAAATTTTTTCATTCTTTTGTCTTACCACCCAAGAACGCGGCAGCCTAGCAAAAATAGACGACCGTTAGGGAGTCTATTTTGGCTAGTCCACTTATAATATAACCAGCACTTTCTCTGTCTGTCTGTCCGTTCTGGGGAATTTTTGTAAACAGAGGGGAGTGGGGGGGGGCGAGATAATTACTAATTAATTAATTTCAAAGGCGGAAACATAAACAAATACATTGGGCCACATATTAAAGACTAAATAAACAATAAATAATTTTCGGCGTCAACGTCGCGATTCGAACTCGCAACCTTTAACGCTACGGTCTGAGCTAAAGGAACACAGTTGGAAATAGTCTCTTAATTCTAATACTTGAACAAATCGCTTTTTTTTTACATCTCTCATTTAGCAATAAATGATTGTATAAATGGTTCTTTCTATGCTTTGGGGTCTGCGTCCGCGCTCGATCTGTTCTTACAGAATACGATTGGGTCTGCGTTTTTTCTTCATTTTTTTTTGGCGCGAAAAAAAAAAATTTTGGCGCGAAAAAAAAAATTTCCCGCCAAAAAAAAAATTTTTTTTTTTTTCCGCCTAATAAAAAAAAAAAATTTTTTTTTCCTTTTTAAACAGAAAAAGTATTCGGAGACAAATTTGTTTAATTTCTTTTGTCTAACCACCCAAGAACGCGGCAGCCTAGCAAAAATAGACGACCGTTAGGGAGTCTATTTTGGCTAGTACACTTATAATATAACGAAGATTTACTCTGTCAGGATGTCAGTCTGTCCGTTCTGGGGAATTATTGTAAACTTAATTACAGAAATAAACAATAAATAATTTAAGCGACCAGGCTACGATTCGAACTCGCAACCTTGACGCTGACGGCCGGACGCGCTAACCTCTGCACCACCTATACAAGTGATATAATCATATTAATTTTAAATGATAAAGAATTCGTTTTTTTTTTCAACTTCCAGTTACAAATGAATGATCGTATAACTGTTCATTGGAAATGCATTGGGGTCTGCGTTCGCTCTCGATTGTTTTAGGGGGGAAGGGGTCGGCGGGGGGGGGGAATCCCCCCCATTTTTTTTTTGCGCGAAAAAAAACAAATTTCCCGCCAAAAAAAATATTTTCCCGACAAAAAAAAAAAAAATTTTTTTTTCCTTTTTAAACAAAAAAAAGTATTCGGAGACAAATTGTTTTTTTTTTTTTTTGTCTAACCACACAAGAACGCGGCAGCCTAGCAAAAATAGACGACCGTTAGGGAGTCTATTTTCTGCTAGTCCACTTATAATATAACAAACACTTTCTCTGCCTGTCTGTTTGTCTGTCCTGGAGAATTTTTGTAAACGAGAGGGGGGAGCGGGGGGGGAGATAATTAATATTTAATTAATTTCAAAGTCAGAAACATAAACAAATACATTAGGCCACATATTAACGACTAAATAAACAATAAATAATAAGATTCGAACTCGCAACCTCGACGCTAACAGACCGACGCTCTACCGATTTCGCCATTTGACAAAGTTGAAAATATCATCTTAATTTTGATACTTGAAGAAATGGGTTTTTTCACATCTCTAAGTTAGCAATGAATGATCGTATGATAATTGGTTGTCCATAATACTTTGTGGTCTGCGTTCGCTCTCGATTGAAGCTTTTACGACGAATAATTCGCTGTGGCCTATATCTTGCTGTCGTTAATAGTTTACATATCAGGTCTGCAGAAGCTTTTTGTTTTTTTTAATCTTCTTATCGACATGACAATACTTCTTTTTTTAATTCCTTCTAGTTTTGGTATGTCCATGAGTAATTCATTATCAGTAACGAGATATTCGCATTTTATTTTTTTTTGCCTTTTCGATAAACTCAGCAACATTAATAATAATTTTAGGAGGCTTGCTCCATTCAGATTCTTCGGATGCAACCTCAGCTGTCCCTTTCTTCTGCTTCATGACTTCAGTAGGCATCGGGCTATTTATAGCCGTCGCCATAAGTTATCAAAGAATTGATAACAGGGGGGAAAAAACGTAAAAAAAACGTAGTAACAAATGTAACTCCAAAAAGTCCAGCAACAACAACAACAACAACAACAACAACAACAACTGCAATAACGGTAAAAATGGCAACAACAACGGCAACAAAGTAGTAATAAAGTAACAAAATAATTAATACAGACGCTTTCGATATGGGGTTGACTTCTATGTTCAATCCAATTACGAGCAGCCTAAATGCTTTCAGTATTTTATTAGGAATGGACGAGTCCAACTGTTCGTCATATAGATACGGCACCATAACAATAACATTTGATAGACACTCAACTCAATAACATTGTAAACGTAAAGCCACTCAATAACATTGTTAATTTAAATAGGCACTCAGTACAATAACATTGTCAACTTACATAAACACTCAACTTTACAACATTGTTTATTTAGATCGACACTCAGCTCACTAACACTGTCAATTTAGATCGACATTCAACTGAAAAACATTGTCAATTTAGATCGACACTCAGCTAAATAACATCATTAATCCAGATAGACATTCAGCTCAAAAACACTGTTAACTTAGATAAACACCCAACTCAATAATATTGTCAATTTTATTCGACACTCATTGTCAATTTAGATAAACACTCACCTTAATAACATTGTAAATTTAGATAGAAACTCAGCTACATAACATTGTCAATTTAGATCGCCAAAACTCAATAACATTGTCAATTTAGATAAACACTCAACTCAGTAACATTGTTAATTTAGATAGACACTCAGCTCAATAAAAAGTAAACTTTGATGAACACTCAATTGAATAACACTGTCAACTTAGATAAACACACAACTAAATAACATTGTCAATTTAGATAGACACTCAGCTCAATAACACTGCCAACTTAGATAAGCACTCAATTCAATAACATTGTTAATTTGGATCGACACTCAACTCAATAACATTGCCAATTTAGATCGACACTCAACTCAATAGCATTGTCAATTTAGATCGACACTCGGCTCAATAACATCGTAAATTTAGATCGACACTCAGCTCAATGACACTGTCAATTTAGATAGACACTCAACTCAATAACATTGTCAACTTAGATAAACATTCAACTTAATAACACTGTCAACTTAGATAAACACTCAACTCAATAACACTGTCAATTTAGATAGACACTCAACTCAATAACATTGTCAACTTAGATAAATACTCAACTCAATGACACTGTCAATTTAGATATACACTCAACTCAATAACACTGTCAACTTAGATAAACACTCAACGCAATAACATTGTCAATTTAGATAAACACTCAATACAATAACATTGTCAATTTAGATAGACACTCGGCTCAATAACGCCTATTTGGATAAACACTCAGCTCAATAGAATTGTCAATTTAGATGAACACTCACCTCATTAGACTTCTAAATTTAAGTAGACACTCAACATTATCAATGGTTATTGCAGTCATTCAGCTCAACAGAATTGTCAATTTAGATAGACATGAGCTCAATAGCTTAGACAATATAGGTAGACATTTTACTAAACAGCATAGACGATTTTAATAAACACTCAGCTCAATAGAATTGTCATTTTAGATACACACTCTGCTCAACAGGATGTACAATTTTGATAGGCACTCAGCCCAATAGTATTTAGAAAGGAATAGGCAGACGAAATTGATTTTTTTTTATTTAATTCGAAGATTATTTGAAAAACAAGTTACATTTTTTTTTTTTTTTGCATCACCATTATAAAATCCGTTTGTCATTGCCATACGCCCGCATCGCGTTGGTCACGTGATCGCCATCATCGCGATTTATTGACCAATCAGCGCAAGCGAGGCTACAAAAAAAGAAGAAACGCGTCTTTCTCAGAGAGTAGGTCGGTCGCACGTGTTCTCTAAGAAAGGGGAAGATTTCCTCTCTCTTTCTCTGTCTGTCTGTCTCTCTTTAGTCTGCTGTGATCACCTACACGAATTAATTAGATTTTTTTAAACGTACGAATCTTCGTGTATATTTCTTTAACTGCGATGGC
Source organism: Sepiola atlantica (assembly GCA_963556195.1). NCBI lineage: Eukaryota > Metazoa > Mollusca > Cephalopoda > Sepiida > Sepiolidae > Sepiola > Sepiola atlantica. The sequence goes on from OY744519.1 coordinate 166,823,034, forward strand.
TCCAGAAGTCAGCTCGAAAGGCGCCAAAAAGGCTGGCAAGGCCAAATCCAGCCGCTCCGACGGCAAGAAGATCAAACGAAAGAGGAAGGAGAGCTATTCGATCTATATCTACAAAGTCATGAAACAGGTCCACCCTGATACAGGAATCTCCAGCAAGGCTATGTCCATCATGAACAGTTTCGTAAACGATTTGTTTGAAAGAATCGCCGCAGAGTCAAGCCGCCTTGCCCACTACAACAAGAGGTCAACCATTACGAGCCGTGAAGTCCAGACCGCTGTCCGTCTCCTCCTACCCGGCGAATTGGCCAAACACGCCGTCTCCGAGGGTACCAAAGCTGTCACCAAGTACACGAGCAGCAAATAGACAGAATCGTGAAAAAAAAAACAAAAAAAAAACAAAAAAAAAAAAAACAAAGAGAAGAAACGAATCTTCAAATTTTTTTATTTTATATTTTCCTAAGAAATCGTCCCTGTTAAAGCTACATATTCCTGAAAGAAATCGATCACAAATCATAAAATATTTCCTCTTTTTTTTTCTTTCTAAAAAAATAAAAATACTTTGAAAAAAGGTTATTTAATGTGCGTTGTTAAAAGAGACGACGTTAAAAAAGGGAACTTAAAGCAAAATGTTATGCTAAACGAACGAATTCCATATTTTCGACGAAAAGCAAAAAGAATTGAATAAAAACACGAATTTCAATAGAATTTCGTTTTCACCGTCATTTCGTTTCTTCGCTAAAAAAAAAAAAAAACGAAAAAAAAACGCACGCATTCCTGTTTTTGGTATTGTTGGATTAAATGCAAAACAGTTTCAATTTTTATTTATTAAAGATTTTAAAACGTTTGTCATGTTTTGTTAGAAGCATTGTATAAATATATGCTTTTTAGAGAGCCTATATAAAAATACAGAATTAAAATAACTCAGTTGCTATTAGTTTCTCTCTCTCATATATATATATATATATATATATATATATATATATATATATATATATATATATATATATATATATATATTATATTTCTCAGTTTTGGGATTGAGTTATGTTGTTTGAAAAAAATTTATTTTGATTGTTCTAATTAGTCGTAATTTGTAAGTAATCCATAACCGATCTATCTCTTAAGTTCTTTTCTATCACTCTCACCCTCTCTGACTATATTTTGTTTGGCCTCCCTCTCTCCCTCTGCTCTTATTGTATACGGTGACTATCATTCTCGTCGTCCTCTTTCTCTGCCCCCCTCTCTCTCTCTCTCTCCCTCTCTCTCTCTCTCTCTCTCTCTCTCTGCCTCTCTCTCTGTTTATTAACACTCAAAGGCTATACAACCCAAGATTGGGATGGTCCATGATGAGCTAAAGGAAATATCACAACAGATATTAATACTATTTAACCCATAGCTGGAGAGGTTAGATATAGCAATATAATTAGTATAATTTTGTGTTTTTGTATAGGAGTACATATATATATTTTTTCAAACAACACACATTAGTTTGATCGTCCGTCGATACCTGCGGTTTCACGGAAACCCAAACCCACGGTTGCCAAGTCTTTTAAACAAACGACTGAAGAGCGGTCACGCTTAGTATCTTTATCCTTACGGGCTGGATTTTCAATGTTTCCGTAAAACCGCAGGTACCGGTGGATGATCGAAGTAATGTATAGTATTATTTGAAATTATATATATATATATATATATATATATATATATATATATATATATATATATATATATATATAAAGTGAGTTGAGATCAACAAAATTTGAACATTGTTCAAAGAATTCAAAACCAACGAATTATATGGCGTACGATCGTTTCCAAGACAATTTGGAAATATTTTATTCTGTATTATTATTCTGAAGATTCCAAATCGTCGTCTTCATCAGCGCCATTTACAACATCAGAAGTCCCTCAAGAAAACATAAGGTTCCTGGTTCTAGTACCATCTGAAAAAAACAACAACATATATTTAGACAATACTGGAAACATCACCGTTCATTATGTAACACACACACACACACACACACACACACACACACACACACACACACACATACACACACACATATATATATATATATATATATATATATATATATATATATATATATATATATATATATATATATATATGTGTGTGTGTGTGTGAGTTTGTTGTTGTTGTTTTTTAATTTGCATAAGTTCGCTAAAAATATCGTATTAGGATTTCTAATAATTTCAGTTTATTTTTAGGAATTAAGATTTTATTGTATTTGAAAAATAATTGAAACTTACAAAACACAAACAAATTTATCTTTACGTATTCAAAGCATGGCTAAAAAAATCGGTAATCACGTCGTTTCTCAACACATGTAATTTAGAATGGCGTCAAAATCAATTTAATATTACGTATTAAATAACACTTTTAAAAAATTAACCGACATACTGGCATAGATTCAACATAGCCAGTATTTGATATAAAAATTGGAACAAAGAAGAGGTCAAACGAAAAGAAGTAAATATATTAAAAAAATTTAAACAATTAAAATATTCATAAAAATCTATGTTTCACAACATAATTCTTTTGTTTAAAAAAATATATTTGGCGCTGATATAGATGAGATATGAAAAACGCAGTTACACAGGTAAAAATCGCAGTTCCAAATAAATTAACCGGAAAACTCTTTGATATACTTATGTATCAGGCAAAAATAAATATCTACACCAAACATTAGCAAATATTATCGTGTAGACATTTAATTAAAAATAAAAAATCAGTTATAGCATTTGTTAGGGTTCCGCCATTGATTCGAGCAAACAACACAAAATTCAGAAGGGGATAACTCATTCCGTCATATTAACAAGTAATAAATCAATGGCAATCGGCAAAATACGACGAAACTGATGTTTATTTTTAATTAAAATTCTACTCGATCATTTTCCTAATTTTTGGTGAGGATACTTCTTTTTGCCTGACACATAAACAAGAGTTTTTATTTGGAATTGCGTTTTTCATGTGTGCTCTCATCTATATAACAACCAATTATTTTTATATAATTCACTAAAAGACTTTACTTCTTTCCGTCTTACTTATTTTTCTTTCCAAGTTGTTTGATATCGACTTAAAATGTCAGCGAATTTACTAATTTAAAAAGTGTTTTTTTTTGTTGTCCAAATTCATAAGTAATACTAAATTGCTTTTAACGCTGATACGTTCAGCATGTCATAATCTGAAGTAAAAACTATATAAAAAAAAACAATTTTTTAGCTACTGCATACCATCGTCTTTCCGATAAAATTACGTGTCGGGAAACGACGTGATTACCAAACATCCAAATTTACAATTTTTTGTAGGGATTTATTAAATAAATATGGGTATATTGAAACAGTTAGCTCCCAAAATAGCGACCAAATTTTATCGATTGGTTTTGTTTGTTCTTTTCGCAACAATGTCAGGGCAAATTAATCCACCGGTGCTTGTGTATGTAAACCCGGTTGTGAAATATGGAAGTCAAATGACAAGAAAACTTTAGAAAATGCTTACTTGTTATTGAAAAATATTAGCGTACAACGAAAATTACGGAAAATAATAAAGTAGAATTTCAATAAAAAATAAAATAAGATTAACTATTTTATGATGGAGTGACGCCATTTATAATCTTTCTTAGACGATATACGTGAAAGGTTGATTTACCTTCCTTGAATGGCTAACAATGGCGTCGTTTGTGAACCACACATATTAGTTTCATTTCTTAAATAAAAATACTTGATCATTTTCCGTAATTTTCGGTGTAAGCTAATATTTCAATCACAGGTAAGTATTTTCACAACCGTGTCTACATGCATAAGCACCAATCCACCTATTAATATGTTGTCTGAGTTTTGCATTTTTTTTTTAATATAATTTTTTTGTATGGATATCGCTCCAGACAAGGCATGAAGCCACTTGTTTTCTGATTTTTACGAATTAGTCCACCGTGCAAATTGTACTTGTGTCTTTTTTTATATTCTTTTTACGATGGGGGGTACAATTGATCATTTGTGGGAGGGGGGGTATTAGTTTTTATAGCCACGTTGTAACAAACATAATTAATCATGAATTATATTTCCGAAGAAGTCGTGCATTTGTTTTCAAAATCATTCTATAAGAGATTTAGCCTTAACTCTAACACTAACCATAAGTCTCGGTGGCAACGCCCCTATTCTGGCACCATCGTATAAAAAACAATTTCTTCGGCAATATTCTATATTAGATACGTCATTATTATGAGGTTTAATTTATAATATATTTCAATTTTATTTTTAATAAACACTGCTTGATTTTATTATTTGTTTCTTGCAAAACAAAATATACTTTCTCTTAACTAAGTCCGGGTGGCAAAGCCCCACTCTGCCCTAAAAAACCACACACACACACACACACACCTCCAAACGAAATAAAGAATAGTTATCAGAAAACAAACTAATATTTATTTGCAAAATAATCCACAAAAAGCAGAAAACAAATTAATATTTGCACGGTGAATTAATTTGCCCTGTCACCGCTGTGGAAAACAGACAGAGCTAGTCGGTAAAATTTGGCAGCCTTTTAGAGATCTAGCCACTTCAATATATCCCAAAATATTACTTTTCGTTCAAAATTACATCTCCAACACACACTTTTACATCAGCAGACATTGAACGCGCAGCTGGCATAAAGCTTCCCCGTTCATCCCAAAATACCATATATTTGTCTTTTTTTACTGATTTCACGATGATTTTTAGGAAATGTAAAGAAACAAGCCCCCTCCATGCCATTATTTTTAAATTTCCAGATTAGATTTTTTGTGGACGTTTACGACGATTAGTGTACCCCCCCCCCCTTAAAAAAATGAGATTCTACTTTTTGAGGCAATTACATGTGTACAATGTGGCTGAAAAGAAAAATAAATTAAAAAAAAAAATTATTTTAGAATTTAGAGTCGAGAGGGGATCAGTTTTGCATATAAATTTAACGTAAAATGATCACCTGTTTCTTGTCCATTCTAGTCACTAAAATTTGGGAGCTAACCGCTTCAGTATAACCACAAGTTTAATTCCTTCCTACAAGCAAAATTCAGAAAAAAAATTTAATACGAAAAAAGATGGCCTATAAAAATAAATTAAAAAATGAGATAACTCCAAGCTCGCCCCCTCTAGCCCCCAAAATGGTCAAATGTTGGTTTTTTACTTTTGATTACCTTCGGGTTATTACAACTTACTAATCCTAACCCTAACCTTTACTAGAAAATGTTACCCATTTTTTTTTTTTTTTTGTTTATATCGGTCATCTTTTTTCCCCCCAGTCGACTTTTCTGTGTTTCGCGTGTATGATTTAACTTACTATATAAATTACTGTTTTTTATGTCATTATTTCTTTTTTAAGAGAACATGGTATACTTATAGATTGTAAGTATATAACTGCTACACCTGCTTTCTACTTCATCAAGATTAGACATGAAGTCAGTTTAAAGTGGGGTAAGATCCAGCTCCCCCTCGAGGGCACTCTGGAACATTATAAAATAGCTGACATTCCCCGATAGGAACGCTTCAGACAATTGGCAATAAACCAATACTCCATATCAAAGCAGGAGATAATGCCTGGGATGATGGTCTCCTCAGACTGAACAGAACTATACCTCATTCCAACCCAAGGATCGGGCTCCTGAGCAAACCAGACCCTTGTGTCAGGGTTAACCCCTGTGGTAGGTATAGGGGTATTTAATTGCTTCCCACTGCAGCAAGAATACATAATCACTTGACACACTGGTTCCCGTTTGATCACCAAAGTTAAGCGACGTTGAGTCTGGTCAGTACTAAAATGGGTGACCATTTGGGAATATCAGGTGATGTATATGCTTTCTGTTTATCTCGACATTGTTTCCAGTCGTCCTGGATTTTTCTTTGCTACTGGAATCAGGCAGTGCCGATTCAGAAGAGGTATGGTTGGGATTGTGCAACCCTTGCTTCACAATTACATGTGCAACCACACTTACAGGGGGTATCCATTGTCTCTCAAGACTGGAAAGAGGCCATGACTGCAGCAAGATGTGGTAGAAATCCGGGAGGTGGGGAAAACTTCTAAAACCATAATGGTATTGTTATCAGTATTGATAGAGGAATGAACCCTTTCCCCACAAAAGAATGGACGCAACACAAGGTTGGGTTTTTAATGTGGGAAGGAAGTCCAGTTACTTCAAAGGGGGCACTCTAGATCTGGAAGAAAAATACCCTGGTCGGACCTGTAAGCATTCCTTGGTGAAAGCGCCTCAAGCAACAGACTAAACCTATTCCATTTTCTTTCAAAGCAGGTAATGCCTGGGAAGATGGCCTGCTGAGACCGCAGAGCATGGACGGCGGCACCGGGGAGGCAAAGGGGGCTCAAGCCCTCCCCCCCCCCACTTTTTGACTTCCCCCCCCCCCCACTTTACGGTCACCAATAATGAAGTTATATATGCATGTGTTTAACCGGGCCCCTCCACTTTTTAGGAGAGCCCCCCCCACACACTTTTATAACTGTCCCGCCGGTCCTGCAACAATTTTAATCTTCATTCTAGCCCAAATGATTGCAGTTTACACCTATTTCTTTACCGCCAAATCAAGGTGTAGCACAAGGCCGGAAATTGGAGATAGCCAACTCCCCCGAAGGTACACTTTGGCTGGGTACAAAAATAGCCGAGAACGAACCTGTCGGCATTCCCCAAAGAGGTAATGCCTAGGAGGGTGTACCTTTTAGGACTGAGTCGGACAATACCTCATTCAAACACAAGGGTTGGGCCCCCAAGCAATCTAGACTCCAGTGTAAGAATGTACAAGAGTTTAACTCTTGTGCCAGACGGTATTAATTTCATTGCTTGGAGGTGGGGGGGGGGACTCTACCTGGATACAAAAATAGTAAAAAACGGACCCTTCAGCATTCATCATGATATCGGCAATAAACTAACCCCTCCTCAAAGCGAAGAGGTACGTCCTAGGAATGAACTGGACCATCCTTCATCCCGACAAAGACCGGTCTGGTCCTGTCAAAAGAGTCTTGACCCTGTTTGACTGAGTGCCGAGAATGGATCCGTGATAGTTATTCACTTGTTTCCTGCCAAAGTAAGATGTTGCATAAGGACTGGAAGGCAGAGATAGCCCGTTCTCCAAAAGGAGCCCTCTGACTGGTTACAAAAATAGCCCATGAAAATATCGCTCTCAACGATATCGTCTGATGCGCTCTAAAAATCGCGGGCTTCCCATCGATCCTCGAACCAGTTGGCCTCGACATAGGGGATGGCAAATAGCCCAGTGGTCTACTGGTATTTCCCTTTGCAAAGGGCAAGTCGTTAATATGGGATGCGACTTGTGTCTACACTCTTGCACCTTCGTCAGTAACAGAAACAACGACAGAGGACCGCAAGCAATCAAAATACACTGGTCTTTTCGACAGATTTGTGTTCTAACCGATCACTATGGAGCGATAAGCCTTGCCATGTGGGACTTCCTCAACAGCCTTGCTCTATTAATGGCATGCCACATCAGGGACCATCGTGAATTGACTTCACAAGCGCCTCTCCATCGCCACTATTTGAGGATACGCCTCGAGTCTTCTTTCGGCCTGCCAAGCCAGCAGAACATCCGATGTAACTACCTGATATTGCATATTGTTTTTAGAAAAAAGGCATTTTATTAATTGAGTATTATTTGCTGTTGTTGTTGAATAAATTTTCATTTTTAAAAAAATAGCTAAAAACGAACCTGTGAGCATTCTCTAGTAGGGGCATCTCAGGCGATTGAACATTAACCAACACATCCTCAAAGCGAACAAGTACTGGCATGGAGAGTGTACCTTCTAGAACTGAGCTGGATTATACCTCACCATGACAAAAAAGCCTTAGGGCCCAGCAAGGTAGTCGCTACCCTGTTCGACTGACTGTCGAGAATGGATAGTCAATGAATACAAAAAAGCGATGGAGGCAGGTATAGTCAGGTTTTGGTGTGGTTACTCCAATACACGGGGACGAACAATCACAGACACGCACATTTTAGTATTTTAAATGATTTGAAAATAAGTAAATAAATTATTTGATTAATAAAACAGTTTCCATCGCTAGATAAAAAAATAAAATTAATCTCAATTAAAAGAAGAAAAATTACATTTTTCCACAAAATAGTATTTGAGTAGCCTCCAAAATGTTAAGAGTGTATGAGTTTGTTTTTTTTGTTTTTTTTATGGAAATCGCTCCAGACAAGGCATGAAGCCACTTGATGTAAGGAGCTAAAAAAAAAATACTACTTCAAGGTCAAAAACTAGCCAATGATAAGTGTTAGATGGATAGATTCCGAACCAGAAAACAGCAATTCTTCCCCCTTTCTCAGAAACATGGCTCATGGAATGTGAGGACTAAAGGACAAAATAAGAGTTACGAGGCAGCCGAAAGTAAACACAAGGTCCACTTTCTACTCTCCTAAAAGTACAGGTGCAACTCCAGAGTCTTGCCGGATTAATCGATTTGCGGGATTATCTGATTTCACATTCATAATAATTTATCAACACACTCCTAACCCACTAATTCTACACCTACCATGTCTTTAAACAACCAGGGATTGCAAGAAAGCTAAACTTTTTCTTTGAAGCGAGGGTTGAAGACATGTGCTGCATGGAGAGAAATGACATGAGAATGATACAATGAATATGAAATGTGAGTCTTAAAGACAGGCTTAGATCTGATGAGCTCAGAGGAAGATTAAATCTGGACAGTATAGGAAGATGTGTGTAGAACTGGAAACTTCGATGGTATGGTCATGTTGAGAGAATGAATGAGAATTCTTGAGTTAGTAGATGTCGAACAGTTAAGGTAGCAAGTTCAGTTCATTCAGGCCAAGGAAAACATTGGAGGAAGTGATAAAAATGAATTTGAGAGAAAGATAGATAAATCAAGACTTGACCAGAGATAGGTTAGTGTTGTGGTTGCAAGGTTGAACCATAATTAGTGAGGAATACAATGAAGACGCAAACAACAAGGAGAATGCAATAATAAGTGTATTAAAGAAAAGGTATAGTTACAGTATGTACAAATGAAGGTGTCGAGTCAGAGAGTCTTGGTGGGAGGACATGTACGCTCTTCGGCGTCACTTCCGGTGGCATTTAGGTAACACACTCTAAGGCCAACCTAGGCTTGCCATTTATAGTGTAACGTTATTCGTATATGCAAATGAGTGGTTGCCACCACAACAGTTAGTTTGGAAGTCAATTTCTTAAAGTCGTCCGACACATGACAGCATGTAAAACGGACATTAAACTGATGATGATGATGATGATGATGATGATGATGATGATGATGATGATGATGATGATGATGATGATGATGATGATGATGATGATGATCGTGCCATCATGATTTTCAGCACAATAAAATGTATCTCAATTCATTTTATTACAATAAAAACTTATTCCGACTTGGAAGATTATAAAATTTTATCTCAATGCAACGCATGTCCTCAACCCTCACTGGCCAGGTTTCACTTACATACATCATCACACTACGTGCACATGCCCGATAGACTCTTCCCTTGGTAGACAGTGGTAACACTCTGTGGGTTAGTAATAGAATAATTCCCTGAACTTACTCCAGAAGAACTGGCTATTCAGAATAAAATATTGATTTTATTGGACAGAATCTATCGATGACAAAAGTTAAGAAATAGACTGGCATTATTTTATTATAAAATTATTGTGTACAGTGCTCAGCTGAATACATAGGATACAAATGTACAATTATCAGGAAAATAAACAGTCATGATATACGTGTAGAACCATGTGCTGCCCCACTCGACGACCGTCAACCCCAATGTTGTATGTCCGTGGCCTTGTCTTCATTATCTAGCCGAGTCATCTATCCATTGACGAATCGTCGAGGGCACAGCATGGTCCACAAGTTAAATAAAAGAAACAACTCTCGAGAAAGAACACAAACACATATACGTTGTGTATAATTTAGCTGGAACTATGAGTGTGTGTGACACCGTCGCGGACTGTCGAGACCCCCATTGTCGTTGCTCA